>OY756424.1:22562489-23762489 GCA_963576905.1 Mystacides longicornis
ATTCGATTATAACATCGATGAGCCGTTTTGGCGTCACTACACATAAAATGTCATACACACAACAAATCATTATTTTAAGTAAAATACTATTTTTAATTAAATTTTTCAATAATAAACGACGTATAACAATAAAATAATACATCTTTATATATCAGGTTTATGAAATATTAGAGAAAAGTTGTTATATATGATAATATATTACAAATAAACTTCGATACTCACCCTTGCATGGAAATACCCATTTTTTTATCTTTATCGCCGTTTGTTCACCCAAAAACACTACATTTCCACATGATGTTTAATGTTGAATATTAATTCACAAAATAATGCAAACAAATTTATGTTTTGGAGAAAAAAAACAGCTTTTATCATGACCAAGTCACTTTGACACAACGCACTATTCAAATTGATTCAAATATCGCTCCACAGACTGCCATAAAAAGTACAAGAGTGAAGTTCGTGCTAAAAATCGGCTTCATGCGAGAACAATAGGAAATATACCTATCGCTCCCTCCATAGTATTCTCTTACTCTAAGCCGCCAGCACTAAGGCCTTCTTATATAGGTGATGTTGGTTGACAAGCTTCAGTAACCAAAACTAAATATAGATCTAAACATTAATACCACTTGATACTTGAATAGATTTGCACTAATATTTTATTTCGATGTCAAATCAGAGGTATATAATAAAAAAACGGGATGGATTTTTAAACTATATGTAATCATTTTCATTATTATTATTTTTTATTTATTAGAATATGGTAAAAATACATTAGTTTTGTAGATAAAGATGACACTGTGTATCTGTATGACCATTATCTGCTGGTGATAGCTTAATTGAAATAACATGAATGAATAAAAAAATCTTCGTTTATAACAAAGACTTATTAACATTGAATATTTAATGGTGAAATTTGAAACGTAAATAGGCAGGTATGGGCAGGTATCTCGTATTGCCAAATTTCACTGGTCACCGTGGCGAAGTTTGATAAAAGAAGTCATGATGAAGGAAAATGTTCATTATTTTATAAACGAAAGACAACGAAATATTTTTGGGTGATTTTTGGCAAATTTCCACTCATTCTTCTATGGAATATCCGTAGCGTGTGTTTATATTATCTATGGATGGTCTATGGAATCTACGACATTGACAGCTGGACAGCGTAATTGTTGTCTTGAAAATGGTGATTGTGTTTTTAACGTTTTAATATAGTTTTTGACACAAATCACTCGACATCGGGTGGATTGCCTAATAAAATAAAAAAAAAAAAAAAATATAGTTTTTGCTTCAAACTATTGTTAATTATACCATAGTTTGCTGGATTCATATCTGGCCATACATCAAAAGTTGAGATTTTAAACGCCACATTCTAATTATTCATATCAACAATGACTACAGCTGCTCGGCCCACTTTTGATCCAGCTAGAGGTGGCTCTGGCCGTGGGGAAAAAGATTTATCTGCTATTTCCAGACAATATTCCAGTCGTGATCTACCTGGTCATACTAAGCTAAAATTCAGGTAATATATTGCAATCAAAAATATCTTCAAATCCCAACCATTTGATAGTTGTTCTCTCTCTTCCTCCGTCATTATGCTTAGCTTTATTCTCACTGCACTTAGATATTTTCTCATTACTGTGTGCTTTACAATGTTTTGATGGCAACATGTTTTTATTCATATCATTTGACATTGTTTTCTGCTTTTATTTTAGATGCATGCAATTTTTGTTCTGTGTTGATTTCATTTAATATCAAAGTATTTTGGATGTTTGGATCCAACAATTTTAGACTTTATAATAACTTATCGGCATTACTATGCCTATGAATGATACTTCATTAGTTTTCAACATTTGTTTGTGATTCGGCAATCCTCCACGATAGCGTCCCAAATGTAACCCTAATATATTATATTTTTTAATTTCGTAATGTATACAAAATATCTCTATAATATGCATCGGTCTGTCAACTGATTGAGAGATCTTGGGATTGAATTTCCGCTGTACTAACTTTTTCGATTTCGTTTTTAAAATTTTGAATGGAAAAATTAATTTTGTTAATCTCATTCAGTATAAAATATGTGGGACGCTTTGGAAGAGTGCCTCCGTATTATTTCTATAATATGTATCGCACCGACACCTTATCGAGATCCGTTGGGTTTGATTCCTTGCCGTCTTCAGTCTCTCGAATATTTGTTTTAAGTTTTAAAATGATTTTTTTTTGATAATACTGAATAAGATTTACAAAATGGATTTTTCCAAAATTAGTGTCAGTGCGATGCTTATTACCGATACATTACGAAGGTAAAAAAAAATATTAGGAATACATTTAGGACCCTATCGTGGAGGATTGCCGGTTATTCTTATATTTTGACATTTGTTTCCTATACTTGTATCACTAAATACATTCTTTTACAGAGAACAGGGTCAAGGAACATCAGATGAGTTGAGAAGCCGTGATTTCCGTAAAGACTTGGAAGATAGGGAAAGAGACAAAGATGGCAAAGCAATGGCTCCTCCTCCACGAAGAATAGAGAGTGCTATAAAAAGACCTAAACTTGACCAAGTTCCCGCAGCTAGTCTTGATGCTGACGATCCAATCGAAGGAGATTCATCAGATTCTGATGATGCAGATGAAGATGACACAGCAGCATTGTTAGCGGAGCTTAACAGAATAAAAAAAGAAAGAGCGATGGAACAAGCGAAAAAGGTAACTATCAGCTATGGAGTCTAATTGACTAACATAACTCTTTACTGAATTTTTTTTATTTTCTAAAAGTCAAGGATCTTGATAATTTTTATCCAAACTAGGCTCGTTTGTCCCTTTTTATTTGACACCTTTCCTAAGTAACGAATGTCTAATGTTTTTTTTATATTCATTAGTGTTGTGTATGGATGTAAAATAATAACTTTCGTGTAATTATGAAAACACGATAAAGAAAATTAGTAAGATAGATTTTTTTTTACCCATCACACTGTGTCCCGTAAGGGGTAGGCAGAGAGAACGGACCTCCACTCTTTTCTATCCAAGCATACTTCTTTCGCTTCTTTCACCGACATAACATTTCTCATACACCCTCTCCTATTTCTCTTACTTCTTACCTGACCTTCCTTGAGGACGGAATCGATGTGTTCGATCCACGTCATTCTTGGTCGGCCACGCTTTCTTACACCTTTCCTTTCAGCCTTATGAATTATATTTGTCATTCTGTTTGCATCCATTCTTTCCACATGCCCAAACCATCTCGACTTATTAACTTTCATCTTTGTCACAACACTAACTTCCATACCACATTCCTTCCTAATATTCTCATTCCTTTCTATATCCCACAGAGTCTTTCCACATATTCTTCGTAGAGATCTCATCTCTACTGCATTTATACTACATTCTTCTTTTTTTGTCCATGTTCACGTTTCACATCCATACATCATTGATGGTAACAGAAATGCGTTATGCACTAGTTTTTTTGCTTGTAGTGAGACATTGTTGTTTCTCTTAATAGGTCTTAGTGCACCGCTCACCCTGCTACCAGCCACTTTCCTACGTTCGTTTTCTTTTTCACACTTTCCATCACGACTAAACATGCTTCCTAAATACACATACTCATTCACTTGCTCAAGACATTCATTTTCTACGGTTATTTTACAATTCGTTCTTGCTTCATCACTTTCAAATACCAAAACCTTTGTTTTGCTTACATTAATTTTTAGATTGTTTTTTGCACAATTTTCAAACACACTTGACATAAGTTCTTGCAAATCATTTTCACACTCAGCCATAAGAACTAAATCATCTGCATACATACCTTTATTCCATTCAATTCAACCCTATTTATATCTTTTAACCCACTGATGCAAAAAACAAATTGAACAACCAGGGTGACATGACGCACCCTTGCTTCTTCACACCCTTCGTAAGATAGAACTCACATGAAAGGTGACTGTTCACCTTCACATACGCAGTACTTTCCGAATATAGCGAAGCATGCCACGAATCAACCGGTTGTTCACTCCATTCTTAGTAATAGATTTTCTCATTAGATTGAAAAAGAGAATGGATGTGAATAGCAGAAAAATGGTATTCAACTTCATAGTGTTACCACATTTTAATTACTGCTCATCGATTCTCTTCTTGTCAAATGAATCAGACTTTTTTTAAAAGCTGCGGAGAGCGTAAAATAGAGACAGGAGAGCAATATTGGGTATTGGAAGGTATCATAGGGTTAAACTTATATAAGATAAATTGGAATTTTTAGGTGCAAAAAAACTTGTATACTTTTCTTACAATGATTTTTGTGTACAAAATGAAAAGGTGATTCCTGCTTGATAGTGTGATACTATCAAGTATAATCAGGTTGTTCATGGGTATCCAACGAAAAGTCTTTTTTTTTTTTTTTAAATGAATCTGTGCTCACTTGAAGTGAACACAAATACACTTTTGACATCTTTCACAGTAAGCAAATGCTTGTGTCGTGAAAGTGGAAAATGGTTGACATGGCCGTGATTCGAACCCACGACCTCCACACGAAACAGTGCGAAAGCCGGCGTCGTAACCGCTGGTCTATCAACCACCTCGAATAGCCAGACTTAGAGTGACAGAAAGAGGAATTTACTACAATGGCCTCATTTTTTTGATAGACTTTACTGCTATCAGCAAGTAAGTGCATGCCAGCCCCCTATATACCCCTTCTTCCATCCCGTCCCTCTTTCGTCCATTGACGGTCCCTTGTGATTGGCGCGTCAGTGGTTGTTACCCAAAAATAGAATGGTCCCTTTCTATGATGAGAGAAAGAGACCATCATACTTGACGCGCATTTACTCGCTGGAAGCACTATAGAGATCAGAAACTCAAGTTCTTTGGCTCTATTCCGATTAAGATGTTTTGAGTATATTAAGCGCGTGAATTTAAATGATATCATTTTCATTGTAGATAATTATTATTTACTTTGTCTGTAATATTATTTTCCTTTATGATACAGGAAGTGGAGAAAAGACAAGAAGAGGAGAGAATCAGAATGGAGAATATTTTATCTGGAAACCCTCTGCTAAATTATTCATCCGGAGCTGCCAAGTCTGATTTAAAAGTAAGTTTAATACTTTTTATTGAAGAGTCTTGAGATTATTATATAAAAGACACCTTTCATACTAAAGTATGAATAAGAGTTTTTTTTACATAATTTTATATGATTGTGGTTTTTGTAAAATTAATTTATTTCATTTTTAGGTTAAACGACGATGGGATGATGATGTTGTTTTTAAAAACTGCGCACGATCAGAACCTGAGAAGAAACCAAACAATTTTATAAATGACTCTCTTAGATCAGAATTTCATCGGAAATTCATGGAAAAATACATCAAATGACTTTTCTTTTATGTACATAATCTATTATTTAAGTACTTTGTGTTGTATACCTACCGAAATAAAATTTATTAATAAAACCTTTTTTATGATCATTAGAACCATGACATGATATATTTCACATTTTTATTGTGCTTCCTTATTAATACTTCACAAGATTGAACACAATAGAACTGGGGTGCCCAATTTGTTTAAGTTCACATTAACTAAAACTGTACAACCTTAGGTGGTGGACTTAATTATGTTAATACCCCTCCCCCTCCTGGCTACGGCCTTGGTTCTGAGGGTAAAAATCTAATCTCTCAAATCATTGGATAAATAATATTCTCGCCGATCCAAAAATTCTAGTGCAGTAGAAGGTTTTTTTATAATGGAACGGTAGTCTCAGAAAACCGATTCATGTTTAAATAATAAATTTTGTGGCAGAACAATTTAAGACTCCTTCATTTTTATTTGAAATGGACTACCACCATGCAACTTCTGCCCAAAAAATTGAGAAAATCCAATCGTAATGAATATTCACATTGGTTCATTCCTTTTCCGACAGTATTCACCACAATGCATTATCTTCCAAAGATGTTTTCTTTTTTTGCCAGCCCTACATCCTATAGTTACTCCACTGCCTGAGACCTCATCAAATGAAAGGGGAAAGTTGGATATCTCCATGTTACCAGTTCTCACTAATGCGTTTGCAACATTTACATTAACTGTAGTGTAAAGGTTGAGGATCGTCAAAAGAGTTGCTTTACTAAAGTGGTGCTGGGCTGGTCAACCACAAATGAATGAAGCCTCTTTTGCTGGTGGACTAGAACATCTCAGAGAAGCTTCGAACGACCCAACCCCCATGGAGTCCCTGAACTTGTTAGGTTTGTGAGTTCCCTGGAATCCCTGAACTGGTTAGGTTTGTGAGTAGGGCATGGATGCAGAAGACTCAAGATAGACAGGAGTAGAAAAAGATGGATGTTCCACGGTGTCAACGCCATCTCGTCCTTCTAAGTAATGGTTTTCTGCAGAAATATTGCTCCATTCCAACTTAGAAATAGGTGGGTTTAGATGCAAAGGGTCATAGACGTATTAATCATTTTCATTCTTTCACTGTTCCTGTATTATTATTAGGCAAATGTTATAAAAAAAAATCATTTTTAAAATACTTTTTTTATTCCCTTCTAAATGTTATATAACTGTCGATTCCAAATGGTGTGGCCTCAACAGCAATGTTATTTTCTTATTCACAATTAGAGCTAGTTTGTATTAATTCTGGTGGAAGCAGTTGAAAAAGAGACATTTGATTTATATAGACTAAAATACTATTAAATGTAAGATCACATAATGTTCAGCCAGTTACCACACTGTTATTTGTGGTAGCAGGTGGAACGGCTACATTGCCATTTATTCGTGATCCATTTGTTGTTCGACTGGCTTGAGCTATGTGTGTTGCCTTTAATCTATCCAATTCATTAACCCAAGATTTCACATGTTCTAATCTGTGCCATGCCATTTGTAGCACTTTCTGTGATGCATATCCCGAACCCTCATGTGGTTGTCCTGTTGAAACTTGTGTAAGATAGTTTATTTGTTCATTTAAATCTCTCTCCACTTTGCTTAAAGTTCGTAAAAATTGAGTAGTATTGCTTTCAGCTTGTTTTTGACTTGATTTTTCCTTGCTCAGCTCCATTAATGCTTGACCTGTTAAGCAAATAAAGGTGTTTATGATATAGATAAAAAATTATTGGAATAAAATTCAGGAATAGCGTAAAGTGGTATTATGAGTTCTTTTGAGGTTATTAAAAATTAAGTTTGTGGGCTGATTAAATTTTACATGATTTTTTATATAAACACATAGCAATTTTATATACAGATTGGTATATAAGCATGTTATGGACAAATGTTAAAAAAAAACAGTTTACAGTTGCCTATTTTCGCATTAAACTTTTCCTTGCATGGAGTGGCATTTTATTTTTCGATTCTCAATTTAATATTTGTTTCGAAAATGAAGATGTTGCTAGTCATTGTCTTTTAGTTGGTCAATATGGATAGGTTAGGGGATTTGATAACCACCCAAAATTATAACACTACGATTTGAACAGGTTAGGTTAAGGTTGGAATCCTCCATACCTTTTTGGACACCTCCCACTTTTGTTACCACTACACTCTGTTAGGATTAAATACATTCCTTTAGAGAGGATGGTCAAAATTCGAATCAGCCTGCGAGCATAATAATAAACAAATCAATTTGGCAAAGCTCCAGTTTAATCACTCCTAT
Source organism: Mystacides longicornis (assembly GCA_963576905.1). Lineage (NCBI taxonomy): Eukaryota > Metazoa > Arthropoda > Insecta > Trichoptera > Leptoceridae > Mystacides > Mystacides longicornis. The sequence continues at coordinate 22,570,108 of OY756424.1, forward strand.
AAATTAAAAATGGCGTCGATTTAGACATACGCTGGAGTATTACAGTGTTATCAATCAGGGAGGTGTCCAAAAAGGTATGGGGGAATCCACCCCCAAACCCCCCTTTTTAACTACGTTCCAACCTTGACCTAACCTATTCAAAATGTGTATAAAATAACCAACCTCGAGACGTTAGGAGTGATTAAACTAGAGTATTACTATCAATAATTTAACCAAAAAACCTCATCATATAGGAACACCTTTTGTGTTGGGACACACCGCTATAATCTTTTCAAAATATACGGTTTAAAGTAACATTTAACCTGTAGGGGTACACATCTACTTTGTGAATTTTGAAAACAAGTATAAAATTTGGTAAAAATATACTTTAGAGATCTACTCAAGCCAAAAATTCAAATATGTTCGGTTTGCAGAGGGTATGTTAACCTAACCTATTTGCATGACTGTTAGTCATTAAAATAGGCTAACGAACCTAATTTTTTTAATGAATTGGTAGTAATGTCAAAGTACGAGTAGATCTCTAAAGTGCATTTCAACCCAAAATTTAATCATAAATATTTCAAAATTTTTAGAAATGATTTGTCTTGTACATTATATTACTAAATGCTAAGTTCACAACAAACTCTTATTTACCGGCGCATTGAAGACATGTCACAATATCCTTTTCAATTGAATCCAACAAATGTATTTTCTCCACAGGAGCGGACATGACAGCCAAAGGGTAATTTACAGTAAGTACCAAACAACTTATTCAGCACAAACAACGAAATGATCTACCGATAAAGAGAATAATTATTAATGCCTTCGTTACTGAACACTGACGCGAACACAGAACAATAATACCCTATTACATGACGCGAATGGGAAATGATATTGATAATGTATTATTTTCTCAAAGGAAATGATCCAAAACAAAAGTCAGCGTCTTCTTCTTCTTCAGGTTGGCGGATTTGACACATGCTTAGATTAAAGAGAGGGTATGCGTAACTTCTATGCATTGGGCGCGAACACGTAGAAAGCCGATTCCGACACCTGCCGACCGGCGCAAAGAATGTTTCTATGCATTTGAATGGACGTGCGCACAATAAAAACAGGGGCCCGCTTTCAGGCACTAGCACGCGACGCGGGCATATTTACCGGAATGAATTGGACATTCTTTTTTGGGCAGGCAGACGCTGGTTCTGTCATTTTTTCTCTTGTTATGTCGTGTCATTACTTCTTCTTCTTCTTGAGGTTGGCTTTTCACCCATCAAGAGTGTTTCCGCCAGGTTGCCTAAAATAAAATATTGTCTTCCACCTACAACTCAAAAAAGCTCAATAAAATCGTTAAATCTTTAAACATTCGTCCAAGATCCTGCAACATTGACAAACAGCAGACAAAAATATAGCATAACAAAGCTTGAGAGGAAATATCAATTCAAGTCATAAATATTATTAACATGTAACTACAAAAAAAAGAAAAAAAAAACAAAGTTAGAGGGATATGGAATCTATAAATTAATTCCATTTACTAGTAAGAAGTTTCCAAGTAGCTTAAACACTTGTTTACAATTACGGGACAGAAGGGACTGGATGTTAACTGGGGTTTGGACCCCCAGCCTCAACAGATTTGTGTAGAATTCAGGAAATCTATCGTTCAAAGGACACTGAAAAAAAACATGATCGAGATCCTCATCCGCCAGTTCGCACTCGCATAAGGGGCTTTCAACAATATTAATTTTAAATAAATGCGCTCTCAGACAGACATGCCCGATGCGCATTCTGCTAATCGATGATGTTTCGAATTTATTCAACTTAATCTCAGCGAACCACGGCTTTCTCATTATTTGGGGTTGGATCGACGCCAGGAATCCCCCTCTTGATTCAGAGGTGAACTCCCAGTGCCGCTGCCAACCCCGAAACATCCCGTCCTGAGCCATTGGCAACAAATCATCCACGGGAACCGTGCAATGAGCTCTGCTGCCCGTACCCTGCGCCATTTTAGCAAATGTATCTGCCAGTTCGTTCCCCGGAATGCCAGTATGACTCGGGATCCACGCCAATGTGACCTTCACACCCTTCTCTTGGCAATAGAATAATTTTTCTCTTATGGAAAGACATATTGAATCCTCTGGGTGAGAATATGGGGATGAATCAAGTTTTTGAAGTGCGCTCAGACTATCACTAAGAACTAGAAATTTGGATCCGTTAGCTGCTTCCATAATAAAAACAAGCGCCTCCAAAAGGGCTGTACACTCGGCGGTAAACACCGAGACCTCACCGGGCAACTGATATAACTTAAATACACTATCTATATGTGAATAGAATGCTGCTCCAACGATTGGGGAATCTGGTGATTTTGAACCATCTGTATAAATTAAATGATAACCTATCCATTCAGTTCGGATTATCGAATAGAATTCCGTCGCTGCTGTTGGACTTTTATCGACACCAAGCGACATAAGTATGTGTGGACGATAGGATAGAACACGATGGTCAATCGAGTAGATTGGTAGTCTGTTACAATCAGGAGTTTTTAGAACGACCGTTCGGTAACTACGAAGGCTGTTAACAAGGAGCGGGAGAGGTTTGTTTCTCCAATACCCAGAGGAACCACACAGTCCATCCAATTCCTGCAAACGATTAATCAGAGGATGACGACGAAATCTCCAGCGACCCAAGAAGAATCTATCAGCAAGAAGCTGCCTACGAAGTGACAAGGGCGGTAAGCCCGCTTCCACTTGCATGGCATTTATGGGGGACGACCTCATAGCCCCTAATATAATTCTCAACCCCTGAGACTGTATACGATCTAGCTTGTTTTTATTAGCTATGGTTGTGGGCTCTATAAGGAAGCTAGCCTGGTCCAGTTGGCTACGAACATAAGCGTTAAAAAAAATCCTCTGAACGAATGGGTGACATCCCCACCAGACTCGGGATACTGCTCTCATGGCATTTAATCCAGCTAGACTTTTACTGCAGAGGTAGTCGACATACATTTTCCACGATAGATTCGAGTCGAGTGTAACTCCCAGAACGGTAACCGAAGGCTTAATGGGAATAGGCTGCCCGCGGTAAACTATATTCAGATCAGGTGTAGTCCTCTTTCTAGAAAACACCACGGCTTCGCACTTTCTAATGGATATTTCGAGTCCGTTGGAGCTAAACCATGACGCTAAACGCTCTAAATTTGCATTAATTACTCTCTCAGCTGAACAGACATCATGACCCCCGACGTATATGAAAAAATCATCAGCATACTGCAAGATTTTGCATGGCTCCCTAATAGCGAACCCTAGATCGTACGTAAACACGTTATATAAGAGCGGGCTTATAACCGATCCTTGGGGGAGACCCTTATAGACCTGGCGTGACTCGGATTGGATCCTAATGTTTCTGCTCATTAAAAGGTTAACAATGAATCCATACAAACGCGGGGGAACCCCTGTCTCCAATAGCTTTCTTTGAAGGATATTTATCTTAACACTGTCGTAAGCTGCTTTCACATCTAAAAACACCGCGACGAGGGGGAGATTCTTAGAAAACGCTATGTTAATGTCCGTTACCAGGACAGACAAAACATCCAATGTTCCCTTCCTTCTTCGAAAGCCGAACTGAGAGTCAGATATAATATCATTGTTTTCATAAAACCACTCCAGTCTTCTTTTGATTAGATGTTCGACCACCTTTAATACAGACGATGATAGCGCAATGGGTCTGTAGGAAGAGCCCAAGTTCCCGTCACAGTTCTTTTTAAGAATAGGAACGATCTCTTGTGATTTCCATTCCGAGGGAATGGCGCCACACTGCAGAGCACAATTTATCAATGACAGAAGATACTCCCTCGACTTCTTTTTACATTTTTTCATAAAACTATAGGGGATGCTGTCTAACCCTGGAGCTCTGTCCTGAACCGAGGCTAAGACCCATTCTAACTCACTCATGGTAAAGGGGGCATCCAACCAGTTACGCTCACCAAAGGAGTACCTAAAAGGTAACTCGTTTTCTTCAGGGGCGGTTGGGGGGGCCAATAAATTCACAAATTCCTGTAACCATTCCCCTGGCGAGAGCCGCTGACGGCGGATATATTTTGGGTTAAAAAATAATTTAATTGTTGCCCACACTGACGAGAGTGGCACGTCCGGGGAGAGGGAAGAACAGAACTTTTTCCATCCAGCCCTTTTTTTATTTTTCAATAATCTCTTCGCCACCGCAACCGCATTCAAATAATTAAAATAATTTTCATTTGACATGTTTCTCTTATATAACTTGCAGGCTTTCTTACGTTCATTGACAACCCTTTGGCAATCAATATCCCACCATGGTGGCATAGGCGTTTTTTTTTTAGTAGATTGACTTTTTAGATCAGGGATACATTGCCTTCCTATGTCTATTAGAGAGTCAGCGAATGTCGAATAACACTGTGCGAGGTTATCCTGTGAAGGGATAGGGAGCGATCCCACTATATCGTCCATTTCCTCAGAGAAGCGATTCCAGTCTGCAAGTGATGTCCTAAACCGGGTCCGTCGGGGCTGTCCACCGATTCTACGAGTCGAGAGGAGATAATCGGACCCCAGCGATGTTGATAAATAAATGGGGAAGTGATCACTGCCGCAAGGGCAATCTGTCACTCTCCAGTCGAATAGGGCGGCTATATCAGCTGAGGCAAAACTTAGGTCAACAGAGCTTTGTCTGCGAAGCGGGGAGTCAATTCTGGTGAAGGAGCCATCGTTAAGAAGGCATACATTGAATTCTTCACAGACATCAACGATATCTCGACCTCGACGGTCGGTGACATGTGCCCCCCAAAGAGCATGGTGGGCATTAAAATCCCCTAAGACTAAAAATGGAGGTGTTAGAGACGAAAACAAGGATCTGAGAATATGATAATTAATTCTGTTACTGGGTGGGATGTATACAGAAAGAAGTGATAGTCTGCCAACCTTCACTCCAATAACGTTTATTTCCTCAAATGCTCCCAGCGACAAAGGAACGGCTGACAGGGACGAGTCGACCAATACGGCCACACCCCCCCTGCCATCCGCCCTGTCCTCCCGAAAACAATCAAATCCACTGATTTCAAAGCGAAATTCAGGAACTAACCATGTCTCCGAGAGAGCCAAAGCGCATGGTTGGAATTTATTAATTAAGTGTAAAACTTCCGATTTTTTGGGCAATACGCTACGACAATTCCACTGGACCATAGAGCGTAAGCGGTTCATTGTGCAATGATTCATTGAGACGAGAAATAGCGGAGGCGACGTTGGGCGGTAGGTTTGGTAGAATTGAAAAGAGAGAAACTAACAGTGCAGATATATTTGATACAATTGTTTCTGCTGAGCTATTGATAGCTGGGGAAAGCACCTCAGATGAGTCTGCGCCCCTGTTTAGAGCGCAGCCATCCCGAAATGCAGAAGCCTGACCATTAGAGTAGGACAACAGCTGGTCAATTTGTGTTCTGTCCCAAGAAGTAGGGGTTCTGGGTTTATGGGGCTTTTTGATAATAGGACGTGACATTCTGAAAGAATGGGTGGGGATAGGCCCCATAGGTGAGGAATTCAATACCTCCGCAAATGATTTGTTAGTCACTCGCGGCGTCATTTTGTCAGCCTCGAAGTATGACACGTTATCTTTAGCCATTGTCAGTTTGACTTGTTTTTCACGAATAAAAAAGGGACAGGCAGAGCTTGTAGCCAAGTGAGGACCAGAGCAGTTGATGCAACTGGACATGCCGTCCGTTCCACACTCAGACCCCATGTGTTCCCCTCCACACTTAAAACACCTGGGCGTTGAGCGACAGGTCTTCATAACATGACCAAACCTGCAACATTTATAACATTGGGTTGTGGGATACGTGTATAATTCAATTGTCAACGAGTTGTGAAATAGGTAAATGTACATTTGTCCCTCGAATGAGAGGACAACCGTTTGGGATGGCACCCAGGTTGTGGTTCCCTGAGCCACCATCTTTCTTTTAAGTCTTCTCGCCTTCAATATTTTTCCAAAGCCCTCTGGGACCTGTATATATTTGATCATATCTTCCTCTGTAATGTCCGTGTCTATGCCTCTAGCGAGTCCCATTTTAATGGTTTTAAAGGTTGGGATGTAGGCCTTTAAGTGATTGGTGGATATGAATTCACTACGTACAAATGCGTTCGCGTCAGCCCCAGATCTGAAGGTGAGCTGGATCCGGTTCCTGCCCAACCTCATGACCCCGCCGTCAGCAAGATTCTTAATTTTGTGGTTTATCAATTTCCTACCAAAGCTGATTGGATGTAGGGTAGTGATGTTCATGTAAAAAATATATCGATATTTTTTCCGATATAATTAATCGAAATGTTGTATCGATATTTTGCGATATATCGTATAAAAATATCGATATTTTCGATATATCGTATTAAATATGTATTTAATTACTCAACCCTAAATTTTAAATGGAAATTCACATTCATTTACTCTTACAATGTTCCGTTTTATACAATTTTTGATATAATACAATAAGAAAAATACTAGGTACACGTGCACAGCTTTGTGACCGGTCATATCGCTTTGTCATGCTCTGTTAGAACAAGGAATACCTATTATTTTCAAAAATGACAGTTTTACAATCAGTCAACGTGATCGTGAAAATTTTAATTTACGTTGCATATTTATGATCCTTATTTCATATAAATTTTGGTCTAAGTTTGTTTAAACCTGGCACGCTAACACGTGACCAACACTCACAGCTTCCATCCATGTACCAAATAAACTTACATGTCACATTCCATTGTTATTTTTTTAACATGAAAAATTCAAAATAAATACTGAAGGTGTTCAGCATGCACTGCCAACATGGCTGTTAAAAAACAAATAGGTACATGCCTCTTTTCATGTTAGGTTATTGTATACAAAGTTCGTACATGCTCAATAATTATTTGAAACATGACCTAATAGCCACCACGCACAGCCAGCGTGAACGTGCACACAAAACTTTTAGCTTAAATCCTTTAAAAATAAGATTATTTCCATATTTACGGATACATTTCGGTCAAATAGGAATCTTTGCTTCACTTACACGATATTTTATATATCGAAAAAAACATATCGATATTTATATCGATATCGAATGATTCGATTATATCGTATTGATTCGATATATCGAGAGCAAGTATCGATATTTTTCTGAATATCGATACATATCGAGCAACACTAATGTAGGGGTACATTATCAACATTAGACACAAACACAATGAAAGGACCTATGGAGTGCTCAGAATATAGAACTTCTACGATGTCTGTTGAGGTTAATGGAAGATTTTCCACGGGGGGGCTACCTCGGGATGATGCAACACCATCCGTGCAGTGAGAAGCACCCGCGGGATTTACGGTTTTATTTAGATCGTCATCACTGGATGATCGGGAACCCAGTTTTCTTTTAATTCGCTTATGTTTTGATTGGATTGTTATATATTGTGACGGAGAAGTTGGCAAGTCGCAATCCGGGACCGTCACCAAAGAACCGTCCGTCTCGGAACCATCTGGAGGCCAGGGGTCAGGAGGCCTATCCTCCGACATTATAACGATATGTTGTCAGTGTCAATCAAGGTTAGAATCAAAGTATGTAGTCTGTATAATACTTACCTGTTTTGACGACTTTATTTTAATATAAGGCGAACAGACTTACGCAATGATCAATTAACATTCAAAATTTAATATTTTTTATATGTGTAACAATTGGAAAAACTAAATACTGCTTGAAGCCACGTTTTGTCCAACCACGCTCCAAAACCCAATTCTCGTGTCATTACTGTCATGTCGAGTCGTCAAAATATTATAACTCGATGGATACCGGGAATTTTATTGCCGCGGGTTTTGCTAAAACTCCTATTTAAGATAAAGGAAACAAATTGCACAGCAATAAAAATGCCGTAGACAAAAATGTTGGAGAGAAATCTCGATTGGTAAGTTTTAATAACAATTGATATTCAGTGTGTTTATGTATCTACATATTGCAGTAACACATGGTTTTTAAATAAGAATGTATTGATATTATTAGAGACCTTAAAGATCTTGCATGGGAATCACCACATTCCCAGCTTTAGTGAAATGTTAACAATGAATCAGGTCACGCACCTGAGGAAACACGAGCTTACTCGAAGTGAACACAAATACACTTTTGACGCCTTTATAAGACGAGTATTTGAAGAATAATTATTGATTTTGATTGAGCTAGATATGGGCACATCAGCTATAAACTGCTCGCCTGTAGCTTATTTGAAATACAGTTTCTCTAACCTCCAAAGTCAGTTGTAATGAATTTGTAAGAAGCGCCCACAATAGCCTTTAGAACTATGGAATAAAACTGTTTGTAATTTTAAAACGTTTTATCCTGAATGTTTTTGAAATGTTAATGAAAATTAATTGGAAGATATCTCTGTCCAATGATAAACTCACCCTCTGTATATTTAATTGTATAGAATTTTATTGTTTTTGTAGAAATTTATAATAAATCATTCTTATTTCAATAACAACTTATTACATGTAATGGTATTTTCATTTACAGAAATTAAACTGAGAAAGAAATGGAAATATTTAAGGAGCCAGTTCGCAGTTGAATGTGATAAAATTCTACCATTAGCTCAGAAGATCCATCAACGACAATGTACATAAATGGCCGTACTATCAATTGCTCTTATCTCTTAGGGATATAGTAAAACCGAGGCAGTCAAGTGGAAATCTAAGAGGTCCAAATACACATGCAAATATTGTTTTAGAATCCCCAAATGATAGCTTCCTGTCTTCTCAACTCCCAAGAGCTATCAGTAAATTTCTAAATACAGTCTTCTTTATGGTCGGAGCAGGAAGACATGCCACATATATCTGCAAGCATTCCGCAGTTGCAGGAAAAGATGCATGTCATCAAATATGTAAGTACAATAAGTCATTAGATATTATTATTTTTACTATTAATGTTATCAGACAGGCAGCTATGCTGATATGTTTGATCTCACAACAGTATTCACTTGTTCAGTCTGTCAAGTCCACACTTGAACACATTAACTCCTGAAGCAGAAGTTAGAGTGTCTCCAAGCAAATAAATATTAAGGATCATCTATTATCATTTAGAAGCAGGTTGCAAAAATTTGTAAAAGATTGTGTATACCAGTCAACATTTCCTACTCTATACTTCACAAGGGATTTATAACAATCACCCAGTACATGTGTTATCAATAGAGATATTAGCGAATATGTTTATTTGGAAGAACATTATTTAGAAGAAATTTAATTTGTATGGAGGTGATTGGGAGTCCAATGGTATCAGTCGATGGCTTGCATACACACAGCATACTGAAGGTCGTGGGTTCGAATCCCAGTGCCGACCATTTCCACTTTCACAACACAACCCTTTGGTTAGTGTGAAAGATGTCAAAAGTGTATTTGTGTTTGCTTTGAGTGAGCCCATACTCATATTTTTAAATATATAGCTACATATAATTTTTATTCAATGATTGTTGCTTTTATTTCTACATTTGTATTGTCTTTCTTTGTTTTATGCCATATTCATAAACAAGATGTCTTACTGTGTTTTGCAGAAAGTGCTTGGTGATGCTCGCATTTATAGGAGAAATCACACCATCTACAGATGAAATTCCGCCACCTACCGAAAATTTCTCACAACATTAATAGCATCAATTTAGCATACATGCAAAATAAACAGTTTACCTTTTGATTCGACACAGGGATGAATATCAATTTATTGTTTATTTCACACAAAACCTTATTTCATAGAGGATTGCACAGAATATCTAACGCACTCCATTTGCAGACACGGCTATCTAATTATTTTTTGCACCTCGGTAACTTTTCAAATATCCTTGTTACAAGTTTTATTTATCATTATAATTTTATGGAAAAAAGCAAGCCTTTTTTTATTTAATGTTGAATCAAACCTTCTTTTCTCAATTTCATGTGATGTCAAATTTATATCGGTAAGTACAAGACTGAATAAATTCTTACCTCTATTCTAAAACTCGTATTTAATTTCTTTACTCAAGCCGAGCCCTTTTCCCTATAAGAAAACCAAACTATCTAACTTTCTCTAAAAGTCTACCCTCCTTATTATTCAAGACCATAAGAGCTCAAGGACCTAGTGACATTCTTGAGGAGACCTTTATATATAGTTCTATCATAAAACGATTCAAACATGAAGCGCTTTTCAGAGACTACCGTCTCCATTCAATCAAATGTTTAATATTATGTAACACAAGTTTTTCTTTATAAGGAGGGTAATATATTGAACTATAAATGTGTTCTATGAATGACAATGTATAGACAAAATATATTCATTGAAATAAAAAAAATGTGTAGTTTCTTTTTTTTTACTGTAGAGCGTCGACAAAGAAGTCCCACCGTGTGGATAGATAGACATATCGCTACCAACTATGAAACAAGGAAATTTAAATGGAACGTAACTTAACTTGTCTGCTTGATTTGTGTAACTTGACTTATTTTTGAATCTTGAATTACTTCTCATTGAATATATTTTATTATTTATTTACTAGATGTGAGAGTCTCTCCTGTCTGACCACATGCACAACATTTATCTATAATATTAGGTATTTTCTATATTATATTATTATTAGGTTCCTTACGGTTGTTTGCTCGTCTTTTTGTACCAAACAACAGGGACATATTATGTTATCAAGGGTCTTATTACCGCTGTATGGAGCCATTGAATATAATTGGAGGATAAATCTGTTTCCAATCTGGATTTTTTCTTAAGAGTACAATAAAGAAACCTATGACTTTTTATGAACTTAATAGAGTGGTGCTGGGGTTATCACCTACTTATTATGTATTAGTTTATTTTGCAGCTTTGGAGATAAATTCATAACTTTACCCTATATTTATACTTTTTTTCTATAACAGGAAATATCAATGTAATTGCCACTTGCTAACCTGATCGAGAAATCGTTTTTGTGTACTGCTAGTAATGACTGTACAAGTTTATTTTTGTATACGTACTTTCATTGATTAACCATTATTATTTTAGGTTGAAATGCACTTTAGAGATCTACTCGTACTTTGACATTACTACCAATTCATTAAAAAAATTAGGTTCGTTAGCATGTTGTCTAACTAGTCATGAAAATAGGTTACCATACTTCTTCACAAGCACCCCCGAATCCATTTTACCCTCTGCAAACCGAACATATTTGAATTTTTGGCTTGAGTAGATCTCTAAAGTACATTTTTACCTTATTATAGAGTAAGAATGTTAAAAAAACATTATAAGGACAAAATGTATCCTTATCAACATACTGAAGCACTAATGCATTCAGTTGATCTCATCAAAGCAGTTAACTTTATTTAGAGAAACAGGAAAGAATTCATATTTCGAAATTGTACTAGGTGAGTAATCTAGGAACCACTTCATGTTCATGGATAGCCAGTGATAAAATAAATCCAAATTTAGCATCCTTAACGCAAACACGTCGAAGAATTGCACCATAACACATCCTGGAGTACTGGTAGGAATCTTTCCTTGTCGTTCTTTAACTTTGCATATTGTGGTATCCGCCATGTACAAACCGATCACAATTAATGGGATGAACGCTTGTAACTTTTAATTTTATTGATGGGCACTAGATGAGAAAAAAATCATAATTTGAAAAGATTTTCATTCATTACTGCGGACGACAGACAATTATGTTATTGACAGTTGTTATTAACTTTGACAAGATCACAAGCATAGAGTATGGAGTATTTAACACAGATTGCTAGACCACAAACAAACTTTGCCTGCGTTCTCTGTGTCCGTGTACCCAGCGCAAATTTAAGCGGGCAACGGTTTCTTGCAACCGGAAACCCGCCACGTGTTCTCAGCCATTGCCTGAATCTGAAATTCTATGATTTGACATTGCCTCTGACCAGTGTGGCGATTTATCGCCATTTGGGCTATTCGGAACGAGAATTGGCGACGAAAAAATCTAAATGGCGACCAGTCGCCATTTGGGCTACTTCCCTTTAGGGATGGGCAAATGAAAAAAATATATCGATATATATCGTATCGATAGTTTTAAAAAGTATCGATGTATGAAGAGGAAAAAATATCGATATATCGATATTCAAAAAAAGATCATTTCAAAAATTTTGTATCTGAAACTGTACTTTTCCTAAAAAAAAAAAGGTCATTTCCAAAATTTGGTACAACATCTGGAAATTATACTTTTCCTAAAAAAAAAAAAAAGGTCATCTCCAATAAAAAAAATATCGATTCCGATATTCAGAAATAAATATCGAATATCGATATTTCCAGATTAAAAATATCGACGAGAAATATCGATTATTTTCTAAAAAAATATCGATACTTTTATATATCGATATTTTTTGCCCATCCCTACTTCCCTTTTAGCGAATTTTCACCTTTCCGGATACAAAATGACCTTTTGTTGGTGAACTTTCACCTCTCCGGATACCAAAATTTCCGGAATGACCTTTTTTTTAGACTTTTTTTCACAATTTCATGTTTTCGGATAGGTACCAAATTTTCAGTTCGGCGACTTTGGGCTACTTTTTTTTTGAAAATCGGCGACATCGGCCAAAATCCGTTGGCAACACTGCCTCTGACTCTGTCTCGTTCTCTCGTTCGAGAGTATATGTGTTCTACTGTTCTGTGGTCTCGTTCATTTCGTTTCCGTTAACATGGTGAGTTGACACGGGTTACGATATTCGTGTTCGATTTAACTTTTATTTTATAACTTCATCCTTCAAAGTTTTTGATTTCTATTTATCGCAACCGATAAATAATTTCCTTGTCGTATAAGCTTTATATATATTTTTTATTGATTATGGATGAAATTCTTGTTTTAGTCTCATCGGAAATTTTCGGCACCCCGTCATGGGTCCATGGGCTTCTACCCCAAGAAAAGATCCCGTCGTCATCGTGGTAAGGTAAAGGCCTTCCCTAAAGATGATCCATCCAAACCAGTTCATCTTACTGCATTTATTGGCTATAAGGCGGGTATGAGCCACGTGGTCCGTGAAGCTGACAGGCCAGGTTCAAGTAAGTAATCAATACCAGATATTGAGTTATTTTTATTTATATATTGCCTAATCCTTACAGCGTTGATGATCTTTAAAATATTTTGTGTAGTTGTGGTTCGACGTGGGAGATGCTTAGGTTGCTATGTGGTGACTAAAGCTCTCATCAGTGTAAAGCTACTTTTCAATGTAGTGATTGTCACTCCATGTCGTATATCAAATTCATCGCTTTAAATAGCTGGTGATTGAAAGGCATATTCCATTATCCTTCTTAAGTCCATTGGACTGAGATTTGAAGGAGAGGCCATGCTTATCACATTTGATTTAGAGCTTTCCAACTCATAGTTTGAGAAATGTTTTTTCAGTGAATTACCATTTTGTATTTTTTTTTTGTATTTGTTAGAGATCAACAAGAAGGAAATTGTGGAAGCTGTGACAATCCTGGAAACTCCTCCAATGGTGGTAGTGGGTGTTGTTGGATATATTGAGACACCTCATGGTCTTAGGTCCTTGTGTACAGTTTGGGCTGAACACATGTCTGAAGACTGTCGCAGAAGATTCTACAAGAACTGGTATTTCCCTTTTTTTTATAGAATAACATATAAATCTAATATTTGTGTTAATTTACCTTAACTAATAGTAAATATTATTAAGCTCTCCAATGGCAGCATGAGAGTTATAATGTGACTCGTGTCTTGAGTCTTCAAGGAGATACGCCTCCGCTCGTAGAAGAGGCGGCTCCTTTTTACATTTACAGCCATGTGTGTCCTGGTTTTCCATCACCTGAACATTCAACATCAGTTTTGTTTTACTTGCATTCTAAATTAGGTATAAGTCAAAGAAGAAGGCTTTTACCAAATCCTGCAAGAAATGGCAAGATGATCTTGGGCGCAAGTCTATCGAGAAGGACTTCAAGAAGATTGTTAAGTATTGCACGGTGGTGCGTGTGATTGCACACACCCAAATGAAATTACTTAAGCAAAGACAGAAGAAAGCCCACGTTATGGAAATTCAGTTGAATGGAGGCAGCATTGAAGACAAAGTGAAATGGGCTAAAGAGCACTTTGAAAAGCCAATCCCAGTCAGTGGTGTGTTTGCTCCAGATGAAATGATTGACTGTATTGGAGTCACCAAAGGAAAAGGATACAAAGGTATGTGTTTGGTCCCATCACAATAAAGGACACAACTGTAACAGGCTCATAATGTTGACGTATGTGTAACTTACGCCTTAATTTTTAGGTGTGACATCCCGTTGGCACACAAAGAAGCTTCCCAGGAAGACGCACAAAGGTCTGAGGAAAGTGGCTTGTATTGGAGCATGGCATCCTTCCCGTGTCTCCTTCACTGTTGCCAGAGCAGGTCAGAAAGGATACCACCACCGCACAGAGATGAACAAGAAGATCTATCGCATTGGACAAGGTTTGTGCCTACTTTATTAATTATCCTTATTTTATATTATATATATTTTTTTCTTTAATTTTTTTTAACTAAGTAAGTACACAGTGAAAGGATTTTTTATGGGTTTGATTTGAATTCTCGGGCGTTGATTGTACCCTCCTAACTATGCACAATAGCTATTTTATTTGTTTATTTTAACATTAATATACAGACAGTGATTTAGATGCATAAATAGGACAATACATATACATTACGAAACATACACCAGTGAAGTATATACATTTGAACTTATACACCAGTGAAGTATATATATTAAGTACTTGGCTCAGATTCGGGGAAAGAGGATAGGGTAAAGGTAAATGCACTGTTTCTGCTTGTATCAAGAAATAAAAATTAAAATAAAAGCTATACAGGAGATACCTGTTATTGGAGCACTGGAGATTCTATGTGTCTGTTTTATGTTTTTTTTTTGTGTTGTTCAGTGTTCTGTTGGTGTCTGTTAAATAAATAAATAATTTACTATTTGGGAAGCCTAGCAGTCTTGAGGTGTCGAAAGCTTTTTCTTATCAAAATGAAATGGGTTTGGTGGGATCCTGTCTCAGATTAGTTGACAACTGACTAGAAAAAGTTGTTTCAAGCAGTAGACTGTCTGTAATATGGAACCATTGATGTAGAAACATGTCAATTTAGATTGATTCCACAATCTGAATCTTGTTTTTGTATGAAGTTCAGTTTTATGAGCGCTTATAATCATTCCGAAATTCAAGAATTATAAAAATGTTTTAAAATTCTTCTATGTTGACTGATTTGGGTTATTAAACTAAGTTAACTGATTTGGGTTATTAAACTAAGTTAACTTTTAGAAGAAACTAAAGAGTTATTTGTTAATATTTCAGGTATCCATACCAAGGATGGTAAAGTAGTTAAGAACAATGCTTCAACTGAATATGATCTGTCTGAGAAGTCCATCACACCTATGGGTGGTTTCCCCCACTATGGAGAAGTCAACAATGATTTCGTCATGATCAAGGGATGCTGCATGGGACCTAAGAAGAGGGTTATTACGCTAAGAAAATCTCTCAGAGTGCACACTAAGAAATCTGCATTAGAAAAGATCAACCTCAAGTTTATCGATACCTCATCCAAATTTGGACATGGTCGCTTCCAGACACCTGCAGACAAGGCATCATTCATGGGATCCTTCAAGAAGGATCGCATCAAGGAAGAGACAGCAGCATCTGCTCCAGCTGCACAAGCTTAAAAGTTTTTATTGTTCAATAAATTGACATAAATACAGAATTTATCTTTTAATTAAACACCCAGTTTTATTTCAATACTAAAATAATTGTAGTAACACTTGAAAGGCTACCTCAGTATTTTAATGGATCGTCGAAAAAAAATGTTCGGACCTCTTTCAACTTATGATAGCTGAGAGTGTTCGACGAGTGCATCTGCTTGGGTCACTGCCTTGATTTGTTATTTATTACTTAACAAAAGTGGAAAGGACCATTTATGCAGTACACTGGAGTTCATGCTTGTTGTATGTATGTATTGTAACATAGCAAAAGTTCTTCAGCCAGTTACTGGTCTCAAGTTCGTTGTCATCCTACTCCACTGTCCCTGCAGGATACATGGCCAGCCCACCTCCATTAGAGCTTATCAATTTTATCACCCACAAGAAGGTAAATTAAAGAATACGAACACAGTCGCATATTTGATTATACTATTTTGGCCCTATTTTATATTCCTTCTCACTGGGATTAGAAATTTTAAAATTTAGGTAGATTTGGCAGCAAAAACATTAATGTGATTAGACTTATGTAAAGTCTCACATAGCAGAGATTAGTTAAATTCATCAATAAAATGGACATACCTACAAATGCGCTTTTGGAATGAGGTTTTTATGCGAGTGCTGTTTTCAAAGATTGCCTTCCTCTAAAGGTGCATTTGCACCAAAAGAACATGGCCAAAACTAGAAAGAGAGCATACTTTTATGTTTGATGGAAACGGTAACAAGTAATAACTAATTATGGTCTGTTTTCCTGCCGCTACTATACCGACCTCGGTAGCCTAGTGGCAAAGGCTCCGACTTCAGATCAAGAGGTCCCGGGTTCGATTCCCGGTCGGGTCAGAAATTTTCAATGTGTTTTTTCACTTGAAATTTCTACTCGGGGTTGGAATCCTGTCTCAGATTGGACGGGACCGGTTGACTGGTAGACAATGCTTCAAGCATTAAGTTCCGCCGGCTATACTGACACCTATGTATAGAAGAGTGTTATTTGTTTATTTACTATGATTTTTTTTTTATCACTGGCTCACTGTGAGCCTCTGCCTCCTCCAGGTCGCCATTCCCTCCTGTCCATCACCCGCACTCTCCAGTTTGTCACACCAACAGCCCCAATGTCCCTTTCCACACCATCCATCCATCGAAGTTTGGTTGCCCACCCCGCGTCTCCCATCTGGTCATGTATTAAGAGTTTTCTTTGGTATTCGGTCATCCTCCATGCGCTGGACATGTCCCAACCATCTCAGGCGGTACACCTTAACAAATTTTATTGTTGGGCTCCTTGTACAGTGCCTCCTACAGCTCATGGTTATACCTTATTCTCCACACTCCATGTTCACAAACAGGTCCAAAGATTTTTCTCAATACCTTCCTTTCAAAGACCATGAGAGCGTTCTTATCCCTTCTGCTCAACACCCAACATTCAGCACTGTTTACCAGTACTGGTCACAGCAATGTCTTGTAGAGCATTAGTTTTGTGCTTCCTGTCAGCAATCGGGATTTGAGGTGTTTGTGGATGCCGAATAAACATTTATTGGCCACAGTTATTCCCATCTTGATCTCAATGCTGATGTCGTTGCCGCCTGTTACCGTTGAGCCCAGGTATTGAAATGATTCCACTCTATAGTATGGTCACCTACGCTGATAGATGTTCCTAAGAAAATTTTGCGGTTTGGCATTTTGGACGCTATCATATATTTTGTCTTCGAGGTGTTTATAATTTAGTCCCATATCACCAGCCACTACTATAAACAGCAGTGAATATGTCAGCCGAGAACATTGTCAATATTGTTAACGTAGTAACAAAAAACATTGTCATATAATTTTGAAAGACTGTCGTCTTGTCAGACGGAGGACCGCTCCCTAGGAACCCAGTGTATCAGTGGGCGATGGTTCTTCCTCATTGTTATTTTCTTGGTGTCCATGTCAACGATCAAGAAAATATTATACTCTATTTTCCAACTCTGGCTCTTTGTTGGTTTGGTTTAAACGCACCCATTGCAATTGGAATAATGTTTTTAGTACAGTTCAAATTTAATAACTTGATAATTTTTGTGCTAATTCAGTAGCCACACTTATTGCTTATTTAAAAAAATTTGTGGGATTAATGGCGAAAAGAATGATTCTGTGGTATTAATACAGTGGAACTTCTTATTGCCTTACTCTGTACACAAAGCAATTTCCATACAAATATATCTAAAATACCATGATGCATTCCATGCCGAAGAAATATTATTTTTGTAATCTATATTAATAGGTACTTATTTTTACATTTTAAGGAATATAACAGAATCCCTATTCTCTGTTTTATCGGAAGGTAGTCAAGTGAGTATTAGACCAGCGGTCGTCAAACTTTTTGACCTCACGGACCAGTTAATTCATCCCGCGGACCACTTAAATATATTTATAAAAAAAATTGTTATCAAAGAACACATAAAATGTACCTAGTTAATAAAATGAAACTATTAATAGTAACCAAGTTATGAAAGCTTTATTAATAAACCATAATAAAATACTCAACATGATGAGTATCCACATTTTTCTGAAATTTTCTCCCACTTTGGCAACCGCTGTATTAGACGATACATTTTGTATGGGAAACATGTATAGCGCCGCCACAGAGATATTTCTAGAAACAAAAGCTATTCTCGCATTCGATATGTATAGACGTTTTTCATACATAATGTATCGTGCAATACTCACTTTACTACCGTAACTACCTTCCGCTAAAACTGAGAATAGGGGTACTGAACTAGTAATAATAATAATACAATTTGGATTTGATAAAAATATGGCGAATAAGTTTCAAGTGGTTGTTAACACAAACTTTTCTTTCTATCAAAGACGACCAGCACAGATTCTGCAAGATTTGACAAAAATATGTCAAAAGCATATCGTTTAATAAATATGCCATCTCCTTATTATGGTGAAGCTATTCAATGATTTTGCATGAAGTAAGCTGTCTTCTTGTGGTTTTTTCTATAGGGACATTTTTTCAACTTTGCACGTAAATTAATTCGAGTATCTAATGTCTGAATTCAAATCTGGAAACATGAGCTAGCAGAACATAATCTAATGCACTGGCGCAGAAGTCACAGCTTACAAGTAATTGTGAAAACGGGACATCCCATTTTGTGAAACTGGAATTTTGTACTCTGCATGTGAAATGCTCGTTTTGAGAGGTTCCACTGTAGGTACATTTAATGGCATATTTTAAAATCTAGGGAGTTTCCGATTAAACACAAATCTATCTTTGGGTAATAATATAATTTTATTAAGAAAATAAGTGTTGCACAATGTCAAGCTGTCGGGATTATAGCTGTATTACAATTACAATTGGTAACCTCTTACAATTATTGGAATGGACAACATAATCACAGTGATATTGTAACTAATTGGCCAAAATCAATGGAAATCATATTATATCAGTGTTATTTTCCTACTTAATGAACACAACTTAGCAATAAATAATACTTGATATCAAATGATTTATGGTTAAGTGTTGATATTATACAATAAAAATATACCATCTACTTTTTGGTATTTTGAGGAGCTTAGGTTTTTATATATTTAATAGACTAAAACATCTACTGAGTGCACCCTTAATTGCTATAAATTTTTCTAATATGTCTGGCATGAAATGGATTATGAAAGTTAATGATCATTACTGTAAGTGATAAGATTCAAAGAAATGGAACGCTAGACTTGATAAGAAATGAAAATAATATAAACATTAACAAAATGGATAATTATTATTGATACAATCTGTATGTATGTATCAAAAACGTTTACAAATTGAATGTTAACAAAAAATTTCAAGCCAATGACATAATAATTATCATTCTAATCATTAGAGTCAACAATCCTACCACATAATACAAGTTCAAAATTATTTATTCGTACAAACAAATAATATAATACCGTAAACAATTTTATTTTGAAGAAAGTTTGCAAATAAATGATTGGGTACTAAAGTATATGTTTTGAACAAACGGTAAACCATTAGATTACTTACCCAGATTGATATGACAAGCTCCTTACTCGTGTTATTTGGTGAGAGAAAATAAAGAAGACAAATACTGCATCTATGTGGATTTTATTAGTGTTCAGCCGAAAAAAACATTTAAAATGGAATTATAAAGAAACTTTAAAACAACCGAAATTAAAATAATCGATTATTTTTAAAAATCTTCTCAGTACATCTTATTTAAGAGTAATACAATGTAATATCACATCTTGCCAACAAACTTTGTCACTCGAATAAATAATTACAATCAGTAGGGACTTTTCACAACAACACACATTCACTATAATTTTGCTAATCACAGAAGTCAGGCTAGAAGTCAGGTAGACTTCCTTTCCTGGATTGAGTTTGAGCTAAATTATGTATGTCATGCTGTATATCATCCAGAGATTTCTTTGTTTTATTAGATATATCGTCCATTGATTTGCGCGCTGACGTGGTAATATCATCGATAGATTTGATAGTGTGGCTCAATATCTCGTCTGTACTCTTCATAGCTGATGAAGCTATTTCTTTAACTTCAGCATCAATTTTCCCAATGACCCACTCTATAGCTTGCCGCCCTTTACCTGCGTTGTTTGATATGGTGCGTGTTAGGGCATCCTCCATGTAATGTGTAAGTGGAACACCCTGTGGATAAAAAATCAACAACTTTGTTAAGACTAAATATGCAAATATGGATGATTGGAAAAATAATTGAGAAGGATAATAAGGTCTTCGTATGGCTTTGATTTTACTCTGGATATTTCAATAGAAATTATCTGATTGTGCATATTTTATAAAATTTTAATTATGTGTAGGTAACCAGATTGTAGAAGAAATAAAAATTACACAAAACACAATATTGATCGGTATTCGCTTTTGACACTTCCTAAACTCATAAATAATCTATAAACCCAGGGCTTACAGCAAAATTAACCAGTCAAGTTGATTCCAATGCCAAAAACACTCTTGACAAGGCTAAGAGAAAATTTTAAAGAGCAATTCTGGCTATGAATCGAAAAATGTAACCCACTAATTTAATGTTTGGTGATCCAACGGATTTTTAACAATATTTGCTGCTAGCATACTGTCAAATGCGCCAATTACCAAACAACTGGCTGTTATGTCAAACATCACAAGGTAACACGATAATACAATCTTTTTAATGTTCTACGCAACTTTCTGATTTTTTTGTTTAATAAGAAAGTTCTCTTGACTGTTAATGCTGATGCTGTGACCAAGGGAAATAGTGATTCTTTTTTATACACACTACTAGCTTTCCTGACAGTCCTTGTCCTGTGATCTAACTATGCATATACACTACTAGCTTTCCTGACAGTCCTTGTCCTGTGATCTAACTATGAATACACACTACTAGCTTTCCTGACAGTCCTTGTCCTGTGATCTAACTATGAATACACAATACTAGCTTTCCTGACAGTCCTTGTCCTGTGATCTAACTATGAATATACACTACTAGCTTTCCTGACAGTCCTTGTCCTGTGATCTAACTATGAATACACACTACTAGCTTTCCTGACAGTCCTTGTCCTGTGATCTAACTATGCATATACACTACTAGCTTTCCTGACAGTCCTTGTCCTGTGATCTAACTATGCATATACACTACTAGCTTTCCTGACAGTCCTTGTCCTGTGATCTAACTATGCATATACACTACTAGCTTTCCTGACAGTCCTTGTCCTGTGATCTAACTATGAATACACACTACTAGCTTTCCTGACAGTCCTTGTCCTGTGATCTAACTATGAATACACAATACTAGCTTTCCTGACAGTCCTTGTCCTGTGATCTAACTATGAATATACACTACTAGCTTTCCTGACAGTCCTTGTCCTGTGATCTAACTATGAATATTGAACTGGAATTTAAAATAATGATAAAAATGACTTAACCAATGTCATTCGAACTGATCTGTTTTAAGCCACATACTTTCCATTCGAATTCTGTCAATCGCACCAACTATCAAATAATTGACAGTTTGTGTTAAACAACAATTTGATTTCAAAATAAGATTTATTCACTTATCGAGTTTTAATTTATAAAAAAATGCGCTCCAATGTTAACAAATTAGAAAAAATCTGCATGCCAATATTTTTAATGTCAATGGTTTTCAGGTAAATAAAAACTTTTCTATGGAATTTTTCACAGATGGCGTTGGTGTATCGAAATTCGTTCCATACTAACTTTAATTTTATATTTAATATTATTTTTTTATCCATTTTTCGATGTTTCATTAGTTATTTATTCTGTCATCCAGAGCGGAGAAGAATCCAATTAATCAAATATCTGTTCAGCCGATCTCGAGTAATAAGTGATCGCACTAACCCTTTAGATATAAAGATAAGTTGTCACAAAGTGCATAGGAAGAATAGTCTACTTCCCACCTATTATATTTATATATTATTATAACTACACATTGTCTTCATAACCTTGAACTTGAGAATAAGTACACGTTGCCATAAGAAATTTTGATCACTAGCCAAGAGAGACCCTACATTCTTAAATACAAGTTGAAAAATGTATTATCTCACACATGATTCACTAAAACATTCATATATATACCTACTTATATGTAAATATAGGAGAAATTTGCAGAATATTTTTTTTGCTATTACAAATATCTACTAATAAACCTACAGAGAATTTGGTGTACTTTACATGATTTACCTGAACAGTAACAACTGCCTCTTGCTTCAAAAGGGTTTTTGCGGAATCTGTTGGGTGTGGAACATACCGCAGAGTTTCATTGACAGCGATGTAACTACAGAAGGTAAGATTTATGGTGTTGAGGGTCATTTCTCTCGATGTTGGGTTCACCATGGACCTTTCACTCGCATAACAAACTTTGGCTGTACCAATCAACTGAAAATAATGAAAAAAATATATGATTTATTTTCCAAATTGGCAGTGTGCTGGAAACAGTAAAATATAATTATCTGTAACTCGAAGTTGACCTTTAATATCTAGTAAAATTCTATTGGCAACATTTCAATGCTTACTTACACGAGTAGTATATATTGCGGAAGTTAGAGTATAAATTGCAGAAGACATTCTAAGATACAATTTTCTATTTGAATCAATTGTTTTAAACAGAGAAAACAAAGAACTCTTTTTTAAATTCTAATAGACTCTTTTGCCTTTTATATAGCCCGCCCATTTGAGCATAGATAATTGAATGTTATAACAAAGAAATGAGATGTTCAAATAATATATAGGGAAATATTTACACTTGAGATTTCAGCTCATCATGTCTAATTATATTATCACCATGATAACAATTCTTAGACAGCCTAAGCAAGATTGATCTTAAATATAATATACCTACTTAAATGTATTTATTTGAGTTAATGTGTACTTACAGCTTGCGCCCACTTAGGGAAGTACCACTTGGAGCTGACCAGTCTGTGTGTGTGGAGTACTCCATCCACGACATTGCGCTCCACCACATCTGTGCCAATGACGGCTGGGTTCATGGGGTTGGGGTACTTCCTCCATGCTGCTTGTGTCACGGTTTCCCATGGATGGCTACAATAATACAACATCTTATTAATAATAATATAACACTTTTCTATACAAAGGTGTCAGTATTGCCTGAGGAAATTTTTTCCAGTCAACCGGTCCCGTCCAATCTGAGACAGGCCAATCCCGGGTAGAAATTTCAAGTGAAAAAAACGCTTAGAAAAACTCTGACCCGACCGGGAATCGAACCCGGGACCTCATGATCTGAAGTCCACGCCAGAACTAGGCTACCGAGGTCGGTATCTTATTATGATAATGTACTCTTAAATAGAGATGGGACTAACGGCTTAAATTCAAAAACGTTATAGCCATTTCGTAAATTGAAAATAACGTTGAAAAAGCTGAAAGCTATTTTAAACATTTGGTATCTTAAAACATAACTTTTGCAAAATAAAAAAGGGTGTTTTCTCAGTTTCATACATCTTACTATTTCATTCGGCTAATATAGGGGTAGGCTATTATTTCCCTGACTATTATTTTTATTCAACTATTATTTATAAATATCGTTAAATATTAATAACTAGAGATGAAATGGATAGCAGATTTGCCGGATACCGATGCCGGATATTAGCCAACTAAGCAGCCGAATACCGGATAACCGGCCGCCGAATATCCGGCGTATGTTTATGATTGGTTGGTGCATCCATATAGGATCATTGGGTTCATTGTAGAAAAAAACATCAACCGCATTAGTTAGTGTGGTGTGATAATATTTTTTCCCTATGATTAGAGTTTAGATTTTTAACTTTTACCCTCAGAACCAAGTTCGTAGCCAAAATAGCATTAAAGCAGAGGTTCCCAATCTGTTTAGGTTTACAGCTCCTTTAATATCCAAACCAAACTCCTTTGAGGCAACAAGACCTCTCCATTGCGCTTGATTTTGCGCAATGTTTATGACCTCCCACACCATGTCCAGATTCATCAGCTCTGCTTCGAAGGAGTGGAACACAGTATGAGAGGGTCTTCCTCGTCTTCAGGATCCCGATGGGAGGAAGAACAGCACACCCCTTAAAATATCAGTTTTTTTTTTCAAAATGTATAATATTCGCAGAATACTAAAGAAGTATTTAGTAGAGCTTGGGCAGTGCATGAATTACCGTGGGTACAACGCATGAATAACGCTTTTTTTTTTGATCAATTGGCCGGGATATAATGCCCCCTATAACACCGCGACCCTTGTTGGGTCTGTTGTGTTTGCCACTTTGATTACAGGATGCCGTCGAGCCCAATGTCCACCCAGAAGTTGACAATGGTTTTTGAAATTACGCTTACATAGGCGGCATATACCAATGGGACTGAGTCCGTTGCCGGAACGTTATTGATCCAAAAATCGCGGAATCTAACTGCATCTTAAAGCTGGGTGATATAATATGACGAAACATATTTTTATTAAACTTTCCTTATTTACGGAGACAATTATTGAAGCCGCTTACTATCTCTGTATAAAGAAATAAGTATTCATTCTCCATAGTTTACCCTTATTGAATTATGTTTGCTAATCAATTTTCTATGTTGTAGAAATTTTCTTGTGATTACAAGGTATATTTTTTAAGTGTTACTTACTAAATAAATCAATTAGTTATCCAAATATAAGCTTTATTAACTATCCGGTATTCGGCCGGATAGCATTTAAGCAGCCGGATATCCGTTTCATCTCTATTAATAATGTTATATGTGTTATTTTTATTTATCTAATATTTTTATCAGCTATCGTTATAATGCCCATCTCTACTCTTAACATGTACAACCTCTATATTTTCTTAATTTTTCCTTTCAGAAAAAGAATACACACACAGCAAGAAATCAAAATCAAAAGAAAAAAGATTGACAGCAAAACCATCATAAATATGAGCAATTTCTTATACAATGCCTAATAGTTATCACATAATCTGTTTCAATAAGAATGTCTGTGAGAGTTTACTCGCAATAAAATTAGTTTATCTATTTCTTATTTGTTTTTACGACCATATGATAAATTAAAAAAAAATTGTTTCATGGTTTATTTGAATCAATTAACAGGCATTATGTATTTTTTACGTATAAAAAAAAAGTTATTAAAGTTGTGACCATAACTATCCATCTGAAATTAAATTTACATGACAAAATTTCGACTCATATATCATAGGTATGACTAAGAAAGTTTGATAAACTTAATGAAATTTTGACTATTTTATCTTATACAATTTTATTGAAGGCTGAGAAAGAATTTAAAATAGTATGAAGTATTTGGACTAAGTGCAATATTTAGGTTTATAGAACATTTCCTCATACTCAACTCATTTTTTTCATTTTTGGCGCTTAGTGCGTATTTTATTTAAAGTATACATTTTACTTAAGTAATTAGTGAAGACAATGCAGTAGAGAGATACAATATGCTGCTTGGTTATTTTGAAAGTGTTTCAATCAATCGGATAAAATTTGTATTCTTTACCCTAGGCTCTCTATTAAACGACAACCACATTATATCTAAAGAAGAATGCTTTTCACAGAAACCTACATTTAAAAGAGTTAGCAAAGTCTAAAAATTACTTCAATTCAGAGTTTACAGGTTTAACACACAGTTTTATACTTACATCTAAATAAATCTTGTTTTTTTTTTCAATGTAACAAAACTCATTTAGGATTCAAGACATAATAAAAACAGTTTTATTTGAAATATAGATAAAATGTTGGAAAAAATTGGTTTAAATCAAAGAGGGGATTAACTTTAGCATTTTTTCCATCTAATCCACAAATTTACATAAATTATTGTGGATTTACCACTGTTGGTAAAATGTCCTTTCCAACAAAACACGACTATGATTGGAACAGTTATCGCAGTTATCTATCCAAGTTTATATTGCTATTATTATCAATACAAGTTATTTTAAATGGGCTGAAACAAAATGAGGTACCCAATGCTAAAATAAGTGTATACGGATATTACTGTATAGTGTATATTGTACCGATAGCATACTAACGTTTTGAAAATATATGAGCAATCGATTGTTAAACAAAACTTATGATTAATGTCAAATATTGAGAAAACATCAGAATAGATAACTTTGTTGCGTGAAAGTTGTTACCATTCATTGTGATTATGTAAACGCGAATATTTAGAAATAGACTTACTTGAATGTATGTTCCGAAGTCCAGATACGCATGTTGATGAAAATGTCAAATGCAGATTTTTCTAAACAACATTTAAAAAGGCAGCAAGACCTTGTGGGAGCCTTGTGACGGTCACTATTCGATCGAAAAGGACGATGGGTAGAAGTCGTACTTCTTTATAACGCAATATCTTTGACAATTTACAAATAGTTGCCATAATAAAATAAAGCAGTCCAGAGTTATCCATTATTTATTCTATGGTCCAGGGTAGTGAGTACGCATAGAAGAAGTATAATGGTGAGATAGAAGTATATACGCATAGAAGAAGTATAATGGTGAGAAGTATAATGGTGAATGGTGAGTACGTAACTTTTGCTATAGCACGACTAACCACACATCAATCTAACTACTCATAACCACGGCTTAACTACATAATAACCACGCTGAAACGCACAACTAACTACATTTGTAACGTTACGTACTCGCGCTAACTACACTAGGAAGTAGTTAGTCGTGCTATAGCCCTTACGTACTCACCCCCCAGGGTAGTGAGTACGTAACTTTTGCTATAGCACGACTAACCACACATCAATCTAACTACTCATAACCACGGCTTAACTACATAATAACCACGCTGAAACGCACAACTAACTACATTTGTAACGTTACGTACTCGCGCTAACTACACTAGGAAGTAGTTAGTCGTGCTATAGCCCTTACGTACTCACACCCCAGAGTAGACCTAAAAATATCGACCGATATTATTGAGGTAAAAGCAGTGGGTAAAGGGGTAAAAGCACTGCCTTCTATGTTAGGCAGTGGGTAAAAGGTATAATATTGTTGAATTTAGAAAATGGACTAATGTCAAATTTCGATAAAAGACCACTATTTTCATTCGAATGTTCATAAAATATGGTTTATAAGATTTGAATTACATACATTGTATTTCATGTCAATCTTCAATCTTTTTATTACATTTTCATAGCGTAATACTAATACTACGATTCTATGCAACATTTGAATGAGTAATTTTACTAATTTTGTTTTCAAAATATGGCTACAGTGTTTAATAAGAATAGTATGAAAAGCACTAAATGCATAAGTTCAATTGTCTAACATTTGGGAGAGTTTTACACGACTTTACTAAGAAAAAAGTCTCGTTAGAATTATATATTTTCATGGCTCATTAGCTCATATGGCTATCATGTATCTCGCATAAGTATTTTTTTAAAGTATCCCTAAATTAAACTATTTGTGTTTGATTAAAATCCAGTTAAAATCAAAACAGAACCCTTATTCTCTGTTTTATCGGAAGGTAGTCACGGTGGTAAAGTGAGATATTTCTAGAAAGAAAAGCGATTCTCGCATTCGATAAGTATAGACGTTTTTCATACAAAATGTATCGTGTAATACTCACTTTACACCGTGACCACCTTCCGATAAAATAGAGAATAGGGGTACAGAGTGAGATATCATTAAAAATTTGAAGGGTTAGTGAATATTATTTTTTTACGTAGGATGTTTTTCTTCTTTCCCTGATTTTTATATACTGACAACACAGTAATTTAATTCCATAGACATTTTAATTGCAAATCATAAATAATCATTTTACTATCAGCTGTTATTGTCAAAGTTTTTGTTGAAGTCTCATTTATGTACTTCAAGTACATGTTATTTACGTCATGTGAGTATTATAATACAGTCATCTCGTTATCAGTGTATTGCTTGAAACACTTGCCTTGCCACCGTCTTGCTGGAAGAAGTCGTGGAATGGTCGTGGAGTTATAAGAGCCGGCGAGAGTTTTGTGTAAGTATTGTGATCTTATCTGTTATGGATTGTGTTAATGCGATATACCACTTATGATTGTGACCTGTCTGTCGACTGAATACGGTGTGTGATAAATAAAATATTAGTTTGAACTACACATAATATCTAACAGGATATAATAATTTTCAATGATCTTGTAGATATAATTAATTTATTTTTGCTGAGAAATCAATGACTCATATCAACACAACTATTGTAAGTGAATTTAAAATGTAACTATTATAATATTCTAATAAATTTGTCGTTTGTAAGATGTATATGGTTTATCGGTTCTCTCGTCATAAAATGTGAAGAATGTTTCGATTTGAATGTTATTATTTTTATGCTAACTTTATGTAAAATAAAATGGAGCTGTTTTGTCATATATTATACTCATATTTTTAATTATAAAGTTTCATAATCTGTTTTAGTAACTGTTTGAATTAGAGGTCATCTTAAAAAAATAAAATGACAACAGAAGCCGAAGATAAGGCACTTAGGTTTAGAAGAGCTCAGAGTGTAACAAGAGCTGAAGAGATTACAGAAAAAGAGAAGAAAATTCGGAAATCACAGAAAGACAAACCGTAAGTTTCAATTCATCAATTAATTATTACAAGAACTTAATTAAGCCATAAAAATTGGGTAATAAGGCAGATGCCTCTTGGCATAATTATTAATAGAGACATTCAGAATGAGAGAAAATTTTCATGACTGAATCTAAAGTGTTGATGTTTAGAGAGAAATGTCCATAGGTAATTGTCAAATTCAATCTTTAAAAATTTTTTTGTGATTCATTGTACAAAACTGTATTTTTCTTTAAGTACAAAATATACCTCATCACTTTGCAAGAACAACTTTATGCTAAAGATTCATTGTATAGAGTTGTAACACTATGTATGTCATGGTCGTTCACTTCTGTTAGAGACTATCAAATATTTATATAAAACAATCAAGTTTTTCCCATAGAATGCAAACTAACTACATGTTTTAATACTTTATTAGACCTAATCATGATTTCATATATTTCTGATATTGTAATGTTTTGAAAACTAGAAACAAAAAAAACTTGGTTGTATTACCAGCTCTGAGCACATCTCCAGTACTTATGGCCAAGTTTAGGTCTCCCTCTGGCTTTGCTGTTGATTTAAAAATCTCTAATATAAATTAAAGTCGGGTTAGTGCGAACACTTATAACTCGAGGTCGGCTCAACAGATTCTTCTGATGTTTGATTTATTGGATTCTTCTCCGCTCTGGATAACAGAACAACTAATAAAAAGTTGAAAAATGGATAAGAAATGATGTAAAATACAATATTTAAGTTAGTATGGAACGGTTACCTGCGACGAGCCCACGCCATCGCGGGTAGTTCCCTCTCATTCTCGAATACGTGATTGTAGTACAGTAGCCCATCCCACTTACTCCACCGCACCGTTTCGAGCGTTTTTAGAAAATTTTCATACAAAGTCAACAATGTTATCGGGCACATTTGTATGGGTAAATACCTACTTCATAGGCGAGGTAGGGTGTGTACGCGAGCGCATTATTCTTACGTTGTTCCCGCCAGAGCTTTGAATACGAATGAAATATGGATATTTCAGAAATATTTTAATGTTATTATTTTATTAGCTTAACTCAATCGAATTAATTTTGCATTGTTTTATGGGGGCGAAGTGCACATTATGTACATATTAACGGGTTAGAACCACAGGACAACGTCTGTCGGGAAAGCTAGTAGAACATAAAATCCATTTTCTTGTGATTCGATAATGGAACAAAACCATCTATGTAGAGATGGAGATGAAACACAATAACACATGCTTCTTGTGGCGCCTTTTAATGATATTGTTTTTTCCTACAATTAAACACAATTTAGTTTTTGTTGTTATTGTCTTACTCTTCAATTGCATGTTAAATTAATTAATGTCTGCAACTCATAATTACGCAGTAAAATATTGTTAATTTTTTTCCAAATTAGTATTTATCCAAGCCATCTGAGCTTACACTATTAGGTATTATATACCTAATAGTGTTGGTAAACAATATGTTATGGATCAACTGATTAACTTTACCAACATACAAAATAGTTGAGCATAACATAGTTAGGGCTAGAGTTGCATCTGCTTGGGGTTTTTGCCTTAGAAATTTAGCTTAAGAACATTGTTGAGTATGTTCTTGGACTACCTTATTGGTAGCATTTTTACAAATTGTGATTACCATATTGTGTCACAGATGGTTAAGAATGCATCCATAAATTGACTTGGTTGAATGTAGAGGTATGTGTTAAAGAATAATGTGCACAGAATGATGAGAATATGAAGTATAAGACCGATTTGGCTATAAAAACGAGGACTTTTGAGATTGTAGTTGTATGCTGGTTAGTAAACGAATTTAACAATTTATATTATTCGATTTTATTATATTTCAGATGTCACAGACCTCAAGATTCTTTATTTTCGTGGAGTTCAGGATTCGACAATTTCACGGGCTTGGTGAATTGGGGGTTCCTTCTGCTGTCCATTGGCGGAGTGCGTTTGTTTTTAGAAAATATTATAAAGTTAGTACAAAGTTATAAATTATATTGAAATAAAAATTTCATTTTATATTTTTAATTGTGAGTTGAATTGTAGGTATGGTATTATGGTTGACCCTATTCAATGGTTCAATGTTCTTACTGGACAAAATATTGATAGTTCGGAACATCCTTCAGTCGTGTTAATACTATGTGAGTATCTTTTTTTTGTGTTAAATACCATCTAAACTACAGCACTTATTTTTACTATTTAACAATGCTAAATATATTCTTAATCGTGCCAACTTGAGTGTTTTTCTGGAGGTTTTAAGTTTTTCCATTTTGTACTCTTGTAAACACATCTGATATCTCATCCTAACTTTTAAATTTTGAACTGTACTGCTTATGATGAAGTTAACCCCATTACTATGTTGGTAAACCATCTGCTAAAATGAGTTATACTTACGTGGCTTTTCATGATATACGTTTCTTATATTTTCGTATCATTTCTTTTTTACAGTTTCTGCCATTCCTATTATTTTAAGTTTATTAATTGAAAAAGGTCTCTCAGTTGTAAGTTTCATTTTGTTTTATTTTATGATTTTTGTTACTTATTAATAATTTAACTTTTTTTTTACTATTTATCACTCTCATGTTTTTTCCATTCAGGACTTATCAATCAATACTCTCTTTAAGACCCCACTTAGGGGTGCAGAGAGGCAACAATATATCATCAGGACTAATATGATATTGATGATTTAAAAACAATATTTTTTTTTCTACAGTATGTAGTTTTATGCAGATTTATTTTGTTTCATTTCAGGAAATATTCTCTGAAAAGATAGGATCTTGGATCCACATCGCAAATATTGTGGGAACAGTATTACTTCCAGTTGTTGTTTTACATTTAAAAGTAAACCAATTTAGTTTAGGTGAGAAATTTGTTTTCATCAAAATTTCTATGTATATTCATAACTTCCTTAAACACATTTTTTTACCCATCACTCCAGTTTCCTTACGGGAGTAGGCAGACAGAAAGGACCTCTAGTTCTAATATGAACCTTTGTCTTTCACAGTTGGTGCGGTCACAGTCTGTATGTTGTATCTTGTCATATTCTTGAAGCTGTGGAGCTATGTACAAGTGAACATGTGGTGCAGGATGGCTCAGAACAAAAAACACACTAAGAGTTTGTTGAGAAGGCAGTCTTTATCAGCTCCCAATTGGAGTAAGCGAGATTTATTTTAAATATACCTATATCTTTCAAAGTTTTTATTTCCTAATGTTTAATGTCAACTAAAGTAAATTAAAACCTAGAGGAATTTTGTCTGTTAGTTACATAGCCTGAAGAACTTCGTATGGGAATTTCTTAATGCATTCCTCATCCAGTCATTATTTTCTTTGTCTTATGTGTCAAAAGTCCAAAGTCTTAATTGTTTTTATGATTTGCCAAAGATGATTTTGAATGATTTTTTATACCATTGGCTAGCTGTAATATATTTAATACAAATTACTGCCCATAACCACTTGTTGTGTGTCGAATCTGACAAAGTGCCATGTGCTTTGGTGGCTGAGCATTTTTTATAGAGCTGTTCACATCCAATCGGCAACAATTTTTTGTGGACAAACATGGTTCCCACAGCACACAGTTGGAACAGTTTAAAACAAACTTTCAATTTATGCTTGAAAACCATTCACATAAATTTGACTAAAACTTACTTCATTATAATTTTACTGTCCAAAATTAATGAAATTCATGAAAATTCCTTAAAATCCATCAGCATTTTTCCAAGATGTTCAGTTGACCATTAATTTTACTATTCTAAATTTATCAAGATTTTAATTGAGCTTATAAAAAGGATTATTTGAAGAGTTATTCCAAATATAAAGTGATATTTTTCCAACATTTAGTTTTCACAAAAAAATTGACTCGCGTTATATTCAGAGTTTAGCGCGAGTTGATACTGTAGTAGTACCTCTAGGTTCAGTTTCGGCATGTTAACAATTTAATTTGTTTCATTGCAGGAGAACTTAATGTTGAAATGTATGTAACCTGTATTTTTACTTGAAATTTCCAAAATAAAGTTTTATCTGATTGCATTTCATATTCTTTGAATTCAGTTTACGAAAATTTTGGAGTCGCGTTATATTTGTGCTTACACGGTATTAGAGTATAATATTTATTTGAATCATTTAGATTTTTGTGCTGTTAATATGGGTTATGTATATTTTAAATTGAAACACCATAACATTGATACTCCTTTTTCATATTCCTAACAGTATACTATTAATAAGCTACGGGAAATGGTTGATGGTTAGACGTAAAACGTTAAAAGATAATAATACTTATTAATATAATAGATATATAATAATAGATAAGTATCATAGTCGTTTTTGCGTTTCAGTTTAATATATATACTGGTTCTATTATAGAGTAATTTATAATAATATATTTTCTTGATATAATATAATAAAATGTTATTGTAGTTGTTGAAATAGCCATATACTTTGATATGTTGTTATTTTTTAAGAACCTCCATCAATTATTAGAAATTGTTGTATATTGCAGCTCTTTCAGATTGGATCGATGACAGTACTGATCGTAAGTTGATTGATATGCCTCACACCCCAGCTTCACTGTCTTGACTAATTCTAATGACTTCTCCTTTTAGCCTAAAACCACCCTGCACCCTGATTAAGGCTGTCAATAATTATTTTAGGTGCTGGAATTTCCATAGCTTGCATTATTTATTTTCTTTATGGTGTTTTGGTTTATGTTCCTATTGCATGATCACTTTTGTTTCATATTTATACATTTAAAGTGCAGAACTGTGCAACTAGTGAACTGCAAATATTTTTTGTTTTGAATCTGGGTTGTATTCACTTGTGAACATGAATTGGTGATCCGAGGCAATTGCATTTGTGGGGGAAATGCTTCAGACAATCCCTACAACGTTTTTATGAATAATGTACGCAGTGCCATATATTGATAATACTTACTTTCCGAATCCGGACATCATCATATGCGTGAACCCCAATACTCGGCCACCTGTGTACCACTGTTACTCGCTGTCACTGTGTCTTGGTGCGTGCATGTTGTTCCCATGAGGGGACATGCGAAGAGATGCTGGTTGTTTTGCACCTCGCCACACTCGCACATGTCATCCTGCCTGTACCCCCACCTCTTGAGGTTGCTGTAGCTACATGAGACGCCCGTTCTTAATCGATTTAATGCTCTCCATGTTGATTTAATGAGGATTCGGTAGATTCGCTCCACAGAGACAGCCGTCGGACCCCAGGTGAACCGACCATGGGGACAGTTGTCTCCAAAAAGCTCCTTCTCGACTTCAGTCGGCACTGGCGGGGTTGACAGTCATGCATCAGGTGTCTGGGATCATTTTGTTGCTTTTCTCTCTCGGCCTCCGCTGCAACACGATAGGGTAGAGTTCTCGAGTGGGTGTCGGTTTTAAGCAGCCAGATATAATTCTTGCTGTTTCATTAATTGCCACATCCACCTTTCCGGCGTGTGCTGAGTTGTACCATACTGGTGCAGCGTATTCGGCAGCTGAGAATCAAAGTGCCAAGGCCGAGGTTTGCAGTTCGTGCGGTTGGGCTCCCCATTTAGTTCCGGTGAGCTTCCTAATAATATTATTGCGGGCACATACCTTCCCAACGGTCTCCTCACAATGCCTCCGAAAAGTTAAAGAGCGGTCAAGCCGCACACCCAAGTATTTGGGCGCATCATAGTGCTCCAACGTCTGTCCCTGCCATTCCACTCACAGCCTTCTTCCCGCTTCCCTGTTTCTAAGGTGAAATGCACATACCTGAGTCTTTTATATTGATAATGTTGGTGAGCATTATACAGGGTGTCCTAGAAAGTACGACCAAGCGGAAGTCCAGAGATAGAACACCTTTAAAGCTATCTAAAGACCTTAATTTATGTTAAGCGATTTTTTATAGTTTTCGAGCTATAATTGTTTTAGTATTATGAGCACAACTGTGATGCATGTTTTTATTTATTTTATTTTTTGTTGACGAACTGGTAAAGGGACTATAATTTTAAAATTCTTTGACGAGCCTTCTGGGTGATATTAATATTGTATGTACAGCGCCCTTGAAGTGCAATGCACTAAACGGCGCTATATAAATTGTCATATTATTATTATTAAATAAGGTACAATCGAAATTTTGGAAAAACTTTTTTAAGACGATTTAAAAAAAATAATAAGACACATACTTCTGTTTCTTCTTTTTACTGTTGTTAAAAACTTGCTAATTTATCAAACTATGTACCCTCTAAATTTCTACAATCTATTATTACGCATTATATTTAAAAACTCTTTCAAAGCAAAAAGTGCGGTAGCTTACGAATAGAAATTTCATACAAAATTTATGAGGGAAAAATTCTTGAATCAACGTTTTCTGTTAGAAATATTCTCCCTTACATTTTGTTTGGAGAATCATCAAAATTTCACCACCCTTTTTGCTTTACAATTTTTAGGTATGATGCAGTCTATCTCTAGACTTCCCCTTAGTCGTACTTTCTGGGGCATTCTGTTTAAAACTAAAAATATATGGCACTCTACAATATATTATTTGTAGGAACATTGTTGGGATTATTTGACACATTTGCCCCACAGATGAAATAACTTCAGTTGACCTTATATGAAAAAATTGATTGCAGGATAAAATAAGTTGAACAGCTTTGATCTTGTTAAATAAACGGTTCTAACTAAAATAACAACATTTATTTTGTGTTAAAAATTAATTTAAGTGTGTTTAATATCTGAGATGCTGAGTTACTTAAATGGGTATGCGGGTGTGAATCCAATGATATCAAGAAAATGGAACAGGAAATGACCGTTTATGGTCATGAAAAAAGAATTATGCGAAAATGGAAGAAACATTTTATGCTCAACAACATCGATATTGGTCACAAAATATTTATAATTTATGATTTAATTTTTAGAATCCATGGATGAGAGTCGTAATGGTTTCCATGATGAAATTGATGAATCGGTTGTCCAATATCCAGATAATTTATATGTCAAAGACATTTTTTACTTCATAATGGCTCCCACTTTGTGCTACGAATTAAACTTTCCTAAAACAACAAGGTATGTTCATTTGACAGCAAATGATCAAATATATAACATTACAGGTAGTGTTTGTAATGTTTTTTTTATTGATTTAATCTATTATTTATACATAATTTTAAAAAATATTAGCAATCCCCACTCCTTCTCTATATATACTATAGTGTGTGAAATTTCATACTCCTCCGTCTGCTCAATTTTCGTTAAAATGGTCACTAAAGTTTTTCCTTCACGTATTTATATAGGTGTAGATTTCCTAATGAAATGTTATAAGAGCTTAATCACATGGATCATTTCATACAAGTACATAGTTATTTATCTATATAACAATTGACATATTCAAATTTTTTACATCAACATCTGTAAAGAAACACTTTTAGAGTAAAAACTGTAAATTTTGTGTGTCATACTTAAGCTTTTTTTCTTTTTATTTATTTATTTATTTAATGTATTACAAAATAGTGTATAAAAATAGTGGGCAATGGCGGGATTATAGCCGAAGCAATCTCTAACATCCAACCACACTTTTTCCCAGAATACGAAAGAGGTTTTTGATCAAGAGAATATTGGAGGTGTGCATTGGTGTGAATCTGATCATGTCCCTGCTGCAGCAGTGGATGATGCCATCAGTAGTCAACTCGTTAGTTCCCTTCACCCAAATGAATTACATGCTCTGTACTGAAAGAATGCTCAAACTTGCTGTGAGTATTATCCATTCATTTTTATTTCATCAATTATCTTATTATTGAGGTCTACAACATCTTTGAGATCCATACCCTGTTTTTCCTGTATAGAAAACCTTCTGATTTCTATATAAAACAAACTGGGTATGGTTCTCTGTAAAAGTGTAAATTTTTCATTTTTGGACGACCAGGACAGAATTGTGTCTCAAATTCTAGTGTTAGACATATGATGTGATTATCATGGCCACTAAAATTTGTTAACATACGGCTACACTTGAGGGTTCCCCATAAAACATAAGCAAAAATGGTTGCCAACTTGGTAGAACAAAATAAAAATGATGTAGGTACAGTACAATTGAGGGATTTACTGTAAAACATAGAAGAAAAGGGTTGCCAGTAGATTTTGATTTAAATAAAAAAAAATTATGTAACATGTTGTTTGAAACGCTAATGGTCTGGGTTCCTACGGATACGCCGCTACAATAAACGGCGGTGGATATATCAGTTGAGAACATTGCCAATATGGTTTCCATAGTAACGAAAAACATTGTCATATAATTTTGAAAGACGCCGTCTTGTCAGATGACGGCCGCTCCCTAGGAACCCAACGCATAAGGCACAGTAACGTTTTAAAAGTTCCCCTTCCTCTAAATTGCCTTAGGTAATACTTAAAGGCCCGCTAATACCAAAAGTAATTCAAGATAGGCATTTCTCGTATTCTTAGGAAAGTAAATCATTCTGTAATTATTTTCAACTAAAAAAAAAGAAAACAAAATATCTGTTAAGAAAATTAAATTATTCTTTGATTTCATTGAAATTTCTATCAGATTATTGGGGACCGAGAGAATGTTACTGACACCTTTATATAAAAAATTAATAAAAAACAAATGATTTTTTCAGGTCCCAAATCATTTGATTTGGCTGTGTTTCTTCTATTTGACCTTCCATTCTTTCCTCAACTTGATGGGAGAAATCCTTCATTTTGCTGATCGCAATTTTTACAACGATTGGTGGAACGCAAACAACATTGACATATTCTGGAGGACGTGGAACATGCCGGTGCACCGCTGGGCAGTGAGACACGTCTACATACCTGTTGTTGAGCACGGATATTCCAAATTGGCTGCCAATATTATTGTGTTTTTAATTTCAGCTTTATTTCATGAATATTTGGTGAGTACTATTTTGTATTATGGAAATATTGCCTGTGCCTGTGCCATCTTATTCTCATCTGTACTTCAAAAACTGCTGCTTGCCAATTCATATTTGCTATTCAATCCAAGATTTTAACTGTTTTTTCTTATTCCATCTCCTAATGAATCTTAACCCATACACATCTCATTTGTTTGGAGAAATCTATGCACTGAATTCCCAATTAATATGTACTCATCAAATGTCACATTAGATTTTCATTTTAATTTTGTCAAAACAAAGTTATTGGTTGGAGAATCTTTATAAAAATTGGAAGTTAAGCAGAAAAAATATTAATTATTAGAGTAAATTTTTTTTTGTTTTGTGATTTTATTTTTTGTGTTTTTTTGGGATTAACAAGTTCTTTACCAATATTGTTTTAACTCTCCCAAACGATTAGATGAGAAAATATCATCACAGGAAACAGATCCCATATCATAATCTTCACTACAGTTCGTCAACAAATGTTAAATTACATTTTAGTTTACATCATACAATTTTACGCAACCAAACATCAATAACAAAGATGGCGGCCATACAAACCGCGCAGGTAAAATTTATATCCCTTCTTTAGCGACGTGTATGCAGTTTATTTTGTATTAAACTCTAAGCAGCAAAACATTTGAATAAAAAGGTTTGAATCTTATCTACAATAACATTATTCTAGGTTTTGCATAGATGGCAGTAGCAGGTAGTAAAATGGCAATATTCGTAAGCGGATGCAGCGGCCGTATTCTCGTAGCGGTCTTATTGCAATCTTATTGCAAAGAAATCATAAAGGGTGGCTCGGATAAAGATTGGACCAATCAGAGAGAAAGGGGGTGTGTCATGATCGTTCCACGATTGGCTACATCGTATTGTAGACACTCCCTCTTTCTCTCTGATTGGTCCAATTCTTATCCGAGCCGCCCTTTAAGAGATCTTTTCAATAAGATTGCAATAAGACCGCTACGAGAATAACCCTGCAGGTCGATACGACGTACTGATTGTGAATTTCGGCACATTTCTTGTTATTCAGATGGGTTAATAAATATTAATATAACACTTTTCTATACAAAGGTGTCAGTATAGCCGGCGGAACTTATTGCCTGAGGCAATTTTTTCCAGTCAACCGGTCCCGTCCAATCTGAGACAGGCCAACCCCGGGTGGAAATTTCAAGCGAAAAAACACTTAGAAAAACTCTGACTCGACCGGGAATCCCGGGACCTCTGATCTGAAGTCCACGCTAGTACAACTAGGCTACCGAGGTCGGTGAATCTTCATTCTTTGATATAATTATATTAAAGATACTTCGAACATATCGGAAACCATTCATATTGTCATAAACATACATCACTTCTTAGTAGTTGACATACCATAAATCTTCCCTTTGGGGGCGTTCAAGTATTACGTAACGCAATTTGGGGGAGGGGGGGGTCTTGCAAAACGTTACTGTGCGTTACAAGGGCGGGAGGGGGGGTTCGAACAACGCGTTATGTAACGTTTTTTTTTCCTTAAATAAAAAAAATTGGGAAATAAATCTTCCAAGTTGGGCAACCCTTTTCGTTTATGTTTTACAGGAAGTCCCTCGATTGTACCGTACATCATTTTTTTTCTCCGAAGTTAGCAAACCCTTTTCGACAATGTTTTACGGGAAGTCCCTCGATTGTACCGTACGTCATTTTTATTTTGTTCTCCGATGTTAAAGCTTTTGGTGGAAACACGTAGAAAGCCGATTCCGGCCCGCGCCGACCGCACAAAGAATGTTTCTATGCAGTTGCATGGGGATATGCACAGCAAAAACAGAAACCTGCTTTCCGGCATGCCCATTTAAATGCATTGAAACCATAGACAACAATCTTTGAGCCGGTCGAAATCGGCTTTCTACGTGTTTTTACCCTTAGGGTGAAAACACGTAGACAGCCGATTCCGACCCGCGCCGACCGTCGCAAAGAATGTACATAATTTTTTTTCTCCGAAGTTAGCAAACCCTTTTCGACAATGTTTTACGGGAAGTCCCTCGATTGTACCGTACGTCATTTTTATTTTGTTCTCCGATGTTAAAGCTTTTGGTGGAAACACGTAGAAAGCCGATTCCGGCCCGCGCCAACCGGCACAAAGAATGTTTATGTTTGCTTTCCGGCATGCCCATTTAAATGCATTGAAACCATAGACAACATTCTTTGCGACGGTCGGCGCGGGTCGGAATCGGCTTTCTACGTGTTTTCACCCTAAGGGTAAGAACACATAGAAAGCAGATTTCGACCGGCTCAAAGATTGTTGTCTATGGTTTCTATGCATTTAAATGGGCATGCCGGAAAGCGGGTTCCTGCTGTTTATGTGGGTATCCCCATTCAAATGCATAGTAACATTCTATGCGCCGGTCGGCGCGGGTCGGAATCGGCTTTCTACGTGTTCTTACCCTTAGGGAACCTTTTTCGTTTATGTTTTGCGGGGAATCTCTCAATTCTACTGTATGTAATTTTACGCTCTGCGAAAAAAGGAACCTTTTTCGTTTATGTCTTACGGGGTGTCCCTCGACTGCATTGTTTGTAATTTTTATTTCGCCCTCCCAAGTTAGCAAACCTTTTCTTTTATTTTTTACGGGGAATCACTCGACTGTATTATACTTCATGCTGACTTGCCAACGCAGCTATGCCAAAAAAATACCAACGTTATTTGGAAAACAACAAAAGAAAAAATAAAGAAAAATTTATGGAACATATAAATAGTATTATACGAAAGTTCAGTAAAAAATAGTCTCTTGGGTGTTACGTAACGTTTAGGGGGGGAGGGGGGGGTACAGAAAAACGTTGCGACGCGTTACAGGGGGGGGAGGGAGGGTAAAAAATCTTCAAAAATTGGGTTACGTAATACTTGAACGCCCCCTTATCAGGACATAGATATTGTTAGGTTTGGTATTATTACACTTCTTGAAAATGTACGTTTTCATCGATATACCTACTCAATAGAAAATTATTAACCAATTTTATACAAATTGCCGTGGGGTTGCTGGCTAAGAATAGCACCTCTGCTCTTTTTGCTGGTTTTTTCGAGCATCCTGTAAGAGGCAGGAGCAGGCAAAAAAATCAGATCGGGACCGCGAGGTTGACCACTCACGTCCTTAAACCTCAACTGGTCAGAAAAGGCACAAGAGCCTCGAACGTCTTCGAGCACAATGGAGAGCTCTTGATGCCTCCTTATGCTCCTGAGTGGGGCTTAGGCCTCCCGCATTGTGGGTTGGTTTGGGGGGGTCCGCGATGGGCTTGATTTGTGCGGGGCCGGCTTTTCGGTTTGATTGCTTTGATCGAGCTGGGGGGTCGGTTTCGTGCGGGTCGGGTTTGCTGCGGATTGGTCTCCTCCGGGCTGGCTTGCGTAGAGTGGGGGATCTTAACGGGAGTATGTATGTATGTATGTATACAAAATGTTCTACCATTGGATTGTAAAAATTATTTGAAACATAATTAATTTATCTGTTTATTTCTGTTTCAGGTGAGTGTACCTTTACAGATATACCGGGTTTGGGCTTTTATGGGGATGATGGCTCAAATACCCCTCTCATTCCTATCTAAGTACGCCGAGAAGAATTACGGAGCTCGCTGGGGTAATTTAATTGTGTGGAGTTCTATAATACTTGGACAGCCTCTGGCTATCATGATGTACTATCACGACTACGTCATTACCCATTACGTGGAGTGAATTTTGTTCGATGTTACTTGCCTTTAGTCTAAGGGATTATATAATATTAGTCCAAGAATATTAACTTTTTTATAACTTTTACACAGTATAACTGTTACATAATATTGAATATTGTCTTATCACCTGTGTATAGGAAGAAGGTGCCAATTCCAGTTATTAGATTGTAAGTTTTATACAAGGTGTCGGCTAGCACCATAATATGGTGCTAGCCGATATTATCTAGTTGTCAGTGCAATTTTTTATATAAAATAATACCTATTCAATGTAGTCTAAATCTGTGGTCTTGTTGTAAATATTAAAAAAAATAGCAAGCTAGTCTGTCACATCACACAGGTGTTACAAAAATAATAATTTTGCGAGGATTTAATTTTTTTTTGTTTTTTCATAAGCATAATATTATTAATTTACCAAATTGATTCTTATATTTACCAATTTTACTAAATTACCATTTTTATGTTATATTATTTACAAAATTATTTGTTTAGTTTTTTTAGGAGATTTCAACTATTATTAGTTTATGTTTGTGTCATCATAAAATTTTTTGAAAATAATCGAAAGAGGTTTTGGAGTAGTTTTATAAATCTCGTTTGAATTGAATAAGTTTTTTTTTTAACCTAACTTTGATGTAAATGCTATTTTTGAGTACAAATTTAAGTGTAAATGATTTCCTTTCTAAAACATTTTGCAAGTTTAATTTACATCTTTTTTGAAAATACTAGAAAATTGTAGTAAAATATTTAGAGAAGTGTAATCATATAAAAACCATTCATGTTTATTATTTTGTATTTAAACGCTTGAAACTTAAAGCCGGAGTAACAGAAACGACGATTTGACTTACAAATAGCTGAATGTTTGAACAAGTAGTGGTTCTATCAAAGAAGTGACATCTCTACTTGTAATATATCGTAATTCAATGTGTAGTAATCACGACAAAGTTATTAGCCGTGTTTGAGGTTAATTTTTTTTTCAATATTTCAATCTTATTTGACCATGTTATTAAATGATTCATACTTGAAGGCTATTTTTGAGAGATTTTAATAATTTTGAGAACCAAGAGGCTGTTTATTTCCATTTAATTTTTTTAATTTAATTGAGTACCTAGTGTTTTATAAGTTTTTTTTTGATTATTTTCGGTGTGTAAAAACGAAAAATTGCATTTTATCAAAATAATTTTTTTCTGTGTGATTATGTTTTGTAGCTAAATGTGGTGCAAAATCTGTGATTAGAAATGAATTATGTGTTGATTCTTGTGGTGAATTTAAATAGTGCCTTTTATTTTTCTTCTTACGAGTGTCATTTGTGATCAGAACATTTTTTTTACATGAATATCTGATTATGATGTCCACCTTATTTACAACCAAAGTATCTATGTATGTAAGTTTATTTAAATTTGTTTGAATTCCTATTTTATAGGGATGTTATGGAGCTCTGTAACAGTAATCAAAGCTATGGATATCAGAAATAATGTTCTATCCTTAAAAATTACTGAATCCAATATAAAAATTCTAATAATTTCGTATAGAGATGGAGTCTAATGAGATACGATATGACAAGTTTTTGTTTTAAAGTTAGTTTTTCTTAAACGTTAAGTATAATTTACTTTTGCTCAGATTCGACTATAAAAATTTAAAGTTAATATATTTGTATTTTACTTTTACAATTTCTTCAACTTCCATACCACATTCCTTCCTGAATGTGGTATGGAAGTAAGTGTTGTGACAAAGATGAAAGTTAATAAGTTAAGATGGTTTGGGCATATGGAAAGAATGGATGCAAACATAATGACAAAGAGAATTAATAAGGTTTAAAGGAAAGGTGTAAGAAAGCGTGGCCGACCGAGAATGACGTGGATCGAACACATCGATTCCATCCTCGAGGAATAAGAAGTAAGAGAAATAGGAGAGGGTGTATGAGAAATGTTATGTCGGTGGAAGAAGCGAAAGAAGTATACATGGATAGAAAAGAGTGGAGGTCCGTTCTCTCTGCCTACCCCTTACGGGACACGGCGTGATGGGTAAAAAAAAAATTCTTCAAAATTTAATATCCAAAATGTACAGATAATTCGAAATAACTTCATATCCATAACGAATCAGATAATATAATATTATTCATACTAGTGGTAGCCCATTGCTCGAAATTCAACCATAACTAATTGAAATTATAAGTTTGAACATAATTCTTTTTATATTGAGATTTTATATTGGATATATTGAGCAAGCGCTATTTCACAATTTTCTTTAAAAAACAATGACATGGATACTTCAAACATAAAATGTTGATATGTACAAAATTTTTCTATTTATTTTGAAGACAAACAATATTAATCTATTCTCAATTTGACCACAGATAAACAAAATAATATATGCGTCTGTGCCAATGTCAAATATGTACATCGAAGTGTGTGTGTGAGTATCAAATACATTATATTAGAGTAGCGTTTTTAATGTTTTTTTTAATGTAATTTTATGCATAACTAGCTTTCCCGACAGACGTTGTCCTGTGTTCCTAACTATGAATATTGAATTCGAATTTGAATGGTGATGAATTTATTATCATTTGACCAATGTAATTCCGACTGATGCATCTGTTTTAAACCATGCATATTCCATTCGTGTTCTGTCAATCGCACCAACTATTTAACAGCTGACAGTTCCTGTCAAAATTTCAAAATTGGAATAAAATTGTATGGTAAAGTACTAATAAGATTGCCTACGTAGAGTTTTCTTTTTTTCCTAATAAAAGCCTACACGACAAAAAAAGAATTAGTGATGCAATGACATCGGGAAATAGCTCTCCATTTTTATATATAAGATTAAAAAAAATTATTAGCATTTGCCACTCCTATTCTTCAATATTCAATTTATAAGTGTCATACTTCTCTGTTTGCGTACTTTCCGTAAAGAGGGGTAAAAAGTTTTTGCTTCATGTATTAATATGTAGATATTTGCATTCACATCCAGATCCAAAATATCAAATCCATATCATCCCTTATAGGTAGAATAATTATTTTATGGAGTTACAATGATTTTTTCGCATTCCACCCAATCAAGAAGTATATATATTTTTGAACTTGATAATATCAATTGAACTATTTTTTGAAAATAATGTTGTAAATCCAATAATAGGTAAAATGTATAATAAATTTTCGAAGATTTGTGTAGGTATTCAAATAGTGAAAGTTTATTATGATAACTTTTAAAGACACATAGTTACACTTTCACAATGTTTAGACAGTGTCTATGTGAGTTTGACAAAGATGACATCGAGACTGAATAATTTTGTGAAAGATCAACTGTCTTTTGAAGTGAGTGGAGGGCTGTTGTTGCCTCCCTATGCCCCTAAGTGGGGTCACAAATGGAGTGTTGATAGACATAGATAGAACAGAGTTTAATTGTCATAATTTTTTTGTTTTGCGTCTTTGTCTGTGCTTGATCTAAGATGATGTCAATTACCTAATTTAACAAAATGTCCAAATCACCCTGCTCCGCTTCTAAAGAAAATCATTTTTAAATAAATATAAGTATTTAAAAATTAATTATTTTCACAATATCATAGAT
The DNA here is from genome assembly GCA_963576905.1 of Mystacides longicornis. Classification (NCBI taxonomy): domain Eukaryota; kingdom Metazoa; phylum Arthropoda; class Insecta; order Trichoptera; family Leptoceridae; genus Mystacides; species Mystacides longicornis. The sequence goes on from OY756424.1 coordinate 22,614,956, forward strand.
TATTATAAAAATTTGAAGGTTCTATAATATTTTTCTGAAAGTAATTTAACAAAAAAAAAAAAAAAAAAACAGTTTTTCAAACCAGGTAATACTTACTGTCTGTTTCATTAAATCTTTGCTAACTGTATTTATAACTAAATAAATTAAGTATGACAAATCAAAAGTGATAATGAATTTTTGCAGGATATTACATTTTTTGTGTATTTATTTTTACTTTTTAATAATTATTTAAATAAAATATTGAGTGACAATTTAATGAAATATTTTAGTGTGGTACTTAATGAATTTGGGTGTCAATAAATTTGATATTATTTTATGTAGTTATGTATGAACCTTATTTGTCAATTTTTTTTCGACAAAGCAATTATATGAAATTTAATGTTTTTAGTCCAAATTGAGAAAAAATTATTAGTCAATATTTGGTTACCATTTTGTTCAAATAATCTTCCAAATGATATATTTATTTTTATGTTTTTTTTTATCATAAAAAACTGCATTTTTATTTGATATTTTTCTACTTTTTGTGTATCTTTAAGATTATGTTTATGTATATAATATAAATGTTTCACGAAATAGAAATTAAATTTTCCGTTCGATATCTTTTTATATTAATAATTGTTGAGACTGACGAAAAAAACCCCATCTTTAAATATATTAATCCCAAACAGCAATCATCGTTGCACATAAAATATGACACATGTGCTAATTCAATTAAGCGCAGAATTAGGCTCAAGTGTAATTAAAAATTCTGTCATATTTTATGTTCAACTTCGAAATGTATGTGAAGCTTATTGTGGAAATTTTTGTAACAACCACATATCTTTTCTTCAACTTGTATATTTTTTTATTTTACAATTTAGTTTTTAAATATTTTGTATGTGCATTTTACGTTTAAAATAATTTTTTTTTATATATTTTGTTATTATAAAAATAATAAATTCATTTAAGAATTTTAATTAATAGTTTGTTTTTCACCAAGGAATATTACATCCAGTTACATTATAGCTTTCCTGACAGACAGCATTTCTTGTCCTTACTATCAATATTGAATTCCAATTTGTATAATGATAAATTCATTATTATCTATTTATATTTATATCCGATCGATGCATCTTTTTTAAACTATGTTTAAAAGTCACATAAAAAATAAACATAAATTTTCTGGTCTGGTCTCGTCTTGGTCTCTATATACCATACCAGTTTCCAGAGAAGACCAATGTCGAGGAGGTATGGATAGGTACTTGAGATGAAATCAATCACTGCATAGAGCGTGGACACAGTGGCGTAACTAGGGGGGGGCGGTCCGCCCCGGGCGGCACTTTTCAGGGGGCGGCAAAATGAGCCGACAAATAAAAAAAAACTTGGTAAAAAACACAAAACTTAAATAGTATAGGTACGAGAATTATTTGTGAAGGGAAAATAAATGAGAAAAAAAATCGGGTCCCCGAGTTTGTGAAGGGAAAATATCTGAGAAAAAAATCGCGGCCCCGAGTTTGTGAAGGGAAAATAAATGAGAAAAAAAATCACTAAAATTCTTAAAATTGATAAAATAAAGTTTTTTTATCAATTTTAACCTGTCTCAGCGTAAGCTAGCTAGTAGTTTTTTTCCATTTATATAGGGGGGTGGGGCGCCAAACTTTATTAGATAGGGGGGGGGGGGGGCGCCAAACTTTATTAGATAGGGGGGGGGCGCCAAATGTTAATCCCGTCCCGCGGCGAAACCCCACGTTACGCCACTGCGTGGACATCAAATAATGGTGTCTTATGTTCCAAACAAAGAACACTCCTTCAAGTCAACTGATCATGACAAATACAAAAAGAATGCACTCTGGTAAGAAATTTGAAGTCAAAAGTATTTATAAGCATTGATCCTGTTGCCTCTTGTCACAAGTTTGGCAACTTGCCTGTAAGAATTAGGAACCTATTGTTATTTTGGGATTGCTGTCTCTCTCATTTGCGAAAGAGACAGCAAATCTTTTTCTTCTTTCTGGAGTACCGGCGACTCATTCTATTGGGAACAGTAAATCTTGAAGGCTAATAATACATCACTAATACCCACATGGAAAAATGACAGAGAATTTGAGATGTGGAAAAGGTTGCCTAACATTTAGGAGTTAATTACCATGGATGGAAAAAGGAGAAGTGAAATTTCAAACCTAGAATGTTAACATTTACGTAGGTATCTACGTATTCCTCAGGTAATCAAAAAAAAAAAATCATTACCACGCAAAGCAGGGTTGTTAAAGTTTATGTTTAGAAATAGTCAAATATTTAAGATTTAAGGGTGTTTTGCGCCTAAAAACCCGTTTTTTCCACATTTACGTAATCGATTTTATTTAACGAGTCCTTAACAAACGAATCTGAAATTTATGTTTGATTATAGAATGAACTTTAATTCAATAGTCAAGCTTGTTTGAAGATGCTTTATGGGTCATTTCCATTTTTCCGGAACGTCTCTAAAAATTTCTCGATCCATAAGTCAATAAGTCCAATATTTATAGAACGTAAGTACGGAAAAAAATTGAAGATTAATATTAACAATAATTTGAATTTGTCTCATTTACCTAAACATGATTTTTTTCAGTGTAATAATGCCCCTTAAGAAATAATTTTATTTATTTATTTAATAACTACTTTATAGGTAGATAGGTACAAACATTTTAAATAAGTTACAAAAATGTTGCCCAAACAGGCTATCCTGTGCTAGGACAAACTTAAAAAAGCTTATAAAAATATAGTCTCATTACAAAATAGATAAAAAACACAACATAATCTCTCTCTCATTATATGTATGTAAGTTTAGTCTGAACTACGGTATTCCTAAAGATAGATTAGGTATGTATGTATGAACGGTATAGAAAAAAAAAAAACATCTGGGATGGTATATTTAACCTTAAATTTTGGAATTGGTAATTGAGTTTTGCCGATTTGAACTTGATAACCTAAGAAAAGATTCCAATCCTCCGTAGAAATTAAAATTAAAAAAAAAAAACACACCCTGACCCGACCGGGAAAACGATTCCGAGATCTCTTGTTCAAAATTCGTCTTCTAATAGTCAACTAGAGAACACCGATGCATTTGATTTGGTACATAATCAACTGTTAGGTATTGCTCTGTAGGTAGGTACCTACTGAGTGCTGGTAGAGAAGTCAAGTAGGTAGTTGGAAGAATCTGGAATTAATTGTGAACAAATAAGGTTAGGAATTGTTTGAGTATTGTTCAGTTTCGGGCGGAACAACAGCATTCCCTTGCCTCCCTACAAGGTAAGTACCTACCTTTAAGTATAGTATAGGTACCTACATATATAAGTAGGTACCTACTCATCACCAACCCGAACATTTTGACGGTCTTAAATATTATACCTACCTATTGCTGCAGATTTTGAAAAGCAAACATGAACAAGAGTTCATTCAATCATTCAAAATCAAAAAGATTTGACACTACCTCATAGTAAGCTACTAAAAGCTTATTGTGTCGTGAAAAAGGAAGATTTTTTTTTTGTTTTGGCATTCACTCTTTAATTGAGATTTGAGATTGTTATCTGCCATTGTCATGTTTTAAACATTACACACATATAAGAAGTACAAGCAAAGAAGATCTAAAAACTTATTTAAATCTGAACATAATTTTTAATAATAAAACTTGAAATTATCTTAAAAACGGAAGGGTCAAATTTAGAGAGCAAAAGCTCAATCGTAGTTGGAAATTGTACGCCGCATTTGGCTAAATCAGTGCAAAAACCTGGGTATGAATTTCTCAAGATACAATTAAAAAATATGTGGTTTATGGTTTCCTCCTCTAGTCCACAATCACACATGTTTGAGTCTGCTATATTAATTTTAAGCAAAAACTTTTTGTACAAACATGTCCAAGCTTGATTCGGCAAATGACAGACGAACTCTGTCTAGGCAACGTCAACTTGTTAAACCAAGGTACGCGAGTAATGGTATCATTGAGGGTCCTATATTTTGAACGGTCACTCTCCCATGTTTTCTGCCAGTCTTCGTACATTTTAAACCTGCGTATAGAAAAAAGGTCCGCGAAGGGAACCCGCCAGCGAGATGCAGTATTCATTCTCGCAGCTTCCTTAGCCTACCGGTCTACTATTTCATTACCCTCTATCCCAGAGTGACCCGGAATCCAACCAAGTACAATACGTTTACCTTGAGCGTGTAGCTTATAAAATAGTTCTTTCATTTTTAGCACTATGATGTCAAACGGGTAATGAAAAGAAGAGCTGGTGATCCTCTGAATAGCACTCAAGGAGTCACTCAGAATCAAAATATCTTTACAATCTTTTTGGGATATAAATTCGAGCGCTTCATAAATCGCCACGGATTCCGCTGAAAATATTGTGCATTCTCTCGGTAGTGGAATATGCTTTCCGTACCTATCAGATTGACTATAGAAAGCTGCGCCTTTTAAGCCATTTTCCCCTTCCTTAGAGCCGTCAGTAAATAAAAGCGAAAAAAAATTCCAGTATTTTTTAATATTTTTGTCAAATTTATCCCTTGCGTTTGAAATGTACTTAGAATCAAAGAATTTCACTGTTTGAGGACTATGAATCAAAGAAGGGAAAGAAAAAAAGGAAGATGGTCGGCATCTGGGATCGAACCCTCGTACGAAAGTTGGCGATGGAACTGCCAGGTTATCAACCAATAGGGTATTTGACTGGTTTGGGTAAACATTTTTATTATTATTCATTGATACATTAAAAACACATTGTCTTTATATTTCATGCATATTAAATTACATGGCGTTTACAAGGCCTTTTAAATAAATAAAAAAAATACAAGGCGTTTTCATCGGTGAATAATTACATAGAAATATTTCAAATTTCATTTTGTGTTTATACAAATTTTAGCTGTAAACTAAAAGAAATATGTTTTCTTGGGCAAATTTTAAGCAAATCAAAAGTGAAAAATCATGTGATAAAATTATGAACCAACCTAAAATTACCACCATTGGATATCTAACTTTGACGTCTGAGTGTCGCTTTTTTGCCAATTCAATCGTGCATATTATTTTCAATTGCGAAAATCCTTATCAAGTAAACTGTGCATTGAAGTGGTTGGTGGTCTAGCGCAGTGTTCCGCAAACTTTTTGTGTCCAAGGTACACCTACCAAATCAAGAAAACCAGAGGTACACCCATGCCTTTATTTTAGATCTCCCCCCTTGTATATAACTACCAGAATTCGCATAAGTAGGTTGTGGCAAATTGTAATAGAATAATAATTATTAACAGTTTTCTGCGAATAGCTCCAAGGGTTATACCGGCACTTTTTTCTTAATAGGCAGGGACAACGTGTGGAAACATTTCATAAGGAACCTACTGCCTACCATTAACAGCGTGCATGATCTACACTACATCAACTTAGCGCGAAAGCTTTCAATTTTGTATAGATACGTTATAATATTATAAATCCTGTCTTACATTTCTGTTGAGCTCCTTTAGATGAGCGAATATGTCCGGCAGTTACCTGCCTACTTAAGTAAACTAGATAAATTCAAATTACGTATCAATAAAAAAAAAAAAAAAAAAAAAAATTTGAAGAGGAAGAGAGAAAAGATTAATCTTCACATTTTTCCGCATATTAGGTACGTGCCTATCTAGTATCTATAGGTACCTACAAGTACCTATTGTATTTTTTTTATTATGGACCGAGAAAATTTTCAGAGACATTACAGAAAAAAAGAAAATAATAAAAAGCCCCCTAAAGTTTCAAATATTTGACTCGGTCTAAACTTATTTTTTTAATAACCCTGTGGTTCTATCTATCAGCGTGACGCACTACAGATATTCGCTACAAGGGATTTATGAACAGAAGTACATACCTACCTACCTATAGATGTAGTCAAAGGGGTGGCCAATAAGTTGGTACCTACCTACATAACTGCGTAATAACCCTTTAAATAATGATTTAACCCTCGGATGTGCTTGTAATCCCTTGGGAAATACATAATTATTCCATTATTTTGGTATGTTAATTATTATCAATCAGACACAATTATTAATCTTCCCAATATACCTATCAACATAAATGCCTATATGGTTCAATACGTAATTTATCGTAATGTTTGTATAGATTACCTACCTATATTGTATGGACTGTTTATTTTTTTTAACCATGCTATACATAATACAAGATAATTTTTTACCCAACACTCCGTATCCCTAAAGGGGTACCTAGTCAGAAAAAACGGACCTCTAATTTTTAAATCAATACCTACTTTCTTGGCTTCTTTCGACGAAAGTTCCCGTTCCTTTTGCTATTCACGTCTTCTCACACATGTGAGAAGTTTATTTTTTCTTTCAGAAAAAAGCCTATACGTACCTATTTGGGTAGGTAGGTACCTACCTCCCTTTGAACCATACCTACCTATCTATTTCTGTTTCTGTTTAATGCAGATACTTATACCTATAGGTGTAAAATAGTTTTAACTTTCGGTAATAACTACATTTAATCTTTTACTGTTAGGTAGGTAGGTACCTATGCATTTGATGAACAAGCTCCTGTTCATAATAATTAAAAAATACACATCAGAAGTTTAATATATTATGAACCGTATAAACAACTGTAGATACCTAGGTACGTGCATACCATAACTACTTATTTTAGTTTAGAGTCCGAATAATCTGTCGCACATTGTATACTTATAGGTAGGTAGGTACATCTATAAAATCAGGTTGAATGAGAGTACGAAACTCTTGTGTAGGATTCAGTAGGAAAATATTTAGAGGCGTTCCTCCAATGGAGAAAGCGGGGAGGGGCGAGACAGACTCCGCCCACGCGCGGAGGAAATGAGGAAAATAGACGAAGGGAAATGTATTCGAGTAGAGTAGGGACGTTTCAGTCAGTAGCGGTCGGTCATAGCGTGTGCAGTGCCAGGGGGCCGCTCAACTTCGAGCGTGAAATTGTTAGCGAATATTTTGGTGTCCGTCATGCAGACAGTGGTACCCGCGATACGTTGCGATAACGAAGTTGATGATCGCAAGGGGGGCGATCCTAATCTCCCAGACGCCGACGAATACGTGCAAGACTTTGTGTTAGACCATCTGGAGGACAGTGTCAAGAGAGAACCTAACCGGGCTCCAATGTGGCAAGAAGAGGAGCATCGCGTGGCCAGGATGCCACCTGCTTGGGTAGATCCTCGGCGGCAGGCGTGCATGTCTCCCGTGTGTGAGCCCGCCACGTACGGCAACCAGCAGGCCGTGCCTGTCACTCCAGCCATGATGGGATACGTCGGCATACCTGGCTCTCCCCCGGAGACCCCACCGTGTCGCAGTCCGGCCTATCGTCCACCTGGACTGACGGAGGACATGACGTGGCTCACACAATCCTTACGACAAGACCCTCAGCCTCTGGACCTGAGGCCCATGCATTGTATGCCCGACGAGTGGGAGAGACGGGAATATTTGCCTCATGAGCCTCCGTCCCACCACATGATGCGCCCTCTGAGCGCCTGTTCGGCCAACAGCACGGTTTCACCCAGACACATGCACAATGCCTCCAGCGGATATTCTACATGCGGTAGTGACGATTTGCTCAATGATGACCTCCTGATGTCATTGTCGGTGCGCGAGCTCAACAAAAGGTTACACGGGTGTCCGCGGGAGGAAGTGGTGCGGCTGAAGCAGAAGAGACGTACACTTAAGAACAGAGGATACGCGCAGAACTGTCGCAGCAAAAGACTTCAGCAGCGGCAAGATTTAGAACTGACAAACCGCACGTTACACGGAGATGTGCAAAGGTTAAAGATGGAGTTGGCCCGAGTGTCCCAGGAGAGGGATCTGTTGAAGCAGCGCCTCCTGGGAGGTCGAGGCATCCCGGAGTCCCAGCAGGCGGGCGACTACTATCTGTGACGGCAACTACCGCCTCCACAGAAAGCCTCGTGCACTTGGTCGCGGTATTGAACACCTCTTCTCCCCAGTGGTATGACCTACTAGGATGTATTATCTTCCTGCCCGCCTGTCATCTCCCAGCATCCCTGGCCACAAGAGACAGGACTGAACATTGTGTGTAGTGACGAGCTGAACTTTGACAAGATGCACCGAGGTCAATCTTGCAAAAAATAAACAAACTGTTGTTAGTTTTGTTATGTTTGATATTGGATTTTATGTTGGTTTATTCGCATAAATGCTCTTCTCTATTCCTACGCGCTGCCTGCATCGTTCCACCATCGTTTTACGAGACGTGTTTATTTTTGTAATCTCAATCAATACATTCCAGTTGATGTGATTTTTTATTTGGATGGTGATAAGTTGTACGTGGTTAAGGTGCAGGTGTGGGGGGCTAGCTTCGTGCCCCGTCAGTGATGTTATGTCCGTGTACCTAAATCACGATTTTTTTTGTGAATAATTGTGTTAAAATTCAAGGACGGGATTTAATACATTATCAATAATAATAATAATTTATAAAGTATAAAATGGTTGTGTTATTTATATATTATGAAAATGTTAATTTATTATCTAAATATAATCATAACTGTAAGATAAAATAGATGATTATTGTAAATAATATTTGTATAAAAGAGATTATTGAATCGAAGAAGAATTCTTTTCTATAGACAAGTTTATGTAAACAGACACAAACGTCTCAGCATTTTACTTTGTAATGACACAACGAGTATTATTATGTCTAAATAATTCTAATGGATTATTGTTTTACATTCTTTATGTATTTTTAATTACTTATATTCATAAGTCAAAGTCATTGTAACTTAATATGAAAAATAAAAATATATTTCATCAGTATACACATCATTTTCTTACAACTAAATATATCCATTATTTTGGGAATAATATCCATGTTCGATTCTTAATTTTGCCCCAAAACCAATAATAATTATTTGAATATAGTGGGTAATTTAAAAATTTGAGAAGTAGTTCAATTTATTCTATCAACCAATTGTCTTTTTGGGACCCCATATAGAGGTATAGGAAGGCGTAATAAGAAAGTAACGAGAGCCTCTGTTACTTTCTTATTATCCCAATGAACATGTTAATCTTGGTTTTTTGATAATTTTACAATAAATTACCCTGAAAATGTAAATAAATTTCTTCATCTGTAGATATCTTTTAATAGCAAGCAAAAAGACCAATAAGTATGAAAGTACAAATGTATAAATAGTGTAATTAAAATCTTCTTAACATTTTATGGAGATCTTTTTTGTTTAAAGATAGTACACAAATTTTAATGTCAGCTTAAGTTACCAAATCAAAATGACTCGATTTCGAGTGGAAGGTCTCATTGAATATTTTAAAAATGGAGTTCTACAAAAGAAAATTCAAAATGGTTTACTGCTTAAACTAAGTCTTTCCAAACGAATATGGAATATATCGAGATGGAAGGTCGAAGATGTTTGTGGAATTTTGGAAACGTATTGTTGTTTGAAACAATGAAGAATAGATAAAAGAAAAGATGCCGCTAGCATAGTTTGTTGATCGTGGGAGTTTATTATAAGCTGCTGATATTTGACACGATCTCTCTGTTACCTTGGTACGACACCTGAATGTCATTTCAATTCATAGAATATTGTCTATGTTTTCTGACCATAATGGTAAACATACACAAATAAAAATATATAACATAATAATATTATGTCCATCTTGTTAACTGGCAAGGAATGCTAGAGAGGGTTATTTTTTACTTATCAAGTTTAGTGAGGTAGGTATGAGGGAAAATGCAACAAAAAATTGTGATAGTAGGTACCTACCTATATTATGGGGACGATTATTTATTTATTATGTATGTAGAGGTGGTTGATAGACCAGCGGTTACGACGCCGGCTTTCGCACTGTTTCGTGCGGAGGTCGTGGGTTCGAATCCCGGCCGTGTCGACCATTTTCCGCTTTCACGACACAAGCATTTGCTTACTGTGAAAGATGTCAAAAGTGTATTTGTGTTCACTTCGAGTGAGCACAGATTCATTTTATAAAAAAAAAAATATGCACTTGAGGAGATGATATTACGACAAAATCAATTTGTATAAAAATATTTTTTATTATACCTACCGATACTTACATCAACAAAAAAATAGGCAGGTAGGTAAAACGGTGCTTCTTAAAATTTGAATTTTGAAATGTTAACGGGATATCTATCTTCTTATTCAGTTCTACCTAAGTACTATGAAAAAAAGAACTCCATTTTTTTTTCAAAATTTTAAAACATGGTTTAGGCGTTGATACTAGCTGATGAAATTTTTTATATAGGCAACATATTATGGAGACGGAAATTTCCCTCACCAAAAGTTGTTGGATTGAAAAAAAAACCTGTAGCATTTAATTATGCGTAGAATAAAAAACTGGGGAGTTCACATATTTTCGCCCATATAAGGAGCACTCTAGTAGGTAGGTATACAAATACCTATATTTAAAAATCAACCATACCTGCACAATTAATACTCCGGATCTTTAAGCTGGGTGCAAAGTTTCTATTACTTTTAAGACAGATTTTTGTCATCCTAAATTCAATAGGCAGGCACCTAGTAAGTTTTTAATAGTCTTTTTTTCCTTTTATCTGATAGTAAGAGCTGGTTGTACCTATCTATTTTGAAGACAATATTTCTTTTCGATCTGATGTTGAAACTATGGATGTTTAAGGTACTCTTTGTAAAAAATGTTGCAAACATAATAGGGTAGGTAGGTATGTACCTATACTGCATTATAATATATAAAGAGGACATGCATTACCTACTATATTTACAAGAAAATGATTAAGCAATAGAACATAATACAATAATTAATAATTGTTTAATCACATCAGCATTTTATTGAGGTGATGTTTACCTATTCATTTTAATTCTCCAATATTTCGCAACCAGTTAACTCACAATATTGAAAATTTTAATGGCACAGTTTGTATGCAGGTAGGTAACTATACCAATTTGACATAAACTTATTGTGTTCTACTGATTACTCTTAGGCAGGGTCACTTTTCCGTTCGATTATCGGACCTAGAGCCTCAAGTAAATACGATAAATACCTATCCTATGTTTGAAATAAAAAATCAAATAAAAAGTTTCAACGACCCCTGCCGTTGGGTTGAATAAAATGAAATAAAAACTCTGCTAAAATGGTAGGCAGGACCCTAGTTCCTATTAAGGTTATGATTAGGTTTAGGACCTACCAATGGCGTAGCTAAACTGGTTGGCAGCGCTAAAGAAATGCCACGGGTCCCCCGACTCGAGAGCGCCACGGACCAAGAGGCATCGAGCTCAGAAATACTCGTAAGCCAACATCTTAAACAAAATTTTGTACCTAAGTAACTAAGTAAGTAGGTACCTGCTTTAAAATTTTGATTTTTTAAGTAGATACTAAAAATTAATTGAAATGAGACATAACTAAAACCATAGTAGGCACAAACTCAAACTAATCACAATATCGCATTCCGCAAGGAATGATTTGTGTCCCACAAAGAATCAAAGATCAAAAAAAAAATAAGGAGAAAGAGAAAAAAGAAATTCATATATGGATCAAATTATTTAAAAAAAAGTAAATAAATATCAATTTTTACCAAGAGAATTGAGATTTAATGAATGAAGATCATTAACAGAATAAAGAAAAACACGATATAAGGGGGACACATCCTTCAGCGGGCAGCCAAAGAACACGTGATCCGAGGATTCTACGTCCTGGACACAATCACACAAAAGGAATTAAGATACAAAACCCAACTTAAACAAATGAAAATCCAAGCTGTCGTGCTAAATTCTTATCTTCAAGAGAATAACAATTTGTATCCTGGTAAACTTCAACTTGTGAAACCATGGTTCAGTTTTCAAACATCGTTTAATACTTAAATTCATAGAAGAAATCCTTTACTTGACTATACTTATTAAATCATTTTTATTTGAAGTAGGTACAATTTTGTTTTTAAAGATTTGTTTTTTTTTCAAGATTTAAGGGCTCGATCCCAGGTGCCGACCATCTTCCTCTTTCACGAGCTTTAACACAGATTCATTAAAAAAATGATAAAGATTTCAACAAATACCTACGATTTTTTTTCGTAACGTGTCGGAAGAGGGGGGCGGGTGTGTAGTTACGCCACTGGTACCGAGGTCTCAAAATTGGTCGGATGCAATCCAGACTTTGGATGTTAAGTCGGAGTCTAGAGTTGACTTAAATATGGGTAGGTATGTTATTTGTAGTTAGGTACCTACCAGTGTCAAATACTGAAAAATTTCTACGGTAAAGCTGTATAGGGAAAAATTAATCAGTGCATCGATACAAACTTTAGAGAAAAAAAATCACTTTTTCTAATTATTTGGTAAATTTGAGGAATTTGGACCTATATGGACAATTCGCCATTGGTACGTATGTAACTACCTATCTCCTTAGGATTTTGAAAATAGAATTCCCAATTTATTGAAAATTTGACCTATTAGATACTTAAAAGGGGTTATATCAGAACTAGAGCTAATTTGAAACAATTTTGTTCCGGAAATCGACCAGGGGTCTAATGCCAGCGCTTTTCGAGTTATTTAATTTAATCATTAAGTACATCTTCATCATCACTTTGGCATCTAAAATTACAAAACTAAAGTAAAATGTACAACATTTTTACCTTTTAAAAAACTCTATTGGGGAAAATTTATCTGTGGTTTTTACGCCTGTGTATTATATTATTTCATCGGAGTAACCCCCATAAAAAAAAATTGAAAAAAAAAAAACAGAATCGTGATTTAAAAACGGTTTTTTTCAAAGGTTTTTTAATTTCTTTTCTTGATTTTTTATTTAAACCATTTTCTAGCTTTCGGAGAAAAAGCCCACAAATCTTCTTTGCGCTTATGCCCTTCTGTTAATAACAAAAGATTTTTTTTGATGAATGATGAAGTATTTCAAGATTATTCTTACAGATGCTTCGATAAAAAATCTTGAACTTTTGAAGCTTTATGACTTATTTAGACTGAACGCCGCTGGAAGAATGATTTATGGCATAATATTTGATACAAACATAGCGATTATATTCTTTAAGAAATTATGTCTTTTAAAAAGTTGACACTTCTTGTCAGTTCAGTTACATACAAAAACGTACTTTTAACTCCGTATTTTTGTTTCGAAAAGCGGCGTTTTATGATGTCGTATGGGTGTGTGTGGAGTGCAGGACGGCGCTTTCGTAGCACGTGTGTCAGAAGGAGAAGCACGTCACGACGCCTGTAGAGGCGCTTATTGGACGTCGTCTGCTACGGTGACCACGCCTACGAGATGCAACCCGGTACACTCCCTATGCTCGTTGATATAAAAGTAAAAAGAAAATAACAAACATAATAAATAGAAAATAATATTTGATTCTTTACAAACATTTAAGTACGTTACTCGTAGGTAAACACAATTGTTATGGATTCTTAGTTTGATGGGAGTAATTATCTGAAGATGACATCCTGTATGATTATGCACAGTTTTGTTAAACATTGATTTTATTATTCTACTGTCATTGTTTCATGTCTTATGATATTTTTACTTTTTTAATTTAAGTACTTATAGGTGTTTTAACTTCTCGTTTTTCTAATTATGTATTTTATACTTTTGCTAAATTCTTTTATGGTTTGCTGATTTCAACTTTGATGTTTTCTGTTGCTATTGTTTTTTTTTTGTATTCTACATTCAATCGATGTTGTATATTAATATATTATTATCTTAGTATTTTTTGTTAAATTCTGTTAAAGGCAAAGTGTTGCCGTGTAAGTACTTACTAATAAATAAATGATTTAAACGCCAGCCATTTACTTAGATTTCAATCAGTGAGATAATGTTCTATCTATTCCTGATGATAGAAAGTGAGAAGGTCACCATATTATGATCCATTATGGGAGTGGCAGCATATGGTCCAGTCGGATACGTTAGAAAGTATTTCAATCAGTCGAGGTGACTTTCTAATATCTTTCGTTGGATGATCTGCTTCCATCTATAGCGATTTAAGCCAGCGCGAAGAACATCAGTAACAAAATACCCAATTTTTTCATTTTTATATTTAAGGACGCAATATAAATGAGTGCTAGGGCGAGGTGTCTGAATCTTCTGCACTGCTTATCAGTTTCGGAGGTGATCTGGTTCCCTACAATAAGTAGGTTCCTAGAGTAATTAATGTTCGTCATGAAAAAAGAAAAAAAAGTAAGACAGTGCTAGTAAGAAATAAGAATGCACCTGTGTGATGTCACAGACGCTTACGTTGACAAAAATCCCTTACGTGAAGAAAGTTCGGTGGCACCCAACTTGCACCATTACTCCGACATTACCTTTTGCTGGCTTTGTGATGATACGTCGGCAGATTTTTGTAGTGACAAGGTCGTCGCTGACTATCTACCTAGCTAGCCACCCACTACTAGCGCTGGTGGGTGGAGTGGGCTGAGGATCCGTGGAGTGGGCCAGACCGCCCCATGACCGCTTCATCATTCCCTCGCACGCCCACCTCCACAGCGTGACGCTTCCACAGGGCCCAGCCCCAATCAATACCTTATGTTGCGTAAGAGAGAATGAGATTAGAGTGAAATGGATGATGTCGCACGCTGGCTTGCAGGTTGACATAGTTTGGTCTAAAATATGCCTGCCTAATGGGGTAATCAGAGAATGAAATATGACTATTTTATGAGAGATGAAACAAATTGTTGATACTCCAAAATACTCGTACATGTATATTTGTTTGACTCTCCACCATTTACGTCCGCATTTACTCAAAGACATTTTAAACAAAGTAGGTACAAGCTACAAGGTAATGTTGGCAGTAGCTATTAGGATTGTCGGAGTAATACTAAGTAGTTGAAGATTTGTTTCAGGTAGAGCAGGGCAATTATTTCAGAAAAAAGTGTACACACGTATTTATGGCTTGAGAATACAAGAATGTATAAATAACAATCACTCTATTATACGTAAGACAGTGATCGACAAACTTATTAGCCAAAAAGCCGAACCCTTCAAATTAATATTACCAAAAAATTGTAAATGTATAGTAGCCATATTTTGCAGACCTTTAACTAAAGACATCTTTAAAAAACAGTGTATTTTCTGTTTTTTCTTGTTTAAAGCTGATGACTTTTTTGATTTATTTAAAAAAAATCATGACATTAATAAATTATTCTCATTTAACAAACTTTTGCTCCAGTGTGCGAATGGTCGATGCGATGCGTGGACCAAAGATTGCTCGCTTGGCAAATTGTCTTTTGAGCTTTTTAAGCGAATTCCACGACGGAGAAAGTTGAATGAGTCTCACGGTATAAATTTAGAACACATCAGCAGGTCTTCATGTAGTGCCCGACATTGCCACGGCCTGCTGACGTCGCCACCACAGTCTCAAGTTCAAGGACTTCCCGGTGCCGGTGGATTGTTTTGATGGAATTGATGATACGATTATTCTACAAACTATGTACTCCACTATCCACCATTTTACTTTCAAAAACACGTGACTTCTACCAACCCTTAACTTAATCTATTGACAATCAATCTAACCACGTACCTACTCTTTCTTTAAGACGATGTATTTATTGAATTATTTGTGGAGTATTTCTTACATTTCCGAGGTCTTGATTTATATTTTTTGTGGGTCTACCTGAGTACAATTTGTATTTCACCTTATCAATAGGATCTTTACTTTGTTTTGGCGTGTGCTGCGAACACGAGACGAAATCCCTACAGTCTGTTTTTAACGCATGAAAAAAGAAGAAGAATATACTTATTTGTTCTTGGTTTGATAAATCTGTCAAACTTCCTATAACCTGTCCACATTTCGGAAGGTCTTTTTCGAGCCAATTCTGGCGAAGCTGTTATGCGGTGTCTAATATTTATAATACGGGGCTCACATCAGCCTAGTGCTGAATGTACATAGAGTTTGGAGTCAATTACTTTCCTGTTGCTTTGTAAATTATTAGGGTCTAAAAAACTGAGAAACTATGACATTTTCATTGAATCTTAAAGGTTCAGGAGTTAAAATTCTTTCCGATACAATTATTCAAAGAAATAAACATACCTACTTTATTTATTTCTCAATTGAGTCGATTGTTTCAGCCTGCCGGTGTGTAACTCAAAATAATTCCGTATTCAGGTGTCAGATTGAGTCCATTTTTGAGTGCAATTAAACCAGTCCTTTATTTTCTTTTAGCTTCACATAACATTATTTTCTAAATAACCCTCTGGTCTTGTATAGTTTTATTGCTTCTAGCCATGTCCAAATGATTTTCTAGAAAAATATTCCACATTTTCAACTGGCATAAGCATGGTAAAAACTTTCTTTTTGAAATGTTTGAAATTTCCCTAAACATTTTCAACCTGTAGGTCTATTGAATAACAACCAACAATATTTTATATTATAAGTTACGTAGGCCCTTAGTACCTAACCACTAGGTATATTTATCCAATCCAATCCAAACTCCCTTGAGACCCCACTTAGGGGCATAGGGAGGCAACAAGAGCTCTCCATTGCGCTCGATCTTGCGAAATGTTTATGACCTCCTCCCACACCATGTCCAGATTCCTCAGCTCTGCTTCGAAGGAGCGGAACACAGTATGAGGGGGTCTTCCTCGTCCTCGGGACCCTGATGGGAGGAAGAACAGCGCTTTCCTCGGCCAACTGTCATTCGGCATCCTTAACACATGTCCCAGCCAAGTCCATCTCCTCTACATATAGAGTTAAAAAAATACATACCTACACCTACCTATTAAACTGCAATCGACAGTACTTCAATAACTTTGAAGTAGGCATCTTTGAGTTAAAGTTACTTTGAAGTAAGTAACTCTTTGAAATTTTGATGTACCTAGGTAGCCAACTCATGATCCTATTATTTCAGGGCATACTTCTATACCAATCTCGAGAGTTTTTGGAGTTTTATTGTACCTATATGTTTACAACAAACTTCGTTCTAGCAATTGTGCAGAAAAACCACCCATTGAGATTCCACGCCTAATTTATCAGCAACCTGCTTTATCGTATTGGTTTTAATGAGCTAAATAAAAAAAACTAGGCTTTGGTATATGTAAGTGAAATCAAATTTGATGGCGTTTTCACGAAAAGTCTGCTTTTTACTTATTGCAGTGGGTTCCTGGGGAACGGTCCGTCATCTGACTAGACGGCGTCATTCAAAATTATATGACAATGATTTTTGTTACTACGGAAACAATATTGACAATGCTCTCATCTGACATATATTTACCGCTGTTTATAGTAGCGGCGTATTCGTAGGAAAACAGGCCGAGATCTGGAGACCTACATCAAGAAATGTTACTAACCTACCATCAAACAAAAACAATTTTTTCAGGACTACAACTCTGTATGTATATAAGTATAGAGCTACTTTTAGGCTTCTTCAATAAAATAATATTGTCTACTTTATTTATTTATTTTTAATTATCTAATAAGTAAGTAGGTACTTAATAATGTATAAAAAGAGGAAATATATACCTACATATTACCGCTTTAATATGAGTGGGTACGAATACGTAGAAGTGTAGGTATATTTTCACAATAACGCGTTCAAATAATAATAAATCTACAGAAATTCATAATATAAAATACGCGATGTGGTTGAACATCCATTTTGAATGTAGGTATCATAGAAATGTTTTGCACTTTAGATAGACACTATTTCGTAAAACTTTCTCTTTCATACTTGTACAAATTAATTGTTTGTTTGGATTTTGTTTTATATAAATAACATACCTATGGAAAGAGTCGGTTCACACAATATGATAGTGTTGTTTATTAGGTTTAAAATATAAATGATAATACATAATCGGTTGGTCACAGCACAGAGTTTGCAATCCAAAAGACTGCACTGGCATTAGGTCCATGATTTTCGTAAAACAACGATTTCCCATTCTAAGTGTCTCGCTGAACGAGCTACAGCGCTGAATGAGAAAAATAATATAAAAATGGTCCATCCATAAAGCTGATGATCCATGTCCCTGACTGTATTACAATGGATTATGTGGAGTGGGACGGGGGACAGATGACATTGGATTATTGTTTACTCTTCAGACATATTAATATCTGTATTATTTGCGTAGCGACTTTATGACTTCATTAAAAGGGCATTAAGGTAGATATTGCCCCACTCAATTGTCATTTTAAACTTACCTTCCTATAAAAAATTGAAAAATTTAAAAACTCAATTTACCTAAATATTTTCTCATTTGACCTTTTTTACTAGAGAGCTTTATGTTATGTACGTTAATACGTTATGAAAAAAATCCCATGCGTATCTTCAAACAGCAAAGCCTCAAAAATGGTAGGACCCTTGACTTTTTTATAGCAAAAACGAATCTGTACTCACTCAAACTGAACACATTCTTTGACCATTTCACAAAAAGCTACTAAAAGCTTGTGTCGTGAAAGTGGAAGATACTTACCTACCTACTAGCCTTCCAATTGTTTTCTTTCATAAGAACCTTTTGTCAGGGTTGACAATATAGCACACACATAAAATAAAAATTAGCGAAATTGGCCCAGCCGTCCACGAGTAATGCGGTAACCAAGAAAAATAGAACTCCACTTTTATATGTACAGATATTTGTAGTTTTGAGATAATTTTAACATAGGTTATACAAAATACAACACGCAAAAAATTAATCAAGCATAATAAAAGGTGCCCACCAATTCTATAAACTGCCCCTGATGTCAAGTATAGTAGGTACCGCATAGTATTGCTATATTATTACAAACATCATGGGTCCAATTCCCTGTTTTGCTTCGTGTGAAAGGTTTCTAAAGTGTACTGTGATGAGTTAACCCGGATTAATTATTAAAAATAAAGAATTTTCATTGAATAATTTGTAAATAGCAGATGTGTGTCAATTACTATTAAATGCAAGTGACGACATCTTGAAATGAATTCCCAGTAGGTACCTACTTGTAAAAATCCCCATTTATACCTACCATTTTTTGTAATCATTTTGTACCATATTTTTGTACCATATATTTTGTACCATATATTTGTACCACATTTTTGTACCATATTTTTGTACCATATTTTTTGTAATCATTTTGTACCAAATCCCCATTTATACCTACCATTTTTTGTAATCATTTTGCACCATATTTAATCAACGGCCGACCTCGGTAGCCTAGTTGTACTAGCGTGGACTTCAGATCCGAGGTCCCGGGTTCGATTCCCGGTCGGGTCAGAGTTTTTCTAAGTGTTTTTTTTTTCACTTGAAATTTCTACCCGGGGTTGGCCTGTCTCAGATTGGGCGGGATCGGTTGACTGGAAAAAATTGCCTCAGGCAATAAGTTCCGCCGGCTATACTGACACCTTCGTATAGAAAAGTGTTATATTATTATTATTACTAAGCAATAGCTAATTTAAAATTGACTTAGGTAAGTACCTACCAAAGTGAAACTATTTTCATGCATAGGAACCAAAATCTAAATTTCATAAGGACATGGTAATTAAGATTGAAGTATTGCGATTAAAATGCAGAGTAACCCCCTGATGAAACGTCGTTAGCCTGTGAAAATATACCTTATTCCATCCATCAAATATCAGTTTTGTACTATCGGGTTTTTAATAAGTACCTACAATTTTTCCGTAAACTGATTGTTTTGTTGATGATTTAGTTGCTAAATATTGCAAGGTTCTTCCTGGAAAAGCATGATTTGTTTATATAATTATTATTATTCATAAGTGACAATTTCCTTTTATAAACAGCATAAATACAACATTCAAAATAAAATAACAGAAATAAAATGATGCAATAGAAAAACGTTGTAACAAATGGTTTAGTGTTTATTTAAAATCTATAAGAAATTCGCATGCATTATATTTTTGAAAATAAACAATTAACTTTTAGGAGTTTCGGAGACTTAAAGATTACCACCAAATGGCGAACGTTGTTAACGTAAAGTGATCATACTAAGCCAACCTTCGAAATAACAGTAGAAGACGGTCATAAGCCCGTAGTGGTTTGTTCCATTTAAAACTCGAACATCAGTAATTAATTGGTAGGCTCGGTACTCACTTGCGCCGCGAACGTGTATCGTTACATAAATTTTATCAAAAGGATGCATTTGTTCCGCTCGTATTCGATTTTCGAATCACGTATATACCTACACTGAACCTTTCGATTAAATTGATGTAATGTCACACGTTCGCGGCGCAAGTGAGTACGTACCTTATGAGTCATTATTTGTTACATATTCGTTAAACAATTAACGATAATTAAATTAGAATAATGCTATAATAAGAAATGGTTGGTAGTTCAGTGGTATCGGTCGACGGCTTTCCTTCGTACACCGTACTGAAGGTTGTGAGTTCGAGTCCCGTTATTTCCACTTTCACAACACAAGCTTTGCTTTTTGTGAAAGACGTCGAAAGTGCATTTGTGTTCACTTTGGGTGAGCCCAGATTTCATAAAAAAAACTTTTATACAATAATTAGGGAATAAAATGATGCTTGATAAATTCAACACCACCTATTATAATGAAAAGGCCTTAGCGCTGGCGGCGATTTTTTCCTCTCGCGTCACCAGGCCGCCGGCGTGTAGATAGATATCATAGCGTACAGGTAAGTAGGTACAAACAGATATAGACAAGCGAATGCTGGGCCTCACGATGTGACGCAGCACTAAGGCCTTCTTATATATGTGGTGTTGGATAAATTATATAATATATCTATACCTAACTTTTTTGACCTACGCTGTTTATTGATTTTGACAGAAATACTTCAATAAGGTAAGCCTGTTAAATTTATTTTTACACTATTTTCCTTAGAATTGACATTGAAAAATTCGACTCTCACACTCTGGAGATTCAACTAACTTGATTCGGTGAAAGTCATATTTCCCTTCTAAAAAAATGTAGGTAGTTTCGAATAATGACTTTCAGTCCGTTCAGACGAAAGTCTAAAACAAGAATAACGAATAATAAATAACACATTATTGAAATCGGGCATTTACGTTTTGGCGTGAAAACGGCCGTCGGCGTCGGTTGGTATGGATGTAATACAGCGCATGAATGCGATGGGTATGATTGCAATGGGATGGGGCTGTGGAGAAATTAAGCCGTGATGAGATGACACGACTCGGCGGGCACCCCATTATCCTCTAATACACTTACCCACTACACTACACCACACTACATTACACCGCGAACATCTCTCTCATGTCGACGAAGGCGATCTACACAATATCATACCTGCATAGATGCATGCCGTAGTTTATTGATTGAATCCAAAGTCAAAGGGTCATCAATTGTTTGATCATCCTTTAAAGGGTCACGAAGACTAAAAAGATTCTCCCATGCTCTGCTTCTGCTCCTTCGAAGGAAAGCTGAGGGAACTAATTTGAAGATAGTGATTGATGCTACGCGATATGATACCTATGTTCAAAAGTCTGGTCAATAGATAAGGTAAAATATATAAAGATGTGTTTGGTTTACGTTGGACACCATTAGGAACAGCGTTGGCAAATTGAGGTGATTGGTTGTCCTGTGGTATCAATCGGCGGCTTGCGTACGTACAGCGTATTGGAGGTCGTGAGTTCGAATCCCGGCGGTGTCAACCATTTCAGTTTTCACGACATAAGCCTTTGTTTAGTGTGAACGATGTCCAAAGTGTATTTTTGTGTTCATTTCGAGTGAGTACAGATTCATTAAAAAAAAGTCTGAGGTAGGTATGTATTATGATCGTTTTGTCACTGTGTGTCATATTGAAGGATATTTTTATGCATAACCCAACCTTTAAATTTCTATTTTCAAAATCATTATGCGTTTATATTTACCTACAGACGTTAATGATCAAAACGTCGAAACAAAAATGCACCAAGAATTCCGCCAAAACTTGGAATTTTACATTTTGATTTAGGACGAAAAATAACGGATGATAAGGCCCCTTAAGTTGTAGCGAGCTGTAGATCAGCATCCCAGTAAATCCAATATCCCATAAAAGTTACATGTACCCCCTAACCGGATGGAAAGGTGGGTGTCAAAAAGAGTGGTCGACCAAGAATAACGCAAATTGATTCCGTCGACAAAGATGCCTGGTTGGAAGTAAAAGAAATGGGAGTGGCTGCAGGAAAAATGTTATGCTGGAGGAAGAAGGTGCAACAAAAGAAGTAGCAACGGGAATGTCGTGTCTTTATTGGTTAACTTTATCTATAATATTTGATTAATTGTTATGTTTTGTAAAATACTGTTTACATAAAATAAATAAAAATTAGCGGAAGTCCGTTCTCACTGCCTTCCTTTTAAGGGACATGGAGTGATGGGTAAATAAATATAATATAAACCCATTTATTAGAGTAAAAAAATATAATATAAACCCATTTATTAGAGATGTAAAATGATATCCACTTTCCTACCTATGTAAGTATTAATATAGTTTTGACAAAATCTATAGGGTAGGTACCTGGTAAAAAAAAATTAGAATTTGTGAGTTGTGTGAAGTGAAGAATAGCGTAGGGTTAGGAAATCGCAATGCGATTGTCAAATAGAGGGAGGCTCGCACAATTGCGGTGTAAAAAATGCGTAGCAGCAAAATATTATATGCGTGAGGGAGATAGTGGGGCAAAGGGATGCAGTGAGGAAATAGCAATCACAATTTCAAACTATTCCAGTATTCATATTTTTTTATTTGTGATTTTATATAATTTCACTTTCCACTGTTTGAGATCCAGAACTTTCCCAAATAACGCTTAGGTTAAATCTCAAATAAGTGGTCTGACGTTTTTTAATAAAAAAGAGCTTGAAACTTGAACTAAGGATGGAAGCAGGATGAGGATGAAGTCAAGCGCGTAAAAATAGCCGGCAACGTTGTCGTTCAGTCGGTGTTTCCATGGAACAATGGACAAACAGCTTTTTAATATGTTACCTACCATGGAAACAACGACTGAACGATACCGTTGGCGGCCATTTCATTGCACTTGACTCCAGAAACAGAATGACGCTCAAATTGTCAGCCATGTGCTCTGAAAGATTTCACCGATTTTCGGTCTTATATAAGTGTTGAAGAGATCTTTATTTTTACAGCAGTGTTTCTAATGTTTTTTTTTTATTGATTTAATATATTTTTATGCACAATTTTTAAAAAATATTAGCATCGTCACTCCTCTATATAAACTATAAGTGTGCGAAATTTCGTACTCCTCTGTCCGCGCAGTTTTCGTAAAAATAGTCACAAAGTCTAGTCTAGTAGTAGTATAGTCTGCTGCTGCGAAAGATCATCATGGATGTGGCGAGGGAGACAGAGGGTGACAGAGAGCCCCGGCACATGGGTCGATCAGGTCAAGGTGGAGATGGGGGGACACTGCTGTAGACGTAATCCAAAAGGTGGAATGGAGGGAATACTGGAGGGAAATTGTCAAGGACCCAGTTAAGGAGTTGAAATATTATGGTCACGACCCTCAGACATAAGGAGCACGACGAAGTAGAAGTTCATGACGTTTCTTATTCGTCTACTGTTTGAAAACAGCTCAAATCGCATATAAAATTTTCAAATCAAAAATATTGTTATAAACATCGAAAAAATATTTCTCAAGATATCATTTGAGCCGTTAGCGTATAAATTACGAAAATACCAGTAGCAGTTCTTTAAAAAGAAGGCCATTGCTGTTCCCTCAGTGCTGACCCAAGCCGTGCCATCCTACCCCATGTTGAACATCGTAGCGCGTGGTGGAATTATGTGGAAGTGTCGCATTATAACAGCTTCGTTTGTTCTCAATCGTATTTGTTGCGCGTGGCTTGCTCGTGGTCTCCCGGTGCGACGCTGCTTTATGCGTCAACCAGTATCTCCGTCTTGTCTTGCCTTCTTCCCGAACTACCCGCTACCACCTACCATACCGCACTGCAGTGTGATTCGTAACACCCGTATAATCATCACATGATTCCTTCAGAACAACAGTGAATCTTTTATTTTATGTGATTGTATTTTTAAACCTGTTTCATTTTTTACAAAGAAATTCAAGATACCTTTTTATTATTATACCCCCTGTGTCACTGCAACCAAAATACCTAGACATATTCTTATTTGTGCCATGTGCACTTATTGGGATTTGTCTCCAGAGGCCTCTTACCTGCTCCTGCCCTTCTCTTCGCAAGAAGTCTCCTTAATCGTATTTTTGCTGCCACCGTGAGAAGGATTTTCATCTTGCGGTTGCAACAGTTATTTTGGTCTTGTGACCTAATATCCCCTTTGACCACTGAAGTGGAGGTACTGGTATGCTTATCCTCACATTAGCTTATCTCTATAGAGGTACTATAAGTAGGTACCTTCCATTTCAATATACTCCTCCATGTCCAACATCTTCGTTTCTTCAACAATTTGTTTAATTTTAAAATTAAATTACAAATCTGTTTATTTATACTCCGTTTTAAAAACAGCGCTCTAATCGGCCAATTTTCATGCGTCATCATTAGCAAATATTCCAGCCATATAATAGAACAAGTAATGTCACATTTATTTTGAGGCAATTAGTTTCAAAGGTTGGATTCCAGCAAGAATAAAAATCCGTTGAGAATCGTATAGAAAATAAGGACTCCGAAAACGAAGGTTTGAAAAATATAACATGTTGAAGAGGTTGCCAGAAGTATCTAGTTGACAAAGAAAAAGATCATGATGGTTAAAATATGTGTTACAGAGATATTCATCCAGATATATTTATATTTTTATAGAGTTTTCTAATCATCCTATTATCCAATTGCGAGTAAAGCTAAACAGAAGGAAGAAATTTCCAAAAAAATTGTTGGAATTTTTATTCCGTCAGTGATAGAAACAATTGGAAATTCCTCGGCGAAAGGAAGGTAAATTTATTCGAATTCATTGGTATCTTGATTCTTAGATAATTATAAAAATATAGTGTCTGTATAATAACAATAATTTTTTTACAGAAGGTTTTATGGAGAGAAATTAACGAAAGCGGTAGAGAGAAAAAAAAAACAATTTTCCCCAATTAAAATTAAGAAGAACGCCACAAAGCGTTTAGGATGAAATTATTCCAAAATGTAATTATGGATTCAAATAGGGTGAATATTCATTCATATCTCAAAAATATAATCAGATTTCTGCGACGGAATCTTATAATCCTATATCTGTCTCTTTCTGCGTTTGCATCCTCCCAATCTGTCTACAAAGAATGCTTAGATTTATTTTTTTTCTTTAAACTTTCTGCAATTACATATACCTACTTACTGTACTGGTGCAATCATTTGTTCTGATATAGCTGCCTAATCTATTATTATATTTTAATATAATTTAGATACTATAGATATAGTAGATTATAAATAGATATTTAAAGTAGGTAGGTACCATTAATTACAGAAATTGGTGATTCTATAATAATATATTCATGACGGGCCGGTAACATGAAACTTTATTGTGTAAAACATTAGCTAAAATAATAATCGATTGGTACATTCCTGAAACATACATACCATACATAGCTGAAACATTTAATGTTATTATTTTTTTACTAAAATATTTCTTATTTGCTTGCCTACATATTTTAGTAAGAAAAGTTAATACAATAGTTAAAAAAAAAAATATTTATTAAAAAAAGAAAACAAAACACTATACAGCTGATGATGTCAGTGATGGTAAATTCAGTAAAAAAATATACATTTTTAAACGGGGAGAGAAGAACTTTAACTTTAATAGGTTTATTTTTATTTCTACGGGTGAGTTTAAGATAAGATACAAGAAGGTAGGTAGGTAAGTGTCTATTCCTAAAAGTGTGGCGGTCGCTGGTGCTTGTTGATAGCGACACATTTATTTTAATTGAGCCATGGGGCGAGACTCTGCTTGATGGTAGGTATAACAGAACTTGTGACAGAATTATTGTTTTAATTACTCTGTCTCAAAGTGACGCTCTACGTTATGGACAACATTTTCCACCTCATCAAGCGTTACGTTTGTTACAATTATCCTATATTATAAGTGGTATGTTTGTAAGTAAACCTTTATGGCAAACCCCCAATTATTATTTTCATAAAAATACATCAGCTTTAACGGTTAAGGCATGCACAGCGAATAGAGGATAACAGAGCTCCAAAGAAGGTTGTTAACACAAGCCCCGAGGAGAGACGTAGTGTGGGACCAAGACCAAGGCTGAGATGGATGGATGGTGTGGTGGGAGATCTCCGGGCATTAAGGGTGAGTAACAGTTGGATGCGGGCGACGTACAGGGGGAATGGCAGAAAATTCTGGAGGAAGCCGAGGATTACAATGGGCTGTAGTGCCAACGATGATGACGGTCGTAAGTTTTTTGGTATTTTTGTTGAAATACTCAAACCCCATGCACGCGAAACACTCTTTATACATATGATAAAACCAACCAACTACGGAAAATTATATAGGTAACTACTTAAAAAATTCGTAACTATATAAGTCCCTAGGTTATTACTTACATTTCCGCAAACACCTGTTATTATGCTAATAACAGATGTTCGCGAATGAAATATTATGTTGAAGAAATATAATGATACTTGATCAAAGGATCCTAAATAGGTACAAATATTAAATGGTACGCGAAGAAATGTCAAATTTTCCGCAGTACCCAATGTGGTAAAGTAACGTACGGGACGATATAACAGATTTATGGTACGATACAAATGATAAAAATGATAGGTTGGTTGGAAGAAATTGCCCTATGCTTATTGCATCGGGCTTATTTACCGCCAATTTTGATTAATTACTATGTATATTTTTACCGAATAAAATGTTTTATTATTATTACATGATCCTTTTCTATGCATGGCGTCCGACAGGTTGTACTGCTAGTTATTAATAATTTCACAAAATTACAATTTTACATAATGTTCTATCTCTGGACTTCCGCTTACTCGTACATTCTGGGAGTTCTGGGACACTCTGTATGAGTGGTGGAACTCGAGAGTCACGAATAACTAGGTACTTATCTAGTCAAACTTCAAGTAGGTATCTGACTTGAAATTCTATAAAATTATTATCAATGCACTCTGTTGCATCCATCCAGCGGTATTGACAAAATCCGATTATTAAAAAAAAAAATTATTAGATAGATATACGACACCAAGTGCCTTTAACAAAGACATAAATATTGCAAAAATTAAAGAAAGCAGATACAAAAATACAACATGCTGATGATTAACAAGGTAAAATAACAAATAACAATAATAGACAAAGTCAAATCACATACATAGACTGAGAACAAAATCAGTAAGAAAATATGCAATAATAGGTAGGTAAACACATACCTAAAGGTGACTGATTCATATTAAAATGATAATAATAATATAAGTATGTAGCATTGTATTTAACTTTAAGCTTGCTTTTCCTAATTATCTCTTTATATAATAATGTATGCTTTTTATGATATATTGTGAATTTATGAATAGATGTTTTAAATAAATAATAATTGCAGTAAAAGTAATAAATGGTAGAGGAAACTAAACATAATAATATTATTATGTCAATTATACACCTTTCGATGAAACTCGTACTAGCCCACAGATCTTATGTCGTTTGCTAAACTTAAACGGCGATGCGTATTTCATTTCATTTCATCGTTTATTTAGAAAGTTTCTGTTGGTTATCGAACAACAAACGCTGGAGTACCTACCAGCTGCACTATATACGAAGGCAGAAACCAGCTAAAACAAAGAGGCTATGGACTAGAGAATTAAGTATATCAAAACTTAAAAAAAACTATTCTAATTCAAACTGAGTTTAATATAGAATACATAGCGTATGAATGAACACCTCAACAAAAGTTTATGAAACATTAGAAAGCGATGAAACGTGAGGGATTTACTAAAGTTTAAACGCAATGTCTTAACCTAACCCGTGTCATTAGAATCCAATTGTTTCTGTTCTGTTGTATCTATTATCTCCCTTTAAGCGGAACGTACATAATTATCATTGTATACATTCGCAACTGCAAATTTAACAATACTTTTCTATACAAAGTTGGGAGATTCAACCTATCCCGTCTATCTGAGGCAAGTTGCCAAACCCGGAGTAGAGGAAATACACTAAGTTCCTCTAAAATATTGGGGTTCGTTTTTACGATTGAGTACTTCTTTGTGGTTGACTTTTCTATAATTTATTAAATTTTGATAAATAATGACATATTTAAATATTATAGGACCTACATATCGGTATTTGTTTTAATAGATTATGCTTTAAAATAGTATGTGCGCGGAATGGACACTCGAAAGATAATGCCAAAAATATAAAAATAACAAGTTTTGTATTGTATTTCAATTTTTTTTAAAGAAACTGAAGTGTTGTGACAAAATAAGTTTGAAAATCGGGTAACTAAATGTGAATGGTGTTAATTGTATTATTTTAAAATTAGAAATTGTTCACCTAAAAGCTAGAAACAGTGGGGCTAGTACGAGTTTGATCGAAAGCTAAGTGCACGCTAATAAGCGCTTATTAGCGTGCACCTAGTGTTCGAAAATCCAACGATCGAATCATTCGATCATTTTTGTATAAAAAATTTTCGAAACTCTTTCGATGATCGTTTCGATATTAGATCATAGAAAACTTATACAAGTGGTACAGTTTGGTGAATGCAAGATAATCTTCAAATACCTACAAATAATGTTAAATCAAGATTTGGAAAATGTTATCTTTGTCAAATTTTGCAGATAGAACAGTGTTAAAAGACGCTGTAGAGCGCTCTACCGATATAAAGGGAATGCGCCTCGCCCTCGATTATCCGCTCCGATCAGGAAGCCCCATTGTGACGTAGCCTGAAGCCTTAATAGCTAAGCTCCCTCTATACAACTGCGATCTTCCCGCCACCTACCAACTCCCTGTTCACACACCTATGTGTACGCAACAATAATTCCTTAAGTACATATTAACAATGAAAACATTACATGTAAATGCCAAGTCTTTCAATTAATTACGATAAAACTCAATTCGTTGTTGCATTTTGACCTTTTTGCGTAGGATCAATTAAAATAAGCTAATGAATCAATATTCTTTGAAATATTCATTGTCTGTCAACTTCAGTCACAAATAAATTGTTTGATAAGTAAGTAATAACTTAGTAATAATCCAGTCATGTAAGAGGCAGGAAATCGAAAAATCAGATCGGGACCGTGAGTTTGACCACCTCACATCCTTAAACCTCAACTGGCCAGAAAAGGCACAATGAGCCTCGGACGCTTTCGAGCGCAATTGAGAGCTCTTGATGCCTCCCTATGCTCCTGAGTGGGGCTTAGGCCTCCCGCATTGTGGGTTGGTTTGGGGGGGGGGGGGGAATCCGCGGCGGGCTTGATTTGTGTAGGGCCCGCTTTTTGGTTTGATTGCTTTGATCGAACTGGGGGGGTCGGTTTCGTGCGGGTCGGGTTTGCTGCACATTGGTCTCCTCCGGGCTGGCTTGCGTTGAGTGGGGGGGTCTTAACGGGAGTATATATGTATATCTTCTAATATATAAAAACATCCTATCGCGGTGTTTTTTTTTTGTATATTTAGCAGGTATGGGAATAGGTCATTAAGCATATTTCATGCTGCTAGGTGATTAGGGTGTGCAGATTTTTTCTCCTATATTTTGATAATTTTCCAAAGCATCAAAAATACCCCAAATTTTTCCTCCTTTCTGTCCTCCTATTTCTAAAATGAATACGGAAGTGGATGCCGTTTCGTGTAATCCCAATAGACGGCGATATACTATGTTAACTCATGTTAAAAATAGAATTCAATTCAGTCAATAAGTTAACACAAGTTGGTTCTGAGGCGGGATGAAGTTCGACGGTTCAGCTAGTACAATATGCATAATATAACAATGACATGTAGGTTGTTATTCTCTATATATGTATACTACTTGTGTATGTCTTATTGAATTGGAAATCTCACTATTTTGAAACTGAAGAGATTAGGTTCATTTATATCCGTGAATGATTGATACACAGGCGAGTGGTTCGCGCATATCTTATTACTTACTCGAGAACGATGATCAATATTATATAATGGGAACGGAACAATATCGTCTCATGTTTCGGTGAGAAAGTATTTCAATGTCGGCGGTTTGTTTTTGGTCTAGTTGAGTACACTGAGTAAATAATGATAATATTATCTAGTTTTACATTCTAGACCTCCATATAGCCCATGATATATCAAAATGAAACCTACCTACATTTTCTTATTTTTAAAAAACAATTTTTCTTTTTTTCAGTGCGTTCTGAGTAGGTAACTGTGGCCCTAGTAGGTATAAGTTTTCGATGATCGAATATCGAAACGATCATCGAAAGAGTTTCGAAAAATTTTCATACTAAAATGATCGAATGATTCGATCGTTTCATTTAAGAACACTATTTGCACGCTGACACGCTGATAAGCGCTTATTTGCGTGCGATTAGCTTTCGACGGAACTCGTACTAGCCCCACTGCATACCTACTGATTCTCCAAAGAACTCACCTCAAGCCTCTGATCAAGTATCGCATAATTCGTCGATATAATATTTACCGCGGCACCTATGATGGTTATTATTGTCATAGCACTGAATATCGACTAACAAACGGATACTTTATATTAAGTGTAAGAAATATTTTTCGTAGTAGAAATGGTTTTTGTCATATGTATGAAAAATATTTTGTGTGGAATTAGAGTGTTTCAACGAAAATACCGACCTACGGACGAACGTAACCGATTATGATTAAACATTTATGTCGCTCTACTTACCTATTGATGAAACATCCCATACCACTTTTTTCTCTAGATTACCGGCGACTCATTCTATTGGGAAAGTTCCCATAGCACTTGTAGCTATAAAAAAGTTTTAAAATATTTTTTTTAGCTCTGCACTCGTTTTCCAGTGATTCAGCGAATACCTATATATTTTCAAGAATTAAATATAATATATGTGTATTAGTGTATAAAATTAATTAATATTTAAAATTTTTATGTTTATCAATTTTAATTGTAGACACTTTACATATATTTATTTGAATATTTTACACATTCACGTTCTTTCATAGTGTCAGATAGATGTAATTTCAAGGTGTCATGTCTACAGTGAAATGTGTGGATATAAATCTCTTTGTAGCGCCTGCCAGGCTAGGACTCGCACAAGAGAGCAGTGCTGTGTTGTATCTCCCCGGCTGTACGGCCACAAGAGCACGCACCCCGAAAAGAACGACTTTGTAATCTGTTCACACTTAACCACGATTTCCATTGACACTGTCCTGAATTATCATACGCCACCTCCACTCCCTTACCTAGAGGGAAGCGCACTTTAGCACGAAATCCGATAAGACTTCGTCGCGGCTGCTATTGAGAGGAGTAGCTGCGGCCTACCCTTGCCTTGAGGGTGGCTGTCCGTTCGTGGCAGGTACACAGCCCTTACATGTTATTGCTATTGACCCACGTGCAGTGTGGGAAGCAACATGATCGAGCGATTATTAAATTAGTGGGTACAGAGTTTATTTAGATATAAACATAATAATTAAACTCCTTCATTGAAAAATATAAGACAACTATTATAATAAAAGTGTCGAGTTTTTGATAAACGTACCTATTTACTAGGCACTGTTAAAGATGATTTTGTTAGTCTATCTTTGTATGGTCAACATTCAATTTTCTAAAAAAAAATGTGTCTAATAAATTTTAGAAATATACATACAAACCTATTCTATATGGGGTCTAAAGAAATGTTATATAAGAGCATGTAATACAGCTCAGCTACATGCGGTAGATCCTCTATGACGTTGGCCCGGGCTGAAACGTGATACAAATAATTGCTGTAGTTGCTAGGGCCTAACCGACGAGTGTACGGGGTGCCTTGCACGGCTGTCCAACATGCAGGACAGTTTCTACATTTGAATCCTATTTTCCTGCCTTTTATGTGAGGGATTCACATCCATAATCACCTAGTCGGAAGGAGTAAACTTTTTTGCCCAAAAATCTCCAATCCATGGTGTGATTCGACCCATGCCGAAGGATGAATGACTATATCGGGTAGATTATTAACTAACGGAGGCTTCCTGATACCAGGCAACCTCAGGGTCACTTATTGCCTTACCCATAAATACGCTCTACATGCGGAGGCGTACTCTTATTTCTCTAGTTTTGTCAATGGAAGACCTGATGTGGTGGATATACTCTGTTCTTCCACATTATTTAACAGAGGGGACGTAAGGTCAAAACAATTTTTGGAACCGGGAGATGGGAATCCTCTTAGGACCTATCTTTTGTGGGCATCAAAAAGACGATGAAGAAGATTTCGGAAAGCAGGAGCCGGGAAAAGGCACTGTCACTCTGCAAGAGGCCTCTGGAGATAAGCCATAATAAATGTCAGCACTCATAGTTGAACACAACGTTCCAAATATTTACGGATTCTTTTGCCCTGTTCCAGGACAAT
The DNA here is from genome assembly GCA_963576905.1 of Mystacides longicornis. Lineage (NCBI taxonomy): Eukaryota > Metazoa > Arthropoda > Insecta > Trichoptera > Leptoceridae > Mystacides > Mystacides longicornis. The sequence continues at coordinate 22,647,225 of OY756424.1, forward strand.
CTTAAATAATTCAATGATAGTATTTTTGTTGGTTCCATAATATGATAAAACCTATGTGAATCATGTATCTATTTAAGAATTTCCGATAACTTTTGTTTTTTTTTTCACACATTGAAGTATTTCAAAAGGCTATCACTTGGTAAAAATATCAATAGGTAGTTGATCAGGGTGGTGGCTGGTGTATCGTTAGCCTTTTCCTTAACAGATCATGATGATGGTTCACTGGCTGACGGGTTTACTCCTTTGACGGACAAATTGGTTTCGTTTGGTCCAATTCTACCCTCTCTTGGTACATTACAAGAATTTAAAGTATGTAATTTGGAGGGTGAAAAACTACAGGGTCGTCTCTAGTACGATTAAAAATATTTATTTTGTTTCTTTTAGATGAAATATTTTAATATTTAAATACACGTTTTAGATTTCAGACCAAAAAATCAATAATCTTGCTCTAAAAGATCATTCTTCTTCTTCTTCAATGGCGCTACAGCCCAAATCGAGCCTTGGCTTCCTGTAACTTTCGCCTCCACAGATCCCTTTCCCCAGTCGCCCTTCTCCAATTATCCACCTGCAAGATTTGCGCTGCGTCTTTCTTCACGTCGTCATCCCACCTCAGTCTCGGTCTGCCCACCCTTCTTCCCCTCCTGGATGTCCTCTAAAATATCATACTTAGGGTGAATATTCGAATTAATGATAGGTAGGTTCTCGTAATATAGGTGTATTTCCTTAACTGGAATGAAAAATCTAAGAATGTTATCTATAAATAAAAGTAAAAAAAATCTATGTCCAACTTAAGACTCTAAAACCATTCAACCAATCTGCCGCAAACTGGTTTCATTCAAAAATAATAGTAATTCGATGCTGATAGTTTTGCATTTAGATGTATAAAATAAATGAAAAAAAAAAACACAAAAATATTTCTGTTTTTAACCAGAGTAGCACGCATCCGCTAGTAGGTATTTACGTAATAAAAATAAGTCGGAAATATAAAACGAACACTTTATAAAATGGTGTAACATTATGATTTTTTTATTTATCTTTTTATTTATTGGGAACAATATACACCCCGTTTCTTGCACCTGTGTGAAACAGGGATATAACAATTAAATTACATATTATACTTAGGTAAAAGGCCTTACATATTATACTTAGGTAGGTACCATTACCACCACTGGTGACCTCGGGGCTGAGCTCCCGATACGTATCGGTATGGCAAGTGGCGCCTTCAACAACATGACCAAGATATGGAAGGCGTCGGCGTTTAATGTCGAGACGAAATGTAAACTGTTTGATGCGTGTGTGTTGCCCATTCTCCTGTATGGGTGTGAGTCCTGGCACCTGACTCTGGCCCAGGCACAAAAAGTATCTGCATTCGAAACGAAGTGCCTCAGGAGAATTTTGGGTATAAGATGGTACCACCGCATCACGAACGACGCTATACGCCGACGCACCCAGCGTGAGCCCATCACCTCTACTATTATGTGGAGGAGATGGACTTGGCTGGGACATGTGTTAAGGATGCCGAATGACAGTTGGCCGAGGAGAGCGCTGTTTTTCCTCCCATCAGGGTCCCGGAGACGAGGAAGACCCTCTCATACTGTGTTCCGCTCCTTCGAGGCAGAGCTGAGGAATCTGGACATGGTGTGGGAGGAGGTCATTAACGTTGCGCAGGATCGAGCGCAATGGAGAAGAGCTCTTGTTGCCTCCCTATGCCCCTAAGTGGGGTCTAAAGGGAGTTTGGATTTGGATTGGATAAGGACATGGTATGGGAGGAGGTCATAAACATTGCGCAAGATCAATGGAGAGTTCTTGTTGCCTCCCTAAGCCCCTAAGTGGAGCGTAAAGGGAGTTTGGTTTGGTAGATAAGGCCTTGTCCTATTTGAAAAGTGATCCCGCGTCCGAGCGTCGAGCGATCATACAATGTTCTCAGTTTGAACGGTGCGTCCGCGTTGGAGCATATGACGCTAGACGCGCGGACGCTTTCCAATAAGGACATTTTGACAGTTACAAGGCATTTTGACACTAACTTGATCCTAATCTTCGGGTACAATTAAAAGTAAAACATTTCAAAAGCTGATGGTGAATAATAGATTTTACTTACGGAGCGATTTTATAATAAAACAAACCTGGAGACCCCCCTGAGCTGACAATCCTCGAGGTTCAAGTGTAGCATTACACCCCAGTGTATCGTTTCACCTCAAAACGAGCATTTAAATATCGCTTTAAAGTTCACAGTGATAATATACAGGGGTGAGTTATTGACAAGCTGTCAACTGTTCACCGATGGCCTCCTAACTGCTGGATACTGGAGATCATAGGGTTAGCTAAACAGCAGGTCTTTCTTTTGTCTATAAATTAGTGTGAGTAGGGTTTATGCAGGTACCTATTAAAAAATCTTATTGCAAACGAAACATCTAAATAGTATAGGATGTCAAGCTGCTCAAAACCTGACTTCTTAGATCCCGGGTTCAATTCTAGGGCGCGTTAAAGACTCCGTCTCAGATTGGACCAAAACAAAAAGCCTTAGTAGGCAGTAACCTCTGCCGATCATACAGACAAATTGTATAGAAAAAATATTAGTAACGCAACATGTTATTTTAAAAATTATGTCCACTCCTATAATATTCAAACCTACGATAAATTTTTTTTCAACTTATAGACCAATATGTTTGCTTCTAAGTAGGTAGATTATATGCCTTGGATTAAAAGATTATTCTATTATAAACGATAGATTTGCCAACCATGTTAAATTCTTCTTTGTTTTGGAAACAAGGCATTTGGGCATAATTTGTGGAAATCTATTTGAAATTCAAACTTTCATACCTTTGTCTTAATTATTTGAATATAGAGTGGTGATAGTCAAATAAAACATATAAAACAAGATAAATAAGATGATTATTAGTTAGGTAAATACAACTTAAAAAAAATATGTTTTTGAATTTTACTTTACTACAATTGCAAAGATTGCAACGACAGATTTTATAGGTGCCTTCCAAGATAGGTACAAAATGATTTTTTGAATAAACGATAAAAATATATTCCCCAAGTGTAGGATATTTAACAGGTGGTTGAACATCGCTTTGACGACGGCGAATTATAATTTCAAATACGATCGCGAGACACGGCGCGATATTTGATGTCATGCGAAATGCAAACAATAAAATGAAGTGTAAGACACTGTGCAAACATCTCTGGAGAGTAGAAAATACACCAAGTTCAAAACAAAGTCCCCTAGTGGCGCATACTGTATACTGTATGGGGGTCCCCCATAGAGATCGAGTAGGTAGCTACCGGAGTTGCGGCCTCCTGTGGTCGATTCAAGAACAAATCGCGTGAATAAAATTTAACTATACGGGGTTTCTCATTACTTGCTTTCTTAGGCTAAGGACTACGGTTTTTATAAAATCCCATAAATAATATTGGGTAGATTTCTAAACTAATCAAAGATTTATTAACGAATATTTTCACATGAAACATACAGATTTGAGAAAAAATCTTTATTTTTTTAATGACTTAAGGATTGTACAAAAATGCATTAAATCAATCAAAACTTAATGTAATATTATGTATTTGATACTCACACATACTTCGAAGTATTTGACATTGAAACAGATATTCTTTTGTTTATCTGAGATCAAATTGAGAATAGATTAATATTGTTTGTCTTTAATAGGTAATAATAGAAAAAAAACTTATCAAACTTTCCAAATTTGACGTATCCATGCCATTTTTTTTAAAGAAAATTGTGAAATAGCGCTCACCCAGTTTTTGACAATGGAACCTCAAGGCCCTGTTCTAATTGAAAAGAGATCGCGCGTCCGAGAGTCAAGCGATCATACAATGTTCTCAGTTTTAGCGGTCCGTGCGCCTTTGAGCATATTATCATGACGTTCGACGCTCCAATCAGAACACATACTTTATTTTATACACATAATTTAAATTAGTTATGCTCGAATTTAGAGCATTGATCGATAATTAATATAATATTATATAGCAATTGTTAATCAATATTTATAATACTGAAATAATTTATTCTAAAATTTAGGAAGGTTTAATAGGAAGTTGGTGATACTTGTGCGAGATTTAAGCCAAGTATCGATAAGAGGAATCTTCAGTCTTCACTCGTCGACTCATTGACTCTTTCCAGGGGGCTCACGGAGAGGTATTCATTTGCATTCGAGGGTGTAGCTCCCAAAGCCGCTATATACATACCTATATCTAACTTGTTATTTGATCGTTAAAAAAAATCAAGTTATGCAATCTCATTTTATTATCTTTGAAAGTAAGGCACAAAGTGTTAATTCTTAATATTTTTTCAAACATATTGTTATTTCTTCTTTTTTTTTGGCATTTCATGCATAAGGGGGTGGTTTAGCCACAAAAATATTGTATTATACCTACAGTAAATTTTTTTGATGAATTTTTTAATATATCTTTAATATAATAGAAAGTCGAGTTAGTACGAACACTTATAACTAGAGATCGGCTGGACAGATTTATATGATGCTTGGTTTATTGGATTGTTCTCCGCTTCGGATAATATAGAATATTCGAAAAATGTATATTGCAAATAATATAAAATGTAATATGTTAAGTTAATATAGAACGGATTTATAGGACAGGACAACAACGCCATCTGTGAAAAATTCCATAACAAAACAATTTTTATTTACCTGACAACCTTTGAGTTTCAAAACATTTTGGTACGCAGATTTTTGATAGAATTTCTCTCAAGCTTTCAGATTTAAATGTTTAACATTCAAATTTATTTTAAACGTATTTTTGTATAAATTACAAATTCGAAATCAATATTCATAGTAAAGACTACAGGGCAACGTCTGTCAGGAAATCTAGTTTAAAATAAAAACAATATATTTTTTTTATACAAAGTGTTCCTACTTGCAGTTGCGTCACAATAAAGAAATATTTTTATATACATATATTTTTGTTTTAAAAATTTTAACAGGGAATCACATAGAAGAAAAAGCAAAGGTAAGTTTAGTATATATGTGTAGAGTATATTTTAAATGACGAAATATTATAGGCCTACTCGATAGGTATATGAAAAATCGGGTGAACATGTAATTTTTTTCGAACTACAAAAATATGAAAAAGCCTTTTGTTCCAGTGCACATGATAAATACCATAAAGATGCTCTCTGAAAGTATGCAAACTATTGTGTATGTACGAGTACTTATAAGAAATTCTAGATACCTTGCACTACAATCTTATACCTACATAGATAGTCCACTATCTATCTAGTTACCAAGCTCCGAAATATTGAAATGTAACGCGTGCGTTTTACGCAGTGACCACATTGGATACTTCATCTCATATGTAGGTAGGTACCTTCATAATAAAAAAACAAAAATCAAATACCGCAGGGGTGGCAAAAGTGAAGATAAAAAAAATCCCTGCGGTTTTTCGGTAATATTAGATAAATCTTATTCATCCAATTTAAAGAAAAATTAATATCGCCAAAAGCACTAAAATGGCATTTTTTATTACTCTTCCACTCATCATTGAGTGATTTAGGAAATGGTAATCTAACTACGTTAAGTTTTCTAAAATTTTCTGACACTCTGCAACTTTCTATTCTTTTTCGTTCCTAAAACTTTTTTCTGACGATAACAAAAAACACAATAGAGAAGAATTTGTGAAATTGGTCCAGCAGTTCACGCGTGATGTCATGTCAAACTTCGTTCAACATCTTCGTGCGATAATTTTTTCCAAAATATCTGCTTAATTTTTGAAACATCATGGAAAATAAAAAAATAATCATGAAACAAACAAATATATAAAATTTCCGATAGCAAACGGCATAACCTCAAAACAATTAATCAAACTTAACTACCTCTTTTTGCTCACTTTCTGCGTTTTAATTTATAAAAAAATATCCGCTAAAATATGTTTGAAGGAAAAAAATTAGTTCTCAAAGCTTGAAATAAATTCTATCAAATACTTGCCACTACCGGTGTTTTGAAACGAAATGGTTGTCGTAAATAAAAATTGTGTTTTTCAAAGATGGCGTTGTTGTTAGGAAGTCCGTTCCACACTTACTTTAATATTATATTTTATATTATTGTTATCCATTTTTCAATTTTTTAATAATTATTCTGTTATCCGTAGCGGAGAAGAATCCAATGAACTAAGCATTATAAACATCTATTTAGCCGATCTCGAATTATAAGTGGTCGCACTAACCCGACTTTCTTTTATATTAGAGATAGTGAGTATTGTGTTGTATCACTTGTATCCATCATTGACTTTATTCTTAACTTCTTGATATAATTGCCGACACTTTACTGTATTTTGGACGAAAATTTTGAAATAAAGATCATTACTAGATATTCAATAAAGGAAGATCATTGGCGTATGGTGTCTTTCATATAAACATGTGACGAAAGTGCGTAGTAAGAGCAGCCCTGTTTGTAACAAGACTTTTTACATTTCCGCATTATAATAAAACTGATAAAAAAAAACCACCGGCGAAAGCCGTTTCTTGCAAATGTCACTGCGCCCTCCAGCTCCGTTGGACATTCGTTATTATCTTCCATGGCTACTCCATATATGTAGGCAGACGGTTGCCACCCCATTCTTACTAGAGGTACTCGCACATATCTATCTGTTACTACAAATTATAGGTGGACACTCCTTAGTCGAATTACTTGGAACAATTGATATTTAACAGATCTCAATATAGCCATATTTGAGTGCCAGGAATGGGGCCATATGTCACGTGGCAAATATCGGAAGTCGAGTGCGACCAGACTATTTGAGAAGTCCAATGCTGCAGAACAAGGAAACGTGGAATTCCTTAAACAGCATGATCTCAATCATGATCATGGGGAAGAAGTAAGATAATAAAAGATACTACAATCGCAGTCGTGGTCGAGAGAGAACATTGCATATTATTGTTTTCCCAGCATCCAGGACAAGGACCTGAAATTCCAGACGTATAAGGCAAACCTATTGTCGTATGAATCCATGGATTTTTTTACCACCTTGTTTATAGTACATTACTCTGTTAGCGTTGTGAGCCGGTACATGATAAAAGTAAATTCAAATAAATACTCCTACATATTTTGGAATAAAATAATATATATTGGTACACCTATTATACCATAATCGCCCAATTACGAAAGCAAAGTACAAGTCTTTTGTTAAGATTCGGGGTGATACAATAGTGTAATTGTAGGTATATTCTATTATACTTTTGAATAAAAAAAAAGGAATGGACAAAAGTTTAGTCGTCGACTTTCGTTCCGAAGGTCGTAGGTTCGATCCCCGGTGCCGTCCATCTTCCTTATTCACAACACAATATTATTTATTTTCTGTGAAATATGTCAAAAGCGTACCTATTTGTGTTCGTTTTGGGTATGTAAAAAATGTTTGTATCATTCCATTTGTTTATTATATTTTTTCTCGGCATCACAGTTTTCAAAATAGGTATGTTAATTTATTTTTCTTCTTCAATATATTGTATGTAGGTACTTGATGTCCTAACCGCCGCGACGCAAGTCGTCAAAATAAGGTATTGTGCAATTTTTGCCATCTACTTAAACCTTAAACGTATGATAGGAGAAATTATATAATTTCAACATCGCAGTTAAGAAAATAAACTAGGTACTAATCATAGAGGAAATTCCCAGAAAAATGATTTTTTCGCGCATGTTCACACCCCTTTTGAGGCGTCGACTATAATTAATAATATTCACCAATAACAGTTAAGTATTTTTGACCTTCCACTACCGGAGAAAACAAAAATTGAGTTAACTATACAAAAATCAACAATAGTGAGGTAGAATTTAATATCCAAATATCTAGTTTTTCCTTCTAATTAATTTATTAGAAAATCCAGCTTCCTCCTTCTATTATGTGGATAAAAAATCCGGCCACTAGTTGTAGGTAGGTGACAGATCTCAACGGTCCACTTGGATGTCCCATAAAGAATCTCATTTTCTATCTGTTATGCACTCGGTGTTCTCTACACGGTACACACACCGCGGCGAAGAAACCTCGGAGGGGGTGGGCGCAGCGGGAAAATTAGTTTTTTTATACTGTCCCTTTTAATCCCACTCGACACGGGCGCGGCGCGCGGGGCCGTTTTATGCCCCCCTCGCCGCAATAAATACCCAGAACCATTTCAAGCTTATTATTTTTATGGTGACTTTAAGGCGATATTTGTACCTACCTAGGGACTTAGATTATCTAAACTAATATAATGTAGCTTTAGATGAGTACTTCCATATTACTGTTGAATCAATCTGTTGTTGAACGGATATTTTTCCATATTTTTCGCAATTTTTAACAATAGTTACCTATCAGTTCTGTTATTCTTTCCAAATGGTCTGTGAAACGCTAAAATGGGCCTAAAAGATAACTTCCCTGTTTTGCACTGACCGGAAGACATCTTCAATAGTCATTAATCCAGTTCTGAATGAATCCTATTCTGAATTTTTTAGTTTTTAACTATGGTGCCTGAAATATTATTGTTGTTATAAATATTGATTCTGAGTTTAAATAAGAAGCATTTGTTTTACGATAGAATTACATAAATGCAAGGCTAAGCTAACACTGCAATTTGTACTGCACTTTTTTGCAGTATATTGTTAACTAATGCAGCATTTGCATGTACCTACATAAATTGTACATAGAACCGTACACTAAGTTATAAGGTAAAAAAAGTTTCTTTTATTTAGATTGTTGGTTTGGTACATATTCGTTAAGGGTTCTGCAAATTAAAAACTCCGCATATGACCATCTCAAAGTGCATAGCTGAGAGAGTAGTCCAGCTACAAACTGAGAAACTATAAAATTATTTTAAAAGATATTAAATTTAAGGAAGCTATCGATTTGAACATATCCGTTTTATTTTTGATGCTTTGTTTTTTTTTCGTAAGTTTTATGTGCCCCAACTCCTGATATAGTCTTGTGTAATATGTTCGGATGCGTTTTATGAGAGCAGCGGCCCACCCTCTCGAGATCTCGCAGACAATACAGCCAGTTTATAGCCCCATAACATTATACAGCTCATCATGAAGCTATGACGATCGGGCCGTATTGACTACTTCACGAAATGTTACCGATCTGTCGTTATCTACTGGCTGCTTCAGCTAATAATCTTTAAGAAACTGCTATAGAAGATTAAATTTACGTTAGGTGAACACCTAATCATTTATATACTACAAAAATACATTCATGATTATCATAAATACCCCTTAATGTGATGTTTAATAGCATGCATTGTTTTGTTTAAAAACTGATCCAATGGCTAACTTATGGTCATAAAATATATGTAAAAACTCCAGTTATTTTTATACGGTGAAGAAATGTGGAAAAGTGCGAGGAAATAGAAACTTAACAATTTTGTTTTCCCAAATAAAGTCTTCTTACCTGTCAGAAAGGACAAAAAGGAGCGTATTTTTTGGGTTGTGAGCTCCCTGAAAATGAAGTGTGCCTAGGATGTAAGCAATACGACCTTAACAGATTCATTTATGTATTTCTATGATAAACTAGCTCTCCCGACAGACATTGTCCTGTAATAGTCCTTAATGAATATTGATTTTGAATTTGTTATTTACACAAAAATATGTATAACATATTATATTTGATGGTAATTTTATTTTTTTAAAGCTCAAAAAAATTCTATCAAAAATCTGCGTACCGATGTTTTGAAACTCAAAGGTTATAAGTAAATACAAATTCTGTTGTTAGTGATTTTTTCACAGATGGCATTGGTGTCGCAGGAAATCCGTTCCATACTAACTTTAACATTTTATTTTAATCAACAATAAATCAAACATAAGAAGAATCTGTTCAGCCGATCTCGAGTAATAAGATATAAAAAATATTGTGTTGCATGAAAATTATTCGAAAAACGGTTGTTCGAAAGCAATCGAATTAAGAGGTTTTAACGTATTTTTCGCTTAAAAAATAATTATAGGTATTGAAAAAAAATCATAATAATATATGTGAATAATAATTATTTATAAACTTACCTATTAATTTTGAAACAAGTAAAAGAAAGTAAGTATAAAGGATTAAAATGTGGTGTGGAAACGACGGAGGAAAATAAGCTTGTAAAAATTCGAACAATTGTAATTCGTAAATTTGGTTTTCGAACGATTGTGCTTTGGAACAATTTTGTATATCACAAAAAATTGATATGGATTTATTTATATTCCAATATTCGAGGGTCGTAATTTTTTTTTTGTAAACAGAAGATGTAGGTATATTTTAATACAAGAGGCATGAGAATGAAGCGATTCCGTATCAAACGGAGCGAAATAATCACGTGGTATTCCTAAGCTTTCCAATATCGCATCCTCATTGAGACTTTATATTATTGCTCTACTCTACAATATGCGAATACCCACGTATAGTCTGCTATCCTATAAGTTCATACTTACTTGTGAGTGGATCTTTAAATCATATTATAACTCATATTGCAAGTCTATATCTGTACCTACTCAACTCAGCCCCCATTTCAGTTGTCAAGAAAAATCGGAACATTTTTTAAATATTTATGCTCGCTGTTCATACATTCATATCTAGGGCATCCATGTAGAAATTCTAAAATCATCGACCCTTTCAAGATATATTTTAACAGTGTAGGTAAAAAAATATATATTATTGTATATAACATCTGTAGTATAAATAGATGTTTTAAATAATACCTAATATTATGTTTATTTTCAAAATAATAACATCTGCACAAATTATCCAAAACTATCTAAAACTATATACCTAGAACTATCCAAAACTTCCCAAACTTTTCATATTTTTTCCGTAATATGTTGCGATTGAACGTTGTGAAGGGTATCATGAAATGTTGGGAAGATATTTCAAATATTTTTCAAGAAATTAAAAGAAAAGCACCTCAAACATATAGGTTGACTGCTCTACGTGCGAAAGTGTAGCTTTACCCAAAGTGTACACAACTACCTAGACTTTTGATATCTTTCAAGAGATACAGATACCAAAACTTGTAAGTTCAGAATGAGGAAAATGGTTTTGACGCAGGAGATCTTTTCCATGACTAATGACCATTAGAAAGAATATCGCCGACTGAACCGATATGACAAACCACTTCCTTCCAATTTTCCTAGAAAAATACTAAAGAGAATAAATGTTGCCTATTCAAAGATAAGATTTGGAATCGTTCTTAAGATAAGTACTTATCTATAAGTCTAGAGACATCCGTGGAGGATTATAAACTGACCCTTAAAGCTGTACCTATACACGTCTTAAAGCGAACCTTTGATGATTATAATATTGTTATAAAATCGAATTAGAATTTGAGAGGGTCGTTCTGTAGGTAGGTATATGTACCTACTTTGAAATGTAATCAATAAAAAATAGAATCTTTTCTTGAATGCATTCAATAGCTTCATTCGATTTGATATCAATCATAAGTTTCGTAATACATTTATATAACTATGATTAATTGTCAAGCTCAAAATCTAGTAAAACAGTATTAAACATCTTATCTCAAGGTTAACAACAAACAATTAACCCCAAGTCAACCAATTGCTGAGTTCTGCACAATCATGTTTCCAGGTTATGTGAGTTAACTAGCCACAAGATTGTAACGAATTTGTAGGACGTAGGTTTAATGACCATAATATTATGTAAAGGTGAAACCCCTTACATGAAGTTCATTGTAACTTAAATAAATAAAAAAAACACAGGAATTTTCAGATGTTGACAGAGAACTTACGTCATTTTAAAGAAATAATATTTTTCATGTTAATCCATTAGCTGAATAAGAATGTATTGAATTTATACATAAATATTGTAGAAGAATGTGTTTTTTAAATCAATCTGTGCTCACTCAAAGTGAACACAAATAATTGTAAGCTACTTAAAGCTGTTTTTTTTTTACCTAAAATATTTATGAAATTTTGCGTTATATTCGGGCTAATGCGGTATATAGTTGTGACATATAAGCTTTCATATACATCGGGCGAATATTCGCTTGCTGATTTACCTTGACTATATAAATAGATTATAAGTACGACAGAATAAATAGAATTGCTTTTCTTTAAGAGAATAAATAAAGTAATCAAATCATTTTCGTATAAAACTTTATTGGTTTTCCATATTATTGGACCATGTTATATGAAACAATACAATATGAGATCCCATTAAAGGGATGGGGGTTGCAATGAATCTGTTTGACCAATAAGGGGGAACCAATGACCTATGAGATATCCGATTAATTGACTCGATATTGACTGACCATGTCTTGGGAGTCGGTGTCGTTTGATTGTAATAAACTTATCGGCATTATACCCAAATAACCTTTAATACAATATGCAATAATAATTCATGAAAGTTAATGCTCGGAATTATGGCTTGATTCAAAAAACAGTTCATAAAAAAAAATAGCAGCAATTGCGGAAAGACAAGCATTTAAATAGGTGTGTGCACTAATTTTGAAGCATTAATATATTTTTATATATTTTACCGTTTATAAGACCTATGTGCGAACTAATTTTTACTGATATAAGGCATTCAATTGGCCTGACATTCTCAAAACAAAGAGCATGCTGTACATCAAAAATTAAAACCATTTGTACTATAGTTGGTTTTTTTTTAAATAAAAAATATCGATATTCGATCATTGAAAGAGTTTCGAAAAATTTCCATATAAAAAAATGATCAAATGATTCGATCGTTTGATTTTAGAACACTATTTGCACGCTAATAAGCGCTTAATAGCGTGCAATTATTAGCTTTCGATAAAACTCGTACTAGCCCCACAGGTTGGATATGAAACACGGCAATCCGAGAAATCTGCGAGGTTGAAGAAGTGGTCAATGAGTACGAGAAATGCGACGATATTGGCACCAAGAAGGATACTATATGCATGAAGAACCAAATGGGCATCGTCGACCAAGAATATCCCCAAAACTATGGAAAGAGAACTAAAACTCATCATATAAAGAAGACAACAATTCTTTCTTTAGGGAAAATTTTTTTTGAATAGAGTCTCTTGACAATGTCTGCGTGAGTTGGACGAAACCGCTCGAGGTTCAATATAAATTTTGTGAAAGTGCAACTGTGTGTTATTTAATTCATATTCCTAATAATTATGTTAGGCATTATTTGAGTCCAACCCTTGATTTCTTTAGTGTCACAGAACAGCAACGATATAATCAAATAATAAATAAGAAAACTGTTTGCTTGTTTTTATATTGCATAAGTGTAGAAAGGCCTAAATATTTTGAAAAAAAAGCAGAGGTATACACGATTTTATCTCTATGGCAATACGAGACCAGCTCACGATGTAATAAAAAGGACCAAGTACCGATAGAGAGAAATATTAATATGAAGAAAATATGTTTGCATAGAAAATGATTAGGTACCTACCTATGTATGTAAGTGTATCATAATTGGAAATCGGCCAATGTTTTTCTTTGTCTCTGGAATTGTTCATAAATGAAATATAAATAAAATTGGTTCATAAAGATGCGATCATTTTGAGCACAAAAAATAATTTAATATATTTCAAATATATAATACTTCGCTATTTAAATTTAAAATATCGTGCTTTGTAATTCGAATCCTAGAGAACTATACTTTAATAAGCTGCCTGTCTGTTTGAAAACACTTTAATATTAGCTGCTCATCATAGTGTGGGTTATTTTTCAATGTCTAGTAAAATGGATAACAATTGTACCTTTTTGGTACCAATTCAAAAAGTTTTCACGCCAAGTGTGATATTTTTCGGAGTAAATCCCTTCGAAAAATCGTATTAAAAAACTGTCAATAAATGTTTCCGTGATTTTTTTTATTTAAAACATTCCTTCAATCATCAACTATCTTAAAAATACAATTTTATTTCCCAAAATCAAGGTAAGTTTTCAGTTTTAGGTCAAATGAGGAAAATTTAAAAAGAAAGGTAAAAAAACTCAAAATGTGTATAACCACTGGAAATATGTATACTTAACCCTCTGTTTAATGGGAACAAAATTATTGCAAATAAGCTCTAGTATAACCCATTTCAAGGAATATAAGAAGAAGAAATATTAGTCATCCTATATAAGCTATATTCCCTATAATTTTACTTGTCAAACCTTTTTTTCGTACTTTTGTATATTAGTAGTATATTTTCTAAATACATTTTTCTTTTTTTATCTGTTTTATTAACCGTACATATTAGAAAGGTTAGTAATTCAAATACGCGTCAAATCAAAAACTATCAATTTATTATAAAAATAATGATGTAAGAAACATTAATTTTTTAACACACCGCTAGTGCCATTCCCAAATAGACAATAATATTTCCTACAAAATGTAAGTTTTTATTGTAAATTACAATATGATTAATTTTTGTTGTTTTGGCTTGATTTCTGTTCATTTTGCTTCGTGTGCATATTTCTATTAATATGGTACCTACTTAACCCATATCTTCCCAGTGTTCCATTATTGGAACGGTTTAGTTAATAATTTTTATTATTTTTTGGAAATCCGCAACTCGTTTATTTTTATGTGCTTAAAATCTTCGATTAATAGGCTATAGTTAGAGATATTGTTGCACAATATTCGCATCTGCTTTTTTCTGTTATGAAGCATTCTTTATAGCAGATTTTGTGGAAAAACATTGCTCGTTGTAAAATGTCCGTATATTTTTTGTTTGTTATAATTAACATTCAAATAATACGTTACCAGATCTATAGTAGTCTCTTTTAACATTATAAAAAATAATAAAAATAAAAATGACTATAAGTAGGTATTTTCATGTCCATTTTCCTAACCGTTCCATTTTTGGAACACTGGGATAATATGCCAATGTAAAATTTTTGTACTATTTTCATGCAAAAAAATTATTTATTGTTAGCAATTTATTTTTTTTGGTCGTAGTTTAATATGTATTAAATATTTGAACATCTAAAAACGAATAAAGTATTTTATGTAAAGAAAATATGCGGACACAGCTGGTACAACTGAACCTTACACAGTAAGAAAACGTTGTTTGTATGGTTACTTTGAAGGTGAATGATGTTGATTTTCAAAAAGGTTCTGCAAAATCATCTTAACCATCGGATTCCACCTAAGGTCTGCTACGCTCAAAAGCAGAAAAAAATTAATTCATTGGACTTGATGAGTGACATTACTACCAGGATGCGGTGATATTTTTTTCGGTCAAGAACGCTATGAATAACATTGAAGCAGATGTTATATCTTCAAAACAGGAGAATATCCTGCATCAGCAAGCTATTGAAGTGCTTTGCTTTACAGTCAATAGCGACGTAACCTTCTTGCCTGATAAGTAAGGTCATAGGTTGATAAAGCTGCCGCAGAAGCAGTCTGCTTGAAAGATGTCATAATATGGAGAAACAATGCCATGAGGACAGACAGAAAGGTTCGTATCTATGAGACACATGGACTTTTATCCAGGGCAGACATTGCCAAAACAAAAAGCATGCTAAGAACATCTAAAATGAAAACACTCCATGGTTAATCTTTGCGTGATCGAATTAGAAAGAACAGTAATTAGAGAGATCTAATAAGTCGAACAATGTGGTCAGGTGGGTACGTTATAATTTGTTATTATATGTATTATTGGCACCAACATGTATTGAGAAGTTAAATATAAGTAGGAATACTATATCTAGCCCTGCATGAGGGTACCAAATGGGCTGCGCCGATCAAAAATACTCTTCAAGCGATGGTAAGAAACCTGGAACAAGGCAAGTCAAGATGATAACCCTGATAAAACAGACTCCCGTGTCTATAAAAGAGAAGAAGAAGAAGATTTTTATTGTATTATTTTATACAAGGCTTATAATTTATAAATTGTGGATTAAAATTTTAAAATCTCTTCATAAAGTACTTTACTGCGCTCTATATCGTTTTTGATTTCCCATACAAAAGCCCAAATGTTACATGTATGTATCTTCCCAGTGTTCCATTATTGGAACGGTTCTATAACTAAAAATCCAAAACACCAAATTTTTTTTTTGACACTTATTTATCAATACATAGACCGTAAATAGTCCCTGTTATGATTTTCATGAAAATCTAACGGCTATTTCTATGTCTGGGAAGATATGGGTTAATACAGAACAACACAATATCATGGCAATATTATTTTTTATTTAGCGCAACATAAAGGAGAATGTCGAAAATCTTATCAAAAATTATGTAGAAAGAATTCTTTATATTTGATAGCTGGCGTCAACACATTTAAATAGGATTTTACCGAAGGGTTTTTGCAAAATCTTGCTCCTAAAAAATAACTATA
The DNA here is from genome assembly GCA_963576905.1 of Mystacides longicornis. Lineage (NCBI taxonomy): Eukaryota > Metazoa > Arthropoda > Insecta > Trichoptera > Leptoceridae > Mystacides > Mystacides longicornis. The sequence continues at coordinate 22,663,477 of OY756424.1, forward strand.
CGATCTGAAAAACTTTGTGTCACCGAAGTATATCGTAGGCCAATCTATTTCCTTTCCAGGCACTCATAACCAAAAAATAACGTTCCTTTATTGTGACACATTTGACTGGTAGAAACACGTTGTATGAGAAAAAAAAACTGTTTTTTTTTTCAATTTTCCCCGCAATTCCATATTTTCTCATCGTTTTAAACTACTCTGAACTTGTACCAATTTATACTTATTCCGAAATTAAAATAAGCGAAATCAGTCTAGCATTTCCCGATCATCAGACGTACGCATGAATTTTCGCTTGATGTGAAAATGAGTACCTACCTACCTATAGATAACCGATGGGAAATGGAATAAATAAAAAAAATAGTAGGTATCTACTACAGAGATTATGGCTGCGAAACATTTTACCTATTTTCAATTTGATTTACATAGATAATGCGAAGATATTGCAATCTCTTAATAATTTTACATATAAGAATTGAAAAAAACTGGCTTATACTTATTTCAAACAAAAAGGTTAAAAAGTACTAAAAAAAACAACGGTAAAAGTAGTTCATACCAAGCCAAAACAAAATGGGTATTCAGATTTACCTATATGAAAAATATTAAAATTTGTCCTGAAATATAAAAATTATCATATAGGACCTTCCTACCATAGTCTTACATTTAAAATTCTATTTTATTTGTTAGTATCGGACAAGTACCTATTGGTCTTTTATCTGGAATTTGAGTGAAAGGTTTATTTTTTCACGATGCTTATGAACCCTATACATTCCCGAGAAAATTCCTGACTGGTCACTGGTACTTTTAAAGAAATCATCATCGTTGATAGAGGTACCTATACAAAAATAAGGGAGACATTCTAGCTCCCATAAAGTTTCGGATGAGAGCTAGAATAGACGCCTTTTAAATGTGGTATTGGAGGCGCATGCTGCGAATTCCATGGACACTGCACAGCTCACAGAACAAATATATCGATCCTGACAGAGCTGAATGTTACAGATCGACTCTCCAATGTCTATGCGTTGAGTCTTACAATTTTTTGGACACGTTGCACGACGAGGAACGGACAACTTGGAGAGAATAGTTATGAGTGGGAGTGTGGAGGGCAGTAGAGGTAGAGGGCGCTCACCTATGAGATGGAGTGACCAAGTGAGAGAGGCCACTGGGGAGACCTTTTGTGGAGCACTGCGGTTGGCGGAGAACCGTAGTGAATGGAGGGAACTGACTTATGGTGTTAATATTAAAAATCACAATCCTCAATACTGAGGGAACGGCGATGAAGAAGATGTTTACCTCCTTTAATAACCAAACAAATAATTTAAATTGATACTGTCAAATGGATAACAAAACAGATTCATGACACTTTATAGCTAGTTGTTGTTTTAATAAGTATTTATGATATCAAACTAGCCTTTAGCTCTAGACATGTGCACTTGATGATGTCGGTGAACCCTTCATACTAAGTTGAACTATACTATAATCAATTATATCCCGTTATCGACCGACCTCGGTAGCCGAGGGTATTATAGGCATGGACAGATCACGAGATCCCGGGTTCGATTCGAAGTGTTCTTCACTTGAAATTTCTACTCGGGGTTGGTCTGTCTCAGATTGCACGGAAACGGTTGACTGGAAAAAAATGCCTGAGGTAATAAGTTTCACCGGCTGTACTGACACCTTTGTATAGAGATGTGTAACTTTACTATTACTTATAATAAATTACTAGCGTGTCCCTTATATGATAGAAAAAAAAATTGAAGATATTAAAACGCATAACCTCTCGGTTTTTTTACTGACGTAATTATCGAAAGTTTTTTTTAATATATTTAACCTTACTTATGTGCAAAATTTTAACATTCTACGATGACATTAACCCGTGCCGACTTGAGCTTGATATTTCCATACGTTTTCACTACTGGCGCCATACACGGTTTGCGCACTTCCACTATTTGTCACATATTTACGACATATCGGGCAAATATTACTTAATGACTATGGTTTTTTGTTGCAAACATGGCAGTGGAACTAAAAATCACTAAAAAGTAGGTATACTTTCAAATAGGTAAATTTATAAAAAGGGTGCAAAATAGCCATCTAATCTAAAGCCATTCTGAAAGTAACAGAACAGTGAGTACCTACACGTACAAGATAATATATGTACATATAAATATAAACACATAAAATCATCAATGCTGCAATAAAAGGTTTCAGTCTGTTTCTTCTTCAGTATAATGGTTATAGACTGAAGAACAAACGATATGTGTTGATTCACTAAAAATGAGAGCAACCAATAATACATAGATAGATCAAGAAACAATATGCATACATAATGGTTTACATAATATGCAAAATTTGCTGATTTGAAACATTTAGGGAGGAAATTAATTATTTCAATTAGCTGATTGGGATTACCACGAGGTAATTTGTAGATGTTAGGCCAATAAGTTATGTTTATTATTTGATAACCTTTTCTATATAATTTTAATTCGTAACGGCCCGAGAGATTTCTGCAGTTTAATATCAACAAAATTGTGTGCAGATAAGTCATTGTTGCATAAGAAGCATGGATCAATGTCAAAGTGCCGATAAAAGAGCTGACAATGTTTCAATTATTGCTGAATACATTGTAGAGTGCATACGATGTTTAACGGGAATGAAGTACACGTGTGTTGCGTCTTTAATAACGAACATTGACATTTTGATGTTCACGATTGCATTGAATGTTTCTACTTTATTATAAAGTGGTTGGCAGCCTAGCGGTCCAGTCATTGATTTTTATATCAAAATTTGTAGGTTCGATCCCTGGTGCCTGCCACCTACACGAGAGAAGCTTTTCTTAGTGTGATTGTTGTCAATATATTGTGTTCTGATGCACCTTATCTGATGAACTTGATAGATGTCTTTAAATTTTTTCGGAAACATAATAATATATTCGGATTGTACAACTAGAAATAAACTCAACATATTGCCTAAGCCATCCTCTTGTGAATGATAATATGCCAGAAAAGGAGAGAGAAAACTCGTCATTATGACTTTTAACAAAGTGAGTGATGCTCATCTGGGGCATAGGGAAAAAAGGTTTTTTACGGAAATCTGTGTTTAAATGCACTCTTCTTGTATTAAAATTAATTTATGAACCCAATTACTTACCTAGGTAAAAAATATTTTATTACCTTGTAAAACGCGAATCCAAATTTATAACACCATTAACCGGTTTCGAACCGATTGCTATCGTCCTTAGTTGATCGAAGAAATTTGTCTAATTCCACCTGAGAAAGAATACAGGCATTTTTGAAAATTGTGGATTTTCTAATCTGATAGAAGGGGTTGCAGAATTGAAAAGAAAAATAAATCAGATCGTTTTTTAAAGAATTTTTGAAAATTATTGAAAAAAAAAAAAATATATATATATATATATATATGTAAAGACAGAATTTGTAAGAAGACATACATTTCTTTTATGTTTATCTGAAGTTTTCTTTTTTTTTTCAATTTTTTATTACTTACAATATCTTAGTGGGGATCAGAAGACACCCATATATTACTCCAGCATCCGGACATTGTCCTGGCGGTGACTTTTATGGCGCGAAAACGTCCGGTTGTCCACTGACCGCCCATTATAACTACCCCAACAATAAAAAAACTTAAAAAGAAAACTTGCCCCAAAGCAAATGGCGTCCGATTTAATAAAAAGCGCAGGAAGGTACCGAATAAAGTCTACTATTTGAGAGATTTATAGCTTTGGAACTTCGATATGGGAAACAGATTTCACTTTAATTGAGAACCAGACGTTAGTATTTTTTTTGGTAGAATAATTCAGTTCGAATAAAATCAAATACATCTACCTACTACATAGGTATATGTAAAGAATAATACTATATATTACAGAAGTCGTCTAGAAGATATACTTATTTATTTTTCCTTTAAGAAAGAAAATTTTAATTACTGGGGGTCACTTGCCACCATGTTTGAACATCTATATGTTTAACGTAAGAATCACACCATACCAGGTTCAAAACAGTTATAGGTCCTAATTTAAAACTACTTTCGTTCTTTTTCGTATTGGAGTTCGTGGATTCATTCCCAGGTGCCGACCATCTTCCTCTTTCACGACACAAGCTTTTAGTAGATTACTGTGAAAGAGTTTCTTTGAGTGTGCACAGATTAATTTAAAAAAGGTTAACATATGTAAATAACATTTAAATATGTAAATAAGTATTCTATTTGTTTTGTTAACTAACGGTTCGTTTAATTATTGATAAATGCACTAAATAAAATATCTCAATGTTTTACTTCTATATTCTATGGCGGTTCTATTCAATTTAGTGTAGGAAACCATATTTTACGTGATACACGTACTAAATCCTTGTACTCGTTTGCTTCCCCTATGAACCCTTCACTAAAGAGAATCAATGTCATATAATAATAAATTGAAGGGAAGACGAAGCATGATATCACATATGATCCGTCATTCGTATCAATTCAGGAAGGTATAGCTATTTACCTTTTATGAGATGGATCATAATTTTATGACGCTACATGAAATAAATCAAGTGTTGTAATACATGGATAATTTTCTATTCAAGTTAGAGCATTATTCTTTTCTATTAACAAAATAGTTTGTAACAAGCCTCTCTATTTGAGCAATATACTCGTAAACCCAAAGAAGTACGGAAAAAGTTAAAGGGGCTCGCAAGAGCAATGGAACTCAAACGATCCTAGGTGTGAGTCTTATAGGTAGAGATCAACTCATATACATTAAATCGATCTGTTTTTCCTAGGAATATCGTACAGCTATAAACAACGGTGAATGTGTCAGTCTAAAACATTGTTTATGTGGCTACCGTGATAACAAAATATTTTGTTGCGATTTTTAAACACTACCGTCTTGTCAAACGATGCACCCAGTGCATAGGTCTCATGACCTATGGGCTAATAGTCTTATAGTGCTGTTTCAAAGGTTGGCGTAGTGTGATTTAGGACAGTTTTAGCTGGTCAAATTTGTCAAAATTGAAATAAAATCATTTAACAAACCACAAAATATTATGATGTGTGTATTCCAGTATTCCTACAGGTACATAAATAGGGACCCTTTGTCATTAATCTTTTGAACTGACCTGCAATACTTGTTTCTTTGATAGATATTCTTCTTCAAGTGCCCTGTCGGGTCTCCCCAACGTTGGCGATCACTTCGGCGAATCTTTCTCTATCCTGCGCCTTCTGGAACAGCTCCTCCACACTTCGGATGCCGGTCCAGTCTCTGATGTTGCGCAGCCATGATGTCTGTCTCCGGCCAGGTCCTCGGCGTCCCTCAATTTTGCCCTTCAATATCAGGTGCAGGAGATGGTATTTTTCCCCTCGCAGTACATGACCCAAGTATGAGATCTTGCGAACCTTGATAGTTGACAGCAACTCTCTGTCCACTCCAGCTCGCCTTAGATATTACTTATATTATTATAATATTATAAATCATGTTTTTAATTATTACCATTATATTCGCTATGGGAAGTCTATTTAGGGTGGTACAGCAAGAGTGATTTGTACACAGCCCCACTGTCTGTATGTAAGGGGGTTCCTCAGTATGTGTGCACCTGAGGGAGGGATGCTGCGAGGGAGATCAGAACAGAGCAGAGGAGAGAGTGCCGGAAATCTGATTTATGCACTAGCGATATTTTATGACATAGTTTGTTCCGGTCGTTTCTGTGTTATGAAACCTCCGTGTGCACTTTCTGTTGCTAAAAGGTCAGTTGGGTTTTAGATGAGCGTAATTATAAAAATACCTTATTATTGCATTTCAGTTTTTTGTGTATTTTTTGATTAGACGGGATAGTTTATCTTAAAATTCAAATGAAACAATTAAAATGGGCATACTTTAAATACCAAACATTTCGCTTATAATGTTCTGATTTGTAGACAATCTCCTCAGTTGCAGATTTTGAGCTTATTTCCCAGCACATGAACAATGGAGGTAAACAGGCAAACTAATACAACTGTTGAAAAACCCCGCGTCACCAATACCCTTTCAACAACAAAATCATATTATTGACTCCTTCATTGAATACCTCTAAAGATCTCGAAGATTTGTTGTCTGCCTTGCGTAACGACTGTATACCCCCTAGGTTCTATCAGCTGCGAAGACTATGGTTTACATTCATAGGAATCCGTACAGAGAATGGTGAATTTTTGTGCGGACTTTTTACACAAGTTTGGTAGTCAGAGTACCTACCAACCTATGGTTGAAATCCAAAACTCACAAATTTTCAATAACTCGTGGACTGACCACTGGATAGCTTGGCTGCTGGATTTTCAATATTTAAATATAGGTAAGTACATATAGCATAAGTAGGTCTTTCTGAAAAAAAAGGTATTTCATACCGTCATAAAGCCTACAATCGAAATCTTTTAAATATGTATAGGCAGATAACAAATAATAGGTAATTTTGTATGTAAAATATTGTCTGTTATTCTGAAATGAAAAACAGACGATTACGTTGCGTCGTATCCAATTTTTATTGAGACTTTTGACATTTCTGTATTCTGAAAATGTTTTATCCAATACATTAGATGCGTAACTACTGGCAACCGATTAAGTTCTAAGCAAGAACTTCTTGCGTTGAGTTGGAACGTGAATTTGAGAATACCAGTCATTATCGCCTTTTATTCTTTAAATATCGCATTGAGAAGGTGAATTGGAATATAATCTTCCGCGGTAATAATAATTGAATACGGAATGAGGTGGCTACATTAGAGTGGTATTATTGTCTCCTTAGGAGCGACATAAATTACCATAATTCCAAATTATTATAATAACTTGTCATTACGGTCTATTTTAACACAAACGGTATTATTTATTGTGATTAACCACCCCCGTCTTCAGTTATCTCCTTCAAAAACCAAGGGGTCGATTTCACCCCGCGACAATTACTTTTCTATAAAAGTCAAAGTTTAAAATCCTCCCTAAGGATATTTTTCGGGTTCCTTCCCTCTCACCCTCTCTATATACCAAACACTTTGTTATTTTTTATTAAATTGATATCATCCTGTTTTTCTATGAGATATTGTAATATTATTATTTTCCAAGGGTGGTATAGTTCAACTGGAAGGTAACTACTATAATGTTTTATTGCGACAGGGATGTTACGAAAAGTTTTACAAGTTTTTTGTTACTCTTTCGCCTAGAACATATTTTCCATTATTTTTAGCTAAGCGAATATAAAGACTGAAAGATTTATTGGGCAATCTGGATATAAATATATTGGACGACTCGAAGCAACTATGAGCTCACATTTTATTATTATTTCAAAGTAAGAAGTACTCAACAAAATGACAAGGCACGTTAGTATAAAATACCTATCAGAATGCTTAAAAATTATTTGCACTAAAGGTGACACATTTATTTTAAAGTATGAGAAATATTGTCGTCGATGAAACTTCCTGTCTTGATTGCATCATGTGTGGAGAAAAATATCATCATAAGATTCTGAGGTAAGGAAATCAGATGTCTGGGTCAAGATTTTTTCAGATAAATCACTGATTTTGGACTACACTTTCCGTGTAGGAGAAGATTTTTTTTAACATCATGTATATACCTCAATTATTATAATTGACAATCCGCGAAAGGACTCACGTGTTTTTTTTTCGTCTATTCCATGTCGATTTCAACCCTCGAATCGCAAAAAGGCAAGTTGTCAATTGACAGTCCGACAGTTAATTTAATTCATTGGGGGATGAAGTTATTTAAATCTGGGTGGCGATGTTGTTGTGCGAGGGGTCCCTTGGGGATGGTTTCCGCATGTAATTTCACAGTATTCAAGATAATTTAAATAACACTATTTTAATTATTGTTTCCACCCTCCGGAAAATATCATTTAATATAATTCAAAGCTCTGTTAAATTGGTAGGTAGGTAGGTACCCCTTTAATACTATGCGTCTTTAAACTCATTTGAGAGGACAGTTTTTTTATCTCTATAATAATATATAAAAGTGGGCTCCTATTTGGGTGGTGATTGCATCACGCTTGAACGGCTAGACCTATTTCGCTAATTATTTTTCTGTTGTTTGCAATTGCCAGGAGAAGGCTTTTATATACCTATTTAAGAATATTAGAAAATTTGATGTTGGAGTAACCTTCTCAGTGCTAATTACAATATAATTTAATTCTAAATATGAAATTAAATTGTCGTTGGACAGAAACTTGCAGTTGTTTGGTACCTACGAGTAGTTGAACCCATTGTCAGAATGCGGATAGAAAATATATGGAGATGCGTCGGTCGGAATCACATTGGTAAAATTATTATACATCACTTCTACCATTGTGGAGAGCAGATTAGCATAGCTAGGACATGTGAATGACGCCAAATAATGAAAGTTGGCTGAGGAGAGCGCTGTTCTTCCTCACATCAAGTCTCGAAGATGAGGAAGACCCTCTCATACTGTGTTCCGCACTTTCGAATTTCCAGTAGGTATACGGGTAGATGATGGTTATAATATATTCAATTATAGGTCATTTTATTTTTCAACAAAATGTACATTGATTAAATACAAGAGTATTCCAGAAATTTAAATATATATACAGATACATCAAATATAATCATATACTTAGGTATGGCTTTTAAAAAAACAATAGTGATAACAATTTTATGCATCTACAACTAAATTTCATGTATTTTCAACCTTTTTTTCATTGATAAATCCTTCGTGCAGTGAACTAGTGAGAAGAAACTGTATCTCACTGCACATTACTCCAATTTGCCTTAGTATCAACTTAAACCAACACTTTAAAATCACACATATCACCCCACACATCAACCGCAGAGCATTTCCCAAACACACATCAACCGTATCCCAGTACACAACTCTACCGCTGTATCTCTAACATACACTCCACAAAACAGACAAAAGCTTCTTAAATAAGAATTTATTTTTTATGTCTCTAATACATTGAGTTATTTTGTTGAACAAAAATGGTGCCAGGAAGATTGCGAACCTTTGACCATGAGTCGTACACATTCTTGGAGGAACTCGCATTTTTTGAGCTCTCATTCTTGTATAAAAAGAATGCTGTACAGCAGTAGAGACATCCCTCTCAAACTGGTATCTGGTCAGGATACGAAGCACATACAACTGTCTAGGATCCAACACCCCTAAAGTCCTATAGAGTGGCTCAGATGGATGCCTATATCCACAAAAATTAATGACTCTAAGGATGGCTTTATGAGCAATAAACAGAATACAGGTGGTTAACAAATGCACCGCCCCACCATTCAATACCATAAGATATAATTAACTGACAAAGTCCAAAGTACACCATTCTAACCATATTTACGTCTAATATATGCCTTATAGTTCTATATACATATATAAGTTTTCTTAATCTTTTCGCTAAGACCTCCAAATGAGCAGATCATCTTAAATGCTTATCAATTACAATACCAGATTCAATTATAGGTAATTTTATTAATATTATAGGTCACATTATTAATATTAATTATAGGTCAAAAGGTTCGCAAGGCACCTCTTTAGGATAAGGTATGGATACCTACTATCCATATTTTGTATCCAACGCTATTTGTCTACGGATGCCTCGAAATGGCGACATTGGAGAAGCGCAGAGATGAATACCTTTGCAGACACTTCTACAAGTTACTGCATGGTATCATTCATAACCCTGACGTGTTAGAAAAAAATAATATCTACGTGCCAGATTCCTATGGCAGATCTCGACATCACAATCTATTTTATCCGCCCACAGGCAGAACAAATATAATTCACCACTCGGCCATTAATATATAATAGAAATTTTCAACAAATTACAGCAATTTGTAGATATATTTAATATACCTAACATAATATAATGAATTTATTAATGTATTAGAAATCATAATCTATTTGTCAATTTATTTTTAAGGATTTTTGTTTTTTTTTTGTGTTGATTTTTTTTTGTTCTGATAATGACGTGTTGTTAATCATTGTGTAATTTGTACAAAACTGTTTCATGGCGTTCAGCGAAAAGGTATTTACTATTTTGCTGAGCGGCATATATTATGATACCATAAAAAAAATTTGATTTAAATATATTCGAGAAAATTGAATAATTTGCAAGTTTATGATTAAAATCGGACATCAAGTTAACAGTTTACGCGTGATGCGATGACACGAGAATTTAAGTAAGTACCTACCTACATAACTAAATTCTTATTTAGATTTTTTTTCTTTTTTCGTGAAATGTACCTACATTAAGAAATATAGTGTTCCCTCTCTATAAATGTTATCGCAGGGCCATCAGAGAAATCAGTGAAAAAAGTCAAACTATCGAGATTAGATGGAGGACTCCGTTTAGTTTAAATAAGCCATTCCCAAGCAGACGACCCGCTCGTTGAAGACATTCTCACCCTCGTGGTATCTGCCCACGATACGTGATCTAGGACTCCCCAATTTTCTAACATACCTACCACCTTCGATTGTTCTTATTTCTTCCCTTTATGGTATTCCTACAAAACATCTCTTACAGAATGCCTTGTTTCTTTTACGTTACAAATTTTTGCGTTTGGGATGTGGAAAATTACGAAAATGTCATCTCTGTATATCATAAACTAAAAACAATACGAGACAAGTAGGTAGGTACCTACCTTAGTGACAGATATGTAATTTCAAATGAATAAACATAGGGATAAAAATATAAAGAAGTTCAATAGAAGTTTCATAGAAAATTTCTGACCCGACCGGGAATCGAAACTCTTGATCTGAAGTCGGTGCCTGAGCCACAAGGGAACCAAGGTCGGGTTATTATATATATTATATATAGTCGGTTTATTTATATATTTATACTATACTATACTGTACATTGGTAGAGTAACACATAAAAACTCAACATAACAAAGACATCACAGAATCAACATACGGAGGGCGAGCTTACTCACTCCAACTATCATATACACACTTACTGCGTAGTTTACTATCACATACACACTGATTTTTTCACTTTTTAACTAAATGCGACACGTACCTATTTGAAAAAAAAGGTAAATTTCTCTTTCCCGGCTTTCCATTCAATCACGATGATTTCCGCCTGTATTCGATCACAAAATATTCATATTCGAAATCGTAATTAATATAGGTATATCAATAGACATTATTTGTCTCGTTTCATTTTACAATTCGTATTTGTCGTTCGTATATTGGAAATTCGTATTTCAAATTACCCAATAAGTATAGGATTCCTCAAATCTTCGCGAAGAAAACAATTGAATATTGAGCGATTATTGTTCAAATCTTAAAGATAAATCGTTACGTGTGTACCCAGCTTAATTTAGAAACAGATAGATCACCTACTTGATGGAGTCTTTCATATTTTTTAACCATGCATCTAGACCTAGACTTATTGTCCTGACGGTGTTCGCATAATGAATTGATCCTGTTTACAAAAGTTAATTTGAATGAAATAGTTCAGATTGATACGGAAATGAATGAATGTACCTAATATAGTTCTATGCAAGAAACTTGTACTGAATACTGATACAAAAAGTATTGGAAAATAATATCGAAATTTCACCGGAAATAAAATGAAAGCAGAGGTATGGAAACGTGGTTGTTCGGAAAAACTATGTATTACTCAAAGTTATCGAAGTGGAAAAATCATATTGAAGGGTTGTACGCAGGTGGCTGGAGCATTTTTCTAGAGGTTTCAAAGAACACTCACCCCCATAACAAGCTTCATTTTCTCTAAAACGCATAGTGAACAGCGGTACCTTAACTAGCGGGTGGAATAACTCCCTCAACATCTTTCTACCATTTTTACTTACACCTTAACAGAATCGGAAGTGTGTATGTACTCATATATACAATATTTAAACTTTTTCTAGTGAAACGGTATTCAGACAATATTCAGAAATGTTCATGCTATGAAAAAGAGCCATTTTAGTCAATTTTTATCATATTAACTATGAGACACTGTAAAAGGTACACTATTCCAGGCAGGTAGGTATGTCATTGTATGTAAAGACTTGATCTTATAATTCTTCAAATTTAGGAAATTTCTTCAAATTAACTGCTCCTATAAAATTTGACCGACCTCGGTAGCCTAGTGGTATAGGCATGGACACGAGGTCCCGGGTTCGATTCCCGGTCGGGTCGGAGTTGTGTTTTTTTACTTGAAATTTCTATACCCGGGATAGACCTGTCTCAGATTGGACGGGACCGGTTGACTGGAAAAAATTGCCTCAGGCAATAAGTTCCGCCGGCTATACTGACGCCTTTGTATAGAAAAGTGTTTTAATTTTTTTTTCATATTTATCTATTTATAAAATATGACATTATTTTAGAAATTTTATGTGATTAACGCCTAGTAAATACCTACTGCCCCGATTTATTTAACTTTTAAACATCATTTTTATTAAATTCGCGTTAAATAGGTAGGTGCTGTCAAATCTACTATATGCCTTAAAAAGTTTCGAGATACGATTTTTACCATATTTTAATGTGTAAAAAGACGTGTTGTTGGGTTTATTCGATTTATAAATTTCAAAAAATCGAAAAGGTAAAATACGATTTGTGATGGGAACAATTGTGCCTTTAGAATGTAGAATGTAGAGATCAATTTGAATCTTTTTCTGGGTATCTTAGGGCGTGAAAGAAAAAATATAGTAAAAAAATTTTTTTTTTTGAAAGACAGGTGAATGTTGTTGAATTACTGAAATGTTTTATGGGGGATAAGTATACAGGATAAAAAGACAGATATATAAGTATCCCCGATACCTAATCAGTTGTGAGACACCCTTGGTTGTCCTAATAATATGTAGGTAAGGACTCGCTGTAAGCCCAGATGAGTATGTAGTTGGGGTGGCTTGTGGTGGTCTTCTTGTCTCAAATTGGCGGTGTGTCCGCGATAATGACATCAGTCCATACTGGGGACACGCTAGTTACCAGTTACCACACCGTCCAAATGCTGTTAGTGACACTCACCTCGAATACTGATTAGTTCTCGGATTACTGAGTGCCCCGCGTGAATAGATAGGTACCTACATGTGTCTCAAAATAAAATCAGAAAGGTTTTTATCTCAACATCGCAGCTTATAAAATGTCTAAGAATATTGTCAGTGTTTGCTCAATTGTTGGTAGTGTGAAAAATATATACCTAGGTACTTTTATTAAGTACTAGCTTTCCCGACAGACGTTGTCCTGTGATTTTAGCCCGAAGTGGCCCGTTAATATGTACATAATGTGAACTGCGCCCCCATAAAACAATACATAATTAATTCGATTGAGTTAAGCTAATAAAATAATAACATTTAAATATTTCTGAAACATCCATATTTCATTCGTATTCAAAGCTCTGGCGGGAGTAACATGAGAAAAATGCGCTCGCGCATGCACACACCCTACTTCGCCTATGAAGTGGGTACCAATAATAATGTGCCCGATAATATTGTTGACTTTGTATGAAATTTTCTAAAACGCTCGAAACGGTGCGGTGGAGTAAGTGGGATGGGCTACTGTAAGAGCGTATGCGAGAATGAGAGGGAACTACCTGCGATGGTGTGGGCTCGTCGCAGGTAACCGTTCCATACTAAATTAAATATTATATTTTACATAATTTCTTATCCATTTTTCAACTTTTTTATTAGTTATTCTGCTATCCGGAGCGGAGAAGAATCCAATAAATCAAACATCGGAAGAATCTGTTCAGCAGATCTCGAGTTATAAGTGTTCGCACTAACCCGACTTTAATTTATATTAGAGATATTCATTCAAATCTTCCTATACATGCACCCCACTCAGGGGTAAGAGGGACAACAAGAGCTCTCCATTGCGCTCGATTTTGCGCAATGTTTATGACCTCCTCACACACCATGTCCATATCCTTCAGCTCTGCTTCGAAGGAACGGAGCACAGTGTGAGAGGTTCTTTCTCGTCTCGGGACCCTCATGGGAGGAAGAACAATACGCAATAACTATAGAAATACTTAAATCTTAATAGTGTATAGCGTCGTTCGTGATGCAGTGATTCCATCTTATACCCAAAATTCTCCTGATGCAAATTGTTTAAAAAAAACAGACACTTTTGTTCTTTCGTATCTTCTATTAGGATCTTTGTTCTTTTATTAGGATCTCGATTAGTGAAGAAAAATGTTTCTACGGGAAGAAAAATGTCAAATTGTCGGTAGTTCTTAACCTAAAGACCCTTTTCCTTTGCCTGTCGTCCGACAGGTTTTGATGCCAATTAGGAATAATAACGCCAATTTACTGTTTTTTTTTCAAGATTCTCTTAGAAAACAATAATATACTTAACCAACCTTATCTTGATTCTTTAATAAATCAAATCACTGTAATAATTTTAAGTATGTTAACAATTAATTTGTAAAATAGTGTCGGAGTTAAGGCATAGGTATAATGGAAATCAAAGGTCGCGTCGCTATCAAGGGATAATCAGTGGGACGGTTAATCAAAGGCATGTAGCGAGGGCGCGAGTTCATGTGGGTAGACAACGGGGCTCTAAATTATTTTCACCTCCACGTGAGGAAAAAATAAATGTGACATATCTATAAGAAATACTCGCCTCCCCTATATTTGGAATTCTACCCGTATTTTCTATTAAATGTTGCCCCACTCTCTATTCTATTTCTCTTTTCTTAGTTGGACTAAAATACTCGCAAAAATATTAGGTTATTTAAAACTTCAAAGAAAGTACTTTGATTATTGCATCATTTTAACAATATATTGTAAAAAAAACGCTATATGAGAATTTTTCTTGTATTCCTTTTCATAAAGATGTGGATGTTTACTTACGTTATATAATAATATATTTCGTGTTCCAGAAATATTCGTCTTTACCTACGTCAGTGCATGTTCCGAGTGCCTCTAGCTAGACAGAGGTTTTGTTCATTCAGGGTCATGAAGTCGGCAGGATCACTCTCATATGCTCTGAGGGCACATTCGGCCACAATTATGATCAACAGTTTGTAATATATCTGGCTATATAATACACCAACATTTTGAATTGTAAAGATCTCTTAACTCAAATTTCCTCTAAAAGTTATCTTTTTTACCACCGAGGCGTTAGTTTTGTAAAACATCTCTCGTTGCAAGGGTGATTGCCAGCTACTAAATTATTGAAAATTTATTAACTGCCTTAATGAGGTACGTGTGTGTACTTTTAAACAACAAAACTCATGCAACACTGACGTGTATATAATATGTGTCAACCGCGAGATTTTTTTGGGAAGGCGGCGTTTATCGGTCAATCATTCAGTCAGTGTTCTGGCCTCTTTTTACTTAAATAATTGTTTATTTTTTAAAGGATGTATTACCAGAAGAGACCCTCTCATGCTGTCTTCCGCTTCTTCGAACCAGAGCTGAGGAATCTGGACATGGTGTGGGAGGAGGTCATAAATATTGCGCAAGATCGAGCGCGATGGAGAGCTCTTATTGCATCCCTATGCCCCTAAGTGGGACGTAAGGGGAATTTCCATTGGATTTATGTCGACTCGCACATTTAATCTGAAAACGGGTGTTAAAAGTCTTCTTCTTATTTTTATAAGTCGCCTTTTCAACCTCACGGGGGGTTAACTGCCAGCTATCTCTCGACCGCTTTGGTGCTCTTCTTCCTTCAGGGTTGTCTTAAATGTAACATCAGGAGTTCTATCGTCTGACATTCTATTCGCATGATCGATTCAGTATCACCTTCGTAGCCATCCGCAATTACGAAGTCCTCCGTATATTGTAAATGCTACGTATACGGATGGTGTTGTTTCTTATATGTGATCACGCATTCTGTTTCGGGTAATACATCTTAAGTGTCTTCATTTGAGGACCTCAATAATTTTGACTGAATTTTAAACCACCAGGTCAAACATGCCATATGCATTAAAAAAACAATTTGACGACCGAAGCCATGGAATAGCTGAGGGATACACATGCAATTTTATAGCGCCTGACATGCCATATGCGTATATATATTTCGGAGCTTCTCAATCTGGACTTTGTTCTAGCATCTATTGCATAGGTGGCTATGGGTCATACACAGGATTCATAATTCGAACCTTATACTGTGTAAAAGTCATAGATCTAAGTCAGATTCTTCTCCGTAATAAGGATGTATCATATTATTTTCCTGGCTATAATAAAATAAATATCATAGATGGCTGCATTGAGCTCTTCGGAAGACAATCCTATATAACACGGAGATAGTAATCTCTTGTTGGATATTTACTAAGGCATCGTGCGGGCCCTCCCGCTAGGTATGTGGATAAAGAACCAAAATGCAATTCTATAAAGTGATTCATATCACAGAATTTTATTTCCCTTTCGCGAGATTTTACGGGTGATTTGAGAAATAAAATTTCAAAGCCGCGTGAGTGAGAGTAGGAAAAACGAATTTGGGAGAAAATAAAGAAATATATATATTTCGACTCTATACCTTTTTCGGATGTCTTGAAAAGAATAAAAAGA
Source organism: Mystacides longicornis (assembly GCA_963576905.1). Lineage (NCBI taxonomy): Eukaryota > Metazoa > Arthropoda > Insecta > Trichoptera > Leptoceridae > Mystacides > Mystacides longicornis. Next base: position 22,679,917 of record OY756424.1, read on the forward strand.
AATTTGTGTGATCTTGATAAATATCACAACGTAAATTATTCAGTTTTATTTGTGATATTTATTGTAATATCTTTAACAGTTTTGCATGTAATGGCCCTGAAATATGACTCGTTTCGACTAAAAAAAGGATTGTCAAATATTTCAATTTGGATGGAAGAAAGAGTAATATTATATTCCTTTTAAAAATTACAGGATAGGTACACTCTAAATATCTATGATTGTAGGAATATTGGAAGTATTTTCTCTTGCTTAAATATGCCAATAAGGTCTTTCCCTAAAAAATGAACTTTTTTTTATTTAGGAGTAGGTACCTACATTAAATTTAAAGGATCAAAAAGATGTTAAAATTATTCTTATTGACAACCATGTTGGTTTGAAAATAAAAACAAATGCTATAGAAATACACCACATCTTACTTAAATGGTTCGTCATTTTATAAGCGCTAAGTACCTAATGCCAATCTTGCCGTAGGTACCTACATACCTTATTTTTTTCATTTTTTTTTAAGGTTAGGAAATTTCTCTACAAATGATTTTCAACCATTGCTGATCATAGACACTAAAATCTGTCTATATGCTTAAATTACAAAATAATTATTTTCATCTTTGAGTAGACATAAGGATACGCTTTATTAGGAAAAAAAAACATAATTTTATAATAAGTAATTTGATATTTTAATAGATTTAGTAATTTCAATGAAAGTCTACCTCCTTTTATATTTAGGGGTAGTCTATGGGCCAGCCGGACCTCTTAAAGGGATTACCAGAGACGATTCTAAGAACAGACGGGGAAATAGGTAGGTGCATGGATATTATACGGAACAAGATACTAATAATAATAATGTGCATTTCCGCTGGACGTTCCCATAGCAGATCCATCTCTTAGTAATAATAATATTTCATTGATCTGGTGTAATCTTGAAAGCAATAAAGCCGATTTACTTAAACTGCTGGTGGGGTACGACATATATCAGCCTACCTACCTACCTCCCGCAGGACATTACGTATGTAGGTATATCTAGCTAGGTATACTAATATTATATATAACGGATATATGTTATTGCATTATGTCCAGTTGTACATTCGCCAAATCAATTCGTTTCATCTATTGATGTAGTTTTCTTAGTGGTTCGAAGATTGGATAATACAGTCTATATGAGGATGGTTTTCAATAACAAAAAAAAATACTCCATGTACGTGAAGGTATTAATCGCGCCTTCTCTTCGGGCCTAAAAGTGGCTTTGCATCAATTAATGAAATAAAATTGTAGTGCAAAATTCCCAATTTAGTAAGCTAACAATTTTCTGTACAAAGGTGTAAGTAAAGCCAGTCGAGCTAAAAGGTTGAGATATTACTTAATAGGAGACAAGATGTTCAACAGCCCACTTCTGATTAAGAGGTCCCGGGTTCGATATCCAGTCGGGTCAAAAATCTCAAGCATTAAGTTCCACTGACTATATGTAGGCACAGAAAAGTGTAATTAATGCATTATTTTAGTTAACGAGGATGGCTACATATTTTCATTAGTATATTTAATGCAATACAACAACACATAATTATGATTTTTGAGTCTAAGACGGTGGAAGATTTTAATAATGGTATGGTAGTTTGAAATACCTAAATTATACAAATAAAAAAATATTAATAAGTAGGACTTCTCGAAAATTATGACTATACTTGCAGCAGAATTTTTGTCAAGGTACCTTTTAATGTTCTTATGAAAACAATACTTAATAAAAAAGGACGATATAAACCAATTATAAATATGTAGGTACCTCCGTACCTTCCCAAGTAAAAATACTTGGTTTTTAGAATGTGGTTAAATAAGAGAAAGTGTCTTATGAAAGAAGATATTGGGTGATGTTTAGTTGATTAGATCGTTCTCCTGCGCGATGTTGGACCGCCCCACGAGCCCCGAAGCCATTCTTCACGGAGCTAATTGAGCGTGGCCAGTTACGGTGATTTGGATAAAGAAAGGAATAGGGCGATTTCCTTTCAGGTCAATCAATACAGGTCACATGAAGATGGGCAGCATCAGATATATACTCAGGTATTTTTATGCCTTCTTGGTAGAATCTTTGCCAAAACGGTCTCGTCAAATAAAAATTATACACCATTGTTGGTATTTAATAATAGTGATATCGTTTTTCCAAAGACATACAAAATGAGACTAATAAGTTATAACCATCATGTAATGTTATATGGAATATTTTGTATAAATATGTAAATTAACGAAAAAAGAATGTAGTTTAAACAGGGAAAAGCTTCAGTATGTTATGGAAAATAAATTCTTAATCATCCTTCGATTCCAATAGACCATTAACGGCCACGTGGATTTTGACACTAGACAGGCGGCATAACAAAAATTTTGAGTTGGTATGAGTGTGTTTATCGGGTCACGGATAGAGTGAATCTACAGATGTTACGAGTCAATTAGAATATGAGATAAATAAATAAATGTCAAAATTTGAGAAAAAAGCAATGATATATATACTATTTACCATATTTACTTTTTTATTTTGGCTAACATTTCCCAAAATATCATTGCTTAACATAATTCAAAAAATTCACATAAATTTTAATTATGATAGAAAGCTACGCAACAGCAACATTGCTTTTACAAAACATATAAGTATCCTAAGTAAATAACTAGTAGATATAAATAGATATATGTAGATCAAATGGAACAGTTAGAAACAAAAATCAATTTTCAGATGAAAAAAAAATATGGGTTTGAAATTATTAATGAACGAGAAGAATTATTGATAATATTATAATGGAATAAAATATTTTAATGTGTAGGTACATTATAAGATATTAATAATTAATACGAACAGTACAAAATTTCTATATTTTACAAGAAAAATAATATATACCTAATAGTGTTTTATTCCTGGAAAGTATCACAAAACTGACTAAAGTGAACCATACAACCGATTCCGATCACTATTGATTCGGACAGTTCGGGTCGCTATGCAAAATAATTTGTTACCCATCACTATGGTTTATGCATGTGTGGTGTGTGTGTGTCGCCATGGCCGCCATTGTGCCTCCAGCCTAAAGTCAGATGACGTCATCCTTTAATGGTCTATAAGAGTCTCGACTTTTAAGTACGAAAAGATTAAAAAGTTTGAACCTACTTATGCAAAAAAAAAAGATAAAATCATTCAATGCCTTGTAAAAAAAAGTTTGTTTTAAAACTATTCATTTAAGTATATGGCTTTATAAAATACTAGCTAATACCCGTCTTGCTTTACGTTTTTAATTCAGATTGTCAGGCTTGATCGGTAAGTAATTAAACAGGTTCTAGTCTAGCTTCTCATTGCTTAACAGACCTCTATAACTGACATAAGCACAGAAAAAGAAGAATGACACTTTCACAATCCATAAAAAGAGAGAAGAATTTCAACACATGTAATGTTTATAAAAAAGAGAAAAGTTTGAATTACATTTATTTTTATTTCAAATCAATCTTGAATCTTTATTACATTAAATATATTTGAAAATTGTAAAACTTTGTATCTATGATTACCATAAATATACCTGCAAGGATCCACGATGATCAAAATCCAACGCAGAACCTACGCTTTTATGCTCCAAAATATAAAAAAAAATACTATTATAAATAAAAACATTACTGAATTATTATGTAGATTATATTTCAAAAATTTGATCAATTATAGGTACTTAAGTAATCTAAATAATAAAAATTGCTGAAACAATTAAAATATCTATCTTCATTAAAAATATTGACTAAAAGTAGGCATGAGCTACCATAAAATATACCTGCAAGGATCCACGACATTAAAATCCAATGCAGAACCTACAGTTTTATGCTCCAATATACAAAAAATAAATAAATAAACATTACCTACTGAATTATTAGGTATGTAGATTATATTTCAAAAATTTGATCAATTATAGGTACTTAATTAATCTAAATAATAAAAATTGCTGAAACAATTAAAATATCTATCTTCATTAAAAATATTGACTAAAAGTAGACATAAATTTTCTTAAGATTGTTCAAGTTAAGCTTCTTACTATGGAATTTATGTATAATTTAATATAAGGAAACTTGTCTTGTCCTATAAATACTACAGTAGTAATATATAATCAGTGTAGTCCCTGAAACAATGTATTGTATTACGTAAGAAAGCATCTATAAAAACTTTGATTCCTTCAGAAATAGAACCCTTGTCCTCAAGATCAAAAGTCGACATCTTAATATTGAAACTTAATGCACACAACTGTTGAATAACAAATTTAAAGTCCACGTCAAGTTTTAAACCAGAATCTAGCTCTACTTAAACTGATTATTTTCTCTAGATGTGGTTATATAGAAGAATGCTGAGCATATCATGTGTTGATAGGGTGTCTGTGAGTCCTGGGAATGATACAAAAGTAAAAAGAGAGCTCCTTACCACTGTCAAGAGACATAATCCCCCATACTTTGGCTACATACTCATTACTCCGTGATGAAAAGTATTCCCTCTTCCAACTTAAAATTCAAGGAATAAAGTGGTTTGAGCAGAAGAGAGTCTTCTGAGAAAAGGCTGGCTCAAAATCATGAAGAGTTTGCAGTGATGGTCACCAACTTTAGTTAGGAGAACCACACGAAGATATTCATATACGTCGAGCCATGATTGAAATCCTCTATTTAGACCAATATTTTTTTTTTCTTTTTTGGCATTTCATCCACAAATTTAGACTAATATGTAACAACTAATGACTCTAACAATTCATTACTGATGTTCCATTTAAAAATGGTTTAAACCACTTCGACGAACGTTTTCTACCGTTATTTCGAATGCTGGCTTAGAGTGATCACTTTACGTTAACAAAATTCGCCATTAGATCTAATAAATCTGCTATCCTGGACCTTAAAATGAGTAATTATGGTGAAAAGTTTCATGCCAATTGCAGGATTCAACCCCTCATAGGGATATCTCCTACATGAAGATACTTCTTTTGACACCGATAGACATTGTTAAGTTATATGCAACAATGGGAAATAGTTCATAAGGAAGAAATAGCACTTTGTGGGACATATTAAATTTATAAAGAATTTTATATGAAATTGACTTGCTAATAAGACAATTTCATATAAATTGACATTTATCTTCTTGCTTCCTAAATTTACAGAATAGCTTTTTAATAATAATAAAGTAAGTTGTGTTAAAATGCCACATTATTTGATACTTATTTTAACAATAACATAAATATCTTATGTAAAAATACTTACAAAACTCCCTGAAACTTAATGCACACAACTGTTGAATAACAAATTTAAAGTCCACGTCAAGTTTTAAACCAGAATCTAGCTCTACTTAAACTGATTATTTTCTCTAGATGTGGTTATATAGAAGAATGCTGAGCATATCATGTGTTGATAGGGTGTCTGTGAGTCCTGGGAATGATACAAAAGTAAAAAGAGAGCTCCTTACCACTGTCAAGAGACATAATCCCCCATACTTTGGCTACATACTCATTACTCCGTGATGAAAAGTATTCCCTCTTCCAACTTAAAATTCAAGGAATAAAGTGGTTTGAGCAGAAGAGAGTATTCTGAGAAAAGGCTGGCTCAAAATCATGAAGAGTTTGCAGTGATGGTCACCAACTTTAGTTAGGAGAACCACACGAAGATATTCATATACGTCGAGCCATGATTGAAATCCTCTATTTAGACCAATATTTTTTTTTTCTTTTTTGGCATTTCATCCACAAATTTAGACTAATATGTAACAACTAATGACTCTAACAATTCATTACTGATGTTCCATTTAAAAATGGTTTAAACCACTTCGACGAACGTTTTCTACCGTTATTTCGAATGCTGGCTTAGAGTGATCACTTTACGTTAACAAAATTCGCCATTAGATCTAATAAATCTGCTATCCTGGACCTTAAAATGAGTAATTATGGTGAAAAGTTTCATGCCAATTGCAGGATTCAACCCCTCATAGGGATATCTCCTACATGAAGATACTTCTTTTGACACCGATAGACATTGTTAAGTTATATGCAACAATGGGAAATAGTTCATAAGGAAGAAATAGCACTTTGTGGGACATATTAAATTTATAAAGAATTTTATATGAAATTGACTTGCTAATAAGACAATTTCATATAAATTGACATTTATCTTCTTGCTTCCTAAATTTACAGAATAGCTTTTTAATAATAATAAAGTAAGTTGTGTTAAAATGCCACATTATTTGATACTTATTTTAACAATAACATAAATATCTTATGTAAAAATACTTACAAAACTCCCTGAATTCTCATAATTTCTTTTTGCTGGAGGCATCATTTTTAAATTTAGTGGTGTTTGGGAGAATATATTATTATGTTTGATGAAAAAGAAAAACATAATGTTATTTCATTTAGTATATTTCTAGTTATGAATAAAACAATTTAGTTTATTTCATTTCAGTCATATGACAATATGTCATTGTAAGATCTAACAGATAAAAAATAGAAAAAATATCTCCTATACAAATGAAAAACGGGGTTAGTGTGTTGATTCTGTGATGTCTTTGTTATGTTAAGTTTTTATGCGTATATGTATACAAATTTACAGTAAAGAATAAATAAAAACCTGTATAAAAATGTATTTCATATAGAGTCAGCACACAAAGCTTCAGACTTGCTAAACCAAAATATTGTGTTTCAAACTTGACATAGTTAGTGTCATAAATAATAATTGTTAATTATTTATCAAACAAACAAATGGTTTATCGTCTTGTAGGTATTGTCGCAGCATAACTTATCTATACCATGCAAAGTTTTAGAGGATGACAGCCAGTTCATTATTACTGATTATGACATAATAGTTGTATTTTTACATTCCAAAATTGGCAATTGGCAAACATTTAATATTTTTCAGTATGACTTGATTCTGTCCTCGTTGAATTGGTAACTTTGATAAAGGTTTTTACGTTTTGGAAATTCACCAATTAGTCCTTATTGTTGAAAATGCCACCAGAGCCTGTAAAAATATAGTTACACAAAAAATTAGTCAATGACATTATAACTGCCATATAATTATTAATATTATATTGTTTTGAAACAAATAACTATGCTTACCAGTGGATTGTTCATTAATATTCATGTTCGTTATTTATAATTAAAAAATAACCAGACAATAGAAAGTTGGTTACATTTTATTATTTTCATTAGAAAAAGAATAGTTCGAATAGTTCTTCAATTTCTAGTTGACAACAAAATTAGAAGTGTCAAAAAATTCATAGACAACGCAACAAAATATTTCTTTTTTAGTGCTGCAGTCGTTTTCGAACTAATACAAAAGTTTTGTAAAAAAATACGTAGGTGTGTATATGGTGTGTATCGTAAGTAATTTGAGGTAAGTATTTTTATTAATTTAAAGAATACATTATTTACACAAAATACACATTAAAAAAAATCATTATCTTTCACAAAAATATTTCATTTTAATCATAGCCTATGGTTCACAGCTGTCATTAATTTTGACACATAGACGATGTAAACAAAACATAATTAACTGTTGTTCGAAGTTTGAATAAATTATAATATAGGAATATTATTGCTGCTGTTTATTTTTTTCTAAGTAGGTACCTACATTATAATATTAAATTAATCAAACTGCACATAAAATATTTTGTTGTGAATTATGTAGATAAAAATATGATTTCTCTTAAGTGTCATTTACCTTGAAATCTAATGTACCCAACCCATGACTGTATGTTTTTAATTAACTTTGTTTTAAAAGTTTTATGTTCTAGGTATGCCTTAGTTTGATTTCTTAATTGTTAATATTGATTTCATTGTGATATTATTCATTTAAATACTTTAAAAAAATACCTGTAATAAAAAGAGTGTTGATTTTGGCTAGTTATAGATGTATTATATACCTACAATAACTTTAATTAATGTACATGATATTACATAACGTAAATTATGTGGAAGATGAAATGACATTAGGTTTATGTCGTATCATAATAATATTGTATTTATTCTAGGATGAATGATTTGTCACAAACCTTTGCGGGTCGTCAAGTAAGGCTTCCAATCAAACCTCTTATTGGCCGCTGTCTTTGAAGAATACTTCTTTTAACACAATTGGTTTAAAGTTAAGTATGTGACACCCTATGAATATTTTTTTTAATTAATTTTCACGCCAACAATACGACCATGAGTCCAAATTTTTAACAGTACTTTTATAATATGCAGGATAAAATAAATAAGCTAATGTGGTTTTGAGTTTATTTACATACTAATTTAGATACAATGTAATACCGCTGTTGAGTGTGATTAATTTCAATACAAATATTATATTTCTAAATTATTATGTGGATAAAACAAACGTTTTATTAAACTGATTAAAATCCTGAAGCCATTTAAAGATTCTCAATTATTGTCAATTTTATTTCTTTCTCTCAACAATTCTGTCAAGTTCACTGTACGTTATGATCTAATTTATCGGCTACTGTTTTACCGACCAGTTTGTTTATGGAATGTTCATACCAATTTCAACGATGATTTTAAATTTAATCTTTTTCAACGATGAATATAAGATTTAAACGTTATTTATATTCCAGGAATATAAAATGATTCAACAATTATTTTTAAATTATTTAATACCTATCTACATTAGAATATGATTTTATCAGGCACCTACATAAATACTTATCTATTATCAGTGGCTACGACGCTTTGTAAAAAACTATGGCCATAAATTTTCTAAAATATGTCAAACTTCAAAATGGAGGAATGATTTTTACAAAATTTTGCATTAAATCTTTATTTATTGAGAATAATAAGATTTGAATAACATTTATATGTATAACAAATCAATCTCCAATTATTTTATTGGATTTTCATACAGTAATACCAAGATTCCGTTCAACGTTTACATGAGTAATTTTATTTCCAAAAGATGGCATCTGTCTTTTTTGAAAACGTAGTATGAAGATCCTAAAAAAATAAGAGTTTTTTAAATAGCTTTAAATATATCAAAGCTTATGTAGTTAAATATATTTAAGAACGCTCTCTGGAATTTTGCGCGGCTTTTGGCATATTAATATCTGACCTTTACGTTTGTTTTCTATGATTGATGCTCTTACAAAAATATATATATATAAACGGACTAAAATATTATGTAGATTTAAATATTAATTGGGTACCTACTTGCTTATTTTCATTAGAAATATTATTCGTAAACCCCAATTCTCTAACACAGCTGTTCTTAAACTTATGTATAATATTTTCCTCCATACATGGGAATCTCTTTAAAATGGAATAAGAAGCTAAAAATGACACATTTGAAAAAAAAATGTTTGATAAAACTAACAATAAGTCGACCGACCTCGGTAGTCTAGTGGTAAGGCGTGGACTTCAGATCACGAGGTCCCGGGTTCGATTCCCGGTCGGGTAATTTCTACGTGAGTACGAAAATGGACGACGTAATCGCAAAGCCACCAAAATCTTCTCAAACGATCCCTCCTTTGAGAAACATTGTTCTCAAACCTTGTTGCCAATTAGCATTATAGTAAGTAAGTCTTATTTATTCAAATTTTATGTGAATATTCTATAACTGTTCACTTCTCTGCTGGTATATCTCTATATATAAAAATGGATCCTTAGTACTCCTGGTCATCATCAAGTGTGAATTACGAAATATCGATAAATTTTTCTTTTTCGTGTCTCTGACCCTGAATTTTTCTGACAAAAGTCAGAAGACGTTTCTTATAAAAGAAAAAAAATGAGAAAGTTGCGTAGAACATAAGAAAATTTATGTAAACTTTATGATTTTTGACAATATTATAAACTTTTCGATTTTTGAATTTTAGTTGTCGTTTGGTGCAACTATCAGAAAGTGACCTGCAAACATCGTTTAAAACAGATGCATCGTTCGGAATTATATTGTTTTAATAGAAATTTCATTTAATTCGAATTCAATATTCACAGTATAGACAGGAGAACGTTTGGCGGGAAAGCTAGTCTTCTATATAAAAATGGAGAGCTATTTCCCGATGTCATCGCATCACGCCTAAACGGCTGGACCGATTTCGCTAATTCTTTTTTTTTGTCGTGTAGGCTTTTGTCGGGAAAATGTCCTTTTAGAAGAAAAAAAATGAGAAAAATGCATGGAAAATTAGAAAATTAAAGAAAACTCTATGTAGACAACCTTATTAGTACTTTTTACCTTATAATTTTTATTCCAATTTTGAAATTTTGACAGAAATTGTCAATTGGTGCGATTGACAGAATGCGGATGGAATATGCATGGTTTAAAACAGACGCATCGTTCGGAATCGCATTGGTCAAATGATAATTAATTCATCGCCATACAAATTCGAATCCAATAATTGTATTTAGGACCACGGGACAACGTCTGTCGGGAAAGCTAGTTTATTATAAATTAAGTTGGTGGCGGGTCTCGGAGGGCGCAAGCATTGTAGGTATTAGGGGTGGTCTTCTTGTGTTGTTATGATACGCGAGTAAGGAGCTTATGGAATGATAATTAATTAACCTTTAACTTGTTAACGATGGAATTGTAGAAATGCGGGGGTCGGGAAGATTTACTCAATATTATCGGAGCGGGTGTTTATCTTTGACTATCTCTTATTAAGGATTACCAACTCTATTGTTTAAACAGTGGGTTGTTTCTAATACAAATGCCAGTGTGCATACAAAACGGGTTTAATTGTTGAAATTAGAGTGTATTATGTACTTACATTATATTCAATTAAATCAAATGAGGTGTATAGGTATACTTACATCCTAAACTAAAAATATTTTTAAGTGTAAAGTTTCATCAAATTGGGCGCAGAGAAAAAAACTGTACACTGTCTGTTAATTCCTATACTGAAATACGTGGACGTTCATTTTTGGACGTAAATTGGGGGCACCTAAATAAACTAGAAAGACTTCAAATCTTCAATCTAAAGATATATGATCACATCTCTGATTTTGTATAACTACGCCCTCAGATGGCTGTCTATACGCAATAGACGTAAACTTCACATTCCGACACTTGTTCAAAAATGTCTGTTCTCGCAGTCTGCTCCAAATCACCTCTAAAATTCTAATACTTTACGAATTTCGGCCTTCCGCTGCGTTCAAATAACTGCAAATAAATGTTTCCTGGCTGTATTGTGTTCTGTATTTTGGGTGCGTATCTTTAAGAGAGAATGCGTATCTTTAGAACAAAAATATTGCTACAGGCTACAGGTCTACCTTAGTATGGGCTGTGCCCAGTAAGGAATCTGTGGATACAATTTAAGACAGGTTGGTAATTTTTCGGGATTATAAATTTCAAATCAATAAATAGTTTGTTATTGTAGAAACAATAAATATCAATGTGTTCAAATTAAATCATAGCATGTGCTACATCTGGGGGAAGCATACCCTCTTCTAGTGAGAACAAATCGATTGGATATAAAAAGTGTACGACAATAAGATACGAAGGTGTCCACCTTTATTGTGTGTAGCCAAACAAATGGGGAATTGTTCGTATTTCAAATTAGATTCATACGAACAAGCAGAAAAGTCTGTGGAAATCTATAATAGATATTTTTTTAAATATTTTATAGGTGAAAAATATTCCCACTTAAGCACATTAGGTACCTAGGTACCTAAGTTACTCGATATATACCTAAATAGATTGGGATAGATTTAAAAATAAAAAATAATAAATCAAGAAAAAAATAATAAAAATATTTTATAGGGAGGTAACAAGTGGAGTGCGCTAGATCTTTCGCAATGTTTATGACCTTTTACCACATCATGACTGTGCTTCGAAGGAGCGGAACACGGTGTGAGAGTGTCTTCCTCGTCTTCGGGACCCTGATGGGCGGAAGAACAGCGATTGAACAACTTTGTGATAGTATCATTATAATATTTTTATTTATTTCCATTATCAATTACAATTATAACAATCAGTTAATTATTATAATTATTGGAATTTACTGCCCCACTAGACAATATTATATTATAACATTATAACAACATGTTTTAACTTAACTTGTTTTATAAATATATTTTAATGGCCAATGGCCGTGTGTGATTTTTAAATAAATAAATAAATAAATATTTAAAGTATTTTATGCTAAAGGAAAAAAATAAATGTCTTTTATGTGAAAAAAAAAATCGAGTTAGTCGCAATAGACATAATATAATAAATGAAAGAAAATGTAATAACTAATGACTCTAACAATTCATTACTGATGTTCGATTTTCAAATTGTTTAGGGAAGGGTGGTAATTCAGTCTAAAGTCAAATTAAACGTGCATGTAGCGAGAAGAATATGCATGGAAGATGCGACACGTCAAGCGAGTAAAAATATTCAGGTAGGTACATATATTTTTTGAAAACCAAGTCAACAGTAGTCAACACCCTTATTAGTTCTGTTGTGTAGACAATTATGTGCGTGCCTTGACTATGGTCAATCGAACCATTGGGAAAGTGCAGCTAGAAGAGGAGTGGTGCGTATTGAAATGTACCGAAAGTAGTATAATCTAAGGAGCAGGATATTCACTCGTTTACAATGATTGGATTACACCCCGCTAGAACTACCTACCAACACTAGTGTATCGAAGTATGTAGTTGTTATGTAGGTACCGCTGTCACCCCTATTCCATACGGGGTTGATATGAGGTTCTAAAACTTCACTCAATTGTTGATTTAATAAATTCAAGATTAATATTAATAAATTGTCCATTTGTGACCTCGCTTAGGATCTATAATGATTTTTATGACTTTGAAAGTAGATTAATGCTAGGAATACAATGTACAATCGCGAATTATATAACCGATGTCATTCTCAATCACAGACAATATTGGCTCGATCACATTCTGCGTATGTTATGGACTAAGCAAAATTGTTTGATACAGTTACACATTCTTTTCTGTTAGATAAAAGGAAACATTTTGAGTTGAAGAAGTCTCATGAAGAGGACTCAATTACTAAAAGAAGTGGTTGGTAGCCCAGCGGTTACGACGCCGGATATCGTACTGTTTCGTGTGGAGGTTGTGGGTTCGATCCCAGGTGCCGGCCATCTTGCTCTTTCATCATGACACAAGCTTTAAGTATCTTACTGTGAAAGAGTCAAAGGGTGTATTTGTGTTCACTTTGAGTGAACACATATTCATTTTATAAAAAAAATATAATGTCTGTATCTAGTAGTAAGGATGACATTTATTATGGAGTTCCACAAGGTAGTGTACTTATGGAGAAATTGGTTCTTCCGGGCTATTAGGCCGTGGTCCAGGTGGGTTTGTGTTGCCCAACGTTTCGTCTCCTAGTTCGGGGCCTGTGGGAGACATTCGAATGTCATTCGCTCGCCAGCCGCCGCCGCAGCAACACCTCCAGCCGGCGCCCTCCACATCCCCACGCGTGCGCAGAACAAGAAGATGTCTCCCACAGGCCCCGAACTAGGAGACGAAACGTTGGGCAACACAAACCCACCTGGACCACGGCCTAATAGCCCGGAAGAACCAATTTCTCCATATTCAAACGCCGGCCGTGAAAGCCTAAGGATGTAGTGTACTTAGTCCATTATTATTCAATATGGACTTTCACATATCAGGCACCCTGAAACCCACTCAGTGCCAATGGTTGCCCGTGCTCTCCAACATAGCCCCCCCTCACCTTCGGAGAAACGCATCTACGTTGAGAGAGTGGGAAAGGGCAAAGACTTATACATCTCTGCTTAATACAGCCTTGAGAGAAGTTCCTGACACCAGACTCAGATCCAGAAAGCCTTTTTGGACTCGAGCAAAAGATTTGAAGAACGGTGGTTTAACAGTGAATCGGGCTTGGGCAGCGGAGTGGGATGGCATGGACACCAAAAACAAGTACCTTGTGTCGGATCCATCGAATAGGGTTGCTGGCTTTGAGCTGGATAGAAGATCATGGACGGTGCTTAACCATATAAGAACGGACTGTGGATGTGGATCCATAGATGGGTTACGTCGACAGTCCCCGATGTGAGAGTGGGAGCGACACACAGACGATAGAGCATATTGTGCATGATTGTCCAATACATATGATTCCTGGCTCGATGGAGGATTTGAATTTGCTGACGACCGACGCCAAGAATTGGCTGAGGGATTTTAAATCGATTTTATAATTTTGACTTTGATGCGCCTTTTAACCATACGACTATATATATATTACTCAATATATTATCTATAAATTTTTCAACTTTGCATTGACGGGCAGATTTCCAGCTTTGCCGATGGCACCGTAATTTTTTTCAATACCTCAACTTGGAATAAAAAAATTGAAAAATAATTAGTCAAACATTGGCTCGATGATAACTTTTTAACTTTAATGTAGAAAAAACTCAGTACCTAGGGCAACCCAAGTAAGAGATGATTGGAGGGATTTTGTGGCCACATGATCAATATTGTTCAAATTCTGACTAAAACCATAGAACATTTTGAGATATTACCAACAAGATACTAAACATGAACTACGTCATCTTTAATTACTTAAAAAAAATTATAATACCTCAAAGTATATAAAATAGCTGAAGGAAGTAAAAATCGAATAAACGTACATAATTTATGTCGTGAAAGTTTGAGAACTTGTGTGGAGAAGTGTGAGAGAAGTCCAAGGTAATCGGTGTGACGAGTCCCGCGGGAGAGGAAGGGACCCGGGAGACCTTAATGACCCCGAGCGACAAATAGAGACGAAAAGACTTTTTTGCTGTGACCCGACCATAGACAGATTTCCGATCAGGGAATTGTGTAAATGTCACTTTATTTCTAACCTCCCCTACAAAACTGACAACCACTACATTTTTTTACTCATTATACTCCTCTATGTCGCCGAACCATTGTATTTAAGAACTGCGAGTGAATGAAACATCTGACATTATTTAAGTCGAATTCTGTGCTAAAATTTACATTATTTTTTTCTGAATTTACTCGATGTTTCTAAAAATTTTCCCCGAATTCCCTTGTATGATTTCTCTCTAGTCACTATTCTAATATTGGAAGAGATCCTTTGGCATAAGTCAGCCCTTTAAGTCTTTTTAATTTTGATTTATTTGTGATACAATCACAATGTCCATTAACAATTAAAGTTTTATTTTAATAAGATAATTATTTTTAATGTTCAACTATCTTCTACTCCATTCCTCATTATACAAAGAAATTATTTTGAGTTCCTCGTACTCTTATTTTTATAAAAATAAAAAAAATAAAACATAGCACAACATACAACAAGAATAAAAGAGCAGTTTGTTTTGCAGATAGCGTCTATAGGGCAGGATAACAAGCTAGAGGAGGAGAAAAAATAACTCTTGTCACTTGGAGACAATAAAATAAATAGGCACCCGAGATCCGTCTAGGGCGGTGTGATCACCGCAGTGGAAACAGTAGCGGCTATATGTATGTATATACGGGAATATATGTTATAGGTACGTTGAATTTGTTGTAGGTATATTGCACCAGTGACCGTTGAATAAGACGTTAAAACTTTCTGCTTTTAGGATTTAGAAGTAAATTTAGCAAGAAACATATAAAAACTTCCTAATGTTCGTTGTTTGATGTCACGGGTTCATTTAATGATACAATGTCAATCCATTATTTTCTCCGTACTCCGACCAGCTGACTAGAAGAGTTTGTCGAGTGTGCATGGCGGTCATGAACCTCGACTTAAAGGGCCGACTCAAAAAGATCGAGTACAATACCTAAAACAACATCTTCTATTGCATAAATTAGCCCGCAGAATTGACGCAATACCCGTGTTTTTTACGTTAAAAATGAGTATTTTTTTAGCACTGCACTCTTTTTCGAGTGATTCAGAACTATGAGTATGTTCGATTTATTAATGATACATTTTTTTTTTTTTTAAATGAATCTGTGCTCACTCAAAGTGAACACAAATACATTCCTTGACTCTTTCACAGTAAGCTACTGAAAGCTTGTGTCGTGAAAGAGGAAGATGGTCGGCACCTGGGATCGAACCACGACGTCCGCAGTACGAAAGCCGGCGTTGTAACCGCTGGGTCACCAACCACTTCTTTCAGATTTTATATTTGATCTCTAGTATGACCACCCAAAAGATGAAGGGATAGTTTGGAGCCAAGACATAAGAACAACATTTATTTTTCTTCTTTCTACGACTTCATTAGCTATTTACAAATTACATATAAAAACACAATAAAAAACAGACACAGGTAGGATAATAGAATTTATCCTTTTTTATATGTAACCAAAGAAATAATAATAATAAGACAAGAATGTACTTGTACTCAACACTCCAATAGGAAAGAATCACTATTATACGTCCTCAAAGAAACAATAAAAAGCAAAAATGTACATGCACAAAAAGGACAATAATCATAAGGAAAGAAAGATAAATTAAAAAAAGGTAGTTAAACACAAATAATAATAACAAAATCAACCGAAAACAGTTGAAAATAAATAAAAATAATTAAAAGTTGGTCATGATAGATAGATGCATTAAAATTCTGTAAGATGTGTTATGATCAAATAAAATATGCAACCGATTATAAAAAAAGAAACAACAATTGAATTAAACCATCCTGTTTAGTTAAGGCTGATTTCTTCTGCTGTTTCAAGATCATTCGATTAGTTAACTTTAGCTGTTAAAGGTTTCAATTCTTCGCGCCATCTATGTTTCCTATTGTAATGTTTTTACTAAGTACTGAAAACACTAAACTTACATCAAAATTTTGATAAAAAAATCTTTTGATGAAAATCTTCTTGATTTAGGAATAATATTTCGCCAGATTCGTGTCAATGAAATTTCAAATTTTAGAACAAAAGCATAAAATATTTTTTGTCGTGTAATCAGTTTGATTGTGTACTTATTTCGTAGAAGGTTCATTGTTGGACTAAATCTAAAAGATCTATTGTCCATGGTGTCGCCACCTTCTTACAACACAACAATAGTGGATATTTTATCACACGTGCACCTGTATGTAATGATCTAATTGATTAAAGGTGATATTTGGGACAAAGATAATTGTGCAAAATCAATTTTAGTTCGTTTTATAAAAGTGGAAATATTTATAGAGTTACATTATTTACTACCAAGAATCTTCAAATAAGAGTAGGTCTTATATGATTATTAATTTAGTGTTATGATATGATAGTGTTAGACATTCTGGTTAACCTATCTAACATA
The DNA here is from genome assembly GCA_963576905.1 of Mystacides longicornis. Taxonomy (NCBI): domain Eukaryota; kingdom Metazoa; phylum Arthropoda; class Insecta; order Trichoptera; family Leptoceridae; genus Mystacides; species Mystacides longicornis. Next base: position 22,697,065 of record OY756424.1, read on the forward strand.
TTTTATCAGTATCGATAGTAAGAACTAAATTTAAAACCTTATACTTCCACTTCACACATTCACTAATTGCATCAAGCAAAAAACGCTTTTTGACTCTAGCGAGTCTTCAGAAATTCCTTCAAAACGTTGGCCACCTAGATGGAGCATGGAAGGAGCAATACCCTGCACCAAATCAATACCTATTGTCCAGGAGCATGCAGATCATGATCAAATGCCTTTGAATAGTCAACATTGTTGTTCCTCATTTTTTTCTGCTCTCCGGATTGTAGAATACAGATCTATAATAATAATTAATGGATTCATACATCTACTATTGGAGATGTTCTCAGCATCATTGTTCGCATTCAGATAATAGAAATGGACGGAGATCTTAACTAAAAAATTTGATACTTACTTACTTTTTTTTTAACTTTTACCTACATGTAGTTAAAGGATGAGATATGTATCTATTTGATCATAAAAAGACCCCAGCGGATAGGTGATGGCTTCGAGAAGGTAATAAAGGCGTATCTATGGAAATAATTTTATGAACTGTGTGGCCCTGACACCTCTCCCTGTTGGTCAGCCCCAATGAGATGCGCTCAGACAGAAGCCATTATCAATGTACCACACTTCCCTCCAATGGAAAATTATTTTTTACAATCTGTATGTTCTGTTGTCTATTTCACCTTCCATTCCGTGTTCATGACGTGCTCTTTTTTTGCTAAATTCCTAGACAACATAAAAAATTATCAATATACTGAATTTACTTTGTTATCAAAGGCGAGAAAAACTTTGGATACGTTTTGGGTTTGGTATACCAATTTGGTATTTTTTCAGTTGTTTTGTTCAGCTGTTATTTCAGTCAAAAGAAGAAAGATCTCTCGATCATATGATATTTGATGTCGTCATGAAGGAATTGGCAATTATATTACTGAATCATTTTCAGGCATCCAACTCCATGTACTTAGCCTTGATAGAATTTCTTTAATGGTTTATCTTTTTTCTATTCGTTTTTCAATTTTAAATATGGTTTGTTTGGTAAAATTTGGTAAAATTCTGTAATCGTTTGTTTAGGTACTTAATCTGAAATTATTTCAATGATTTCAATAATATTTGAAAATAATGTCAATATTCTGAATAACATGCAAGATCTTTAGCCCCACTGATAAAAAGTGAAATACCCTTAAAAAGAAACATAAGAAAAAAGTCATAAGGCAAAAGTAAAAAGAATCCCAGAGGGGTGATTCCGAAAAACTGAACACACATTGTACGAGAATATAGTAGATCATGAAGACATCCCTAGTAGGTGGAAACATAGCCGAAAATGGGTGAATTACGAACGATGCAGAGAATTTTAAGAAGCATGGCAACCATAATAAGTCGTACACATTTATTAAAAAAATTCAACTGCGAATATAACCTGTCAAATTTGGCGAACCACCCCCTCGCAGTATTTCATCGTAACGGGCAGGAGGCTGCGGGGATTCGATGAGACGTGACGGTATGAATCACATGCAAATCACACCACATAACTATTCACATGCCGGAAGTCATGCAGCGCATAACAAACTTAAACGACAAAAAGAATTTGCTGAACATTTTGTAATAGACATTAAGTAGTTTTGTACGTATTTATTTTGGTGGGTGTGTCAGTTACGTCAGAGATTTTCATACATGACGAATTCTAATAAACATATTGAATGGTATATTCCAATCCAATCCAAACTCCCTTTAGACCCCACTTAGGGGCATAGGGAGGCAACAAGAGCTCTCCATTGCGCTCGATCTTGCGCAACGGTGATGACCTCCTCCCACACCATGTCCATGTCCCTCAGCTCTGCTTCGAAGGAGCGGAACACAGTGTGAGAGGGTCTTCCTCGTCTTCGGGACCCTGATGGGAGGAAGAACAGCGCTCTCCTCGGCCAACTGTCATTCGGCATCCTTAACACATGTCCCAGCCAAGTCCATCTCCTCCCCACAATGGTGGAGGTGATGGGCTCACGCTGGGTGCGCCGGCGTATAGCGTCGTTCGTGATGCGGTGGTACCATCTTACGCCCAGAATTCTCCTTAGGCACTTCATCTCAAAGGCTGAGACTTTTTGTGCCTGGGCCAGAGTCAGGTGCCAGGACTCACACCCATAAAGGAGAATGGGCAACACACACGCATCAAACAGTTTACATTTCGTCTCGACGCTAAACGCCGACGCTTTCCATATCTTGGTCATGTTGTTGAAGGCGCCACTTGCCATACCGATACGAATCGGGAGCTCAGCCCCGAGGTCACCAGCGGTGGTAATGGTTGCTCCCAGGTACTTAAATTTATCCACCCGGGAGACCTGGTGACCATCGATGGTTATCGGTTGCTGTTTATCGGGGCAGGCATTATTCGCCATGAGCTCCGTCTTACTGGCATTGACTCGAAGGCCGAGGCGTGCTGTTTCGTTGCAGAGTCTTGAAACACTGCGCTGTAATTCCTCCACTGTCGTACTGAACAACGCTAGGTCGTCCGCGTACTCCAGATCGCACAGTTCGCCCATTAGACCATCTCTCTGTGTTATCGGTATACCTCTTGCTCCTTGCATGGACTTTCTCAACAGGAAATCCATGACTATTATAAATATAAAGGGAGCTAGTACGCAGCCCTGTCTGACTCCCGTGGTGATCCTAAAAGCTTCAGTAGGACCACCTGGCGTTTTCACGCTACACTCAGAGTCTTCATACAGGGACTGCACCATTTTAACTATTTTCGGAGGTATACCATACAGAGCAAGTATTTTCCATATTGATGGTCTATGTGGGCTGTCGAAGGCCTTTTCAAAATCTATAAAGCAACAAGCGACTGGAGAGTTAAACTCCTTGCACTGCTGAAAGATGCACCTGGCACAGAAAATTGGATCCGTGCAGGACCTTCCAGGTACAAAGCCGCATTGTTGCTCTCTCAGGACAGCCATGACAGGCCCCCGAATGCGGTGTAGTAATATCTGAGATAATACCTTACCGGGAACACTCAGTAGAGTAATTCCACGGTAGTTTCCGCATTCAAGGGGGTCCCATTCAATGGTATATTACAGTGGCAAAATAATAATTAAAAATATTTTAATTACTTACTTTTATTTTTTTAATGAATCTGTGCTCACTCAAATTGAACACAAATACACTCTTTTGACTCTTTCGCAGTAAGCTACTTAAAATAGGAATATGGTCGGCACCTGGGATCGAACCTACGACCTCCACACTAAATAGTACGAAAGCCGGTGTTGTAACCGCCAGTCTACCAACCACTTATTTTACACATATACGTAGGTGGCAGACCACAACATTCAGATAGAAAATTGCCTACCGGGAAGACCTTCGAAACATTTCTTCAATAAAAACAGATCAGCAAAGCTATTTAAAGATCAAATGAAAAAGCTACAATCTGCTTTTCTCAAAACGGTCCTTGGTAAAGTCTATTGACCAATTCCTGTTCGGTGCATTTTTTAAGCATCTGACGCTAGTGGCAGTCATAACAGCATCATTTTCCGCATCTGTTGCTTAACCATACCTCCATCTTTTAGACTCATAACGGTCTCTTTGAGCCATTAATTGTTCTTTTCATCAACTTCCATTTGTATTTCAAGATCCGTTTAGTGCATTGCACTTGAAAGGCGCTGTTCACAGAATATTTCCGATACTCTTCAGAATCTATGACACCTTTTTTTCACTTAAAACTGTACCTAGTACGTTGGTAAACAATCAATACTTTCTGGGAATGGCCTATCTTGCTCGTATGTAGTCGTTGTAAATATAGAGATTTCGAAATATCTCGTATACATATACATACATGTGTGGCGTTACAATCCTGTGTGGGTCTTGGCCTCGTCCAAAAGATTTCTTCATTCTACCCTGTCCTTCGCCGTACTCCGTCAATCGTCCACCTTTAGCAGACCGAGGTCTCTCTCAGCTCCGTCCGGGTCTGCCAATCTCAGCCTGGGTCTTCCAATGCTCCTCCTTCCAGCGAGTCTCCCACAGAAAACTTCCTTGAGGACGGACGGTTCACTCGATCTTTGAACATGGCCCAGCCAACGGAGTCAGCTTATGTTAAAACATCTCATATACACAATAATACACATCTTAAACTCATCCGAAAATTCCATTGACCATCCAATTCCCGTTTTAAAATATTTAAAATTTGGCTTTTGGATGAAAGTGATTTTTACTAATTTTTGCATGCATGATAGCAAGGATAATTAAGGAACTAATAAATTATAGTGTTGCTAAATGTACCATATTGGATACCAATTTTTTTACTCATAAATCTACCCTACTCTAATGAAAGCGAAATTCTACTAACTCCATTAAATATCAAATCAATTAATCAAAACTCACTTTGAACTCCACCCAGGAGCATAGGGAGGAAACTAGAGCTCTCCATTGCGCTCGATCTTGCGCAATGCTTATGACCTCCTCCCACACCAAGTCCATTTCCCTCAGCTCTGCCTCGAAGGAACGGAACACGGTATGAGAGGGTCTTCCACGTCTTCGAGACCCTGATGGGAGGAAAAACAGCGCTCTCCTTGGTCAACTGTCATTCGGCATCCTCAACACATGTCCCAGCCACGCCCATCTCCTCTCCGTAATGGTGGAAGTGATGGGCCCGCGCATAGCGTCGTTCGTGATGCGGTGGTACCATCTTATACCCAAAATTCTCCTGAGGCACTTCGTTTCGAATGCAGATACTTTTTGTGCCTGGGCTTTAGTCGGGTGCCAGGACTCACACCCATACAGAAGAATGGGCAACACACACGCATCAAACAGTTTACATTTCGTCTCGACACTAAACGCCGACGCCTTCCATATCTTGGTCATGTTGTTGAAGGCGCCACTTGCCATACCGATACGTATCAGGAGCTCAGCCCAGAGGTCACCAGTGGTGGTAATGGTTGCTCCCAGGTAGGTACTTAAATTTATCCACCCGGGAGACCTGGTGACCATCGATGGTTATCGGTAGCTGTTTATCGGGGCAGGCATTATTCGCCATAAAACCTTTTTAAAAGTTCATCCATTCACACAACTTTACAGATCATGGTTAACTAGGAAAAAGTCATGCTTATGATAAACTTGTTTTATTTCTTAATATGTCAGGACAAATAAGTAAGTTCTCATAAATTTATTTTGGATTTCTGCACACCATTTGCGCTGGATTTTTGTCAAATTTATATATTTTCTAGGTTCTATTTAGGTACCTTCTTATATTACCGAAAATCTATGAACTCGTGTAGGTACTATAATAATATGACTAATATTGTCCGCTATTTTTTATACTCGTACCTATTGTGTTTACACAATGTTGGAAATTTATATACAAACACGTGTATGAAAATCAACTTATGAGGCTTACTAAAATATTTGTGTAATGTTCTTTAAAACTTCGTTCCCTTGACATAAATTTTATATACCTACCTGTATATTGAAGCAATTTTTAATGCAAAAATCGCGTACGTAATTTTGTGTTTATAAATACTGTAGTATTTATTTTTATTTTTGTATATAAATAGTACAGTACCTACTCTATTTTCTAAGTTTTTGTTAAATTTTTTGCCAGCCCCACGGCCCAAGTAATGCAAGCGCAATCTGCTGTACTCGGAAACGACTCAAGGACACTCTTCGAAATCACCCGGAAGGTGCAGCTTCCATATGCCCATTATTAAGGAATATTATTGATTTAAGTTACCTTTCATTTCAGGACCGCGGATTATTTTATTGCAGATAACTTTGGTGGTCTTCAGAAAATAGGACATGCTCTCACAGACCGCAGGAAGAGCAATCAGGATACCTAAATCGTGAAACTGCCACACGAGTGTCTCATCTATTTTTTGAAAGGCCTAAAAATATAAGTCAATAACAAAACTACGAATTAGATAGGCATCTTTTCACAGATTGACTGCCATTTTTTATGCAATGATGATCTTTTTATCTAAAAGTAGGCACCTACTTATTCTTAACGAATATTTTATTTTTTGTTATCTATAAGTAATGCGTGTTTCACTTAAACATCTATGTATATTAGGAATCGTCCCTATTTGAGCACAAATGTACAAGTTTGACCGCATTCCGATGCTGCATCTGAAATTTTCTTGATATTGATAACATTTAATTAACTCTCAACAATATCAGCTGCTACAAATTGCAACTTTTTCTAGAACAATATCAAAAAAGTTTAAAAATTCAATACAATTAAAAAAACCTAATTGAAGAAGTACCTATCTGAAATCCACCTGTCACGAAGTCTGTTGACTAAATTCTGCAAAGCCCTTTATGGACAAAATATACTAGACCTGAGTGGTAAAATCTGATCCGAGCAGAAATCGAACCAAAACTAATTGCTATAAAGCCTCCGCCCAGATAACTAACGAATCAAGACTGGTTGTAGCTGATTAACAAAGGAAAAATAGAACATTTGTGATTAAAATTAAATTTTATTTGAAATTAGGGTTCAAATGTAAAAAATAGAAAAAACGCGATATGAAATCTACACTAAAGACTATCCAAATCAATGATTTTTCTTCTTCTAAGATTTTCTGAAATAATATATGTGCCTAGATTTATTAAAATATACTTCTATATAAAAAGAGAATGGAGGGACGGGTTATCTGAATCTTGTCCCCATTATGGTAATGTGTTATGACTGATTATAGCGATGAACGGAGGGGTGAGGGCTGCTGGTCACTGTGGTCAACATTACAATGCAGGGGAGGTCGGAGTAAAGAAGGGTTTACATGTTTTTTACAGCCTCCAAAGTATCATTGCTATCATCTTGTTTGTTCATATTATAATCATAAAAAATAACTTTTTTTGTTTAGGGAACATACTAAGGTTCAAAGGGCATAGTGTGCTTCATATTACTGAAAGATATCGAACTTTAAAATGCTGTGAAAATCAAAACCTACATGCCACACTGACTAGCAAGCGTCTCCGTCGCGTAATGTTAGGCGAAGCTGATAAATCTAAAGATATAAAAGAAAGTCGGGTTAGTGAGAACACTTATAACTCGAGATCGGCTGAACAGATTTTTATCATTTTTGGTTTATTAGATTCTTCTCCGCCTCGGATAATAGAATAACTAATAAAACATCGAAAAATGGATAGCAAATAATATAATATTACATTTAGTATGGGAAGAATTTCGATACAAAGCCATCTGTGAAAAATTCTACAGAAACACATTTTTATTTACCTGACAACCATCGACATTAAAATATTGGCTAGCGCAATTTTGATGGATTTATTTCAAGCTTTTTTCTAATTTGTTATCATTGATGCGCATTTTTTTTATAAATTAAAACCCCAAAAGTGAGTAAATCGAGTTATCGTTTGACACAAATTGTCAGTTCTTTGATAGTTGGTGCGATTGACAGGACTGGGATGGAAAATTTGTGGGTTAAAACAGATGCATCTGTCGGAATGACATTGTTTAAAAGTCATTTTTATCATTCCTTTATATTCCAATTCAATACCTACTCATAGTTAGATCAAAGGACAACGTCTGCCGGAAAAGCTAGTTTTGGATAAAAAGCGAGACCAACCAGCGTAGAAGAGGCAGCACCGTTAGACCGACAACACTACACAAAGAAGGCAAAAGAAAAAAGGAAACCACTTTAGTTATAACCATGGTGAAGAATAAAACGATCTACGCTGTGAAGATATCAACGTAGGGATGACCCAATGTGGTGCTCGAAGAAGAAAAATACTGAACTTCATCTACGGTGAAAAAAAAGGTTCTTAAAAATGTTTGATTGGAGTTGGAATGGGTTTTATTATATTTAATGTAGGTATGGTGAAAAGACGGTTATGTAAAACCAACAGCAAGCATAGTTAATACGCCTGCAGTTTACCTATGAACTATTTGTGAATTGTTTTCAATTAGTTAATTTTTTTTAGCATACTTTGACAAAATCTTGCCCTTACATTCATCAACAGTGTAAGTATGTAGTCTTATATATAAAAATGGAGAGCTGTTTCCCGATGTCATCGCATCACGCCTAAACGGCTGGACCGATTTCGCTAATTCTTTTTTTTGTCGTGTAGGCTTTTGTCGGGAAAATGTCCTTTTAGAGAAAAAAATGAGAAAAAATAGAAAATTAAAGAAAACTCTACGTAGACAACCTTATTAGTACTTTTTAGCTTATAATTTTTATTCTGATTTTGAAATTTTGTCAGAAATTGTGAATTGGTACGATTGACAGAATGCGGATGGAATATACATGGTTTAAAACAGACGCATCAGTCGGAGTTACATCGGTCAAATTATAATGAATTCATCACCATACAAATTCGAATTCAATATTCATAGTTAGGAACACAGGACAACGTCTGTCGGGAAAGCTAGTATTTTATAATAGTGTTAAATGTGTAAATTCCCAAATTTTTAATGGGTAGGTACCAATCTTATATATAAAAATGGAGAGCTATTTCGCGTTGTCATCGGATGGCGCCTAAACGGCTGGACCGATTTCGCTAATTCTTTTTTTGTCGTGTAGGCTTTTATCAGGAGAGTGTCCTTTTAGAACAAAAAAATTAAGAAAAATGCATGGGAAATTAGAAAATTTAAGAAAACTATAAAAATGGAGATTTATTTCCCGATATCATCGCATCACGCCTGAACGGTTGGACCGATTTCGCTAATTCTTTTTTTTGTCGTGTAGGCTTTTATCGGGAGAAGGTTGATTTAGAAAAAAAAAATAAGAAAAATGCATGGAAAATTAGAAAATTTAAGAACACTATAAAAATGGAGAGCTATTTCCCGATGTCATCGCATCGCGCCTAAACGGCTGGACCGATTTCGCTAATTATTTTTTTGTCGTGTAGGCTCTTATCGGGAGAAGGTTGTTTTAGAAGAAAAAAATTAAGAAAAATTCATGGAAAATTAGGAAATTTAAAAAACTATAACAATGGTGAGCTATTTCCCGATGTCATCGCATCACGCCTAAACGGCTGGACCGATATCGCTAATTCTTTTTTTTATCGTGTAGGCTCTTATCAGGAGAAGGTTGATTTAGAAAGAAAAATAAGAAAAATGCATGGAAAATTAGAAAATTAAAGAAAACACAGAAAGTAGGTAATCTTTTAAGTACTTTTTACAATATAATTTTGTTCTACTTTTGAAATTTTATTAATAGACATTTGAAAGAACTGTCAGTGGTTTGATTGTTGTTGCAAATTGATAGAATGCGAATGTAAAATATATCGTATGAAATAGATTGATTGGATAAGTCATATAATATTCATTGCAGTTAATTTTTATAAGGAGTTTTGGTAAGTTTTACAAGGAATACATTATTGTAATGAAGTGTAAGGAGTTTTGAAAACTTTCTTTATTTACAGAGATTTTTAAATCCGCCAACAAACAGAATCGTATATTATATAACATTGCTATTAAGGAGTTATACTTAATTGAAGTTCATTTTATAAGGAGTTTTGATAAGTTTTAACACAAGGAATACATGATTATATTGAAGAACAAGTAGAATATTTTTGTTTGTTTGTTTGAAAATCAATTCTTCGTTTATGGGCCGATTTTTAGAGAGGATAAGTACATACATACATACATACATACTCCCTTTAAGGCCCCCCGCACACTGTAAGCCAGCCCGGAGGAGACAAATCCGCAACAAACCCGACCCGCATGAAACCAACCCCCCAGCTCGATCGAAGCAATCAAACCAGAAAGCCAGCCCCACACAAATCAAGCCCGCCGCGGATCCCCCCCAAACCAATTCGCAATGCGAGGGGCCTAAACCCCACTTAGGGGCATAGGGAGGCATCAAGAGCTCTCCATTGCGCTCGAAGGCGTCCTTGGCTCATTGTGCCTTTTCTGACCGATTGAGATTTAAGGACGTGAGGTGGTCAACCTCACGATCCCGATCTGATTTTTCGATTTCCTGGCTCTTACAGGATGCTCGAAAAACCAGCAAAAAGAGCAGAGGTGCTATTCTTAGCCGGCAACCCCAAGTACATACATATAACGTAAATATAATCTGCATCGTTAATATGTAAAAAGAGCTGGATATTATTTGCTAATGACCTAGCATTTGTTTCTTTATTGAAAATAAAAATTGCTACAATTCTACCATGTTGTCATAGAAGATAGAAAAAAAATCACATATTATACTGCATTAAATGAGCTTTTAAATTATTTCCACTGTTTTGAAAGAGAAGATTTAAGAACGCAATGTTATGTGAAAGTGAATGTTGATAATGATGTCTTTTTAGGTAGTTTATTTAGAAGAGATGGAAGGTGTGAAAATGAGATTGAAAGAAGGAAATTGGCTGGGAGAAGGGTTGGCGGTGCACTTAGACCTCTAAGAAGGTATCTCTTAAATCCATAGTTGATGCTCAATGCAATCCTGATACCATCCATGATTTATGGAAGTGAAACTGAAACTGAAAAAGACATGGACGAAAAATTTGGAAGTTGGAATAAATGCCGTAGAAATGAGATCACTGCGCAGGATATGCGGAAAGAGACTGATTGATAAGGTGAAGAATGATAATATTAGAAAAGAATGTGGAGTGGATGTTAGTGTAGTGACTAGAATGAAACTGAATAAAGAAAGAAGGTTTGGGAATGTAAAGAAAATGAACGAAGAGAGAATAACTAAAAGGATATATAATTTTGAAAGAATACGTGCACGCAGACGAGGCCGACCTCGAATGACATAGATAGACCGACCATATCGGTGCCGTCTTACGGGAGGGCCAAGTCAGGAGCAAAAGGAATATAAGAGCATGTATGCGGAATGTTATGCGTTTGGAGGAAGCGAATGAGTTTGGATTGGAAAGAATGGAAGTCCATACTCTCTGCCTGTATAAAAAAAAGTATTGACACCGCAATACATATTTTGAATCGGTACGGAGGTTTTCCTTATCATACTTTGATCAATCAATCAATATTATTTTAACTGAGCAAAATAACTATTAAATGACATACTTAAATTCTTTTTTTTACATATTAACATCAAATCAATCAAAATGAATACTTCCTTTGAACTCCACTCAGGATCAAAGTGAAGAAATAAGAGCTCTCCATTGCACTCGATCTTGCGCAATGATGACCTCCTCCCACACCATATTCATAGGTTAAAAGTTTGATACACAGGCTCTCGCTCATCCAGAGAGAAAGCAGAGCACAGAGCGAGGTCTGCCTGCTTTTCACCCTCTCGGTAAAGTCTTCTTTACGGAGAGGGGTGGTAGACGGTCCCCAAGTAAAAGAATTCACCAGGCTAGCTCAGTCAAAGTCACTGGGACCGCCCTACCTCTGTATCAATCCGTAAAGCTATCTCTCTCTGGTCAGGCAGGTGGCTTATTTAGGGAAGGCATGCGGGGTAATCATTAAAATCACTGAATGAAATTTTTCTATTAATGAATTTATTCCGGGGGAAAGAACAACGAGAAAATAGGTACATCAATGCAAAAAAAAAATTCAGAAAACTAAGTTCTGGCTTACACTTACTTATCAGTTAAATGGGAGATCAAAACAAACAAGAGAAAAATTTACGTGAGTACCTAAACTAAGATGTCACACCCCGACAATTTATATGAGAAACAACAACAAAAAAAATAAAGCATAAAAAAAAAATAGATACACAATGAAATAATTATACATCAGAATATTCCCTTGGGCAAAAAGTTGCAGAAATATTAACAATGAAGAAAAAGGACAAGGGACGATCCATAAATCTCCGGGTAATGTTCAATGGGGCTCGTCAAGTGGCACCTGTCCCTCCACTTGAGTCGGTCCTTCTTGGTCCACCTGGGCTAGACCGGCTGGCAATCTTCCAATTTGCGGGGTGGTCAAAATAAAATTTGCGACTTACAAGTTGTTATTTTCCTTTTGTGGTGGTTTGGCACGCTGTGGGTCGGCTGCCGCTGCTTTCAGTGTGCTTCCTTAGCACACACTCCCCCTATGATTCAGTGGATGTAATGACACCCCCTTGGCACTTTCACTCAGGAACCACTCAATAGTTTGTAACTTTCCCGACTGTCACGTATTACGGTTCACTCTCACGGAGTAACCCTCTGTTACTTCACTCACGGAGTAGCTCTCAACTCACTGTCAACGCAGTGTCTCAACTCTTCACTCAACTCTCAACTATTTACTGTCTGTGCTGGGACCTCATATGGGGTTATATAGGCCTTCCAGCTAACCACCCCTTTCTGACCAGCGTGGGGGATGATTTTGGTGGTGGAACCATTCTGTCATCTCCGTGATTCGTTGTCTCACGCAGATTGTGCGCACGCCCTTGTGGATGATTTATGGACTTATGTGTTCGTCTCTCCACGGTTGTTTGTGCACCGTAATAATATTTTCGGTACCCCATTGAACGAAATGACTTTAATACAAAATAATTACATATTATTACAATTAATTGGGTACATATGTAATTACATACATAGCTACCTACTTACTATTATATACATAAGGTAATTCATATCTCTTTGGAGATGTATGCAAAAGAATTTGGATTTTAGATAATGGATCATTATTTACATTATTTAATCAATGACTTATAAGGAAATTTTAATGTTTAGTGTTTTTGGGGTGTGCATCATATACACTTATGAAACTAAATATCTAAATTATAAAAAAAAATAACTTACAACTATAACTTGGTCGATTAATTCAATATCTTAATTAATTGAAAAATAATTTCTTAATTATAGTAAAAAAATTACAATTATAGATATGTATATACAATTTAATTAAAATGTATCACTGGAGGACCTTTGGTTTCAACTATACTACTAAGACAAAGCATTATTATTAATTACATTGATAAAGGGATGTGAGTTTTTCAACATTATTTTATTTACTACAACAAGAGCTCAGTACCTACTGGCTGACGTTATTATTTTACATTAAAATTACTCATTTAAAAAAAAAAAAATACACATTTTCCAATTCGAAACATGCTATGTCCTCCAAATAAAAGTCGACTGAATATCATTACTTCCTTATTTTAAACAAACTTGAGAATATCCCTTAAAATTAATTGACTCATGATCAAGAACAATTTACTTAACTTCTGTATTCAAGATTTACAGTTAAAATTACATCTTTCAACTATACAATAATTATTTATGAAAAATTACAAGAAAATACATGGGTGACATCTTATATAAATTAAGTCTTACATTCTGTATCAAGGGTACTTTAATCTAAACGAGGTGTGACAGGTCTGCGATTAAAATTTACAATTATTCCAATTAGAAATGCAATTTTCGTCCATAATTTATTTTATCGAACGGCTTCCTTACTGTACCTAATGTAAGTACCTAAGTCGTTTCTACACACTTGCGACGGAGACAAACATGTGTTTAACAGATTATTTACCGTACTTATTGTCTCCTAGATCCTTACAAAATTCATCTATTATATTTATAAACTATTGTCTTCTCCTAACTCATTGTTTATATTTTGAACCATTCAGAAATTATTTTATTTTTCGCGTCATTGTCCAAACTGGAAACCCGACCCATGTTCAATATTTTTATTGATTTGAGAAACATTAATTTATGGTTCCTCTTGTTTTTGAAAATAAACCGAGTCCCATTAAAGACTTTCTAGAATATTATTCCCGCTACAGTTATATTTTATTACCCTCAATAAGTCGTAGCCTTTTTAAAACATCCGAAATTTAAGACAATATCCTATTCAATTCCTAGTTTTTTAACACTTTAAGAACAATACGAATGTTAGTTTCTTTCGTCACAATGCTTTTCGTGAAACCTTTGTCGGAAGAAATTTCTAAAATATTGTTTAACTGTATTATTTATGATATACCCAAAACATATTTTTTTTAATGTGAAATTTAGTCTTAAAAATAAAAATATAGCATATCAACGGGCGCCACCTTGATACACAGGCTCTCGCTCATCCAGAGAGAAAGCAGAGCACAGAGCGAGGTCTGCCTGCTTTTCACCCTCTCGGTAAAGTCTTCTTTACGGAGAGGGGTGGTAGACGGTCCCCAAGTAAAAGAATTCACCAGGCTAGCTCAGTCAAAGTCACTGGGACCGCCCTACCTCTGTATCAATCCGTAAAGCTATCTCTCTCTGGTCAGGCAGGTGGCTTATTTAGGGAAGGCATGCGGGGTAATCATTAAAATCACTGATTGAAATTTTTCTATTAATGAATTTATTCCGGGGGAAAGAACAACGAGAAAATAGGTACATCAATGCAAAAAAAAAAATTCAGAAAACTAAGTTCTGGCTTACACTTACTTATCAGTTAAATGGGAGATCAAAACAAACAAGAGAAAAATTTACGTGAGTACCTAAACTAAGATGTCACACCCCGACAATTTATATGAGAAACAACAACAAAAAAAATAAAGCATAAAAAAAAATAGATACACAATGAAATAATTATACATCAGAATATTCCCTTGGGCAAAAAGTTGCAGAAATATTAACAATGAAGAAAAAGGACAAGGGACGATCCATAAATCTCCGGGTAATGTTCAATGGGGCTCGTCAAGTGGCACCTGTCCCTCCACTTGAGTCGGTCCTTCTTGGTCCACCTGGGCTAGACCGGCTGGCAATCTTCCAATTTGCGGGGTGGTCAAAATAAAATTTGCGACTTACAAGTTGTTATTTTCCTTTTGTGGTGGTTTGGCACGCTGTGGGTCGGCTGCCGCTGCTTTCAGTGTGCTTCCTTAGCACACACTCCCCCTATGATTCAGTGGATGTAATGACACCCCCTTGGCACTTTCACTCAGGAACCACTCAATAGTTTGTAACTTTCCCGACTGTCACGTATTACGGTTCACTCTCACGGAGTAACCCTCTGTTACTTCACTCACGGAGTAGCTCTCAACTCACTGTCAACGCAGTGTCTCAACTCTTCACTCAACTCTCAACTATTTACTGTCTGTGCTGGGACCTCATATGGGGTTATATAGGCCTTCCAGCTAACCACCCCTTTCTGACCAGCGTGGGGGATGATTTTGGTGGTGGAACCATTCTGTCATCTCCGTGATTCGTTGTCTCACGCAGATTGTGCGCACGCCCTTGTGGATGATTTATGGACTTATGTGTTCGTCTCTCCACGGTTGTTTGTGCACCGTAATAATATTTTCGGTACCCCATTGAACGAAATGACTTTAATACAAAATAATTACATATTATTACAATTAATTGGGTACATATGTAATTACATACATAGCTACCTACTTACTATTATATACATAAGGTAATTCATATCTCTTTGGAGATGTATGCAAAAGAATTTGGATTTTAGATAATGGATCATTATTTACATTATTTAATCAATGACTTATAAGGAAATTTTAATGTTTAGTGTTTTTGGGGTGTGCATCATATACACTTATGAAACTAAATATCTAAATTATAAAAAAAAATAACTTACAACTATAACTTGGTCGATTAATTCAATATCTTAATTAATTGAAAAATAATTTCTTAATTATAGTAAAAAAATTACAATTATAGATATGTATATACAATTTAATTAAAATGTATCACTGGAGGACCTTTGGTTTCAACTATACTACTAAGACAAAGCATTATTATTAATTACATTGATAAAGGGATGTGAGTTTTTCAACATTATTTTATTTACTACAACAAGAGCTCAGTACCTACTGGCTGACGTTATTATTTTACATTAAAATTACTCATTTAAAAAAAAAAAAAATACACATTTTCCAATTCGAAACATGCTATGTCCTCCAAATAAAAGTCGACTGAATATCATTACTTCCTTATTTTAAACAAACTTGAGAATATCCCTTAAAATTAATTGACTCATGATCAAGAACAATTTACTTAACTTCTGTATTCAAGATTTACAGTTAAAATTACATCTTTCAACTATACAATAATTATTTATGAAAAATTACAAGAAAATACATGGGTGACATCTTATATAAATTAAGTCTTACATTCTGTATCAAGGGTACTTTAATCTAAACGAGGTGTGACAGGTCTGCGATTAAAATTTACAATTATTCCAATTAGAAATGCAATTTTCGTCCATAATTTATTTTATCGAACGGCTTCCTTACTGTACCTAATGTAAGTACCTAAGTCGTTTCTACACACTTGCGACGGAGACAAACATGTGTTTAACAGATTATTTACCGTACTTATTGTCTCCTAGATCCTTACAAAATTCATCTATTATATACTCATATCAGTGTACCATTTTCCAATTGTATCTATGGTGTGTTCACTTGTTTGTTTGTATATTTTACGATTTCGTTAGATTTTATCTTATGATTTTAATTTCAACATCTTATGATTTCCCTTTTATTTGTAATGTATATGTCTTGTATAATTGTAATGTGTATATTTATAATTTTATAGTGTGTATATTTTTAATTTATGTTCATTATCTTCCATTTCAATTTTTTATTTGGTATTTATAATATGTTCATTGTGGTCTCGTAATATACTTTATAATTATTTTTTACCTAATATGCCTGTCTCATATTTCTTATTTCATTGTCCTCTAATGAATATTTTATTATTATAGTATTTATATTGGATCCCACTCTTATATTTATAGTGTGTTCACCTGTCTGTTAATATATTTTATGATTTTTATTACAATATCTTAAGATTTTCCTTTTATTTGCAATGTATGTCTTGTATATTTATAGTTTTATAGTGTGTATATTTGTAATTTTTATTTCATTATCTTGGGATTTCCTTTTTATATATATTATAATGTGTATGATGTATTTCATTATATTTTAAAATTTTATTGTCACATCAGCTCATGATTTTTATTTCATTGTTTTTCATCATATTTTTTGTCATTTATATATATTTTTTATTATTCGCAGCATGCCTCGACACAGGGAAACCTAGTGAGGCTGCTGCATTAATAATGTATTTCTTGTTTAAGTTTGTTTGAAGATTTTATCTTGTATATATTTTGTGCATGTTGTTTTATTTTAATAAATTTAATTTAATATTTATAAACTATTGTCTTCTCCTAACTCATTGTTTATATTTTGAACCATTCAGAAATTATTTTATTTTTCGCGTCATTGTCCAAACTGGAAACCCGACCCATGTTCAATATTTTTATTGATTTGAGAAACATTAATTTATGGTTCCTCTTGTTTTTGAAAATAAACCGAGTCCCATTAAAGACTTTCTAGAATATTATTCCCGCTACAGTTATATTTTATTACCCTCAATAAGTCGTACCCTTTTTAAAACATCCGAAATTTAAGACAATATCCTATTCAATTCCTAGTTTTTTAACACTTTAAGAACAATACGAATGTTAGTTTCTTTCGTCACAATGCTTTTCGTGAAACCTTTGTCGGAAGAAATTTCTAAAATATTGTTTAACTGTATTATTTATGATATACCCAAAACATATTTTTTTTAATGTGAAATTTAGTCTTAAAAATAAAAATATAGCATATCAAGTTTTTGTTGAAAAAATAGACTCAGACCCAATGAATGCAGCGCGGTATGCAGATTTTGCTAATGCCAGTAAATAGTCATTCGTGTTAAATAACTAAAAAAACGAATTTGAGCTCTGTTGCATAAAACCTAGAGTACCCATATTATTTATTTCGATACGAAGTTCGACGGGTCAGCTAGTAATATAATAATTTTTTGCTGTAGTACATATTTTCTCAGTGATTCAAAATGTTACAGAATTTTGATTGTTGGGATAAATCATGTGTTGATGAAAGATATTTTTTATTGCGGGTCTAAAACAAACGGCCTTTATACAATAATATAAATAATCTCAGTTAAAATGATGACGCATCTATTTCGTGTATTTGCCAACCGCCGACACAATGGTTATAACATCATTTTCGCGGTACTCAAACAATTAAACAAAAATATGCAATTCAGCCGATTTAACACGTGTTTGTTCAACAGGTAAAATCCAAAGGTTAAGCCTGATATTCCTGTAGATCGAGGTAATTAATTAACATTCAATATTATGTATTTTACCATTACCTTCTTTTGTTAACCTCAATAAGATTTTATTATTTGAACAAAATACAATGTATTCTCATGTTTTTTTTCTCAGTGTTTAAAATTTTTTGACTCTAATAATTAACAAAATTTTTAGATAATATTTTATTTACACTTTAAAGCAGGGAATCGGGGTAAACTACCCCAAATGGGGTAAAAATAATTTTTGGAGATAATCCGGAAATTTCTCTCATACCTACATAAAAATATTTTTTCAATTCAATGTGAGAATTTTATTTTGTTTGTCTATTACTTACCTCAAATATCTTCGGTTTTTATGATTATTTAGTCTCCCTTTTGATAAATTCGATAAACAATATAAAAATTTCAAATGAAATGGATTGTGACTTTTTTTTAAAATAAAAGGGGGAGGGGGGCTTTATCGATTTATGTAAACATGATATATTGGGATAATGGCTCAAAATTTTCCTCGCCCTCAATTTTAAGCAGGTGTTTCATATTTGGAAGAGTTGGAGTCAATACAGTATAGTAGAAATAAAATACGCACTAAGCGCCAAAAATGAGTTGAGTATGAAGAAATGTTCTAAAAACCATTACCAATAGCCTAAATATTGCATTTAGTCCATATCGATGATCTAAAGGCGTAAAAAACAGATCCAAAAATCATCATAGTACTATGTCTATTTGGGGGAAAAATCAGTTTTATTAGATTATCTCAAAATGAATTTTTTGGCACTCAGTGCGTATTTTATTTCCACTATACACATTATTTTCGAGATTTGGACTACTTTAGGACTATCGCAGGTGTCTTCATACTTACATGCCGTGATCGAGTTCAGTGAAGAGTTCTTAATCTAGGAGGTTAAAATCTTGGAAACAAATCATGATCACTTCTACGTTTAACTTTTGAACTGCTTAGGATCGGTACTCACTTGCGCCGCGAACGTGTAACAAATATTTTGTCAAAAGCGATGCACGCGTTCGATTTTAAATCACGTACACACTTTAGATAAAAATCATGCAACGTTACACATCCGCGGCGCAAGTAAGTACCGGGCCATGTTTAGGATGCAGAAAGAAAGAGAAATTAAATACTTGTGGTGCAACATTATCGTACTAAAGAAAATTATTACAGAAAACTGTCCCTAATGGTTATAGAAAACCCTCATAATAGTATAGAAATTTCTATCACTCGACATCCTAAGAGGAGCATACAGATTTTAAGACAGATGCCTAACCGAAATAAGAAATATTTTAATGGTATGTATTCAGATGAATGAAATGTATGGAGGATATTTTATGGAATCCCCTATAATGGAGTGCAATGTCAATGTCTATAAAAGAAGAATTTTATGGATTTAACGAATACATTAATTGAGTGATTATATTATTAGGTCGTTTTCTTATTTACTAGAAAAGTTTGTTAGCGTGTAACTAAGTAGAAAAGAAAACTCTGTGGAAGGACTAAGGAGACAAAAAAAAAACAAACAGGACATGATTTCCTTAATGGGATTGATAAAGATTTATGTGACATACTGTTCGGAGACTCACCCCATTTTGTTAGCCAAGGCTGACTTACATAATATGTATTCTATATTCGGATGCTTTTGTTGTTACCTATAGACAACCTCGCACATAAACATAATTATATTCCTAAAGAACCAACTATTTTGATTCCGTGCTTTAAAGGATTTATCAATGGATTTTCAATTTTTTGTGGTAAATATTTTTCACTGAAGTCTATAGAAGAGCCAATGGCATCAGAAAGCTGTTAAAAACCATTGAGATCCATAAAATATCCTATCTGGGACATATTGTGCGTTGGGATAGATATAAAATCCTTCAAGTTTTGCTGATGGGAAAGGTGGATGGTCGAAGAGGTCCTGCCCGAAGGCAAATATCTTGGACGCGCAACGTGAGAGAATGGACCGGAATAGGAATGGTGAAGGAGCTACTTATAGTGGGAAACAGTAATTACTCTGAGCAAACAATTAGATTCATAATTTTCGAATAAAATATTAACTTGGGCGAGAAAAATACTGATTGAGCGAACACAATACTAAGTGAGTGGCCTGTAAATCCAATTTCAGCCATAGTGAGCCTATGGTTCATTGCTCAACATGATATTATACGAACTCTTAGAGGTCGACCAATGCTCGAAATTCGACCATTACTAGTTTAAATTATAAATTTGAACATTAAGGTTCCATTGCCAAAGACTGAGCGAGCGCTATTTCACAATTTTCTTTCAAAAACAATGAGATGAATACGTCAAATTTGAAATGTTGATATGTAGAAAGTTTTTTCTATTATTATTAATGACAAACAATATTAATCTATTCTCAATTTATATCCCGACATTTTCAGCTCCACCTTCCATTTGAATATACCGCCTTCAAAAATCTTTCTGCGCCCATTATGAGGCGCTTTTCATTTCACATTTTGTTTCTACGAAGTTGATGCTCCCTATATAAGTAGTCTGTGGAAGTGTGTGTGAGTATCAAATACATAACATTACAGTAGTGTGCGTAGACTTTTTTTTATTGATTTAATCTTTTTTTGTGCATAAATTTAAAAAAGTATTAGCATTCGCCACCCCTTCTTTATATAAACTATAAGTGTCCGAAATTTCATACTTCACCGTCCGCGCAATTTTCGTAAAAATAGTCACAAAGTTTTTCCTTCACTTATAGATGACCTTGATGTATTATATCATCTTTAATATTATTTTCAACTGGCTGTTTTCAATATTTGTGTTCGCCCTCAGTATAGGTATTTTAGTACCTACCCCATAATCAGTTTTTTTGACGCTCGTAGTTTTATTTATATACCTAAGATCGTTTAAATACTACTTACTCAAAAAATATTCAGTTCGTAATAAAAATAAGAGAAAATTGTGCGTTTGGGGAAAGCGATACACTGTCTCTTGATAATTTAATTGCTTCCTCCTTATAAATTATTATGTTAATAGGATCATGTACCTATGTACCGACGTATCCTTAAAGTTGGTCCTACAAGTTTATTAGGCCGTCGTTTTGTTATGGACTACACGACCGACGCGGAAAAACAACAGGCCATAGAATGGGGAGTATGGTGGAGCGCCTTATATCGACACACGTCGTGATTTATGGCGGCTACCAGCCTTATCTTGTCCCTGTAACGTTTGTTTGTTTGGTCGCCCGGTTTTATGGTTCTTCTGCTCGGCCCTTCGACCGATCAGCCATCCAAGCACCTACCTCCATCGATACCTATGAGGGAATCCTACAACTCAAAATGTATACTTTGTCTAGCGAAATTCATACTCTATCGAAGCCTTTTGTATATTACTTACACTAGTTGTATCCCATTGCGCTGTTGTCAGATCAAATATTTTTTGGAAATCCGTTCGAAATTTGAATGTCTTTTCATTACTTTTAATGTGACTGTGATTGCAATGTATTGAGTATAGCATTTGTCTTTTGCATATCGTTCACGGTAGGACACATGCGTCTTGCTAGAAAACTGTTTGATTGTGGAAATTACATTATTATGGAAAATGTTCAATATTAAAGACATTGAGTGTGTTTTTTTTTTGAAGAGGAAAAGTAGTCAATGATAACGGTCCACAGCAGCCAATAAACTGCCTTTTTTGGTAGAAGAAAAAGATTATGAAGAGGAATATGCCTATACAACTCGCGCAAATTTTGACAGTAGGTAATTAAGTTGACAATATGAACACTGAACAGTCTGCCACAGCAGAAACCATTGATTTTCAAACATACAAAACATTCAATAATTCCTATAGACTTTCTGTAACTAACTTAACAATTAACCCTCTAGTAGGTAACAACATTCATTATAATTGAAGGAAAAAAACACGAACTAACAATTTTTCATTTTTATATAAAATATTTTTTTTTAAGTTACATAAACAGATTATAAAATATGATGGTAAATTTCACACAGCCTATTAGGGGGAGCATAGAATATTAACAGAACACGATTTATGATCCGGATAAAAAAATATAATGACTTGTAAGCTTCTAAGTTGTAACATCACTATGGATTCATTACGCGTAGTCTAGGTTGTGTGTGGGTGTTTTTCAATATGTTAAGTAGATACTATTTCGATTGTCTTTGGACCATTTATTTTGTGTAGGTACCTACTAATGAATGCGACATAGGTAGGTACGAAACTAAAATTTCAAAATTTTATGTCAAATTTTTTAAGATGTTCGGAAATGAAGGATAGAGAAAGTAGTGACTCCGTCAAAAAACTACAGATAATCTCGTTATAGTACCTAATCATTAGAATGCTAAGCAATAATATATATGATAAAATAACAACTAATGACTCTTAACAATTCATTACTAATCTTCCATTTTTAAATGGAACAAACCACTACGGGCTTACGACCGTCTTCTACTGTTATTTCGAAGGCTGGCTTAGTGTGATCACTTTACGGTAACAACGCCATTAGGAGGTAATGAATTATCTATCAAATATCTTCGTATCACCTATCGCGGGTTCTTGTTAGTGTCATTATTTTAATCTGTATATATACGGTACTTACATAAATGTATATTATAATATAAAAGAAAGACGAGTTAGTGCGAACACTTATAACTCGAGATCGGCTGTACAGATTTTCATGATGCTTGGTTTATTAGATTCTTCTCCACTCCGGATAACAGAATAACTAATAAAACATCGAAAAAGTGATAGAAAATATAATATTAAAGTTAGTATGGAACGGATTTACTGACAACAACGCCATCTGTGAAAAATTCCATAACAACACAATTTTAATATACTTATAACCATAAGGTTTCAAAACATTGGTTTGCAGATTTTTGATAGAATTTCTTTCAAGCTTTCAGAAATATTTTTTTAACATTCAATCATATTTTAAACGTATTTTTCTATATTAGAAATTGAAATCAATATTCAATATTCATAGTACTGGACTGTACAGGACAAGGTCTGTCGGGAAAGCTAGTGTATTATAATTATAACTTTTTGGAAATAAATAAATTACACCCCAAATATAATATGTTGGGGTCATATTTATTCAAAACATTTCCTTTTTTTTTGCTTGTTGCATTTAAGGCTTACTCTCGGTCCCAAAGACTTCAGTATAGAAATTGATTTCTCCCTTATACAACTGAAATAAAAAAAGGAAGGCACCCTTCGCTAAACGAGGTGTAGGGAACCAATTTGCTGACAGTGTTTTAAGATAGTAGGACGAAGTACGCATCCTATGGCACCACCACCACCGCACGCTTGCACCGCGTCTCTACACGCACGCACACACACAAACACCCTCCAACCTACCCCTGTTCAATTGAATCACGTACCTATCAATAAAATATATTATTTTATGGCCCACTCTATGAATTACGTACAATATTTTTATTATAGATTTATTGAAATTATTTGCCTCTTGTATTTACCCACTACCTATTTTGCTCCTTATGATAATCTAACGGTGTATTTACATATTACACATATGTACATATGTATAAACCTCAAAACTACGAAGATCTTAGTTTGTGCCCTAACTGAAAAGTTTTTTTTAGACTTTTATTCCAGATCGTTTGTTTGAAAACCGGCAAATTGGTATCTTATGTCGATCGAAATTGAAGAAATATATGATTTGTTCGAAGCTTCAAAATGATAATTCTTTGTAATTTCTATGTTTAATGATGATGTATACCTATAATTATCATTTTGGTTTATGAAAAAACAAGTCGGAAGTTTATCACATTCACCACGTTACGGGAGTTTATAAACGTCAGTGAACGCTATTTTGACAGCCATCCTAGAGATAAATCGTTATCCAACAGAAGGTACCTCTTGTTAAAAATGGCATCGGATATCTTAAAACATGAGCGATAACTACACATTAATGGGGCAAATATCTCAAGGAAAGCCTTTTCTGTAAGATATATTTATCTATCTACTGATTGATGCGTTGGGTCTATGTGGGGTATTCATTCTCCCCTAAAAACTTCCCGCACACCGCAAGTCTAAGGAGACCAATCCGCAGCAAACCCGACTCGCATGAAACCGACCCCCTGGTTCGATCGAAGGAATCAAATTAAAAAGCCGACAACACAGAAATCAAGCCCGCCGCGGATCACCCCAAACCAACCCGCAATGCGGAAGGCCTAAACCCCACTCAGGAGCATAGGGAGGCATCAAGAGCTCTCCATTGCGCTCGAAGGCGTCCGAGGCGATGTCCGATGTGGGGTATAAAGGGAGTATATATAAAATATTTTTAATAAGCAGGTATATGATATAAGGTGTTAGGTATTGTTACACTAGGTACTTACATTTGTATAACAATATATAGGTACATAAGTTCTTTTTTATGTTCTCGCAGTAATATTCATAGCGTATGGAATTCACATCCAATGCGAAAATTTACATTTTCTTAGATAATAATAATAACACATCTCCCCTTTCTGTATCTCTTCTGCAAAAGGGTGAACCTCCCCAGATTTATTATACAAGTCACGATGCGATACGGTCTGCCCATTATCCCTCTGTATTTTCATATTACCAATCATGAAGATTCCACTCAATAAATATTTGGGATGACGAATTTATCGAAACATTATTATAGTATGAATGAACCTAAATTTACACCACCAAATACGGTAAAAATATAAAATTTATAAAGAGGACTTTCTGTGTTTTTATTTTTTGACTTCTTTCATAGGCACATGTCCTATTTTGCCATTGGAGATTTATAAACTAAATTAGTCTTACACTTTATCCTTTTTCTTGAGTCTTCGTCGCGTTGCTTTCCGTACTTCAATTCCGTGCTTCAATTACCTTTAAAATTCATCTTTCTTTGGAGATATATTTTGGAAGGACCTTTTATTTCTGCAGGACATTATAATTAATGCCTACAAAGAAGGTTTGCCGGTTGTCAGTTTGGGCAGACCAAGACTCTTTGATTAGCTGAATTCAACCTCAACCAGCAACTTCATTTTACTGAACCTGAACTAAAGTACTTTTCTCCAAATCATCCACAAGTTTTCGTAGATATACATTTAATTATGGCGTTGAACTACAAGATATTTGTTGATGAATCTGGATTCACTTACTGTTAACAAATGTACACTTGATATTTTAAACAAAGCTTAGCTGAGTCGAAAACGTGAGTCGTACCATTAACTTTCATGCTGTAAAATGAGAATCAAGTGTTCAACATATTATTTCTTACCAACTTGTAATTACCAACTACCAACTATATTTCATGCCAACTCAAGTTTACCTCAGAAGCAAATTAATGATTTATCCTCTACTATAGTTTTCCCGACAGACATTGTCCTGTGTTCCTAAGTATGAATATTGAATTCGAATTTGTATGGTGATGAATTAATTATCAATTGACCAATTCCGATCGATGCGTCTATTTTTGTGTTGTCCATGTTTATTCCATCCGCATTCTGTCAATTGCATCAACTTTCTAACAAATGACAGTTCCTGTCAAAATTTCAAAATTGGAATAAAAATTATATGGGAAAAAGTACCTTCTATTAAGGTTGCCTACATAGCGTTTTCTTTTTCTGATTTTCCACGCAATTTTCTTAATTTTTTCTTTCATAAGAACCATCTTCTGACAAAAGCAAACACGAAAAAAAAAAGAATTAGTGAAATTAGTCCAGCCGTTCAGGCGTGATGCGATGACCACGGAAAATAGCTCTTCATTTTTATATATAAGATATTTTAATGAGTAGACACTTTAACTAGGCGTACCTATAATTGTCTTAGTGCCTAGCTGTCACTTCATTGGTCCCTATACTTTTTCTTTCCAAAAAAGTAGCTGTATAAAATATTTAGAACCAATTGTTAACTAAAAATTCATATTAGAAAAATTTAACCTTTACTATCCGAACACCAAACCCCCAGTGTAAATTAACCTTCTAATAACAGCACGGAAGTCCTTTTTTAACGAGCGCTGGTTGCGGCCAGCTAACACTGTAAGCCGGGATAAAAACACCATCAAATATTTACTTAAGATATAAAAATTCCCATTTTATATGGAGATGGACAATGGATAGTGTTAGGTGAGGAGTTCACAAACAAACTCTGAAAGTGGGGTGCAGAAAATATACAAGAATTCATAAAAAGAGCGATTTTTTTTCAGGCGGGGTTGTGATATTTATACCTCGTGTGTGTTAACCCTTTTGCTCGCAACCCAGGGTGAATTGGTGAAGTGAAAAATGTAATTTGCGCAATGTACTTAGCATTACCATTAAGGTACAGAGGCATTAGCATAGCGAACGTGATGTTGGCTGCACCGAGCACGTGCCGGGGAGAATTGAATAACCTTGTTTAACATATGAAAATCAAACATTCTAACACATTACTAATTAGCATTTTTACTCTATGCAAGACCATTTTCAATTGTATTATTTTCATCATATTTTCATTATATTTTTTTCAATCAATCAATCAATACTCCCTCTGGGTATAAAGCTGCTCGCCTCCACGTGGTGTACCCTGGGTAACGCAAAATGAGTATGCACTATAGGCCGCCAGACAATCATTGATCTCTTGGCAGATACATTCATCACAAAATCCAAGTACAAAGCGATACAAGTCAAGATAATGGAATTTTCGAACAAAAAAAATGTACTTAATTGTATTATATTATATATAAATTGTGATGAAATGGCCATACGCTAAATAAATACTCCCTTTAACACCCCACTCAGGAGAATAGGTAGGCAACAAGAGCTCTAAATTAAGAACGGTGCACGAAACTAGGAAAATTTAAGAAAACTTAACGATAGCAACCTTCTTATAGTGCTTTTGAAAATACGTACTTTTCGAATTTTGAATCTAATTGAAGTTTGACATTACTGTATCAGTAGTTGTGTGATAGTTGGTGCGATTGACGGAATGTGACCTGTAAACATCGCTTAAAACAGATGCATTGCTCAGAATTATATTGGTCAAATATAATTTAATACAATAATCATAGTAAAGACAAGACAACAGTTTATACAACTCATAGGCTTAGGTTAGGCCTGTATGTATACCTACGCGTACTGTATCTGCTATAGTGGTTGCATAAACTTCAGTTCGCAGTTAAAAACTATAGAACTTATTAGTAACTATTTGGCCCTTGATGTCCTAGGACCCAGATAGTTATTACACCTTTGTACATGATAATAGGGTACATATTATTAAGAATTAATATTTAATCACTAGTTGCATGTAAACATGAGATCCAACTGTCGATGGCCTGAGTCGGTATGAGTATGTTTATTGTAATAAACGATGACGTCAATAAATCAAATTCTTACAAAAATTGTTAAGAAAAGTTTGAGATCTACTGATATAATGTATATATTTTTATAGAAAATTAAATTATCTAGTTGATGTGTTTCAGCGTTTTTCGATATTTTTTATAAAATTCTGAAATATAGGCATTGAAACTCGTATATTTGTCATAAAAAATATATATTTCTTTATAAAAAACAGTTTGAGGAACACTGGAACTTTTTCATTAAATTTGATTTGAGATATTGTATTTTTCTATATAGATACACATTTTTAGGGTTATAGCTTTTATAGTTTTCGAGATATATGAAAAAATTAAGTAAAAATTCAAAGATTGATTACCCCTGACTGAAAGAAAATTTCAAAATTCTGAGTATACAAGTTTTGTAGACTTAAAGTATATAATATTTTCTGAAATTTTAGGATCTGTGCATCAAGCGAATCAAAAGTTATAAGGGGGGGGGGACACACAGACACACCCTCACACACACCCTGACACACTAAATGTTCTCCTCCGAATCCTGAGTAAATCCATGTATGGAACATATATGCTGCGAAGCCTCTAAGTTGGTGTTTTTTGTCGTCAAAGTTTGAAAACCCGTTTAAAATCTAGACCTGTGGGCCTAGACAAAATACAGTTGGCGATCGACTACAAACGAATTCTTCGACAATGTACAGTAGGAAGAAAATTAGCTGTCCACTTTTTATAATTTTATATCAGTGTCATTGCTTAGTTCAAATAATTGTTTACTTGTTCCTGTGTACAGTTAATTTTTTCGCACTATACATTGGCGAAATCTTCGTTTGTAGTCGAACGCCAGTTTGAATTTGTCTACGGGGGCTGGCCATACAAATCTCACGTATCTTGGCTTGATACTGCCGATCTGTCTCGAGAAATAATTTCTCTTCAACAAATCGACAGTTGGAAAAAAAACGATAAAAGAGCGAGCTTTATTAGTTCTTTGTACTAAAAAAAGTACACGTGATTAATGAACGGCCCCTTTGAAACGATAAATAATGGAAGAGCGTATGTACAAATAAGACTTTAAAGTTTTTTCATAGTATGATGCAATCTTCTATCAGCTGGAAATTTTATATTTTTATTTTGACAAAACAGGAAAAAACAACAAAAAAAAAAACAAACAACTATACATTAAAATTAGAAGCGATAGAACGTTATGGCCTTAAAAACTAAGTTGACCTCCATCGAGATGTGTCACATGTTACATGTTTGAAATGTTTTAAGAGAGCAATAGTCAAATTACACTTTATGCTACATAAGATGCTTCGGTATAGACGGTATAGTTATTTGAAAGTAAAATTAAGTAGGTACCTAAGACAATTTCATTCACGGTAGAAAATTAATCGAAAAAAAACTTAATTTGAGGTTTGCGGAAGACCGGATATTAAAATTTATAAACACATACATGTGTTAGAGAAATTAATAATATAGGTACCTACTGCAGACCGGACGGGAGAGATATCGGGGAGCAAAAAGGTAATTTCACATAACGACTTGTAAACAATCTGAGAGTGACCCGATTAAAGGGTGATACCTCCATTACACTCGCCGCGGTCACTTCGTGCGGCCGTGCTATACATAATTTAAATA
Organism: Mystacides longicornis; assembly: GCA_963576905.1. Taxonomy (NCBI): domain Eukaryota; kingdom Metazoa; phylum Arthropoda; class Insecta; order Trichoptera; family Leptoceridae; genus Mystacides; species Mystacides longicornis. Next base: position 22,725,912 of record OY756424.1, read on the forward strand.
TTAATTACCTGGTATCTGCATACTTCCACCCGAGCTACTATTTTGACGCTCCTGTGGCGATGCACGGTACCCACAGTGGTTGGACACTGGAATATAAAATTTACAGCCGTTCGATAAGATAGGAGGGTTTTATCGCGGTTCTTCACACCATTTAACCTTGTTCAAAGCAATTCATCACAATAATCTCTCATTACATTCTCTCTATCTCTCTCTATGTTCTCGTGATGTATAATGTATGCACAACATGAAAATTATATTTATTGTAAAACACAGTACTTATTTTTTTTAATTTGTTTTTCGTCAAATGATTTAGGTTGTGTTTTGTAAGTAGGTATTTCGATATCATTTTATACTTATTTTGTTAAATTGATATACAAAATAAGTAATATTGTGTTTATATGTTTATATTATATGTATATATTTTTATTTATTTATTTATTTCTTAGACATATTTTTATTTTCTATTATAATTGTTTATTTTTTAGCACTTGATATCTATTGTTCTGTCAATCTTAATATGTTCTCTTTGATTTAACTAATCACGTCTTCCTCTCGAAGACGTGAAAGAATCTCTCATACCGTAATCCGTTCCTTCGAGGCAGACCTGAGGGATTTGAACATGGTGTGAGAGGAGTTCATAAGCATTTTTCAAGATCGAGCGCAATGGAGAGCTCTTATTGTTGCCTCCCTATGCTCCTGTGGAGTTCGACTGAGACCCAGTTTAATCTGATTTTCTATGATTTTATATTCTAATTTATATGGCTATAGTAACGATTTGACGAAATAAAATATAGTAAATCTCTCGGAAAGCCATTTATTTTGGTATAAAATTACTTATTTATTTTCTAGAGAAACAAAAGAGTAGAAATTACCCTTGAGTGAAAGATGAAAAGGACTAGGTAGATATGTAGGTACTTACTCCAGAGTAATAAGTTGTTTGCGTTAATTTGTGATTGCGTTTCGTCGAGTTTATTACTCATTATGTTATTGGAAAAAGTTTCTCATGTGTAATATTTTATACAAGTTAACTTATCTGGGGCCGGCCGCGGCGCTTGCGAGTTATGGGCTTGGCTCGCGAATACGTTAAGCGGCTGGTTTAATAAATAAACTGGTTGAATAAAATTATCGATATCGCATCGAAATGGATTTACCTTCTTTTTAGAGCAGTGGATGTCAATGAACCACCAGGGCTCACTAGGATTGTGCGAAAAGTTCATTTGGAGACTCTGGAGAATTTTCAGGTATTAATAAAATGATTTCAGTTGTAACACTAATTTATTTGCCAAATTTAAAGAAAATTTGGTACTTACGAAAAAACGTTAAAAAGCATAATTTTGTAAGCAAGTGTTAATATATTCAGACACAAAAACGTAAAAAAATAAAGATACCTACTTACTTAATATAAAAACACATGCAGGCAATTTTGAACACATAAAACAACACGCCGTAAGACTGCATCCATGTCACTATTCGATTAAGAAATCGCTAGTTGAATGAAAAAAATGAATTCGCGTAATATTTTAACTATAACCACCCCCTCTACCCCTTGTGATACTTTGTTTTTATTTTCTTTTCTATTTCATGTGATTAATGAACGACCCCCACGGTCCGTGAACATGTTATAACTATGGAAAATTGATCATAGGTCAAAAGATTTTGAGAATAATTAAGTTAGAGTAACCCAATAATTTGACATTTTGTTAGTGCTACTAAACTTTTTGTGGAGGTGGTCGCCAACGTCGAGGGGACAGTGCACCCAAAGAAGAAGTGCTACTATAAAGAAACTAAAGTCAAAGTTTCTTTTTGATTTATGTATACAATTTCTTTTGTGCTATTTTTAACAGATTTTTTTTAACCAATAGGTATAACAGAACAGAACAGAATTAAAAGTTATGGTTTTATTTTGCTGACAATTTTCCGTATGATTCCCTCGAACCAATCATTTACGGAGGTATTGTCGCTAATGACCATTTGTCTATCGGCATTGACCCTCGCATCAGGGTGGCGATGATTGGTACTGGATTGCCAAACTTGGCTTCAAACTACGAGGCAAGGGAGACAGGAGGCTGAGCTATCCTCTGGGAGAGATATTAATATGGTAGCAACTCTCAGAAAGAGATTACTGCGCCGTAAAAGTTACCATATCTCTATAGATTCCTATGAATGTCCGAAATCAAATATAGACGGTTGGTACCTATGCAAGTATTGGTTCTCGGATTTTTATTGCCATTATGTACATGGGTACATACTTTGTTTAAGTAAACGATTCATAATAAATAAATAATTAGTGAGACGACGTAGACAGAAATTAATTCTTAAATTGTTAACCAACTTCATACTTGATGCAATCAATATCCCGATATTCCAATCAATAAGCCCCGGCAGTATTCGAGTCCGAATTCATGTCCTTCTAAATAGAGACGCTAGTCACTCTGCCAATTTACTTGACGCTAATAATTATTATTCCTTCTTAATATTGTATAGGTAGGTATATTCTGGAATTTAAAAACATAATTAATTTTAACCAATCTTGGCTAACTCAAAGTAAACACAGATACATTATTGGTATCTTTCACATAAAAGCAAAACTTGCGTACGTGAAAGTGCAAATGGGCGGCACCGGAATCCGAACTCACGACCTTCAGTAAGCTGTAGGTACGTATAAAAGCCGATATTCCGATTGATACCGCTGAGCTACCGGCTAGTTCTAGAGCCATTTTTTCTTGAAAGGTATAATGATACACAAATCAGTGTTTTTTATACATTATTAAACATTACTCAAATTAACGAATATGTATAACAGCGATTGACTCTAACAAATCATTACTGATGTTCGATTTTTAAATGGAACAAACCACTACGGGCTTACGACCGTCTTCTACTGTTATATCACTTTACGTTAACAACGTTAGACATTAGGTGGTAACATGGACGTATATAAGGGGGGGTTCTGGGGGTCCGGACCCCCCCCCCCCCCTTAGCATACGACTATGATTTGTGCGGTTAGATTTTACCCTTGGACCCCCTCCATGTGAAAGCTATTGCTACGTCCGTGGGTGGTAATGTTTAAGTCTTCGAAACTCCTAACAATACAACAAGTAGATATTTAATAATTAATCAAATATAGAGATAAAAGTTGGAAATTATTGATAACAAGAGAACAACCAAATTTAAAGACTGCGACTGCTGCCATGTATATTACTCAAATTACCTACAGCAGAAACTGTGGTTCAGGTAGGTACGTAGAAATATATGTGTATGTAGAGATAATAGGGAGATTAAATAAAACGGTAGGAAATCGTTGCAATTATTCATCAGCGTCTATGCGATTGAACCATAATGAGTGTCTCTTTGTCTGCCCCGCAATAGGCACCGAACAGTGCAGACTCCCTTGCCGTTGTTCTGATTTGTGGTCACCGGAGCAGAGCGCTTCATTCGACACAATATGACTGTTCAATCCAGCCAGCCCACACAATACACTATAGGAAGGTAGAAGACGAGTCAATATTTCTAATTAATCGCCTTGTCTGATAATAATTCAGTGGCGTAATGCATGCATGTACCTACGTGTAAGGGTTAGTAAAAGATAGGTAGATACCTATAGAGTTCAGCTTATTTAATTGATAATTTTAATCTCCCTATACGTTGTAGGCATTTGTTAGAGTCATTAGTTTCAATATCTATTATACACGAACCAAACACTTTTTACGAAAATTGCGCGGACGAAAGAGTATGAAATTTCGCACACGCATATAGAGAAGGAGTGCCATATACTAATATTTTATTGAATTATGCATAAAAACACATTAAATCAATAAAAAAACATTACAAACACTACTGTAATCAACAAACTTCGATTTTACATTGACACTGACGCATATATTATTTTCCTTGTCGTGGTCAAATTAAGAATAGAGTAGGTATCTAATGTTTGTCTTTAATAATAATGGAAAAAAAACTTTGTACATATCAACATTTCAAATTTGACGTATTCATGTAATTGATTTGAAAAAAATTGTGAAATAACGCTCGCTCAATATATCTAATAAAAAATCTCAAGATATAAAGAATAATGTTCTAACTTATATTTTTTTTCATCCGCTGACTCGTGTCCATTGTTGGACATGGTCTCCCCCTGAGACTTCCACCGCTCTATGTCCTGAACAAAACACTTCACTCGCCGGTAATCTAGAATAAAAAAACACTTCACTGAAGTAAGCAGGCAATCGTTTCATGTACGTTTTGTTATACCTATGGTTATAAATTATAATGTCTTGTTTTGACGTTTTAACCTTCCGATACGGGTTGCCGCCAATGCGCGAAGGGCTGCCAGCTTTTCAAACTTAAATTAGAAATTCAAAAATTATTATTCTTTAAAATTTAATCTTGCCATTATTTATTATTATAAACTATAGGTTTTATGACTTGTTGACAGAAATTGATAAAAACTGAGTAAAAAATGTAGAAATACGGCAATATCACGCAATTTAATTTTTTTTATGAATTTACCCATTGATATTTTTTGCATGGTAGCAATAATTGTAACGAATCGTTTACCATCTGTCACTACCCGTCTATCCTAGGATTAAGACCAGCAGCCCGATTCACGGAAAAGTTTAAGTTTAGTTCGAAGTTCGAACGAAGTTCGATTCAAAGTTTTCCGTGAATAGGTACATAGACTGTAGATAGTCGCCGCCTACAATTATTATTACCAGCAGCCCTATTCACGGAAAAGTTTGAATAGAACTTCGTTCGAACTTCGAACTAAACTTAGACTTAAACTTTTCCGTGAATCGGGCTGCTGAATCCAATAGTTTTGTGAATACGACTGATTGCGATCGTGCCTTAATCTTATCGTTAAATGATTTTAAAAGCGATTGATTACGGGAATAAGGCTGCTGATGTGCCAGCCGCATCCACCCGCTCCCGCCAATCCTTCTAATGTCGTCAGACTACCACGCCTCGAAATTCGGTATAACTTATTAAAATTAGTTATGCCGAATTTCGATCATAGACGACCACCAGAAGGTATATGTGTTTAAATGTTTTAAATAGACTTTTAGTGATATCATTATAATGTTTCGTAGATACAGGTACACCCTATTTGATCAAATCAAAAAATCAAATGGGAAAAATTGATTAGATTTTTTTGATTAATTTCATTTTTAAAAAACCATGTAATCATATAGGTGCCTACGAAACATGTTAAAAAAAAAAATAAAACTCTAGAAAATTGCATTTTTACATAAAATACCTCCCTGACAAACAGACTTAATTCTAGTTTGATTCCTTTTTTTATGTAATTTTTTTTTTAGGTTAAGAAATTTGTATTACCTACTTTTATTTTAGCCATCACGCCATTTCCCGAAGGGGTTAGGCAGAGAGTACGGACTTCCATTCTTTCCTATCCAAACAAACCTCTTTCGCTTCCTCCAAACGCATAACAATCCGCATACATGCTCTTCTATTCCTTTTGCTTCTGACTTGGCCCTCTTCTAAGACGGCACCGATATGATCGCACCATGTCATTCGAGGTCGGCCTCGTCTAAGTGCACCCATTCTTTCAGATTTATATATCCTTATAGTCATTCTATCTTCGTTCATTCTCTCTACATGCCCAAACCACCTTAATTTATTCACTTTCATTTTAGTCACTATGCTAACATCACTCCACATTCCTTTCTAATTTTATCATTCTTCACCTTATCAACCAGTCTCTTTCCGAATATCCTACGCAGTGATCTCATTTCCACAACATTTATTCCAACTTCCAGATTTTTCGTCCATGTCCAAGTTTCACTTCCATACATCATGGATGGAATCAGGATTGCATTGTGCATCAACTGTTTGGATATAAGAGATACGTTCTTATTTCTCATTAGAGGTCTAAGAGCACCGCCAACCCTTTGTCCTATCAATCAGTTATATCTTTATGCCTACAAATAATTGAAATGCGTGGGGTTAAAGTGTTAAACGAAAATACGGAGTTACGGACGAACTTACCCATTATAATTAAGGATACCATGAGTAATAGGTATCATGATGTTTTAGAGCGGCACAAAGCAATAAGCCTCATTACTGTCACCTCCGCACAGGCAATAATAATAATCCGTGTGAGGTTGTCGTGTTATACAGCGTGTTAAGGGGTGATTATTATTTTAACTCTCCTCTCTTCCTAGTTTGCAAGGGGTACCTACCCTCATGGCACACACCCTGTTAAATGACTCTCATTTCTTCCACCTTGTTGAAAATTTAAAACGAATGAATGATTGATGCCTTCTCAACTTATATAAAATCTCCGTATTTTCATTTAGTAACGTAACGTACAAAAATGAACTTGTTGTCGTCTATACGCCAACATTTTGATGACTTGAAGAAGATATTCCAGGTTCAAAATGTTGTTAAAAAATACCAGCTGAAGAGTTACAAGAAACAAAGATGAACAATATTAAACAAAACTCAATCACGTTATGGCAACGAGAATCAGACATCACTGCATATTTGATGTAATGTTTTTCAGTATTCTGTTTATGATATCCTCTGCTCATTGCTGTTGTGTATTAGTGTATTGTGTTCTTTTGTTTTTATTTGTAATACATTAATACATATTTGATTTGTTTTATTTTAATTTGTCTATTTTATACTTTACTTTTGTCATCCAGAGCTGTAGCTATTTTTTTAACTAAGTATTTAATTGTGAAGATAATTTTTTTTAAGATTGTAAACTACCTATTTTCTAAAAATAAATTCTATTTTTTATCATTATTATACTATATTATACTATACTATTATACTATAATATTATAATATATTATATTATACTATAATAGTGCCATAATGTATTAAAATATGTGTTTTACTTGACGTTGTGCACTGTTTCAACTTAATTAGGGTCTTGGTTTGATGAAAAGGGTCCGGTTTTTTGAAAATTGTGTCCTAATATATACATTTGTAGGATGGTTCTGTGTTGAGATATGAGATATAATGTAAAATTCGAATATCCCCTTAGTCTCCTCTAACGTACACATATTTATTCAAAAATACCAAAAATATTCTTAATTCCGGTTGTTTTGATGGGGTGAGTGACAGCTTTGCATGTCATCACGATAAGAGGTCCATGATATTTTGAAGTGACTGGAATTTTTAGCCGTCTTCCGTGATCTTCTGTCTTCCCTCAAATCATACTTGGGTACCATTATATTATCTTAATCACACATGGGCGGCACGTCGTTTAAGAAAAATAATCAGCAATAATATACCTACAGACTATATCGTTATAGCAATATAAAATACATGCAATATTTCAGTCTACTTTACTACTGATATTTCAGGCAGTAAAATTGTTTTGATATAGCCAAAAAGTGACTTTGACTTTATAACATTTTTAACGATACAGATTCTTCATTACGTTAATCAAAATCAAACAAATAGTCAATTAATGTTCTGACTTCACCGTTATAGGCTTACCTCGTTTTCTTCAGCTAATCAAATTGTTCTCTTCAAACAATTTGTTTAATAATTTACTTGTAGCGAACACTGTGTCCGGCTGGCATTGTGCTGCCTTATCTTTACAATATATAAAGTCTTCAAACAATTTGAATAAAAGGATAAGTTCTAACTGCTAAGTTTAAAAACTTTGTCTTGGCTGAAGAAGCTTTTTGGTATGTCGTATTAAGATTACCTGTATAAAAAAAAAAATTTCCGCACGGCACTGACTTAATCTAAATGAGAAGTTTAAAAAGCGATCGTCTCGGAAAGAAAGTGAAGTTTATAATTCAATAAGTTGATTAATGAACCTGACATAAAGGAAGAGTGAGACATTGAAATGCGCCACCAAAGATTGCGGGAGAGATAAAAAGTCTTACTTGATACAAAGAGTATGTCGGCTATCTAAACTAATGTTAAAAATACACTCCTCACTTAACGCTTACTTAAAATCATACATATTTTAGTGAGTGCAAAAATATTTACGTAAAATTGTAGTGCATTGGATATTTTTTAGAAAAACGAACCTGTAGTGCTAGTACGAGTTTTATCGAAAGCTAATAGTGCAACGATCGAACCATTCGATCATTTTGTATGAAGATTAATAATAAATAATAAATAAATAAAACTTTATTGTGAAATAATTAATTAAAAACAATTTTTATACAAACACTTTAAAGATTCAAAGGGCGGACTTATCCCGAAGGATCTCTTCCAGCCATTCCATTTGACTGACGAAATAATATTTTGTTTGACGATCGAATGATTTGACAATAATTCACATTGTATGACAATCACCTAAGTATTTCGTTTCGATATTCGATCATCGAAACGATAGTCAAAAACTTATAATAGGGGTATTGCCAAGGGCGGATCCTGGGGGTCATGACCCCCTGCCCCCCCCCCCCATCTCCTATGTTGGGTCCAGGCCTTATTTTTTTGTTCAGTACCTACTTACATTTACATATTAATAAAATACCTACTTTTCAATTATTTCTTGTCGGCCATGATCCACCCCCCCTGGATCAAAAGTTCCATATATTCAATTTAGGAAATGACCGTTTTTTGGGAAAAGTGTAGTTTCCAGATTCCAAATTTTGGAAATGACCCTTTTTTAGGAAAAGTGTAGTTTCCAGACACCAAATTGTGGAAATGACCTTTTTTTTAGGAAAAGTATAGTTTCCAGATACCAAATTGTGGAAATGACCTTTTTTTGGGAAAAGTGTGTTTTTTTTAAATCATGCATATACATAATTTACATAATTAGTTGTTCACAAAAATGTAATTAAATCCGTTAAAAATAATAATTAAATGTTCATAAGTAGCTACAATGAATATATCTCAGAACCTTTGCTAGAGCAATATCTGGGTAAAATATTGACCACTATAACGGCCCAGCATCCTGAACCACGCTTCAGATAGGTCCATCCGTGAATCTACCCCAAACGTGAATACGTACGAGAATACGGGGTATAAATGTAGATAGATATAGGAGGAGTAGTATAGAGAGGGTTGTTGGAAGTAGGCGGCCTTTCTGCTGACTCGGTACAATCTCCGCCCAAACCTTCCTCCCCCGTGCCACCCTCACTTCTCTTCAGGACCTAAACACATCCCTGCTAATAATAATACTACTACGTAGTACGTAAAATTTTCATACTAACCGCTCCTGAACCTTTAAGATACAAGTTTCTACACAATTTAAATAAACCATCAAATCTTGGGGCTTATTAGCTGTTATACTTCCATTGGTTCATATTTCACACAAAAGGAATGTATTTTTCTTCTTACTTATTCTGTCATATTATTATAAAAGAACTAAGTAGACCCTGAATCTACATCTTATTTTCACATTAAACTTTGAGAAGCGTTTTAACTATTTGTAAAAAAAAAATTAGGAGTGATCGTCCATTCCAAGGGCGGATCCAGCATTGGCGCCAGGGGGGGGGGGTCACGACATAGTAAAAAAGGTCATTTCCAAATTTTGGGATCTAGAAACTAAACTTTTCCTAAAAAAAAGGGCATTTCCATGATCCAGGGGGGGGGGTCATGAACCACAATAACTTATAATTATAATAGATAAAGTAGGTATTTTACTAATAAATGTAAGTACTGTACTGTAAAGGCCTGGACCCAGCCCAAGGGGGGGTCATGACCCCTCTGACCCACACATTTCATGATAGAATAAATCAATGATAACTCGACAACGAGTGCAAAGGATTAAAAAAAATCAATGATAAAATTTATTAGTTAATAAGATTTATTTTGTGCCCATTCTTCTGCGAGTTCAAAGTTAGCTCGCTAAATGGACCTGTATTAAATAAATTCGTATATAACCAAAAGAGAGTTTGGAAAAATTGATGGTCCTTGGTGGTGTCGAAGGTTCGAGAGGCAGAGGAAGAGCACCCACGAGATGGACAGACCAAATTAGGGCAGCTCCAGGCACAACAGTTGTTGGAGCAGTGCGGACGGCGGTGTTGAGAGAGGTGGAGGACAATTATACACGATGTTGTTGCGGCAGAGAGAGAGTACCAGGTCACGACCCTCAGTAATGAGGACTAACGACGATGATGATGATGATGATAACCAAAAGTATCAATTGTCTCCACCTTGCTTTTTTTAGGTAAAAAAATTTATTGAAAATTGGCATCAACGACATATTTTCTACATAAGAACGTTCCAAAATTCTGTACGTCAGAGGTGAGGTGTGTCCAAAATTTTCAAAAATTAAAACATTATAAACTAATTTTTTGAAAATTTTGGACTTAACACATCTCACCTCTACCTACGTACAGAATTTTGGAACGTTCTTATTTTAGTTCGAACCAAAAGCAGAATAGGGGGCATTCATATATTAACCTCCTGAAGTAACCTTTATCCTCGCAAACCTCTCAGTCATCCTGCAGCTTACCACCTCTAGTTTCTTCAAGAATAAATAATGTTCTTCTTCTTCTCTTCTTCCTAGCCTTCCCTCCACTGCTGGATGTAGGCCTCTTCCATCTGTCTCCACTTCTCTCTATTCCGAGCCGCTTCAACCCATTTTTTACCGGCGACCGCAACAATATCGTCGGCCCATCTCTTTTGTGGCCGACCGACTCCCCTTTTGCTTTCCCATGGTCTCCACTTTAAGACTCTGGGAGTCCATCTCGAGATTGGCTGTCTGGCTACGTGTCCTGCCCATTGCCACTTCAATTTTGCAATCCGATCCATAATATCGGCGACTTTTGTTCGGCGTCTGATTTCTATGTTTGTAACTCTATCACGCAGACTTATGCCCAACATTTGTCGCTCCATGGATCGTTGCGCGCATTTCATTTTGTGGATAGTATTCATGGTCAGGGACATTGTTTCTAGACCATATGTCATCACAGGCAGGATGCACGCTTCATAGACTTTTCTTTTTAAATTAATGGGGATATCCTTATTTCTCATTATATGATTGAGCTTTCCGAAGGCTGCCCAACTAAGTCCGATTCTTCTGGGTATTTCTGCATGTCCGAGGTAGATGTATTCTTCAACAGATTCAATCGTTTTGTCGTTGACTTTTATGTTTCTGTTGGATGGACATCAAAGAATGTTCATCTGTTATTATATATATACGCCCCAATTCTATAAAGAATATTAAAATATTTTTTTATAGTAAATGGCGTCAGAATAGGCTAAGATTTGAATTAGATGGTTTCATAATGAATACTCCTAGTATTGTACCCCTAGTGGCCCTAGTATAAGTTTGCGATGATCGAATATTGAAATGATCATCGAAAAAATTGCCATACAAAATGATCGAATGATTCGATCGTTTGATGTTACAACACTATTTGCGCGCTAATAATAAATGCTTATTTAGTTTTAAACAGTAAGAACATAATTTGAAATAATCGCGAGGAAAATAGAGAAAAAAAACTAATATTTTTGATTTCGCATATAAAGTGTTTCTACCAATGGAATGTGTCACAAAAAAGGATCGATGTTTTTTATTGTGAGTGATTGGAAAAATGAAGTAGGCAGATATTATTAGGATGCGTGTACCTACTTGGGTGAATTTTACTATGATATCATCTAGTCAAAAGATATAAAAGAAAGTCGGCTTAGTTGGAACACTTATAACTCGAGATCAGCCGAACATAACTGAATAAAACAATACCTATCGAAAAATGGATAGAAAATAATATAAAATATTAAAATTATGGTATATAATATTTGAGGAGGTCGCAACAGGGTAGAGTCACTAGACAAATGTTTTCTTTGAATTATGATGTTCCCTTTAAGAACACAATATTTGGCCAGCGACAGTTCGTATACACTGCGCCCAAACTTTTTAATAAATTGCCTGTAGAGATTAAGAAAATCTTGTGCTTCTATAAATATAAACGTGCCTGCTCTAGTTGGGTCTCATCTATTCAGTTGGAGGTTTTGCAGGGCATCTTGGGTTTTGTCCCATAAAGTATTTTGTTTAGTTTTTTTGTCTTTTTTTTCTCTCTTCTTTGTACTGTTGATTTGATTGATGTTTGTTGAAACAAAGAGTGTTGTGACTGTTGGGTTAGGCTTTGTTTGTGGACTGTACGTATTTGAGTTGGTGGTTGTGCTGTTGTTCGTGTTTGTATGTTCCTTTTAATATTCTTTTTTTGTGAACTGTATATAATGTTTGCCCTAGTACAGGCTTGGCCTATTTGGGCAGCAGTTAAATTTGTTATCCATTATCATTGTATTATTATGTTTGAATAAATAAATAAATAAATAAATAAATATATAAATAAATAAATTATATAATTATAGGTATCTACACATTATCATCCAATTCAAATCCTAACTCCCTTTAGGGCATGGGGAGGCAACAGGAACTCTCCATTGCGCTCGATCTTGTGCAATGTTTATGACTTCCTCCCACACCATGTTCAAATCCCTCAGCTTTGTTTCGAAAGGGCGGAACACGGTATGTGAGGGTCTTTCTCGTCTTAGGGACCCTATGGGAGGAAGAACCGCGTTCTCCTCGGCTAACCATTCGGCATCCTTAACTCATTTATTTATTTTACTAAAAATGATCGCACTCAGCATATTAATAATATTTGCATTGAACACTGACTCACTGACTGACTGACGTCATTAACGCCGCTAGATGGCGCGCCACTCGCAACTAAAGACAAATTTTGTTCTAGGTACTAATACGGCTGACAGCTGACAGTAACACAATAATATTATTAGGTATGCCTGTACCCGTATTCTCCAGCAAGTGTAGGGTAGCCACGGACGTTTATCATTTTTTACGTTTTTCAGGGTCGAAAAGCCAAACATGCGATTCCCAAAAAAATCTCACCTCACGATGAGCGGAGTGAAGCAGTGTGGCATGCTTAAGGAATTCTTATCGCCATATAAGTATTGGCTGAGCAGTTTTTTTAAAGGTTTTGATGTAGAGATAAACATTTTTCGGGTTATTTCAAAACTCCCATGCGAAGTCAGCCATAAGAAAGTAGAGTTGACCAAATCAGGAAATTTTTAGTCATAGCGGGACTTCATAGCGAAGAAAAGCCTTGCTAATGCAATGTGTGCAATAAAAAGTTGCAGACTCAAGAATCACACGCGAACTCATAGCGGAGAAAAGATATACAACTGCAACAATTGCGATAAAAAGTTTAATCAATCAAATAATAACTCATGATAAAAGCCATTTGAATGCAAAGTTTGTTATAAAAAGTTCAAGTTTTTTTTTAATGTCATAGAGTTCTATTATCAAGTGCTTTAAAGTCTGACATATGAATTCGGCCATAAGAAAGCAAAGTTGCATGAAAAAGTTTACCAAATCAGAAAACTAACGCACACACGCGATCAAATAGTTAAATACCCACATGCTAAAAGCTACTTGAATGGAAAGTTTGTAATTAAAAGTTTTAAGTTGTTAGGTAGGTATACGGTGGATGAACCGCAGTAGGTATAGATACATTTTTTGCACTCCCTATGACTTGGTATACCACCATATTTAAAAGATTTGTTAGGTATATTTTGTCAATGACTGATGCATGTGTGTTTTAATTGATAAGATAAAAAGAAATGTTAAAAAATATTGTTTTAAAACTCGTATAAATAATATAAAAACGTAAGGAATAAAAAACAGTGGTAGGTACTCACCTATTTCAGAAGAAAATGTAGAGAATAAAAATTGTATTAAAATATCAAGTTGATACTTTATAACCTAAGTAAATACCTACTTACCAGTTATTTGGTCGATTAATTAATTATTACCAACCGATAAAAGTAAAAGTAAAAATTCAACATTTCAAGGCTTTGTATTGAGTGAAGGTGTTCTATAGAAAAGATAGGAACAAGTCTCTATACATTTTTATCGATTTGCCAGTTGAGGGAATTTGTGCTTAGCTTGCAGAATGGAGTGGAAAAGGAAAGAGAATGGTTGGGAACATCAGCTGGGCCTGCCATCTTGTTTGAGCAGACACAATTATTTATGATCGAATCAATACAAGGATTTTGTACCTATTTTTATTGCATAATTTCATAAACAATACTTCTTACTCAATTATACCTACTACTGTGGCTGTGGCCAACATGCGGCCCGCGAGAACTTTTCATACTTTATATTATACTAGCTGGTACCCGTGGCTTCGCTCACATGTTATTTGGTTTCTCTTCCTAAACTGGCTGAACGCTAACACCTGTATATAATAAAACCTTAACAGAACCCTTTTAGGGATATTCAAATACCTAAATGTATGTTAAACGACTTTTTATAGTTACGAGTTATATTTTTTTTGTCCACTGAACCGATGGGCTACCGACCACTTCAAATAAATTTGTTTTGCTACGCAGGGAGCATTTTATCAATCGCGCCAACTATCTACTAACTTACAGTTATGTCAAACGCAAATTCAAATTTAAAGGTAGAATCTTTTTGTCAAAAGCACTAAGAATGTTCTAAAGGATATAAAGCTCCATATTATATAAAGAGATATACCTATCATTTGAAATTATATATCTCTTCATTTGAATTGTCTTAACAGTTTTTTTAATTTAACATGTGGAAGTCGTAAGCAATTAATATAGTATCCAGCATCTCTTTCATATCAACAATGCAGAATCGTATCAATAATAATTATAATAAGAAACAACTTGAGAATATGACAGAAGTGTGTGATTCCTTTAATTGTTTCTTGGTTATATGTGCAATTTTAAGCCCCTAAATAATATTGCATAATTTTAAACCCCTATGGCAAATAGCACTTTCTTCAGAAGGTGAAAGCCATGAAAAACAATGTCCCATTATTTGGGGTAGGCTATCCTATTCCTATTTCGCCAAGACTGTCTGAGAGGTCTGAATATTTCTTTTTTTTTTTAATTTACATTTAATATCCGAATTACCTATTATATTTTTATAATATTTTTGTCACTCAATCTATATTTGAAAAAAAAATACAAAAATATGTGCTTCATATACAAATAGGATCAGCCCGCGAACTTTTACCATATTTTTCTGACTTGACAAACATTGTCCTGTTAGAATCCCATAACTCTAATAACTTTTATTCCACCAAATGACGTCATTTGAAAGCAATAATTGTTATATTGCTGGATATGAATAAAAATGAAATAAGTGATAGGTATTTTGTACTTTTTTAACAATACTCACTTCTATCTGCTTTGGGCATTTTTCAAGCTACAAACGTTTTTAAATCATTTCAATTGATATCTTGAATTTGCTGTTGTTGATCTGGATGTAAGTTTGCTTGTCTAGTGTAGTTATCTATTATATTACTAAGAAGGTTATCTACATTCGTTAATTTTATAATTTTACGGGAAACTTTCTTATTTTTTCATAAATACCTTCTCCTGACAAAAGAAAACAATACAAAAAAGAATTAGCGAAATCGGTCTAGCCGTTCAATAGCCGTAGTCATGTTTGCTTTTGTCAGAAGGTTCTTATGAATGAAAAGAGTTGAGCGGAATAAAAATAAAACTTATAGTAGGTAACTTTCTTAGTACATTCATAATACATTTTTTACAATTTTGAAATAAAATCAGGCGATTGACAGAATGCGGATACAAAATATAATAATATGGTTTCAAACAGATGCATCGTTCGGAATAACTAATATAGTTAATAGGTAATTAATTTATCACTATACAAATAAAAATTCAATATTCATAGTATGGACCACGTCTGTCGAGTAGGCTACTTTTTGGTACGGCCCATTGTGGTATTGTGTTAAATAAAATGAAACCTCGAATATATTATTTATTCAAAGGAGGGACGAAGTTCGACGGGTCACCTAGTCAAAACAATATTTATTACGTAATCCATGCGGAGTGGCGAAAGTAGGTACCTACCTACCTATGTTTTCCTAACGGGTGCCGCTGTGACCTTCATCTATTATAGGTAGGTACGTATTTTTAAAAACAAAATTATTATTTACGATCTATCCTAAATTTATGAGTATTTTGTAGATACTTTTAAAATGTAATATTTTCAAATTAGCTACATTAATTCATATTAAAAATAATCTATGGACTTAATTCGATTTACTTTTATTCAATATTACCTATAGGTACTATTCATGGATTACCCAAAAATTCAAAGCAAGGTTTTTAATAGTTTTTTTTTTATAACCATTTGGTTAGTTTTTTCTATGAAATGCGTAAGTATATTTTTTTTTTACTAAAATGGCTTCAAATAATTTGACAGATCAAGACATAACGAATTATTATAATATAACCCAGGTTCTTCCCATCTATGTACTTGACGTAAAAAAATTAAAAAAAAAATATTTTTACCTAAAAACCGCAAAATAAAAAATAAATATTTGCAATCGTTGTTTTTTAGACCTTTCACGTTACACGTGGAGCGAAGTAGATTAGGTAGGTACCTACCTATATTTTTCTAACCCCGCGGCGCGAAGTGTGACCTCGATAAATATGATGTTTAATCAAAATATTTATAAAACCACCCCCAACCCCTTCCTATCTAATTAATGTTATCTTTTGAAAACAGAATAGTATAATTTGAATCTTTATGAAGATATCATTTTTTTGAAATTTTGATAAGACCAGTTTTAAACTTATTAGGAGCCACTTAAAAATCATCCCTTTTTATATGTGCCCTTTTTTATCCCTTTTAGTAAAATTTTGGAAAAATTGCCGAATATGCTAACACTCATTTCTATAGAAGAATTCATATGCCAAATCTCAAGTTCGTACCATGTCTAGTTTCCGAGATATTCGCATACTTTGAAAAACATTCAACCCTATTTTTCACCCCTTTAGGGGTGGAATTTCCAAAAATCCTTTCTTAGTGGAAGGTTATGTATTAAAACCTACCTGCTTTCCAAATTTCACTTCTCTACGATTAGCCGTTTGGGCTGTGCGTTGATGAGTGAGTATGTCAGTCAATCAGTCAGGCACTTTCCTTTATTATTATAGATACCTACTTCCATACAAAATTATCTTCTTCTCTTTCTATTAGAGCAATGGAGAGCTGTTGTTGCCTCCCCATGCCCCTGATGAATGGGGTTCAAAGGTAGATTACATATTGTGCTTATGTAGGTATGTATTTCTGTGCATCCTGTCCTTTCTCGGATCTTAATTTTCCTGATGGGAAGCCGATTTCCAGTTATCCGTAGGTATGGTACCTATAGTGGTCTATACTTACCTGATGGTGGTCTTCTGTCTGTTGGTGTAGAATCAGCTTCTATATTTAATGAATCCCTTCAGCATCTGCTCTCCCTACGTGATCTCTCCATAAAGATTTTTTAGATCTACTCCATCCTTTAAAAACATCCTGGACATCGCATCAGGTTCTTCTAAAATTGGAGTTCCTTATTCTTGTTCCTGGGGTTCCTGAAAGCCCAAAGAAGTGCTGAGAAATTAAGGGTTTCTCAAAGAGCATTGGAACGAGCGATGATATAGTGTTGCCACCTGTCCAAATTTTCGGAACGACCTTTTTCTTTTAGTTTACTTTCAACTTTCCGTATACCAAAGATTCGGAATGACCTTGTTTTACGATTGCGTCCGGGTTAAAATTCTTAGAAAGGTGGCAACACTGTGGGTATAAATCTTAGTGTTTTGGCTAAAGGTTCACACCAAGCCATCTGTCACACACATACACACACATTCTCCCTTTAAGGCCCCCCGCACACCGCGAGCCAGCCCGGAGGAGACCAATCCGCAGCAAACTCGACCCGCACGAAACCCACCTCCCAGGTCGATCGAAGCAATCAAACCAAAAAGCCGGCCCCGGACGAATCAAGCCCGCCACGAATCACCCCCAAACCAACCAGCAATGCGGGGGCCTAAGCCCCTAAACCCCCCCCCCCCCCATCTGTCACAGCCGTGACTAAAAAAAAAAGTATTAGGGTCAAAATTAGAAATACTTACCAAAGGTACCTAATGAGAGCTAGAACAGGAGTGTCGGGCATTGTCAAACGAGTGGCAGCGTTAAAATGGCGATGAGCCGGTCATGTTGCTCGATAAGAGGATAATGGACAAAATGCCTTCTGTGCTGGCGCCCTAGGACTACAATTAGAAACCCTGGCCGTCCACAGCTTCGATGGAGGGACGACATCGTAAGAACCGTTGGCTCGCAGTGGATGCAGGTTGCACAAGATCCGGGGACGTGGGAGAGTCTGGAGGAGGCCTATATCCAGCAGTGGACTGATAAATTTTCCAATTTGAGATTATTGTATGGTTAAAGTTAGCCTTGAGGGTAACTTACACGCAAAATGTGCAATGACGCAAAAATTGAGACCGATTTACAAAAGGGTATAATATAGAGAAACAATCGATATCGCCCTAGTTATAACTAAACTTGCCTACCTAAACAGAGTGCTAGACAAACTGGTATCGTACATAGTGAAGATCATTTCGTGTCCCGTAAGGGTTAGGCAGCTCTACTCTCTTCTATCCAAGCACACTTCTTTCGCTTCTTTTACCGACATAATAATATTATCATTACTCATAGGTACAACCTCTATTTCTCTTACTTCTGACCTGCAGCCCGATTCACGGAAAAGTTTAAGTCTAAGTTCGAACGAAGTTCGATTCAAACTTTTGTGAATAGGGCTGCTGGTAATAATAATTATTGTAGGCGGCGACTATCTACAGTCTATGTACCTATTCACGGAGGGTTTGAATCGAACTTCGTTCGAACTTCGAACTAAACTTACACTTAAACTTTTCCGTGAATCGGGCTGCTGGCCTTCCTTGAAGACAGAATTGATGTGTTCGATGCACGTCATTCTCGGTAAGAAATTATCGTCATAGGTAGCGACTATCGTTAGGTTTTATTTTTTTGTGTAGGTACGATATACACACAAGGGTGTCGCCAATGGGGGGCAGGGGGGGGGGGGGGGGCAGCTGCTCCCCCCTAGAGATTAAAAAGATGTAGCCAACTGAATACGCATACGTTTGAGATTAAAACAAAGTTAAGTGGGATCCGATTGATTTAAAAAAGTTATAGAGGTCAACTAACAGGAAACTTTGGGATTAATATGGGATTAATCAAATTTATTTTTAAAAATTCCTAAAAAGGAGCACCTATGTGAAAATTTCTATGAGTAGGTAGGTACCTACCAACTGTGTTTCAATTTTTAATAAGAAAAGGTATGTCAAAATTGTCTTAAATTTTCAATAGGTACACTTACACAAACAGTACAAAAATTACCTACCTACAAAAATATTAAATTAATTATTATTACTATATTATATCATTTAATTATTTTAAATAATTATTTTTAACCTACAACTCCACTTCAAATTATAAGGTACTAGAGGTCCGCCCCAAATACATGCACGACTCTATACCATCTAATGATATAAAAATGTTGGTTGGGGACCTAAATGCAAAGATAAGCCAGGACCCAAACCTGAAACACATCACAGGTTTGAACAGCTTGCACACAGAAAGTAACGATAATGGATCAAGATTGACAGACTTTGCAGAATCGCGGAATATGATCATCTCCTCCACGCAGTTTCCCAGGAGGAATATCTATGTATAAATGGACGTGGACATCCCCAGACGGTAGGCATCACAATCAGATTGACCACATTTTGAATGTGAGAACATTCCGAGGTGCCAACTGTGACTCTGACCACTTACACTTACGCTACATACAAAGGCAGAATTACAAACGCTAGATCAGGGAAACATCCCTCTATCCCGAAACTCCATAGCGATGCATTAAAAACAGAACAGGGCTTGATCAAATACCACACCGCCCTTACTGCCCATCTACCAAACGAAATAAGTGGTGAGAACTCACATGAATCCATAGAGACGGACTGGACCAACATCAAGAATGCAATTCTAAAAGCGGCAGAATCGAGTATCGGAAATAAGCCCTCGCAAAATCGAAACCCATGGTTTGACGAAGAGTGTGTGAGATCCATCGAAACCAAGAACGAGCTCAGAAAGCAATACCTAGAGAGAGGCACTAGAACTAAAAGACAGGCATATGAACAGGCTAGAAGGGAATCGAATAAAATGATAAAGAAGAAGAAAAGAAAATTCCTGAACGATGTAGGTACTGCTGAAAATGGAGGATGATTTTATGGATAACAATACTAAGGAGGCGTACAAGGGTGTGAACTTTTTCAAGAAGGGGTTCAAGCCAAACACTAATCTCTGCAGAAATGCCAGCGGAGACATCATCTCAAATAAGGAAAAAATTAAAACCCGATGGAAAGAGTATTTCAGCGAACTTCTAAACCCCAACAACACTTCTGGACAAGAGACCACACACATTCCCCAAGAGGATGATAACATCACCGACGCAACCATCCCACCAACAATCTCGGAGATTAAAGCGGTTCTGAAAGGCCTAAAGAATGCCAAATCACCAGGAACAGATAACATCCCTGCTGAGTTATTCAAATATGCCAATGAACATCTTGTAACCCTCCTCCAAAATATGATATGTAAAATATGGAACCAGGAGGTAATTCCGGAAGAATGGCAAACAAGCATTATATGTCCCATTTATAAGAAAGGTGACAAATTGAAATGTGAAAATCACCGAGGTATATCACTGCTATGCACCGCATATAAGATCTTCACAGCCATCTTAAAGCAAAGGATCGAGCCATATGCCGAAGACCTTTTAGGGGAATACCAGGCTGGCTTTAGAACGGGCAGATCAACAACAGATCAACTGTTCACGGTCCTACAAATATTGGCTAAAGCATGGGAATTTGATATTGACATAATATATCAGTTGTTCATTGACTTTAAGCAAGCATTCGACAGTATCGATAGGGAAAAACTGTATGAGATCCTGCTCCAATTTCAGATACCCACAAAATTGGTGAGATTAATAAAAATAACTATGACTAATACGAGATGCAGGGTGAGAGTGGATGGAGAACTGAAGGAGGAGTTTAATGTCACGCAGGGACTCAAGCAGGGGGATGGCTTAGCACCAACGCTCTTCAATATAGTGCTCGAGCATGTCATCAGAAGTAGTAGACACTGGCTCAACCATATGTTATAAAAGTAGCCAAATAGTTGGATATGCGGATGACCTCAACATAGTCGGTAGATCCCTAACAGCTGTAAGAGAAGTCTTCGATCCCCTGGAAACAGCAGCTCTAAATGTTAGACTTAAAATTAACCAAGATAAAACTAAAATAATGATACAGAGCAGAAACCTTTCGACAAACAGAATACGAAGCAACATTCAGTTTAAGGATACATACTCCTTTGAGGCAGTCGATCAGTTTACATATCTGATGGGCTCTAGCTTAACAGAGACCAATAAAGACCAAGCCGAAGTAAGGAAAAGAATCACAGCAGCCAATAAAACACATTTCTCCTTGCTGCCTGTGTTCAAGTCTCGCAACGTCCACAGGAAGACCATCAAGATTACCCTTTACAAAACCATTATTAGGACTGTATTGGCATATGGATGTGAGACTCTGACAATGACAGTGAGGACAGCTGAAATGTTGGACATGTTTGAAAGGAAGGTGCTCAGACGGATTTGTGGACCCGTAAAAGACGGAGAAGTTTGGCGCATACGACGCAATGACGAATTGCACACTATATTTCAGGCTCCTAACATCTCAACGCATATAAAACTACTTAGATTGAGATGGGCTGGACACGTGCAAAGAATGCCAGAATCGCGGGCTCCAAAAAGAATCCTGACAGGACATCCAGGGTGGAGAAGAAGAGTGGGCAGACCGAGACTGAGGTGGGAGGACGACGTGAAGAGAGACGCAGCGCAACTCTTGCAGGTGAACAATTGGAGAGGGGCGGCTGGGGAAGGGAGCTGTGGAGGCGAAAGTTGCAGGAGGCCAAGGCTCGATTTGGGCTGTAGCGCCATTGAAGAAGAAGAAGAAGAGGTCCGCCCCAGCTTCGCACGGGTAGATAGATACTTAAAAATAATTTAGTTTTCATACAGATCCCTAACTTTTTCAAAATATTTTATAGCATATGTTAATCTGGAATAATTGCATTGCAATGTATCGCGTCACGTCACTTTACCACCGTGACTACTTTGCGCGGTATTTCTACTAAACTTGACATGACTCCCCTTAGTCCCCTCCCCGCTCCCGTACGCACTCTGTGTCGGATAAGTTGAGATGATAAGAGACTATGCTTTTTTTCCAATACTCACATTTTTAAACTCGTGATAACTTTCGAATGGAATGTCCAAATTGAATAATTCAAAAAGTTATACAAACATATTGAAGCAAACAGACTTGAATATGAACTAATTTATTTTAATAAGGAGTAATACCAAGATACCAATAAAGAGCCTTTTCTAGAGGTGACATTTTATTGATTTTTTTTAAATAAAAAAACACTTATTGTGGCATAACTATAATAGTTAGACATATGCTGTCGCGATACTTTTTGTAAATAATGATGTCTTCTACAAAATTTTAGTACATTGTTTTATTCTATCATCATTAGTTTTCACAGCGTTCGCGATAAAAATAATATTTTAGGTAAATTTTTTACACCTTGGGTTACATTATTGAAGTTTTCGTAGGTTACCCAATTTTTTTTGGAAATTAAATATAGCCTATGTTCACCGCCGATATTGTAGCTTCCCAAAAGTGAAAGAATTTTTCAAATCGGTTCAGTAGTTTTGGAGCCTATTCGATGCAAACAAACAAACAAACAAACAAAAAAATCAAATCTTTCCTCTTTATATATTAGTATAGAAAAGCAGCAATTTTATGTACCAACGCACGCAATTACACATACGTGTCTAGAATATTGTAATAAATTTTTTGAAAAAGGTTGACAGTGCCATCTATCGAATACGATTCGAAATCTTTAGCGGTTATTGCATGGATAACGCGTTTTGTAGGTTTTTAGAGAACGTATTTTATTTTACATTTCTAGCGATAGATGTAGTTGAAATAAAGTTTATTATATAGTATGTATTATTATAATCTGAGGAAATTAAATTTGTTTCCTACAATCTGAAAGGTGTCCTTTTAATTAAAATGATTTGATACTCTTTATGGTCATAAATATTGTGTAAGATCGAGCGCAATGAAGAGCTGTGTAAAGGGAGATTTGATTGATTGATACTCTTTATAAAAAGGATTTTAAAACCTTGACAGTTTGTTTATATTTTTTTTTATTGTATTTTAATGTTTTTATTAAGTACTAATGATTTTATTTTATTAGAATTTAATTTGCGCCAATACCATACGCATATATATATATATATATATGAAGCGTACGCGAAACGTTTTGGGTACTCCGTGTACTCAGGTTGGCTCTGAAAAGAGCCGTTGGTCGCCCGACGTTTCGATTGGATTCCACCAATCATCATCTGGGGCAGATGGGAAGCCGCTGGGAAGCTGCTTCCCAGCGGCTTCCCATCTGCCCCAGATGATGATTGGTGGAATCCAATCGAAACGTCGGGCGACCAACGGCTCTTTTCAGAGCCAACCTGAGTACACGGAGTACCCAAAACGTTTCGCGTACGCTTCATATATTTCTCTCCGTGATCACATCTTCACAGAAATATATATATATATATATATAAATATAAAAAGGAAATTTTATTCTTCCAAAATTTATCGTAATAGGTATAGAGATGGGACTAACGGCTTAAATTCAAAAACGTTATAGCAATTTCGTTAATTGAAAATAACGTTAATATTAAAAGCTTAAAGCAATTTTATTTTATAAGCCTAAGTGAACATTTGGTATCTAGAAACATAACTTTTCTTAAACTTGACTTTGTCCTAAAAAAAGGTCGTTTTCATAATTTCAATCAGTATTATTTTCATTCACCTAATATTGCCTATATATTAATAATAGGGGTAGGCTATTATTTTTGCTTAATATTACATGACTATTATTTATAAATATCGTTATATATTAATAACATTATGGGCGTTATTTTTATTTATCTAATATTTTTATCAGCTATCGTTATAATGCCCATCTCTAAATATGTATTATATTGTTTAAATTAGTAATACATACATCTAATGAAATGGAAAAATATCTCGTTTAATTAAGGTATTAAAAATTGTGGAATCGTTATTGGTGTATTTTTATTAATTTACTAGCTGACCCATCGAACTTCGTCCAGTCAATAAAATATTTCTGAGCAAAATAACATAGCTAACATACCTACATGACTACTCATTGTGAAAAAATCTAAAGTTATGTGGTTGTAATATACAATTACAATGTCGGCAACATTACCGCCGTCTGTGGAAACACAGGGAAAACATTGATCTATTGAATCTTTCTACCAGACATCTCCCTATTTCCCCAATAGATGGCGGTGGCAGTACCGGTTAGAAAATCCATTCTTTACTAACTTTAATATTATATTTTATATCATTTCTTTTCCATTTATTCAACTTTTTATTAGTTATTCTGTTATCCGGAGTGGAGAAGAATCCAATAAATTAATCATCGGAAGAATCTGTTCAGCCGATCTCGAGTTATAAGTGTTAGCACTAACCCGACTTTCATTTATATTAGAGATTAAATATTTTTCGGAGATATTACAAGAATAGAATATAAAAAGAAATAGTGTACACACAATGACTTGTGGGCTTAACCAAATTCACTTCAGACATCTTTCACAGAAAGCAGAACTTGTGTTGTGAAAGATGTTTGGCACCAGGGATGGGACCCTCGACCTACAGGACGAAAGTTGTTGACTGATGTGCTAGGCCGTATAGGCTACCAACTATCTTATAAAACGTTTCTCTGTTCATTTTTGTGAAAAACACCTTAAAGACAATCTTAGCCAATCTCAAGAATACATCACAATATTATATTCATTATTAAAAATAAAACAAAAGAATTGGAAGGTAAAATAAGTTTTATAAAAATTAAAACAACTCTTTACTTATATAAAGGTTATACAAAATATTACTTCAGATAAATTAACCTTCAAAATCAACATAATTAGTGCCGTACGAGTCCTGGTCCGATGTTGTGATTGTGTTGGCCATAGGGGTTGCTGAACAGTTGTACAAGATCCCAAAGTCTTGGTTATTGCCCATGATACTATTGACTGTGAATAAAGGTGGAAGGCGATCACTTTCAAATAATGCCACTGGATTTTCTAAAATGGATTCTTTTTTACAATACCCTTGAGAGAGATGTAGGAAGAACAACTGAAATAAAAAAAAATAAAGTATACCATTATCCTAACTGGAATTATCTCAGCCAACAGATGCTATTTTGGTCTTCAAAAGCTCTTAAGATCTAAGCTGCCCTCCAGGAAGTCAAAGGAGCAACTGTATAAGACCACAATTCTGCCAGTACTCCCATACTCCTCAGAGTCTTGGTCGCTGAGTAAAGGCTTGACATCTTTGAACAGAAAATACTGCGAAGATTCTATGGACCAGTCAGAGATGGAGAACACCGGTGCATTCAATTTAACCGCGAACTTTATGAATTGTATGATGAAATCAACGCCAAAAAGCTTAATTGTCTCCGCTGGCTGGGCCATGTTCAAAGATTGAGAGAACCGTCCATTCTCAAAGAGATTTTTTGCAAGAAACCCGCTGGAAGGAGTGTTGGAGGCTGAAAGAGTCCAGGATGATCCAGGATCTTTGAGAAGTTAAAATATTTAATCAGTTTACTATTTAAAGTGTTTAACTAAATTTTGGTGGATTGCAGCACTAGAAAGAAGATGAATAAAAAACTAACTTTTGCTCTTCTAAAATGAGCTAATATATACCTATAACAACTATGTCAAAATAATTTTATAATAGGCACCTGATCAGGTGAATCCTTTTGCCAAATAAGTGTTTGATTAGGTTTGTTTCCTTGAAATTTGGAACTAATGTATGCATCATATGAAATCCACGCACCGTACACTGAAGAGAACAAATCTTTAGATGACGAGCTTGTATTTAACTAAAAACATACAAAAATCAACATATTATAATATCAAGTTTAAACAACGAATATTTATGGATGAGATATATTGGTAGAAATTGCTACAAATGGACTAGTGAATTTTATTCACAAATCTGGGATAACCTTAAGTGGACACAAATACACTTTTGACATAATATAACACTTTTCTATACAAAGGTGTCAGTACAGCCGATGGAACTTATTGCCTGAGGCAATTTTTTCCAGTCAACCGGTCCCGCCCAATCTGAGACAGGCCAACCCCGGGTAGAAATAACAAGTGAAATAACACTTAAAATGATTCTGACCCGATCGGGAATCGAACCCGGGACCTCGGATCTGAAGTTCACGCCAGTACAACTAGGCTACTGAGGTCGGTTGAGGACATCTTTCACACTAAGCAAAGGAATTTAACCTTTTTGGGTTGAATTCCTCAAATCGAATCAGTACAAAAGTCGGCGACGAAACCATTAGGTAATCAACAACATCCACATTTATTGTCATTTTTTTCACCTATATTGTCTATAAAGGCTTTGATAATAATTAACATTGAATTTGAATTTCACTTTCACAAAAATATCATAATTATGAACATGTACTTACATAAACAGTACTTTCTTCATTATTTTTGTTTGATAAAGAAAATGGGATGGAGTAGTTAAAAATATCCCTGACATTATCATTTACTCTGTTTTCGGGAGTCAAAATACAATAAATGATTTCTTTAGCTATTTTGTAACTCAAATCAGACAGTACAATGTATGATGGAACATCGATAAATGTCTTCATTCTCGGGATAGCAGCTAATGGCATCACTAAAAACATTAAATAAATAACATTATGAAATCTCCTTCAAAAGTTTAAAGTTTGATTGTAGAATTTGATAGAATTTCTTAAGAGGCTTGCCAAAGATTATACTCTTGAATATTCCCTAAAACTCTAACTATGGCACACTGTGGAAAGCAGTAACAACAGAAGTTAGTTGATAGTTTTTTTTTATTTAAAAATTAATTGATTTTTTTTAAATTAATTAATCCTTAAATATTGAAAAATACAAAACTTGTGTATTGTCTTTCCAGGTAATTTCTTTTACGGTACATATAACCTTGGCATTACAAATTGACTCCATCCCTACACAAATCAAAAAAGTTTGAGAATAATTAGTAATCTAGTGCAGGTGTCGGCAACCTTATGAGTAGGAAGAGACAAAATTTACAAAGTTTCAATGTTTTTAGAGAGCCACAAACCAACAGGGTTTAATTGGTTTTTATTATATTCAATTCATTTTTGCACGGCATTTGCTATAGTATTATTATCTTCCCTTCTAGTTTGTCCCGAGAGCGGTAGCAATCCTATAGAAATTCTTCTTTTGGACCTTGGGATGACATACAAGTGACAAAAGGTCAACTTGTGACGGGTCTTTTATGGAAATATGGAAACCTTACGAAACCTGGAAATATGTTACATTTGAAAACATTTAAAACATTTTATCTTGTACTGTTTTAGCGGATAGGCAAATCTTTGAGTTTTTTTTTCAAGACTATTTGGTTTGTTTTTGAAATGATGGTACAGTTCTCCAGATGCATGTATCAAGCAACCCGTGACAAACTCACCATTTATGAAAGGTTTGCCTGTTTTGCATTTAATGATACTGCCAATCTTGTGAGATTAACATGACTTGTAGATTGCGTCCTTAACACGGACCTTGATTGCTGTTTTTTTTAGCAGCTCGTCAGTGGCTTTTTCAAAGAGCTGCAGGTTGCCGACACCTGAGCTAGTGTTTCTAGTTATTATAATTTTATTACCTATATCAATTGAATCATTCAATGAAATGTGAGAGAGGGTATTATCTGTAGGTGAAGCAATCAGGGACCATCTGAAATGTTATAAAAAAACATTAATTTGGTATTAATCTCCCCCCCCCAACCAATCCGTAATCTGGGGGCCTAAACCTTACTTAGGAGCATAGGGAGGCATCAAAAGCTCTACATTGCGATCGATCATGTTGATCACTATTCTTTTTTTAAATGAGATTTTTTTTTAAATGAATGTTGCAGTTTAAAGACGTAAGTCAGACCCACGTCTTTAAAGGTTGCTCGAAAATCCAGCAAAGAAATCAGAGGTGCTATTCTTAGGCGGCAACCTCACTGCAAATTAAGCATTAATTTTATATAACAAAATAAGTTATTAAAATATCTGTAAAAAGATAACAAAATCAAAATTTCTTACAAGATATCCGCTTCATAAACAGATTTATTGAATGTTTCATAATTAAGATGACGATATCTCTTTTCCAAATCCATTGTATTTTGAATGAAATTATCCTCTGTGATATTAATCTGAAAATATTATTTTTTTTATTTTTGAGCTATTTAATCTGTGTTTTTTATTGGTGAAAAATATGTACCTAATTAATTTGAATCAAAAACATTTCAAATGTTTTTGTGGGGTTTAGATTTTATCACATGATTTATATGAGGTTGCTTTATAAATAGTTCATCACAAACTAATATGATAAATAAACATAATTACAAAATAGTTACATACCATAGTAAACCTTTGATTGAATTTACTTCTGTCTGTCCAAGGTTTGTTATTTTGTACTGTGATGGGATTTTTGATTACATAATTATTCATATGTTTGTTCCAAGGTGAATTTTTTATAGATTCATATGCGGTCTTTGTTTGATGAAATACTCCATTTGTACGAGAATGCATGTATCTAATTTCAGAATCATCGAACGATTCGATATACAAAAAAGAACTGACATCGTTCATCAATTTATTAGCAAGTGAATAACAATAATCCGAATCGACACCAATACGCGACTGAGAAAGTATGAAATCTTTATATAATTTATATGCATACAATGCTAAAAGGGTGTTGTGTAGTCTTCGCCTAAAATAAAAAGAAGATTAGTTTGTTATAGAAACTATATAAGAATAGTCGCTAATAAGACAGAATGAAATTGTATTTGTCAAAAAATTGAAGATATTTACCTCACGTCAATTGTAATACCAGTACTAGACTCAAATGTCAACAGATCTTTGAGATAGTCAAAGTGATAAACGTTCACAGTTATATTTGTCTCTTTTACATTTTTCATAATGAGATTTGTAACTATAAATTCCCAGTCAATCTGAAACATTATTATCAATATTATTTAATATAGGTATTGTGAAAATTGAAAAAAAAACTACTGTGTTTTAAAAAATTTGACCAAGCTAAGTAACTTAAAAATATTACATTTGGTATTTCTTTTGAAATAATTGATATTTCGTGTGTTTCATATTTTTTATCCGCCAGAATAATTTTCTTATCCAATATTTTTGTATTAACCTGCAAACAGAATAAAAATGCCGTCAAAAATTATTGCTTCATGTTATCCAACTTTGAAAGTAATTAAGTGTTATGTGATAAAAAAAATCGAGATTCTTACCATTTTGTCAAACAAGAAATGTTCAAAATCATGTGATATTTTGCTGCGTTGTTCGTTGGACATGAATCCATCGACAGTTTTAAGAGCTGTGTTAAAATCTTTGAAAAACATTTGCTTTTTGCATTCATGATACGGCAAATAAAAACTATCATAAGTGACAGTATTAGGGGGCGATTCTAAAGATAGTTTCCTAACACACGCCTTTTCATAATTTTTGTAATCGCCCAACAAATCGTTGAATATATCTTCAAAGTAAACAGGCTGCAGCACTAAACTTGTGAGATTTGAATTTTCTCGAAATCCTATGTCCACATAGACATCAAAAAAGGGTATTACATTCCGTTTGATCAAGTCAACCATGAGTACTTCCAGTTTAGGAATATCTAGCGAACTATCAGTAGTGGCTTTTTCATGGATAAATTCATATCCCAAATATTTGAATGCTTCTTTCACTGTAATATAATTAAATTATCCATTAAAAAAAATTCAGAGTTTAGTAAAAAAATAAAATTGAATACTAACACACTGTAGATGGATAGTTTAAAAATTTACCTTGCTGTGTTGGGTCTGAATAGGCATGGTTCATGCAAGATGTCAAATAGTTTTTATACATTAGCAAATAATATGGGCTTGTTTCATTCACTTCACTGAGACCATCTGGAAAATAAAAGGTTTGAAGTTTGTAGAAATTATTTATATAAACAAAAAATAATAAAAGTAATAATGAAATGTACCTTTAATTCTCTTGTAAACATCCTTTGCATAATCATGATCGTTAACATAATCTTGATTTAAACCTTCACATGAATACTTATAATAATCTGAACAGGGGTCTGTACTAAAACTCATGGACATTAGCATCCTGGAGGATATTTTCTTGCAATCTTCAGTAGAGCAGTACTGATTCTCATCAAATATCTTTTGACATATCTCGTAACTATATACAGTATTTGATGAATTTTCATATTTATCTTCTTCATATTTATACTCCGTTGTTTTTTCATGATTTGATTCAGTTAACATTGTGCTTATAGAATTATAATAATTATTTGTGCTTGTTTTAAAATAGTCACTGGCTATCTGAAAAATATTCCGACTATAATTTCAAAGTTTCACGATTATTGACACACCAACAATACAAAAATTATTGATATATATACTTACATTTTCAGTTTTCTCTGTAGTTTTTGGTGGATAATTAAATGTCTTCGCTGTTCCTGTAACTGTTTCTTGTGAAACACTTTCTGTTGACGTTTGTAAATTATTCTCTTGCCTCGTAATTTGGGATGGGGTTGTTAATATTTTAGTTTCCTCTGTAGATTTTGGTGGATAATTAAATGTCTTTGCTGTTCCTGTAACTGCTTCTTGTGAAACACTTTCTGTTGACGTTTGTAAATTATTCTCTTGCCTCGTAATTTGGGATGGGGTTGTTAATATTTTAGTTTCCTCTGTAGTTTTTGGTGGATAATTAAATGTCTTCGCTGTTCCTGTAACTGTTTCTTGTGAAACACTTTCTGTTGACGTTTGTAAATTATTCACTTGTCTCGTAATTTGAGATGGGGTTGTTAATATTTTAGTTTCCTCTGTAGATTTTGGTGGATAATTAAATGTCTTTGCTGTTCCTGTAACTGTTTCTTGTGAAACACTTTCTGTTGATGTTTGTAAATTATTCACTTGTCTCGTAATTTGAGATGGGGTTGTTAATATTTTAGTTTCCTCTGTAGTTTTTGGTGGATAATTAAATGTCTTCGCTGTTCCTGTAACTGCTTCTTGTGAAACACTTTCTGTTGACGTTTGTAAATTATTCACTTGCCTCGTAATTTGAGATGGGGTTGTTAATATTTTAGTTTCCTCTGTAGTTTTTGGTGGATAATTAAATGTCTTCGCTGTTCCTGTAACTGTTTCTTGTGAAACACTTTCTGTTGACGTTTGTAAATTATTCACTTGTCTCGTAATTTGAGATGGGGTTGTTAATATTTTAGTTTCCTCTGTAGTTTTTGGTGGATAATTAAATGTCTTCGCTGTTTCTATAACTGTTTCTTGTGAAACACTTTCTGTTGACGTTTGTAAATTATTCACTTGTCTCGTAATTTGAGATGGGGTTGTTAATATTTTAGTTTCCTCTGTAGTTTTTGGTGGATAATTAAATGTCTTCGCTGTTTCTGTAACTGTTTCTTGTGAAACACTTTCTGTTGACGTTTGTAAATTATTCACTTGCCTCGTAATTTGAGATGGGGTTGTTAATATATTAGTTTCCTCTGTAGTTTTTGGTGGATAATTAAATGTCTTCGCTGTTCCTGTAACTGTTTCTTGTGAAACACTTTCTGTTAACGTTTGTAATTTATTCTCTTGCCTAGTAATTTGAGTTAGAGTTGTTGGTATTTCAGTTTCCTCTGTTGCCTTTTCCGAACTTGGATGACCATTAAATTGAGTATCTGATAATGAAGTAGTTGTTATATGGTGTTCAACTTTTTCTGTAGGTGTAAATCCCTTAAACATCAATTTCATATTTTTTTCAGTCACTTTCTCTATCACCTGTGTAAATGTTGAATCCACATCTTCAACTTCATCTTTTAACTTTTGGGTGACCGTTTCTTTCAAGTATTTGGGATCTGATGAATCGTAATCAGACATCTGATCATAATTTTGTGAAGATTCTGGTGTAGTTGAATAAACTTTTCTAAAAGAATTATACCTTCTTTCTGGAGCATTGTAGATATTCTAAATCAATAAATAAAATAAAATGAATTTACCTACATAACTTAAAAATAAATTGATAAAGTTATTCATTTCTTACCGCTTTAATCCCTTCCAAATCACGTTTAATAGGTAGAGCGATTAGTAAAAAAATTAATACAATAACTAAAACCACTAATGACGAACACAAAAATGTTTTCCAAAATGTGTTGTCACTTTTGGAATTTGTAGGCACTGGGTTATACACATTGTAAGAACCTTTCGACATTTTTAGTATTTTATAATGTTAACAATTATTAGTGAGAACTCTTGAAAACCAAAACGTAAGATTATGAATAGGACAGGGACAGGGCCGAATTTGTGATATTTCAATTGTGTTTTTAACATAAACTATTGTCTAATCTATTAAAAGTACTTTGTCCTAAGAGTTTCAAACATTAAAGTCCTATTACAGAGTTTGGGAACCCTTGACTGTGCTGAAGCGCCTTAGGCATAAGAGATACTTTGGTAAAAGTAAGTTTATAAAAGCAAAAAGCATATCTTCTGACTTTTGATTTCAATAAATCTAATAAGTACAGATATTATAATATAGGTATCAATATAAAATATAATCAATGTCATCATCATCATTGTCTAATACTTGAAGGGTCTTGGCCACCTCTAAGAAATGTCTCCAAACTTCCCTGTTGCTAGCAGCCAACATCCAATTTCTTTGCTCCCACATCTTGCAGTCCACAGCATGTATGAAATAGATTTTTGTTATAATGTTGCGAGTGTATTTGAAAATATTTGCACGATTTTAACAATGCAATAGGTACTTATGATAGCATTCACAATTGAAACTTGCTACTTAAAGCAGAATTCTTTTTTTTCATGGAATGTTATCCAAGTTTGATCCTGACACACAAAACGGGAAATCTAACCACGAGATAAAAATATCACCGGTGATAACTGACCACAAATATTTTAGCAATCAAAGTAGGTATATAAAATTAAATGGTTGGTAACTAAAATGCAATACAAGCCCTGGAATTGAGTAGGTTGGAATAACGGGAAAGATAACAGCAATATATAGATATTTTTGTCATTGGAACACCTCGCCTGTGTCCTACATACATTTCTTCCCATTCTGGGTCGTCACTACACGTTGTCTTTATTTTAACCATCATCTATGGTTGTAGAAATGTTGCCAGCTCAAACGAATTTTTGTTTATATGAATGAAATTTAACATGTCCCACTGAATTTAAAAAAAGGATAAGAGTCTGCAAGAAGTAAACAAATATACATAAGTAGTTATGTGATAACGCACTTTCTTACCTATTCTTATTTTGTAATAAATTTAACTATAACCGGTTGATTTGAGGTCTTTGCATCTTTCAGTCTTAAATTATTATTATAGGTACACATATTTTATTATAAAAAAATGTATTTGTTACCTGCTTTTTCAATATGTTTGCTCTTTAAACAACTCAAAGTATTTGAAAAAAGTCTGATGAAAAGATTAAAACAAAAATGGTTTACAGATTATTAGTAATAATTGTATATTGCATGGGTGCTTTGAAAATTTCATTTCCAAAACAGAAAAGGAAAATTCAAAATTATTTCCTTGAAAATTGAAAACAAATAAGGATGGTTTTGCTCAACATTAGTGCAAGAAAGTATTTTGTCTCTTCATTGCTTAATGTTTTAAAACAATGTATTATTTTCTTTTTTGAGAAAATGAAAATAAGTTCAAAACCACACCAGATATTAAAATGCAATTGAAGACCTTGAAGCAATAAGATGACAAGCCACAAATTACGTTTTTTACAGGAGAGTAAAGAAGATTTCAAAAAATCCTATAATAATAATTATTTTGTGTTATTTTTTATACATGTAACAAGAAACCAAAAGTTCAAAATATTTTTTATCTTTATAAATGCTAATAAGAACAACAGATCTTTGGGCCAATTACAGAAATAACTCCTAAAGAACAACAGATCTTTGGGCCAATTACAGAAATAACTCCAGAAGAAGTTAATGTAGCCATATTTCAAATGAAAATGGGAAAAGCTGTAGGACCAGACAATATCCCGACTGAATTTTCGAAAGAATGTGATGAATTCGGACGAAATTGGCTGCATAACCTTTTTAAATTTTAAGCTGGAGACCCAATGCCAGAAAAATTTAGAAAAACCTTTCTGTTGCCTTTCTACAAAAACAAAGGAGACTCAAGAAAGTGTGACAACTACAGGGGCATCAAACTTATGTCCCACACAATGAAAATTTATTAATAAATAATAAACACAAAAATAAGGAAACTTGTAGAGATACATGAAAATCAGTGTGGCTTTGTATTGGAAAAATCTATTGTTGTTATAGTTGATGCCATCCAAACTGTTAGGACCCTGGTCGAAAAACACAGAGACGCGCAAAAAGACCTTCACATGGCCTCCATAGATCTTGAAAAGGCGTTTGACAGGGTTGCAAGAAGCCTGATATGGGCAGCACTTAGAGCCCATAATGTACCAGAAATATACGTACACACTATTCAGGATATGTACAACAATGTCAAAACTCAAGTGAGGTGCACATCAGGGACTTCGCTAGAATTTCCTATAAAAGTGGGGGTACACCAAGGATCCGTTCTCAGCCCGCTACTGTTCATCTTAGTCATGGACTATTTAACCAAACAGGAAATGAACAGCCTCCTAAAAATCCTACTATTTGCGGACGATATAGTAATGATTAGTGACAAACAGACGAAGATCTGCAAGAAGGATTGGAGAGGTGGAGGAAAGCACTGGAAGACAACGGACTGATAATTAGTAGGAAGGAAACAGAATACCTCTATGTACCGTTTGAGAAACAAAATTTGACCACACCAAATTTACCCATAATACAGATGGATGGAGTAACACTACCAAATAGCGACTCATTTAAATATCTTGGATCAGTCATTCAAAATTATGGAAGCTGTGCTGCAGATGTAAAACACAGAATTAGTGTCGGATGGAAGAAATTCAGATCGGTGTCAGGAGTTCTATGCGATTCAAAAATGCCAGTCAAATTAAAAGGAAAAGTTTATCAGACAATTGTCAGAGCCGCACTCCTGCTCCGAATGTTGGACTAGGAGTGACGGATATAAATAGCAAGCTTGAGGAAAGACAGTTGCGATGGTATGGACACATAGAATGGAGACTGCAGTAACATATTGTAAATCAGGCCATCAACATGAGTGTTCCACGTGGGACAAATAGAGGATGACCAAAGAATTCCTGGGTGGTGCAGAGGCATGACCGGATGCGAAGATTGGGATTGGAAGAGGTGGTGCAGCAGAGACGGACTTATAGCCTAAGAACGAGGAGGGCTGACCCCAACGGTCTACTTAGACGCTAAGTTGGGAGCAAGCTAGGGAGAAGAAGAAGATAAATGCTAATAAGCCCACATTGTGGCTTGTCATGTTATTGCACAAAAAATTATTAAAAAAAATTTGGTGAAAACATAAAGAACGCTGATTTCGACCGGCGCTAAGAATGTTTCTATGCATTTGAATGAGCATATGCACAGCAAAAACAAGAAGCCGCTTTCGGGTATGCCCATTCAAATTGATTGAAAGCATAGAAAAATTATTTGTGGCGATCGGAATCAGCATTCTTTGTGTTTTCACCCTAAAACAGGTATTTTGTAATTTAAAAAGATATTATAACAATTTTACTCATTATTGTTTTGGGTAGTCCATAGGCAAATACGGTAGGTAAGTCTTATTTATAAGTCAATTTTGTAAAAATTGTGGCTTGTCATCTTATTGCTCCAAGGTCTTCAATTATCCAATACTATCAAGAAAATCATTAAGTAGAATCCTGGGGAAATTAATGTAAGTAAATTTTTCTTCTTTATAAGGAATAGTTATTTGAAATGTACAGTAATTAATATGCTTGAATGATTCTAAAATTTGTAATAAGCACTAGTAAATTAAATTATATTATAGTATGGAGGACAAATGATTGATTAATGTGCAAGGAAGCAGTGGTTTGAAAATCTGGATTTTAATTATTATCGAATGCTCACAATGCAGAAGACCAATATATGGGGCCTTTTATCTAACCACGACAAAATTATTCTTAGAATTGAATTTCCTCTATGGTATCAATTCAAATATAGAACAGAACAATAAATAAGAATGGATCAAATATTGAAAGACAAATTGCCCATTTTATTGTCTTTATTTTTAAAATGTTGTTTTCAAGAAATATATTATCTCATAAATTTTTTATTTAATTTCAACTTTTAAATATACCTCAGTTATTAAAAATAATCCATAATACGCTTCGGAACAGTATAAACAATTCAGAAACCGCAGCCCGGGCATTCCCCAATCAGGCAGATTTTTTTCAAATTTTCTAAGAATTCTATAGGTGTAGAACCCTCCCCTTTTATCATATCCTACCCATAGACAGATAACATTATTTTGTTTTGAAATGTTTGGTTTGGTTGAAACTTATTTGTATGATTTTGGGGATTCTTCAAGGCTATGATGTTATTTGACATTGCTATAGTCGTAAAATAGATTTTCATTTTACACAATAGTAGGTCAGAATGTAAAGACTCATGAGATTATGTAATTAAATTATTTTTTTTTTAATTCTATCTCCATTATACTAATACCTAGAAACAATAATAAAACAAAAAAAATCCATAATGTCATAACCAGTTAGAGAGTATATGTGTTCTGTGGTCATAACCTCTCGTTAGAGAGTATATGTGTTCTGTGGTCATAACAGATGAGATTACAGGAGAGAAAACATAATTAATTTTGGTAGTAAATGTTAAATAAATAAAATTAAAAAAACTTTTCTATATAAAAGATGACAGATAGCTGTTGAAACTTATAAAGCGAGGCAATTTTTCCTAGTCAACCTGTCCCATCCAGTTTGAGACAGACCAAACCCAGGTAGTAATTTTATTTATTTATTTATTCATCAACAGCAAATTGCATTTTAAAGAAAAAAGATAATACAGAATAGAATAAAATACAAAATAACAAAAGAAAGTAAAAAATTTAACTAAAAACATAGAAGTAGAAAAATTCTGACCCAACCCAAATACATGATTATATAGGTCGTTTATTTAATAGACTTCAAATTTAACAGACAAAAAATTGAGTCAAATATAACAAAAAATAAAAACATGTTGATAACATTATATGTACCTATAATAATGATTGAAATTTAAGTGTCACTGCATATAAACTATATGTAGCGGCCGTTATGATCACTTCATATGATGCTGTCCTGCTAAAAGAAAGGACTTGGCCTGTTGAACATGACTGTTGGCACTAAAGGACACTAAAGTTTTACTGTATTACACTTGAATTTTCATTGTTATTCACAACAAAAATTTCTAGCGATGTACAAGGGCTGAGGTTATTTTTTCTTTCATGAATTTTGATATGTTGGTTCAACTTATCTGATCTGGTGAATTTCAAGGTACATCCAGATTCATTTTTAAAATGACACTCTCTTTTTTTATCAGGTTGATGTAGTTTCATGTGTCTGGTAAGCAAATCTTTTCTCTTGAAATTTTTAAAGCAGCTGCTACAAGAAAATTCCTTATCTACATTGTGTCTGACCATGTGAGATAATAAATAATGTTTCAACTTGAATGAAGCTTTACAAATGTCACATTTATATGAAACATAATCATTGTGTTGAGGAAGATGTTTGCGTAGAAGCCTTGCACTAACAAAATTTTTACTACAATGAGTACATTTGTTTATGTGGTTAACAGTATCAAGGTGATGCTTTAACCTTTCATTATTTTTAAATGTTGCTTTACAATGGACACATTGATGGATAGGTTTGTTGACAATATCTGCATGTAAAGTTGAGTGATAATGTTGGGCCATTTCGTCTAACGATGACGTAATATTGCTACACAAGCTACAATGATACTCCACAATATTATGATCTATGCTTATATGAGAGAGCAATGATTCTAAATCAACGAACATAGCTTTGCACTTGCTTTGGATACATTTGAATACTTTTTGATGGTCATGCTTCTTTACATGTCGCCTCAGATCTGCATACTTTTCAAATGTGACATGACAGTAGGAACAAACAAACAAGTCATCGCCTGCAGAAGAATTTTCGAGCATAACTTTGTTGATACCATCTGGCCATACTTTGTGAGATGTGAGGTGTTTCTTCAATAAAGATTTTTTTTTAAATATTCTTCCACAAACAATACATTGAAAATAGTTGTCTTTGGTTTTAACAAGAGCTTTACGATTGTGTGTTCTTTTTTCGTTTTTCTGAGTTTTGCAAACTGTACTTATGGGTTTGATTGGTGGTTGTGAATCTGAAGAAATATTATGATGGGTATGGTGAGCTAAATCATTGTTGGTTTCAAAACATCCACCACAAGTATAACAGGAATATGAATTCACAGATTCTTCCATTTCTTTATCAGCTATAAGAAACAGTGGAGAGTTGTGTTCGGGTTTATCATTTATTGTCTCTATGATCATACTATTATTTTGCAAAATACTGTAGTCATTCTCCACTAAACCTTTATTATTGAGTTTAGATATGTCCTCGATCACATTGTCTTCCAAGTTATTATTCTTTAAAAGCCAAACTTCATTAGAAGGTTGAGATATTGAAATGACATTTGTGTTGCATCCATTCATTCTATGGTCCAGAGAATGATCCTTTTTATGTGATACAAAATCCAAAATAGAAAAAAACAGCTGTTTGCATCTACCACATTGAAAAACATCTCCATGATCAGCGATAGTTGATGGCGATATTGCAATGATTTCATATAAAGGGAGAATTTCTTCAGAATCTAAAAAAATGAGGTTGGTATAATATGCATTCAGTGTGACTTGAACAAAAGATTTATGATTATTATTTTGTTCCATAATGAAGTCTGTATATGTGTAGGTACTATATTTAATCCTTAAATTTATTTTGTAAGCCAGCGCGTGTTTTTGTGTTCTGTTGATATTGTTCAAATGTTGATAGAATTGGACAGATAGGGTGCGCCTCGCCAATGGTTCGTTCTAAATATAAAGACCAAGCTAATGGCTCAGACAATAAGAATGGACAGCCTCTAAGGAGTTTTGACTATGCAACAATGGTCATTCACTATAATAAAGTGATAGACATTATAATATCAAGCAAATCGACAGGTTATAGTCTCTACTTGGTTCTAGAATGTATCTTATAATTT
The DNA here is from genome assembly GCA_963576905.1 of Mystacides longicornis. NCBI lineage: Eukaryota > Metazoa > Arthropoda > Insecta > Trichoptera > Leptoceridae > Mystacides > Mystacides longicornis. The sequence continues at coordinate 22,765,105 of OY756424.1, forward strand.
TAAAGACTCCACAGCTGAAATTAGTAACGTTAAGTTAAAAACCGTAAAAAAAACTTCTTACCATTGCTAAGATTCATTTTGTTTTTCTTTTAAGCTTCCTGTTATATTAGAAACCCAATAATACCACTAACTTATCTCATAAATATATAAAATAATCTAAGTATACATGTTAAGCCACCCCTTTCAAAAGATTAAATTAATTATTTATTTTTTAATTATATATTCTATTTCAAAGGTTTTGCAGTTTCAATGAAAATCTAACCAACTCATTTTTGACAACTGATTGACAAATGACAATGAAACAACGTTTGCATAATTTCATCTTAGGCTATTCGTGAAGGCTCGTAGGCACCGGATGAATCTATAATATAATAATTATTCTTATGTAGGCCATACACGCTCCGGTATACCTGAACGTCGTATGCGCAGGCGACCTGTTCAGGTATACCGGAGCGTGTGTGGGGGCAAACCTGTGCAGATTTTAGACCTGCGCAGGCGACCGGAAAAGAATCGAAAATTAACTGTTTGGGTGGAAACACGTAGAAAGCATATTCCAACCGTCCAATCTGGGACAGGATTCCAACTCCGAGTAGAAATTTCAAGTGAAAAAAAAACACAGAAAAACTCTGACCCGAATTGAACCCGGAACCTCGTGATCTGAATTTCACGCCTATACCACTAGGCTACCAAGGTAGGTCAAATATAGTCAGTAATCAAAATAAATAATAGCTTTCGAAGTAAGCGCAGGCGACCGTACGATAGATCGAAGCATGTGTGGCCGGCATTATGTAGATCAATGGTACTCAACCTTTTTTTTCTTCGGGCCACATAACTAACTAAACCTCCCTTTTACATCTAATTCAGGGGAATAGGGAGGCAACAAGAGCTCTCCATTGCACTCGATCTTGCGCAATGTTTATGACCTCCTCCCACACCATGTCTAGTAATCGTTTCTGTAAATATGTAAATCTATCAATAATGTTATGTAAATAAAAATCAGCTGTACTTTTTTTTAATAGTGGCGCGAAATAATTATCAATGCAATAATAATTGAATATAACTATTCGAAAGGATTTTATGTGCGACATTCGCCATCTGACGGCGGAGCATAGCGGGATTTGCGCGACATTCGCTTTAACACGAGTGCTCACAAAAAAATGACGAAAAGCCATCGGCGTGGCTTGTAAGTGCCACTCACAGAACACATATACTCTCTAACGAGACTGACAGTGACCCTGCCACTTCAACAGAAGCTCGACATTGGACCATATAATTGATAAGCGCCTAAACAGTGGTTGTTCTGCTCCATGCTAAAAAGATAAGATGTATTTAAATTTGATACTTATAACCATTATACATAAAGGCTATTATGACCTGACATTTAAAAAGTAATAATAATAATAATGCGCCCTTTTACGCCCCTAAATATAATATAGCTCAGATCCAAAGCAACATAGGTATACTGTAGTGAGTGTTCATTGTGTATGTGAATGATACCTACATAATATGTGTGTGTTGAGTGTGTATGTGAATGATACTTACACGACGCAACTATTTATATAATATTTGCCTTGAACACTGACTGACTGCCTGACTGACTGATGTCATTAACGCCGCTAGATGGCGCGCCACTCGCAACTAAAGACAAATAATAATATTGTTCTTCTAATACAATATGGCTGACAGCAGTGACAACTGACAGTAACATAATGATATTATTATGCCTGGTGGCTGAGCACTTTTTTAAAGGTCTTGACGTAGAGAAAAACAATTTTTTGGGTTATTAAAAAGCTCACATGCGAAGTCAGCCATAAGAAAGCAAAGTGTACCACATAAGGAAACTTTTACGCACAGCGGGACTTCATAGTGAAGAAAAACCTTATTAATGCCATGAGTGCAATAAAAAGTTTGCGGTTTCAAGTAATTTAAAGAATGACATGCGAACTTATATCGGAGAAAAGCCATACGAATGCAATAAAATGTTCAATCAATCAAATAATTTAAACAACCAATGACATGCTAAAAGCTATTTGAATGGTAAGTTTGCAATAAAAAGTTTAATTTCATTTTTAAGTTTGCATAAATAGTTCAATCAACCGTGTGCTGTAAAGTATCACTTGCGAATTCGGCCAAAAAATTGACAAATCAGGAAACTTTTACGCACAGCCGGACTTCGCTTTACTAATGCAATGTGTGCAATAAAAAGTTTTGAAACTCATAGCGGAGAAAAGCCATACGAATGCAACCATTGCGATAAAAAGTTTAATCAATCAAATGATAAAAGCCATTTAAATGCATATTTTGTTAGAAAAAGTTCAAAATTTGTTTAAAGTCTGACATATGAATTCGGCCAAAAGAAAGCATAGTTTGTATGAAAAAGTTTACCAAATCAGATCTTTAACTCACAGACGCGATTTCATTGCCAAGAAAACCCTTGCTAATGCAATGTGTGTTATAAAAAGTTTATTTTGCATTTTTATAAATAGTTATATTATCATGAATAGTTATAATCTATCATCGAGTGCTTTACAGTCACACAAATGAATTCGCCCATAAAAAAACAAAGTTTCCATGAAAAAGTTTACCAAATCACGAATCTTTAATCCACACACACGAGATCATAGCGGAGAAAAACCATACGAATGTCATGTTTTCAATAAAAAGTTTACACACCTAGAGTAATTTTTTAAAGATTTTCATGTGAATTCATAACGTTGAAAAGCCATACATATGTAAAGTTTGTTATAAAAAGTTCACGTTGTTTTTTGAGTTTTCATGAAGAATTCAATTAATCAAGTGCTTTAAAGTCTGACATATGAATTCGGCGATAAGAAAACAAAGTTTCCATGAAAAAGTTTACCAAATCACGAATCTTTAATCCACACACACGAGATCATAGCGGAGAAAACCCATACGAATGTCATGTTTTCAATAAAAAGTTTACACACCTAGAGTAATTTTTTAAAGATTTTCATGTGAATTCATAACGTTGAAAAGCCATACATATGTTAAGTTTGTTATAAAAAGTTCACGTTGTTTTTTGAGTTTTCATGAAGAATTCAATTAATCAAGTGTTTTAAAGTTTCATATAAGAATTCGGCAATACGAATGCAAAGTTAACGTGAAAAAGTTTAATCAATCAAATCGAATACCCACATGCCAAAAGCTATTTGAATGTACAGTTTGTCATTAAAAGTTTAAGTTGTAGATAGGTATTTGAGTTTTCATAAAGAGTTGAATCAACCAAGTATTTTGAAGTCTCACCTGTGAATGCTCACAGCTATGCTATGAGAAAGTAAAGTTTGCATAAAAAAGGCCATAGGTGGGCGCCACGGGCGCCTTTAAAAAACTAGTAATAATATAGTTGCAGTGGCGTACCGAGGAGGGGGGTGGAGGGGCGGGCCGCCCCGGGCGCGTTTATTTGGGAGGGCAAAATTTGCTCGCGCTATAATATAAACACGACTAGATTAAGAAATTCTGAATTTTTAGTTTAATAAAAAAAATTCATTTCATCTCGGGTGAAAGTCTTCAAAAAATGACATCTCCGTATGGCAAGTCTGCAGGTAAAGAAATTTGTGGGCAAGAAGTTGGCTATGTCCCACTGCGCGAAAATTGAATTTATACACTAAGATTTAGTTATACTATTTATTTTGAAATATTTTTTTTTAAATTTCGGTTTGTTTTTTTTTTCAATTTATATAGTGGGGGGGGGGGGGGGAGGGGCGCCAAGCTGTATAGTTGTGTCGTGTTATATTATTATACGAAGTATACGTGTTATATTATTATATATAGTTGTGTCGTGTTATATTATTATACGAAGGTGTGAGTGAGACGGGAACACGTTTTTGCATTTTGTTATTTTATACAATCAATTTGATTTCTGCAGTAACTAACATTACATCACACAGTACCCTTCTTTGACAATTGACTACACTCGAAACTAAATCCCCTACCGTGGGCGAATCCCTAGCCATGGAGTACTTCATATGACATAGATTTCGCTCCGTCTCCGTTCCGATACAGGATTCACACAACAGAAAATATAAATTCAAAACTTATTTAGTTGTAACTTGAAAACTGATGGAAATACGATTATTTTCCATATGAATTTCAAAGGAAACTCCCGATTCCTCAGTGAAAGTTGATAAATATTTTATTAACGAGGTTTTCTGGGTCTAATAAATAATCAGAACATCATTTGGGACCATTATTATTCTTTAAACAAAAAAGCTTGACAAATTTTCTGACTTTTTCAATCAGTCCTAGTTGTAAGTTGAAAACTGAAAATAAATTTCTTTTCCGTGTGAATTCCAAATAAAGTCACGATTTCCCAGCGAAAGTTGGTAAATCTATTATTAATAAGGCCGTACTTGGTCTAATAAATAATCAGAACGTCATCTGAGGCCATTCCTATTCTTTACTTTTTAAATGTTTCCAGTCCCGCAAACATGCAGGATCCCGCAAAAAAGGTGCGGGATTGGATTCCCTAGCCATGTTGTTATTGGCGCCACTTGCCATACCGATACGTATTGGGAGTAATGGTTGCTCCCAGGTATTTAAATTTATCCACCCGGGAGACCTAGTGACCGTCGATGGGTATCTGTTTATCGGGGCAGGCATTATTCGCCATGAGCTCCGTTTTACTGGCATTGACTCGAAGGCCAAGGCGTGCTGTTTCGTCGCAGAGTCTTGAATCACTGCGCTGTAATTCGTCGTCGGGCCACATACGTATATTTTAAAGTTACACGGGCCACCCCCCCCCCCCCTTCCCCAATGTTTGTATTTTAGCTTTATAAAAGGATTTTTTGGATATAATGATGCAACGTTCATAATCTAGTTAATCTGTCAACTTTAAAAAAAAATACAAGGTTATATAAATAAGGTGGTTCGTACTGTGACAATATTCTTCAGATATCATGGAAAAGAAATGCGTATTTAAATCACATTTCGGATAAAAAGTGTGGGCGATATTTTCGGATCCGGGATTTGAGCCCATGACCTTCAGTAGGCTGCGCGAATGCAGTCGACTGAGCTACCAACCAGCCACAATTCATTCATGAAAATATACAAAAATAATCACGGAGACTACCATTTCCAATTTCACAGTGTCACAAAACTAAAAAATCAGATTTTATCAATCTGTTCGTGCATACTGCATAGTATAGTGCAACCAAATTTTGCCGCCCTCTTAATAGAGGCGCCCTGGGCGGACCGCCCCTCCACCCCCTTCCTCGGTACGCCACTGCCTCTTGCTAATCCTGAAGTTAAATAAATAACACTCTTCTATACATAGGTGTCAGTATATCCGGCGGAACTTAATGCTTGATAAATTCTCTACCAGTCAACCAGTCCCATCCAACCTGAGACAGGACTTCAATCCCGAGTAGAAATTTCAAGAGAAAAAACACATTGAAAATTTCTGACCCGACCGGGAATCGAACCCGGGACCTCTAATAAATGTTTATACGAAAACTAAGCTAATATGCAGAATTACCTATATTAGTTCCACGGTGATTCTAAAAGCTTCAGTGAGACCACCCGTCGTCTCCATTTGGACACTTTATAAAGTACTGAACCATTTAAATTATCTTCGGAATTTGACCATACGGAAAAAATATTTTGTACCTATATCGATAATTTTTCTAGTATATAGTTTTAAATCCAAATACCCACACTAGATTTGTCAAGCTTTCTCTTCACTTTATCGAATAGGGTATTTGACTAATTTTCAGAAACCGTTTTAAATTATTCTACGATACATTATAAGCACATTCTCTTTATATTTTCTGAAGATATGCCATATTTTATATGAAAATCATGTTTAAAGTTTAAATATCCAAAAAAACGCGCGTAAAACGCTGTCTTGTATAATGGCGCTGGTCACGTGGTGCATTTTACGTCACACCATAGTATGGGTATGGTGGTTGGTAGAGTGAGAATGCACAGGTTTTGTATGGTGGATCGGTTTATTGTAGAAATAACATGTTATACAGAATACAGAAAGTACTATTGAGCGGGCGCCGTGTGGCGCACCGCGATGCGCGTCGCGAGGTAGAAGGTGCGTGTTGACTTTATGCGGATTTGGTGGAGACTTGATGGTGACTGATGGTTGGTGTGCTGCCTTGTACGATGTGGCAGGCTGCTACTGGATGACGACATCTTGAAGGAACACTATTGGTTGATGATGTCGTCATGAACAGGGTCGCCACAATAGTATTGGTATGAGTTTCCTAACGTTATTTATCTAGTAGGTGTTGGTTGATGACTGTCATTTCCTATAGTGTGACGTCACATTGACGTCACAGGGAACACATACAACTAATCACAAGGCGTTTTCATCGGTGACTAGTTCCATAGAAATATTTAGATTTTTATAACGTGTTTTTATAAAAAAATAAGCCTATTTAAGTTGTAAAATAAAAGAAATAAGCTTTCTTGGGCTATTTTCAAACAGGATGGCCACAATCTGTAGCTTATTTTTCATAGTGTCAAATACCATATTTTGTGCAATCCCAATCTAAAGGATGTTCGTAGATGTACTTCTTAATAATTTTTCTTTTTAAAAATATAAATAAGTATGTCTGTCTATGGTTTCATCTGTCACTATAATGTGAGCAAGAAAGGCAAAGAAAGGTCTGTGTGGCTGTGTCAGTGTTTTGTTCCTTCCTTGAACCGAGTGTGATATTTTCTTCAACCAAACTTTGTTTTCAAAGTAGTGAAACTTTTTGTTTATTTTAATTTTATTTATGTTTGGATAAAATAGAAGCAATTATAAAAATTAATGGAAAGATATAATTTGACTGTAATATGTCTTTTAAAAGTTCTTTCAATGCTCACTGTGATCCTGGACCTAGCCACAATCCACCACCTTCAACTATAGATTTGTCTAGTTTACTAAAAGATAACCGATCCATCAAAATTATAAAACCCAGTGATGACATTGTTAGCGGAGGTGGTGTAGTTTTCAATTCAGTCATGGACGATAGCTCTAAACGTTGGCTGGATAATATTCAAAACTCATGGAATTTGTGGAAGAAAAGCCCGAATACTTTGAACCTGTTGCGGAGGTTTTTTGAAAATGTGGACAACCCTTACTTACATACTTTGAAATTACTTATGAATTATAGAGGCAGAATAGATTGTAAAAACAATACTCTTTCATATGTTACTGTTGAAGAATTGAAAAACTGGTCTTGTGATACAAAGAGAGAATCATCCGACCTTTGTAACGCAAATATCAAAATAGCAGCTTTCAATATTGCAAAAGATAGGAACAACGCTTCATTTTTGAAGCTAGTTGCTGACACATATAGTATAAGTGAAGATGACATTATTTGTTACATTCAAGATATACTGCAACAAAAACAATACAACAGCGCATGCCATATTATCATTGCTTTTAGAATTGTTGTTGACAATATAATAGACTCTTTGCTCTTCCCATTGGTGCTTCAAGACAAGGGGACTTTGTTAGATGAATATTTATTAGCATTTCCTGATCAGGCCTTGACTTTGGTGGAATTTCTCGATTCATTTCTTGGAAATAATTATAGTTTCAAAGATCAGTTGTACAATTACATGTCAGTGAAGAAAATAAGTGTGGGTCAAATAAAGTGGGATCGTATTCACTACAAAACATTTGGTAAATTAATTTCAAGAATTTGTAATAAGCATCATATATCACTGTCTGTCTGCAGCAACCTCACTAATCAGAGGGCTGTGGGAGGACTTCGCTACTTGATACATCAGAAATATAATAACAATATCAGTGACAGTGCCTGGAATGATATGGTCATCGATGCCATCAATCAAAACCCTCATTTAATCCAAGAATTGATCACACTAGTGGACCACTATAATACCAAGGACGCGTGCAAGTGGGCGCAGTATTTTAATTACTCTGAAGAGCTTTGTCCCGAGAATATGCGACTGTATATGCGGCTTTATATGAACCGCGATGACAATGAGGAAAGTATTTCACCAACAACTTCTTCGCAAATAAATAACTATCACTCACTGCCAGGTTCAGTAAAGACTGTTTTTGTGAACACACCAGAATTATTTGTAGAAGCTGTGGAAAATGTTTTGACAAATGAACTTGTTATCGGCATTGACTCTGAGTGGAAACCTTCTTTTGGAACAAAGAAATCTACAGTGTCGTTAATTCAAATTTCTACCAGATCCACTGTATATTTATTTGACGCCTTATGCTTGAATCAAGACCATTTCACTCATTTGTGGACGTTGCTGTCAAAAAAAGTTTTTGAAAATTCTAATATTATCAAACTGGGGTTTGGTATTGAAAATGATATGCGAGAAATAAAGTCATCTATACCAGGTTTGAAGCTGTTGAAATATAAAGACTTCAACTTTATCGAAGTTCAAACACTGTGGAAAGCTGTGACACAAGTCGGTATTAAGTTACCTCATAAGAGAGAGGGCTGTGGAGAGGGCCTCAGTGCTATTGTGCAACAGTGTTTTGGGTCTTCCTTGAAGAAACATGAACAGTGTTCCAATTGGGAAATCAGGCCATTAAGACAGTCACAAATAGAGTATGCAGCGTTAGATGCGTATGTGCTTCTGGAAATATATAATCTCTTTGATATCTTATGTCAGCAAATGAATCTCAACATTGAAGACCTATGCAATAGAGTAAGAGAGAATGCAGAAAAAGCTCGAATGAAGAAGTCAAAGAAAAAGGCTTGTGAAAAGTATATTAATTGTAATAAAGGTCCTAACGATTCACACATTCTATCTACTAACATCAAACTTTTATTTGAAAGTTGTCTGGGGACTTTAGCTAAGTATTTAAGATGTTGTGGGGCCGATGTAGACATTATTCAAGAGAGTGAAACGTGGGCAGAAAGTGTTGATAGAGCTGCCAAAGAAAACAGATTCATTGTTATTAAAAATTTCAACTCCAAGAAAGTTAGTAATCAGATTCCGAGAAACCACGTATATGTGGTAGAAAGTCCCTCTACAGACGAACAATTCAAAGAAATTTGTTGTTATTTCAACATTAAAATCGAAACAAATAGTTTGTTTAGTAGATGTGATGATTGTAATGTCAAAGATTTAACCACAGTTAGTCAAAGTACAATGCTAAAGTTAAAATCCGGATCACAAAATAAACTACAGGAATCTCAAAATCATTTAGGGTTTCATAGTAGTTCTAATAACGAAGTAACATTTAACGAAAGGTTTGATGAGGATGACGACTATGATGGGTTTCTCAGTGATAATGACGTGGATGACGACTTGGTCCTTGTTGTGCAAGATCTAAGCTTGTCAGCCGAAAATATTGATATTAATAAATGCCTGACGAAATTTCGTGTTGAAATTAAAAGTTATAATGTTCCAAGTGAAATTATAAATTTGAATACAGAATTTCATATTTGTCAACCGTGTGGAAAGTGTTTTTTTAAAAATGGTTATTTTCCAGAAAATATTACAACTTATATTTTTCAAAATTTTTCTTAAAAAGGTAAAGAAACAGAATCACCTTGTATAAATATAATGAACCTATGTTAATTCATGAAATTTTCACTATAGATACATTAATTATCGTTTTCAATATTAACTACATATTATGAAAAAAAAAATTGTGTTTGTATGAGATTTTTCTTAGAAAAGGTTAACTTTTCTAAAGTATCTTGTGACAAGCTGCAATATTGCAGTTTCTTTTACTGTTGTAATACACTGGAACCTCTTATTGTGAGTCTAATTTGCAAATTCCGATATGTAACCCTGCATGTGGAACACTCAGTTGTGCCACCTGTCTGGGTTTCACGACGTGTGTCCGGGTGAAACTAAAAATGTCTCGGTCATAAGGTTATTATTTAATGACCTTTTTTTTTTTAAAATTTTCACCATTCCGGATACCAAATTTTCGGAATGACATTTTTTTTAAGTTTGTGTCCGGGTCAAAAATTTTACAAAGGTGGCAACACTCGTTTTTATCATGAGTGTTGTTCAATGCTTGTGTTTGAACCTTTTTCATTCTTGATGACAGATCTAAAAATAAAAAATTACTCACTTAGAGTGCAATAAAATTTAAAACTTGGTTTTGTGAATTAGTTGACCATATTATAAGAGATTCCACTGTAATTTTTATAATTTGGATGTAAAAAAGATTGTAGACTTATAATTCCTAGATAGAATGGTAATAAATACCTAGATATAAGATTGTACAAAGCATTCAAGCAAAATAGGTTATTGGGAGGGTTAATTAATGTGCAAGCAAAAAATATACTAATACAAATATTGATTTATATCTATTTTCTTTTCAATCATTTCCAGTTCATAGTATGACAACCAATTAATTTCTGGGCTTTATATTGGACATCAAATCTAACCCAAAAGTCAAAAGCACACTAGGGATGGGCAAATGAAAAAAATATATCGATATATATCGTTTCGATAGTTTTAAAAAGTATCGATGTATGAAGAGGACAAAATATCGATATTTCGATATATCGATATTTTTTAGCCCAATGCAAAAAAAGGTCATTTCCAACATTTGGTATCTGGAAACTGAACTTTTCCTAAAAAAAAAAAAAAAAGATATTTTTTGCCCATCCCTAAAGCACACAACTATAATTGAAAATTCTGCTTAACAAGTTGCATCTTTGAGAATGTCTATCCCCTTGAGCTATTGATTACCAAACAAAAGTTAGATCTTTTAATAGGGAAATTCTACCCATTCGTTTGTAGGTGCTGTTATATTTTACTATTAAATTTGAAAATAAAATTAACGAATTGAACATGCATTCTTGGTGGAATTATTTAAATACAGTGATTTAAATAAAACAATTGATTTGTTATTCCACAAATTTAATAATAATAAATAGATAAAATTAATTTAAAATTGTCCATTTTATAGCATAAGTTTACGATCTCTGCCTACCTGTGTGTGTATCAATAATTGCATTGTATTTGTTTTAAGCTTCAGTTTCTAAGTCACCTGTGACCATGCAGGACCTGTGCCTGCGAAACTAGTCAGGTTATTAACTTTGTGGAATAACAAATCAATTGTTTTATTTAAATTATTATATTTTAGTCTTTGGATCTGAAACTTATAAATCTTCATACTGTTTTAATAAATTTGAAATGGTCACTTTTGCATTTCAGTAACCAGCAACTTATGAGTAACCCCAATAAAACTAAAAAGACTATAAAACATGAAGCTACTTAGTAATAAAACATGGATGAGCAACCATTTTACCAACAGCATTCAATTTTTTTTTTTTCGATAAGTGCCTACAACAATCCATCAAAAGGCAGATGTTTAGGTGAAGTCAAAATTGCTCTTATTCTTTAAAGGGAGCTTGAAATAGAAGAGCATGAGATGGTTGACCGACCTCGGTAGCCTTGTGGTAAAGACGCTAGCTTCTGATCAAGAGGTCCCGTGTTCGATTCCTGGTCGGCTAAGAATTTTTTAAAGTGTTTTCAACTTGAAATTTCTACCCGTGGTTGGTCTCTGGCAGGTTGGAAGGGACCGATTGACTAGAAAAAATTGCCTGCCGTGGGGTTGCCGGCTAAGAATAGCACCTCTGCTCTTTTTGCTGGTTTTTCGAGCATCCTGTAGGAGGCAGGAAATCGAAAAATCAGATCGGGACCGTGAGGTTGACCACCTCACGTCCTTAAACTTCAACCGGCCAGAAAAGGCACAATGAGCCTCGAACGCCTTTAAGCGCAATGGAGAGCTCTTGATGCCTCCCTATGCTCCTGAGTGGGGCTTAGGCCTCCCGCATTGTTGGTTTGGAGGGGATTCGCTATGGGCTTGATTTGTGTGAGGCCGGCTTTTTGGTTTGATTTCTTCGATCAGGCTGAGAGGTCGGTTTCATGCGGGTCGGGTTTGCTGCGGATTAGTCTCCTCCGGGCTGGCTTTCGTTGTGCGGGGGGCCATAAAGGGAGTATGTATGTATTATAAGTTCTGCCTTGGCTATACTGACACCTTTGCATAGAAAAGTGTTGGTTTATTAAAGTTTCTTTTTCTGCAATTCCACTTACAATTGAGTGATTTATATTCATTAAAGTTCATTTTACAATAAAACGTAAATTTCAGTTTCGTATGTTAAGGACTCACGAAATCAAAAAGTGACAAAAGCAGGTGTTATAAATATCAAAATAACCCAAGTATCAAATATTTGACTTGTTCTAATCAACAATTTCCAACTTTTATCTCTATTTTTCATTTTATTATTAAATTTCTACTTGTTGCATACATGAGATTTTTCGACATGTTGAACATGTTGAGAATTCTCATGATTAGAAGTTTCGGAGACAAACATTACCACCTAATGGCGAACGTTGTTAACGTAAAGTGATCACACTAAGCCAGCCTTCGAAATAACAGTAGAAGACGGTCGTAAGCCCGTAGTGGTTTGTTCCATTTAAAAATCGAACATTAGTAATGAATTGTTAGAGTCATTAGTTGTTATTTTTTCTTTATAAACTTTTTTGTCAATAATTCTGCTGATTCACCCAACATTTAAATAAAACAAGTTATTAATTATTTTTATTTACGAGAGGAAGTATTTATTTTTATAAGCAAAATTTCAATTGATATTCGCATAACTAAAAATCATCTTGTATACAAAGGTATTAATTTACTCAAATTTCACTCTTATTTTGCTGCTTCACTACCAAGGTCGTCGCCAGCCCGGGGCCTAGGGGGGGGCAATTTGACCCATTCTTAGGGTATTCGGCGAATATATTAGGCGAAAATATGAATTGGCTAGGTACATTTTTTAATCTTCTGCCCCCCCTTGGCGACGCCCTTGTTCACTACAAAAGCATGGAAGTGCTCGCTCGACACCCTGAAACAAAAAGTTCCAGCGTTTGAGATAAAAATACCTCAAGGAAATTAAATAAATAAGTTATAAAATCAAATAATCACATTATACTGGTGGGGTTTGGACAGGACTGGGATATGCATCTTAAAGATGCCTGATAGCAGTAGGCTATGGAGAGCTGTTCAGGGTTTCAGAGTTGTAGCAGACTCTTCACACTTTGTTCCGTTCCTTTGAAGCAAATATCATGGGAAATGAGTATGGTGTAAGAGAAGATAATCAATGTTGTGAAGTATCAAGCGCAGTGAGGGGTTTGCTACTTTCCATTGGTCCAAAGAGGAGTCATATAGACGTAAGCAAATATGAAATAATAATGTGGAAATTTGCTCTGATGTGATTTACGCCAGGAGATTGATGTAGTTAATTGTCTGGCGACCTAAAGTGCTAGTTCATTTAGCGTTACTCAGGGTGAACCACGTGGAGGCGAACTAGCTTTTCACCCCTGCTGCTCCTTCCTTTCCCAGCATCACTGATAAACCTCCAGGTTTTGACCTTCCAAGAAGAATGTGGACCGCGCTGAATAGGATATGCACGGGTCATGGAAGATGTGCGGACTACTTTTTTAAATGTGGTTAGCAGAATTCTCCTGAATGTGACTGCGGAGCAGATAGACAGACGGTGAGCCACGTTGTGTTTGCGTGCACTGATATACAATATATCTCAACTTTTTGTTATAATTAATTATGATGTGATGTAATAGATGACCATACGATAAATAAAAATGTGGAAATATTATCAATACATTTTTCTAGAACCCTCACCAAGACTAGCTGTCTTTGTGTTGGTTGGATTGTCATTATTGTATATTCTTTACTCCATCTTACAAAATTGAAGATCTGACCTCGGTAGCCTAGTGGCAAAGGCTCCGACTTCAGATCAAGAGGTCCCGGGTTCTATTCGCGGTCGGGTCAGAAATTTTCAATGTGTTTTTTCACTTGAAATTAATTCTACTCGGGGTTGGAATCCTGTCTCAGATTGGACGAGATCGGTTGACAGGTAGAGAATGCTTGAACAAGCATTAAGTTCCGCCGGCTATACTGACCCCTATGTATAGAAGAGTGTTGATTAATTATTATTATTTATTAATGCGGTGTTCAGACGGGGCGAATATCGCCAGGACACCAAAATATCGCCAGCTAATTGAACCGTGTGAACAGATTGGCGATAAATCTGAAACGATAAAAATGATTGAAAGCGATATCGCCTCAAGTTGAACGCCTTTCAACTTTTGTATCTGGTGGAACGATTCACGCATGCGCAGATATGCGCGGCGTCCGTATGTTCTGTTTCTTGACAGTTGACAGCACTGCTCTAAATTTATTTCTCCTTAGGATCCAATTCCGCACCCAATATCTGCGTTTTTTTTTATTTTTCCTCAATTAGGAGTCTTTTTATATCGTCTAAAACAATATTTTCAACTAACTCCAATTACTCCGCGACTTCTACCTCGACGTCCGCCATTTTTAAAACAATCAGCGCACCTGACAGATTGAATGTATGTCGGTGGACTCGTGTGAACACATCAGACGATCAATGGGCGACCGAACGATATTTTTTTTATGCAAGCGAAATCGTCTGGCCTTATATCGCCCCGTGTGAACACCGCATAACATGTCGTTACAAGGTGGAGTATAGAGAGAAGATCTGTCGCTGACAGAATGGGTTCAGGGAGACTTCCATGTTTGTAATAGAAGAACTACTAGAGGAACGTAGGCCACCGGGAAAACCACCAAAGAGATGGACGGAAAATGAATCATCTGTATCCCTTGAACCAGACGAATTCCTGTAAATAAAAGTAGTCAATCTAAACAAGAAGATGTATGTAAGTGAGTGTATTTTTATTATTACTACTGCATCCCTATAAAAACTTGGTGATTTACGCAGGTAACAAAACAATAAATAGACCATTAAATGGTGAGGTCACTTGATCACTTTGGAGTGACCCGACCTGTCCGGGTAAGCCGAATAAGTGATCCGAGCCACGGATCTTTTCGTTTGCGACTCAGATTTGTGTCTTTCAGTTCAGCCGTTCCCAAATTTTGTCAAAATCCACGTGATCCTTTATTCTACGTGTGGATTAAGTACTATTATTATATACAATTTTAGTCTATGACAATAGACAACCACAGACAACTATTCATTTGACATTTAACGTTGTCAAAAGTTTGACAACTGTATTTTATCATAGATAATTTTTGTCCACTATTATCATATTAGTATTTTATTTGCCGAATTAGTTTGTTGAATTTATACTTCTAAACAATGCTTTTACGTATAAATAAATGTTTTGATTTTGACTTTTAATCGTGTAATTATATTGTGTCACTAGTGACAAGACTATTAAGGGATTTCAAGAATTTTTAGACACATGAATAAAATTATTCATAGGCTGTTAGCCTTGATGACACAAGTAAATTATTTGTTTAATTAATTAACCACAATTTGAACTTTAATAACAACTTTCCTTGCATATATGTCGACTTTACTTAGGCCATTAGCAAGTTGTAGTAGTAGAGCGATGTTATAATATACTTACACAATTTATTTTATGGTATAATAGATTTATTATACTTTGTACAATATAGTAGCTTAATGATTTACGTACAATAACAACGTGTTGTCTGAATAAATGTTTCTTTCCTTTTTAAAGAATGATTCATCCAAGAGTCAAGAAAAGAAATAGCGCTTTATTTTTGGTCTTTTTATTTTGCCTTCTTTCTGTGATACATGCCCGTGTAACAACAGTTCCCTGTGACAGGACTAGAAAAGTTTTTACTGAGGAATCCGGCATTATTACAGATGGACCACTTGGATCAAATTATACTCAGGTGCTTGGAGATTTTATTTTAAAAATAAATCATTGATATTTCTTCCAAGAATTTAATTGTATAAATATAATATTTTTAGGATTCGCATTGTGAATGGTTGATAAAGGCTCAAAATGATAGTCAATTTATAACATTAAACTTTCGGAGCATGGGTACAGAATGTTCTTATGACTATGTATTTGTCTATGATGGAAATTCTTACAATTCGCGTCTATTGGGAAGCTTTAGCGGAAAAACTGAACCACAACAAATAACTGCAACTAGTGGCCATGTAAGTTTAATTGATCTAATCGTTACCAAAAAAATATTTCATAATCAATGTTTGCTTAATAAAATCTACATAAAATAACCTAAAATCCGTAACTATCTAAATATTAATTTGTTGATCCCAATATTAAATTGCTGAGCTTGTGAAAGTAGGTTGGCTAGGAGCAATATATAAAACTGGGATTTTTGGTTACATAAATCCATATTTCTTAATCCAAATTGCTGTAACAAAATAATAAGTGGTCATTGTATAGGAAATAAACAACATCCGAACATTGAATTATATGTATGTACTTATTACGTTTTAGAAACAGCTACATTTCCCCCTAAAAAAATGAAATCACTTAGTTACCTATGCGTTTAGTATGCAATGGTTTGTGTTCAATCTTTTGCATTCTTTCTGTGATATTTTTATTTAGATACCATTTTCAAAAGTCTCTCATAATAAAAATAATATAAGTTTGTTATTTGCTATCCCGCTTGTAATAATATTAAAAAAATAACAATAAGACGAAGAACAGTCGGAATAAATATAGAAAAATATAACTATTTTATTTTAAATAAAAATTATGTAATAAAGATTTTGAATAAAATTAATAGGTATATCTCATTTCTATTGGTGTTGCAGATGTTAATACTTTTATACAGTGACACAAATTACGTACTTGATGGTTTTAAAGCTGAATTTACTATCCATAACTGTCCAAACAACTGCTCCAATCGTGGAATATGTGCTTCACACACTTGTGTTTGTTCTGGGGATTGGGGAGGAAATGACTGTAGCATCGAATTGTGTCCAAATTCCTGCTCTAACCATGGGACTTGTCAAGATGGAAGATGTCATTGTTGGAGAGGGTTTGTACATTTCCAAAAATTACCTTGTTTTATTTACTTTGATTGAAGATACTTATGTGTCAATAAATATGTCTGCCTTGTTTATAATGTTTTCACTGAATTGGAAAATGATTGTCTAACTGCAAATAATGTTTTTAAGTATCTCTATCATAAATGTTTTTATGGCAATGATACGACATAGGAGCAAACAATACAAAATAGTGATTCACCAAAGTGAAAACAGGATAGTGGGCTCGAATCCCGGTGTCAACCATTTCCACTTTCACAACACAAGCCTTTCTCAAAAGTTGTGTTCAATTTGAGTGATCCCAGATTCATTTTTTAATTAAAAAAAAATGAATTATGTTTTTTTCTAATATTCAATATGATTTAAAAAAAAAATACTTATCTAAATATTCTCTTCCATTTTTATGGTATATTACAGAGTTGTATAATAATTTATTGTTCTTTTGTATAAAGGTCGAAGCAATTATTTTTTTGTTGTGATGTAAATTGGTTTTGAATATATTATAGGTATGTGTGTAATGCACAATGTGTTGTATCACATGACAAATTATGTTGCCAATTGCTATGTTTTTTTTTCAAGAAAATTTGAAATTAATTTGTTATGGCAATACTGAATTTTTAGAATGCCTATTTTTAACACTGTTGAATGTTTAACTCATTAGAGAGTATATTGTGTTCTGTGGTTTAACTGCTCATTTCCATGTTGATGTTTGTAGATGATTGTTGTGGAGTGAAAGAAATATATTTTGGGTTTGTTCATTAAACATGAAAGGGGGAAGGGGGTGTGCAGTGAGTATATCATGTGTATTTATTTATTTGTTTGTTGGAGAAGCAAATTCCTTAGAGCAACATAAAAAGAGAGTGACTGAAAGAAATAGGCAAACTAATCATATACATTACAAAGTGTAGTATTATAGAAATTAATGACTTTATTGATCATGATATTAACTGGGCTAAGAGACTGACTATAATATTATGTGCAATAAGGGAAAGTGAGACAGAAGTATCCTCTTTCTTCTTATTTTTCGTTTCCTCATAACTGAGGGTCATGTGTTGCCCTCTCACTTCTCCAAGGCTTGCATAGTCTTATATCCCATAGTGTTATTACCTAGGTTGATGTGGACCGATCATATCGGTGTGTGTGAAAGAAGTCTCTCTGGACAGGAAGGAATGGAAGTGCTTACTCTCCGCCTACTCCCTTTGGGAAATGGCATGATGGATAAAAAAATCAAAGTAAAACATACATACATAATTAAAGTCAATAGTAATATAAAGAGATTTTCAGTGAGAAATGTGAGCCTGCCTAACTGATCAGTAGTGATCAATTTGGAGCAACTGTTCACAAGGCAACAAAGTGTTTTGTGCTATATCTATTTTTAGGTGTATTGTCTTCACAATACTTGACTCTTTTCCCGTGGCACACTCTTTGCAAAAACTCTATTGTTTAAAACCTATATCTTGCAAGGTACGTCTGTAGTTTCTATAACAATTAAGATAAATAGTTGAATGGTTTGGTTTTTCCAGTTATTCGGGAGTATCTTGTTCTCTGGATTCAACAGATGCCAAAGGCAACATATGGCACTGGTTGTCGTACTCCAAAGCTGGTGGACTGACTCCCAGGGCAGGACATTCTGCAGTGTATCTCAACTTTACTGATTCCTTATATGTCTTTGGAGGTTATGACTTGAACAATGTCTTGGGATTATTACAAATTTATAGGTGACTATCTCTAGTGAATGGCTGGACCAATTCTGCTTATTCTTTTTGTTGTATTTGCTTAGAAAATTTAAGAAATCTTAAAGTAGGTTACCTTTCTGGTGCTGTTTACAATATAATTTAATTCTAATTTTGAAATGAAATTGGCGTTAGATAGAAACTGTCAGTTGTTTGATAGTTGGTGCGATTGACAGAATGCAGATTGAAAATATATGATTTCAAACAGATCAATCGGTCCGAATTACATTGGTTAAAAGGTAATAAATTTACCATTGTACAAATTTGAATTCAATAGGGCAAATAGTTATAGATAAAATTTAATAGTGTTTTTCAACCATTTCTGAAGTTATACAGTTTAAGAACATTTTATTTCATGGGCAGTTCTCGTGTTTACTTCCAGAAGTACACTTGTGCACATGGAAGTTGTTTTTTTCTGAAGTATGTACCTACCTCCGTATAAAATGGTGGTTTCTAAACACTCACCCCGATTACAGTCCTAATTCTCTACATACCTATTTGTGGGTTTATTTTTTTTATTCTTGTTTATTTTTTTAACATAGGAAAATTTGTTTCTTATAAAGCAGTGAAAGTGTTAAAGCTATTGCAGGTTGTCAATATTTCTACATTCATGCATTGTTTTTCTCATAAAACCTCTATTGTGCTAGAACACACTTGTTATTTCTCTAATGAAATTCATGCCATGTTTTATCTCTAATGTTAATGAATCCAAAATTTTATTTTCAATTTTAGATTTGATAAAAGTCATTGGGAAGACGAGCATGGCAATATTATAAAAGATCAATCAGCTAATGAGTTTGATCCTCATTTATTAACAGAGTTTCTGAAACAGGTAATTCTCTTAGATTATCCATTTTGTTTTTTTGTTTATAGATTGAATTATATGGAAATATTTTAATTATCGTTGGTTTTATTCACAGGGAGATTTAAATAGATGGGGTGTCAACCAAGGAAGCTTCTTCAGCCATGTCCTGCAATCGGCGTTTGTAAGAAAGTACAGGTCTCCAGCCCGCTATGGTATGAGCGAAGAAGAATCCGACAGTGTTTTCACAGACACACCACCTACGACAACCTTTAATAACAATGTAACATCAAAATTAAACCAACCAGCTCCTAGATACGGACATGCTGCTGCTCAAATGGGAACAATGTTTGTGTTGTATGGAGGTAAATTGGGCAACGGGAATTTGTCCAATGAACTGTGGAGCTTTGATGTGTTCAAGAAGGAGTGGGCGTTAAGGGCAGCTAACTCTAGTATCACTCCTCCAGCTCTCACAAGGCATACATTGACAGCTGTGAATGATGAGTTGTATTTGTTTGGAGGCAGCACCCTTTATGGAGAATTTTCTACAAGGTAATTTTACAACAATTCATTCCGTTCAATTGAACCACCACATTGATTCGGAGGCTGGTGTGATGGTTAGATGGTTAGTCTGTCAAATATACAATACCCAACACATTATAGAAGTTTGTGGACGTTTTGAGCAAAGTGCTCTTGGTAGTTCATTTCAAATAAATGAAAAACAATGTTACATAGTTCTAATACCCTTGGGCTTCTCCAAAAACCGATGGTAGATGCGATGTGGTAGAACTATTTAGTTAAAGAATTTTCTTATTTATTCCATTAATAGAAGCTTTGGCATGTACAAAGTTGGGAAAAAAATCTCATGCCCATGTCAGGACTTTAGCAGCTCTGTTTATTGTTAATTTATCAGCACTATTTTATTTTCAGAATGTTCAAAATCAAATTAAACTCGTCCGACTCTGAACAGTGGGAAGAGGTTCATGCCAGAGGAGGAAAAGAGTTGGATGTGAGAGTGGTAGCGCACACAGCTGTTTATCACACTTACTCCAACTCCATTATTGTTTATGGGGGAATCATAGCCAATGTCGCAAGATTTTCAAAATTGTCTGACAAGATGTTTGCTTTTGACATAAAAAATAAGCTCTGGAGTGAACTGCACTATCCGAGGGCCCATCTGAGAGATTCCTATGTTCCTAGGGAGAGAGCATTCCATTCGGCTACCATAGTTGGTTAGATATATTTCATTTGTCACATTATCAATCTTCTCTTTCATTCTTACACATTACAGTTAAGAAAAACATTTCTTATATTGATTTTATGCTTATTTTTAGGAAACTATTTAATAGTTTTTGGTGGATATTCCCACTTACATAATAAGGAAGAAATTTGTTACGATAACCAGATGTACTTGTATCATTTGGGCTGTCATTCATGGACAAGTGGAGAAGTCTTAGGCATAAATGGAGATTCAAGGTATCCGAAGGCACAAGGTGTGTTTGCTCATGCGGCGACCCTGAGACCACCCTCTACTCTTCTATTAGTCGGGGGATACCATGGAAACGTCAATGGTAAATTTTGTTTACTTACTTTTTTCTTATTTGATTTACTTTTTTTCTTATTTGATTTACTTTTTAATTCTGTGATATATTTTTGTAGGTGATTTACTTGCTTTCGTAATTCCTGGATGGCTGGGTGGAGTAAATAAAGGTGATCCGGAAGCTGCATGCCCTCGTCATCATTCCCACGCGGAGTGCTTGGCAGATCCTGAATGCGGTTGGTGTTCCGCAGATGAGGTATATTTTTATTGTGTTGTATTCAATATTTGGATAAATAAATTTCACCATGCTGTTTCTTGGTAGTGAGTAAATGTAATATTGATTAATTTCAGATCTGTTATGGTCGAACAGTGGGATCAAATTGCACCACTAATCTTCAGTCTGTCAGATGTGGAGGAATATGTCCCGCTCTTGGTGATTGTCATTCATGTTTGACATTAGGGTCATCCCATTCGGGTCACGATTTGCCTTCCATCAGCACTAAACTAGGATTGCATCATTGTACCTGGTGTGTACAAAATGCAAGATGTCACCACAAAGATGGTAAGCCTCTGTTTCATTGTTTGCTACCCCAGGCAGAAATTCTTTAGTGATAATCAGAATATAGTGCATGATGAAGGATGCTTGTTGCTTTCTTCCTCATGCTCTAAAGAGTAATCAATTTGAAAATCAACAACTTTGTTGAATTTCAAAGAAAATATACTTGCACTTTTACAAAATTTGTTTCCATCAATGTGAATTGGATGAAAATTATTAAAGATATTTCAATACATAAAACTTCCAAAAAATTCAAACCATTTCTATCTTTTTTTTTTTCATCTCTTAGTCAATATTTAAAGGAATGCTCTGATTTTTTTTAGATAATTATGGGGTTTGTGGTGAAGATACCCCATCTCAAGGTCCAGGATGGTGGGGAAGCACGGGCACAGAGGTGACGCATGTGGAACAATGCAGGTTGATGGACCGCAGACCAGGATTAACATTCATCAAATACTTCCACCCTCCTAACTTGTCTTATCCAGATGAAATTACCATTATCAATGCTACCACTGTAGATTTCAATGCACTCGGAGTTGCTAGGGTGGTGGACATTAATAATGGAGTCATCGCCCATTTGAAAGGATATCTTCATCTGCCACCAACTTGGGAGAATGTTGGAGAGATGCTCAGGGTTTGTGCAGGACATGCTCGTGTTGAATTATTTTTAGGTGATGGTCAGTTAGCAGCTAATTTAACCGCAGAGTCATCACATTGCATCGCTGCATCTTGGCCTCCATTACTGCCTGGGAAGTTACCAGTGGATCTACATGCTCACAAATCATTGACCAATGGACATTTCAGTGCTCATCAACATAGTAAAATGGAGCTGCAACATAACAGAAGTCATGAAAATGCTAAGGTACTGCCCAACACTTAGGTACACACATTAGGAAAATACCGAGTCATACGCAGAATCCTTGATTTTTTGCTATTTTCTTATTCAACATTTGCAGAGTACACAGTTTAATCGATTGAATTTAACAAATTTGTATCGTAAAATGTCTACACTTCACAATAAGATCCAACAATTTAGTGTGCTTATCACGTTTTGAAAATTGTCATAAAATCATAAAAATTTTTTAAATTTTTTTCTATAATATGTTGTGAAAGATATTATGGAAAGTGGGGAAGATACTTCAAATATTTATCAAGTAGAGTTTCAACATCTTGTGTGTGACCGAGTGTTACATGCAAAATATGTATTGTTCTTAAAATATAATAACTAATTCAAATACATATTTGTTTTAGGCATTCACCTTTGAGTATCTGGAACCATATTCCAATGGCACCTGTGATCAATATGATAATTGTCTACATTGTCTCACTGATTCTGAATGTGGGTGGTGTGAACTGACTGGGAAATGTTCATCCAGATCTGAGAATGAAACAACATTCTGTAGTCTAGATGGGGAGTGGCATTTTCTGACTCTTCAACCATCATTCTGTGCCAACTGTTCCAATTACATCAGCTGTTCAAAATGTGTCCAAAATAATTGCGAATGGTTGGTGGAAGATGCAAAATGTGGGAGGAAGGGAAGGTTGAGTGGAGCTGCCAAAGTAGAAGGGGAATGTCCACAGCCCTGTCATACGAGGAGTAACTGTTCTTCTTGTCTGGACGAGCGAGGGAGGTGTGTGTGGTGTGAGGCCACCCAAGAGTGTTTCAGTTTCAGTGTCTATACAAGCGAATATCAGTTTGGACTTTGTCGGGAATGGCTGGACAGAACTATCTCCAATACTGCGGGACATGCTTTAGATACTGGTATACGACATATTGAGCAATGTAAATTATGCTCTCAGTTAACAAACTGCAGCTCATGTCTGAGATCTTTAAGTTGTGGTTGGTGCCACTCAAGAGAAAATCCCATAAAGGGGGCGTGCATGCAGGGAGATTTTGGCAAGCCTCATGTAGATTGTAGTGAAATCTTGAATATAACTGCTGATGAAGCGGAATGGGCGTATGCTCAATGTCCCGATGTAGATGAATGTGGACTAGGTCTTCACGATTGTCATGAAAAAGCAGTCTGTACCAACACTCATGGATCTTATAGTTGCAAATGTCAAAGAGGGTTCATAGGAGATGGAAGAACCAGCTGCACACAAACATGTTTCAACAACTGCGTCCATGGGTATTGTTTGGGAGCACCAGAGTTCATCTGTCAGTGTGATTTGGGCTGGACTGGTGCAGACTGTGCCTTGAATTGTGGATGCAACAACCATTCCACATGCAACACAGGTATTGGAGTGTGTGACCAATGTCAAGATTGGACCGAAGGGGAGTTTTGTGATAAGTGTAAAGTTGGTAGTTATGGCAACGCTACTTCTAGTCATGGATGCAGAAGATGTGATTGTAATGGACATGGAGATGAGGATCTTGGCATTTGTGATGTTCAGACTGGTATTTGTTATTGTAAAGATAATACTGAAGGTCCAAATTGTGAGAAATGTAGTGGAGATTTTTATGGTGATCCTCGTCAAGGTGGAAGGTGCTTTTATCAATGTGAAGCCAGAGGAATGTTATATGACAATCTGGAACAAGGTCTTGGGTCTCACAAGGCGCATGCTGCAATATGGGGTGGGCCACCAGCCAAAGAATGTCTGTGGATTATATCTCCTAAAAATATCAGCAATGGTGCCTACATACAACTTACCATCAATGATTCAAGAATGAATGTCCCATGTGGAGATAATTCTGTGTATGTTTATGATGGCTTACCTGATTTGGGAAAAGCACAGCAGAGCCAACTTATAGGAGTCTTCTGCAATGATGCCTCTCCTGTGACCGTTGAGTCTAGGTCGGGTCATATGACGGTTCATTACAAGCAAGGTGTTGCTGGTCAGGGCTTTGAAGCCGTTTACAAAGTATTAAGCTGTGATGTTGGCTGTCCGCTTCCCAGAGTATGTAAAAATAATCAATGTGTATGCCCTGATGGTTTGACTGGATTAGAATGTGAAAGAGAAATATGTCCCAGGAATTGTAGCACTGCTTTCAAGCAAGGAATTTGTGATCAAACATATGGGAGATGTATTTGTTCCGCTGGTTGGGGTGGAAGGGACTGTGCTGAAAAGATTCTTCCTTTTCATTTAGTATTCACAGAACTCTTTGATTCACAAAATCTTGCCGATTCGCTGGATCACTTGCGTAAAAATCTCCCCAGATTTGGACATTCTTTAGTAACTGATAAACGAGGGTCGTTGTGGATGTTTGGGGGATATTCTCTGTCTCATGGACCCCTGAATGACATAAGGTTGTTTGACACTAAAAACAGTACTTGGATGCAAGTCACTCTGGAAGCCACACCGGAAGCCAAGATGCCTCAAGGGAGATATTTTCATGCTGCTGAAATGGTTCATTCTAAACAAGCCATCTACATACACGGAGGTCTAGGTGATCAAGATTCCGATGGACAAAACAGAACACTGGGTGACTTTTGGCAGTTCAGTCTCAAAGAGCAGCGATGGAACATTTTGCTGGAATTTGAAAATGAACCTCCTGGTCTAGCCGGCCACACCATAACCTTACAAAAAAATCAAGTGACAGAGAGTTTGATCTTGATTGGAGGTTTCGCTTTGGAACATGGATTTAACGCGGATGTTTGGGAGTTTGATTTAGTGAGGAATAAATGGGCTATTCTTAAAACTGAAGGCACCAATCCTGTGGGAATATACGGCCACAGCACCGTGTACCACGCCCCAACACAAAGCTTCTATGTCTTTGGTGGAATATTGTTTTCCAATAATTTAGTTTCAGCTTCAAATAAACTGTTTGTTTTGAATATGAGAAACAAAAAATGGAATGAGTTGCCCACTTTTCTGGAATTGAATTCCGGCGTTAACTTGCCCCGTTCGAGGTACTTGCATTCAGCGGTCACCACTGATGATTATATGATTATTTTTGGTGGCAGAACACAACCACACAATGCTAGTGACGCTCTCTCTGCATATGTCTACAATTGCAATCAATGGATAAAACTTGCAAAAGGTATTTATTTCAAAAGATCATTTTGTTTTAAAAACATGAGATAAAAAGTCATTTTGAACTTGTTCAATTGTTTTCCAGATGTCAGTATAATTGGAGGTATCCCACCGCCAGTGTATGCTCATGCGATGACATTAGATCAAGATAGTGGTGCTCTGTACGTTGTCGGTGGTTGGGCCGGAGCTTCAAGAAGTACGGTCACAAAAATTACTCTTCCCTCGGATCTGTGCAGACTGTGGAGTGGAGGAAAACATTCCTGCCGACATCATATGGGATGTAGTTTTTGTACCGTTTATCCTCAAGGAGGTTCAAATTCTACTCACTGCCATTCTATTGGAAAGTCAGAAGTTTGCAACAGTCACAACGGAACGTTGATAACAAATAATGGAGCTGCCTGTGACGATGTCTTGATAGGAAGTAGATCTTGTTCTAACTTCACCACATGTTCCTCTTGTTTGGCTAACTGGCCCGCTCATCCCGGAGTGTGGAACATGTGCCAATGGTGCTTAAACTGTGGAAAAGGTCCGTATTGTATTAATTTATTATGTTATTACTTTAATTAAAAGACTTTTTGTAAGGTTTGTGTATTCACATAGTGAAAGTTCATTTTGATGATTAAAATGATTACACAGTTGCACTTTCACAATTTTTTTATGAAGAGACTTTGAGTCTCTTGACAATGTCTGCGTGAATCGGACGAAAGCGCTCGAGATTCATAAAAAAATTGTGAAAGTGCAACTGTGTAATCATTTTAATCATTAATTAAAAGAATACAAATTAATGTCTTCTGTGTTAAATTTTTAGGAATGTGTATTTCTGCAAACCAAAATTGTTCCTTGAATGCTAAATGTGATATTTATCCAAATACAATACATGATGCAGAGAATTGTCCAAATAAAAAATGCGAGTATACAGATTGCAATCATTGCCCGAAAGATAAATGTATTTACACTCAACAAGTTTTGCTTTCAAGTAAGTTTCTCATAAATTTGGATTGTTATTGTTTATTGAAAGAGATTATTTAAAGTGACAACTTTAATTAAATTTTTTAGGTGAAGGAATAGTAAAAATGACATCCAGTGAATCTATATATGATTGGACGTGTGTACCAAAAGATGCTGTAGTCAAAATCAATCCTAAAATTAAAGAAGCGGTCTGTCCATTAAGATGTTCCGTTTACAAAGATTGTAAGACATGCCTGAGGTCAGAAGGAGCTGAAGGCGGAGCACATGAATGCTATTGGGCAACTCAACTCAATTTATGCCTGGCGCCTGCGTATCAAGCACTTTATTGCGCTGGAGGAGCGTGTGGGCTGGTTCTTCATCAGAAGCAACTAGAACAATGTCCTTCCTCCTGCTATAGTTTCACGCAGTGTTCTGAATGTTTAAAACATGCTCATTGCGGCTGGTGTGCTCGTAATTCCACGATGGGTGATGGAGTCTGCACCGAGGGTTCCTTGGACAGTCCAGCAGATCACCCGTTACACTCAACTTGTAAAACCATCTATGAACATCAAAAAAAGGTGGAGCTACCATCTAATGAAACAATATCGTGGAATTACATGCGATGTCCCCCTGAAAATGAATGTGAAAATGGCCATCATAGCTGCAATCCAGAATCGGAACATTGTGAAGACTTGCCGTTTGGATATGAATGTGTGTGTGGTACGGGCTACAGAGCCGCCGGGGGATCGTGCGTTCCAGTTTGCACTCAGGGATGTGTGCGAGGATCCTGTGTCCGTCCAGACGTGTGCAAGTGTGATTTTGGATATGTAGGAGCAAACTGCAGCATCCAGTGCCAGTGTAATGGACATTCTGAGTGTGAAGGACCTGATAAATTGAAGATTTGTTTAGAATGTCATAATAACACTATGGTAAGGGAAAATTTAGGTATATTATACTAGCTTAAAATATGTCTAAAAATTATTTCTGAAAGCTCGTTACAAATTCTATAAAAAATCTGCGTACCAAGAAATCCGTGCGTCGCAGGAAATCCGTTCCATACTAACTTTAATATTACTTATATTTTATATTATTTCTTATGCATTTTGAAACGGAAGAATCTGTTCAGCTGATATCGAGTTATAAGTGTTCTTCATTTATATTATAAGATATGCATATTATGTTTTCTATTGCTGTTTTTAATTCATTATTAGATGGTGCTCTCCTTGGCAGGGAGAGAGAAATGTTGTTCGGTGTCCTTAACACATGTCCCAGCCACATAATGTCCCATAAATATCATATAGACCTGTTAAATTAATATAAAATGTTACCTATGTATATTCATATTGATCGATGAATATTAATGTTAAATAATGGAAATATTTGCAGGGCACCCAATGCGAGAAGTGTAAACCCCAGTTTGTTGGTGATCCTACTGACAACGGCCAGTGCATTCCATGTCTGACATATTGCTATGGTCACAGTGATTCTTGTTCTAGTGATTGGGAAAATGTGTGGGTTACAACCCCAGAATCTTCGAGACACACTCTTTCACCTGTAGACCCTTTCATGGCTGATAATCCAAATAGCAATGTAAGGTGTGCTAAATGTGGCAATAACACAGAAGGGTCACGCTGTGAAAAGTGCATGAGTGGATATTTCAGAGGATCTGAGAATTTACGAGACCCATGTAGAAAGTAAGTACCTTTCTTATTTGATAATCTAAGTTTATTTTTTTAAAATACATATTCTCTGGGCTCACTCAAAGTGAATACAGATACACTTTTGACATCTTTCACACTAAGCAAAGGCTTATGTTGTGAAAGTGGAAAATGGTTGGCACCCAGTACGCTGTACGTACAAATGTTTTCGACTGAACCACTGGGCTACCAACCACTTCCAATTTAACAATAGAATGAGCCAGTGAATGTCTGGCAAATTGCCTATTGCTTTTTTATATGGCTTCCGAGAACAAGACGTAACATTTTTAATCAAATAACTCACTTTTCTGGTCTGTTTTGTTTAATTTTGAATGGTTTTCAAACTTTGAAATATCAAGTCTCATTTTTTTAATGCATATGGTAAAGACCTGGCTATTACAAATTTAATGGAAGGTCTCTTAGCCAATTGGCTGCGTCCGAAGTGACCCCGTGAATTTCAGTTAGACCGCGCTGGAAACCGAAAATTGGACACTCAACTATGTGGCCCATAGTTTGGCGGCGACCACACTCACATTCGGGGCTCGGCGAAAAACCCCATGGATGCATTAAATCTGCGCATCTTCCGTGGCCAGTCCTGATTCTATTAAGCGTGGTCCACGGTTTTCGGGGCAGGTCAAATCAAGTCTCATGTGTTTTTATGAGTTGGAGTAGGGAATGGGGTGTTATAGTGGGATGAAGGGCACAGTTAATTGGGGGTGCTAGTATTCTAATTTTAATGTGAAAATTGTTTTTAGATGTCAGTGTCATGGCCACGGAGATATGTGTGACCCTGTTACTGGCGAAAAGTGCAACTGCGGCAATAACACTGAGAGTGATGCTACATGTCAAACCAGCAGCTCTAGTAAAAATTCTGCTCAGGAATGTTGGCGATACCAATGTGTCAAGTGTAAAGATTCCTACATGGGTGATCCCAAGAATGGCCATCAATGCTACAGGATGATCTCTGCTGACAATAGATTGTGTTTCGATGGGAAGCTTGTTGGTATGTTATTCCTTACAATACACATAAAAATAAATGTAATATAAATAGCATTTAATTTATTTGAATTTTGTTACACAGATGAGTGCAGATCAAAAAGCAGTATGCTGAACCCTGGTCAGGCAGTGTTTTTTGTAATCATTCCCAAATTCATGAATGTAGACATTCGCTTGACTATAGACGTATCGCAGGGTGCGCTTGATGTCTTCATGAGCCCGAATGACAATTCGTTTGTTGTGAATGTCAACTCTACAACAGGAGAACATCATGTTGATTTGGATCAAATGCTACTCAGAGGAACACCACCTATTACAGAATCATTTTTCTCAAATAAATCTCTATTGGAAACATTCAAGTCGAGATCTGCTTTTCAAAAGGTGGAGTACACCTTATTCCCTCATAAAGCTGAAGGGTTGATGTCTTTTGTAACAGTTGATAGAAGAAATACTTTACTGTGGGTGCAAGGGCTAAAGAACAGGTTAGTTTTGACCTTCCCTCAGGCTGCACACGATCTGGGATATACTAAATTCTATTTAGTTCTGAAAGCCTACGGGGGAGAAGAGGGCGTCACCCGACCCACTCAGGGGATACTATTTTTCAGGCAAGATCAACTCCATATCGATCTCTTTGTTTTCTTTTCCGTATTTTTTTCTTGCTTTTTCTTATTCCTTGCCGCTTGCGTGGTTGCCTGGAAAGCCAAACAAGCGGCCGACGTAAGAAGAGCAAGACGTCGTCACGTTGTTGAAATGTTACATATGGCTAAAAGACCCTTTGCGTCTGTAACCTTAATACTGGGTCCACAAACTCCCGCTACTCAACGAAAACGTCTAAGGATAAAAACCAATTCTTCTAATGGAAACGGAAATGAAGTAAGACCTATAGCTGTTGAGCCCACTGCAGATGGTTTGGCCGCTGTAACATCAATTCTAGTAAGACTGCCGGGAGGAAGGGTAGCACCCACTCGCTTAGCATTGGCCTCTTCCCTAGTCCTTCTGGGACGGCAGATGCCTTCTTCGGGTAGGGCTTTTCTACGCCGGGTCCACAACACACCACCTTCTTCTTAAGAAATAACAATTTATATTATTTGGTATGATGGCGCACAATTTTATTCTATGACAGACTTTTATTTTTCAACATATCACGTGTTTGTGGCTTCCATAAATATTGATTTGATTCAGCACCGTTTTATAAGAAATGGAAATACCAATATTATCACGGGTCGTAATTCCTTTGAATGTTGTGATTGCGTATTACGTTACCAAAAGTATTTGTACAATAAATTTTATGGTGTGGATATTCCATATTAGTAATTATAAAATTAAAGATGTGGAAAGATTTTATTGAAAATACTATATTTAATAAAATTTCCTTTAGTTAATAATATAAATTCTTCTCATGAATAATTAAGTAGATTTTAAATTAAAAATAAATTCATTTAGGAGATTTTATAAGCCAATTCCTTGGCAGTCACTTATAAGCAGTATTGGGAGATTGAACTCTTTAAAATGTTTTGAATGACCTCCCAAAATACATTATATTCTCATACCTTATGACATCTTATGTTTAATTTAAATATTGTTTTGAATAAATTAATGAAAATAGTTACCAAATAAGAAATTGTGAATAAATAATTTTGAATCTCTGTTAGATAGTTAAAGAATTTGAACATTGTTATTAAATATTTTTTGTTTCAATATTATTATGTTTATTTTTGAGTTGATTGGAATCTTGCTGTGCAGTGGTCAGTAATAGCAATTGATTCAATAGTTGATTTGATATGATCACTCAATGTTTAATTCAATTCAGTTCATTTTTCCCACAGTATGTTACACTCTGTATAGGTATATTTCCTGGACAATAAGTTTTTCGCATACTTATTTAGAACTCAATTTTATTCAAATAGAAGAGGCTATCTGTACATAAATTTATAAACTCTCATTATATTTAGTAAACGAAGTTTTAATTTTACAAAATATTTTTCTTGGTCCCGTCAATTTCTTTATACCAGAATATACCTTTTTTCTTATTTTAACCCATTCGCATCCACATTACACATTTTTTGTATAAAATATTTGAATTTATTTTAAATTTTATACTATTACGCAAATTGTTTGACAGGAATGGAGTTTTTTTTTTTTAAAATGAATCTGTGCTTACTCGAAGTGAACACAAATACACTTTTGACATCTTTCACACTAACCAAAGGGTTGTGTCGTGAAAGTGGAAATGGTCGGCACCGCCGGGATTCGAACCTATGATCTCCAATACGCTGTACGTACGAAATATCATAATAGAAGGCGCCGATTGATACCACTGGACTACCGACCACCTCTCGGGCTATGTACTAACGTTGAAGGAATTGTAATAGAAGGATTATTTTATAAATATATATTGCAAACTTTATAAAACAAATTTTTTATGAATATAATAGATTATTTACTGTGCAGCTTTTTTTATAGTCTTTACGTAAATTAAATTTCTTAAATTATGTTATGTTCCTACATTTTTTTTTCAAATATGCGAGTAGGTACGTATACAAAAAAAACTTTACTGGTTTTTTGGTAAAATTGTCCAATAATAATTAAATATATTTTAGGTACATTTCTTATAGAATGTATCTTGATTTCCATAATATTTGGAGGGAAAGAGTGATTATTCTTTAGTTAAATACATATCAGTGACTATTACTTCTAAGTAAATTGATGTAGTCTAATTAGAAAATGAAAAACAACATTCCATATATTGTTATTTATTTATAAAAAAAAATTTTCTAACATATTTTATTTTGAAAAATTAAGTTAGTGTTTATTTTTTTTGAAATTTCAAAATAAATTATCGCAACACAGAAAATTATGAAAAGCTTTCCATCTTGTAAAATCTGGATTATTTTTATTTAGCCTGGGTTTCTAGTATAAATTTAATAAACATAAATATGCAGGTATTACCTACCTAATGTTCATAATTTATCGTACATTATTCAAGAAATATAAGTAAACATGTGAATTTGATTAATGTATCACGCAAGTGACGCATTTATTTCAAAGTATATTTTGAATACAGATGGAAATAACAATGCCTGCAAGAAAAGATAAAAAGTGACTAGCGATCACCCTTGCAATGGTCTTCCATTGTTAAAAGGTCCAATATTCACTTATATATTTTCTTTCAAGTAATATACAACATACTATTTGGATTAATCATCAGATGAAATAGATGAACTTGTTCTTTAAGCACAGCACATATAGAATGCTTTTCTCTTTCTTCTGATAGAAAGGAAAAAGTAGATAGTGTCAACAATATTGAGGGCTCTCTGTCTTTATCAAAATTGCATACTGAATAATAAATTATATCAGCTTTATTTCATAGAAGTGCCATTTTGTTTAGAATAACTGTGAAATTTTTTTTTTTTTATTTCAGTTTATATCATAAACGATATTTTATTAAAAGATGAAATCAATAGCTTTATAGTATACCTCAAATTTGGCTTGGTGTATGATTTTGCTCGGCGTTTAGAATGCCAGCTTATGTAGTATTTCCATATAACTTGTATTGATGTTATTACTGTATAAGTTTTCTGGCCTTGCATCCAACACAGGATGATTTGTGCCAAAGAGATCTTTAGCAATCTATGTAAGCAGAGATGGTTTTATTAAGTAAAATAATATTTATAATGTTGTCTGACAGCTCAACATAAGAATTAAGATAATTTTTGTTTTCTTTTGTTTATTTATGTGGCAAAAAAACGTAGGTCGTTTTGTAATCTCTTATTTGAATCATTCCCAAAATGTCTTTTGACATGCTTCCGTCCTTTTTATGTGTAAAAATGTTACGTCAGTTAGAAAAAACGTTTAATATTAAATTTTACCGCTTATCTACCTACATTTTATATTCAGATGAAAACGAGGATTTTTTTTATAGACAGCTATAATTGTAATAGATTTATACACATATTTAGTTTAACTTTCATGAGTCGATTAGTCTCTCTTGAAAAAAGTGCTCGACCTACCAAATATTGTCTTGAAAGTGCAACTATGTTGTAAAGATCTGTTACTATCAACTTTCACTATGTGAATACACTAAAATTATTAAATTTATAATTTGGATTTGGATGAGGGAAATGCCATATTCATTATTTAGCTTTAAGCAAATCTGTGATTGAATGCTATTGAAATTTAGAATGTAAGTACATAAAAATATATAATATGGTGTATTATGATACAGTATCATGTGCAATATTGGATACTACAACAGAAATATATTTTCCTCAAAACTACCATTATAATCAGCCATATTTACCGATTCAATGCAATACATTAGTAGACGCCCCTTTGATTCGTCAATATTAAACTGTTCATCAGTTTTTAGACGAATATAAGTCAAAACGGGTTGTATTGAAATTACTATGTAGATAATAATAAATAAATAAATATTTTAAAAGTAATAATTTTATTTATTGTGATTTAAATTGGTTGAATGTTAGCTACTTCCAACAGTATTAAACTTGTGACTCAAAATAAATATTAGTATGTGTAAATGAATGTACTATTTTTGTTTATATTTATGTATGTTTTGTAATTTTATTCATAATATGGGTAATATTTTATTATGATATATAAATGTATTATATGATGTTAATTCATTTATATGTAAGACATGGAAATATTGTACTGTGTTTATAAAGTAAACTATGGTAGCAGCTATTCAGACTTTTTAATGATTTTATGTTCAATAATATGTACCTACACGTGTTATTCCTAACCACTTTTGGTAGTAAGTGGTTAAAACAGCAGCCCGATTCACGGAAAAGTTTAAGTCTAAGTTTAGTTCGAAGTTCGAACGAAGTTCGATTCAAACCCTCCGTGAATAGGTACATAGACTGTAGATAGTCGCCGCCTACAATAATTATTATTACCAGCAGCCCTATTCACAAAAGTTTGAATCGAACTTCGTTCGAACTTCGAACTAAACTTAGACTTAAACTTTTCCGTGAATCGGGCTGCAGGGCTCCGCTAATGGTGTGTCACGGCGAGACATTTTTTTTTACTTGACTTGTCAAAAATTGCTCTCAATTTTTACCACCACATTCACATTTCTTTTGTTGAAAATCTTTTCATAACAACTCTCCTGCCTTTGCTGTGAATATTGAATTCGAATTTTTATAATGATTACCTATATAATATACATGATATACACAACCGTGCCTGTCAAAAATTAAAAGCATAACTTGCTACAAAATACTAAATTTTTTTTTAAATGAATTTACTCCCTCGAAGTGAACAAAAATACACTTTCGACATCTTTCACACTAAGCAAATGCTTGTGTCGTGTAAGCAGAAATGGTCGGCCATCGAACCTACGACCTTCAATATGCTGTATGTATGAAAACAGCCGATTGAAACCACTAGACTACCAACCACCTCCTAATAAAAAATACCTACATGTTATTTGGGGATGGAGGGTTATTCTGAAACCTTATAGGAGGGGCTTACCCTTTTGGATTGCCCTGTTTTGATTGACAGCATCTCAATACAAATTTTATTACTTCGAAGCAATTGAGGTATGATGTGGGAGGAGATTATTGATATTTTACAGGATTAATATAGGGGGCTCTTGTCCCCAATTGGAGAGAAATATATTTTTTTATTGTAAATCATACATTTTTTTGTAACTATGATGAACTATGAAGAAAATTATAGAGAAACCACATTCTAACACTTGTTGATCTGAAAGAAAGATCAGTCACATGTTTGGTCTGTGCTTAGGAAACCTCCCGGATGTTTTTTTTCAAGCCCTGCACTAGTTTTCCAGTGATTAGATCCTCTGGTGCTATTAGGGGGAATAAACATACAAAATAATTGACGATGGAGCTGTGATGCGGTATATTTTTGGCGCAGTGGTAAAAAAAAAAAAGAAAAAAAAAGGTCACAAACATTGCGCAAGATTGAATACAATGGAGAGCTCTTGTTGCCTCCCTATTATGCCCCTAAGTGGGGCGTAAAGGGAGTTGGGATTGATTGGTAAAAATAACATAATTCAAATACGTAAGTACTGATTTATTATATTCAATTATACAGACACATAGAAAATTTTTGGATGTCAAAATGGAAAAAAATAATGGAATCCAAAAATTTCTCCATGTTCTCCATAATAAACATCAAATTAAATACACATTTCATTGAGTTAGAAATAATGTCATATTTTTTGAAAAGCAATTAACATATATGAAGTTATTACTTTTAAGGTTAGGTATGGCAAGGTTCTTAACAAATCAATTTTTCACCATTGATCCAAAGTATGTACTAGATGCGGCATTCGGAACAAAGTTTTCAAAATGTCACATTTTTAAGATGTACGGAGGAGAAGAGACGTCAATAGGACATCAAAAAAGCGTTGCAGATAGTCTAAATTAGAATAATGACTATACTAGGCAAGCATTACGAGTACATTATTAATATACCCTGGACTGACATGATCACCAACACAGAGCGAACACAACCAGACAATTATTCACCTCAATTAAGATTCTTACTATGACTTTCTACTTGGTTACATAATGAGGTGAAAAATACAAGGTACTACTGCTCGCCATAAATGGGGAAAATAGAGGGCCGCAGAGGAGTTGGAAGAAAGCAACTTTCTTGGCTCCGAAACATTCTTGAGTGGACCGGACTGAGAACTGTGGGAGACTGGTTCAGGGCAGCTAAAGACAGGAAGGCTTTTTCTCGAAGGATAGGGCGCCAGAAGTATGTCCATTAAAAAATATTTACTTTTA
Source organism: Mystacides longicornis (assembly GCA_963576905.1). Classification (NCBI taxonomy): domain Eukaryota; kingdom Metazoa; phylum Arthropoda; class Insecta; order Trichoptera; family Leptoceridae; genus Mystacides; species Mystacides longicornis. The sequence goes on from OY756424.1 coordinate 22,800,939, forward strand.
TCAAACTAAGAGCATTGCAAGGATGACCGTTAGTCAAATTTTTTTCATGGCCCCATTTTAGGAGGAGACGCCGCTACTAGTACATAGTATAAATCAATGTTTTTCACACACAGAAAGGTTTAATGTAGGTAATTAGTTGTCACATTTGAATTATTAACAATACCATAATTATTATTGATTGAACAAAGATATACCATAATTATTATTGATTGAACAAAAATAACACATTAATGAACATCTTGAGACATCAGGTGAGATTTTATAACTTGTAACAGTTCTTTTTTAACAGTATCTGAAATGAGAAGACGCGCTTGAGGAGTGACTGTTTTTGCTAATGTGTCTACACTAAGGTTGCTTCCATCATTTTCTTTCAATGTTTCTCTGCAGAGCATCCTCACTTGTTCTCTCCACCCACATTCGATTAAACGTCGTCTTAACAGCTCTTTGAACCTTGGAAAATAAAAAGATTACTTAAAATTTTCAAAATCATGACTACTTATGTGCCTACATAATATTTTTTCTCACCTTTCTCTGTCACCAGTAAGTATTGTCCTTTGATTGATGATAGTATTGAGAGCCATTTGGGGAGATTATACCTTAAATTCCGTGTTATTATTAATTCAATCGTGTGAAGTTGATATTTCAGTAACTTTAAACTAATTCTCGTATTTTATTATTGTATTATTCCACTGCCTGCACCGGGCTCGATATCTGACATTTAAAATTGTTTTATTTGTCAACTATGTAATTTTTCTGTGCTCAAAAATCATATTATTCATAGATTATTGTGGTCTTTTGAGGAACGGATCGCGACAGTAATGCACACGGCTGCCAATGTTGCCACATTCATAAAATGCATACGTATAAACGAATATATTTCTCAGCAAGACTCTATACTGGCAACATTGTTCAATCTGTCACATAAATTTTTGATGTTTCTAAAAGTTGCAAATATAGATAATTTAAAAATAACTTCACACAATAATTTAGTGTGCGTGTGAATGTATCTTTGTTTGCAAAATATAATAAACAAATGATAAACAAGCCTGGAATTAGAAAGTTTGGCGACAGTGTCGGGAATCCGGATGTGATTTCTGTCATGCAAGAAACGACTTTGTTTTTAGTTGTTTTGTATGGTCGGCAATGTTATAACTCTTTTCTGTTTGAAAGTGCTGTTTTAAACGTAATTTAATGTTTCTAAGCTATAGAAAGTATTCAGGTGTTCGATATAATATATCATCAACACTTTGTGTTTTCAGTATAAAACATGGTTTAAAAATCATATTATAGGTAAGCATCATCTGCAACTTTTTTACTTCCTACTAGAACTGTTTTCATGATTTTGTACATGTATATTGACATTATAGTGTGCATATCTAAACTGCATCTACCTATAGATAAATTTTCATTATTTATTTTGAATATAATATATTATTTACGTTTTTATTGTTAACTTTAGTTATTGACTATTTTGTGTTTCTTTTTGTATGTTTTTTTATTCTTTTATGTAAAGTGTTTGACAATTTATTATAATATACTTATGATTATTTTGTTCTCCTTATACCAGCCTAGACTGACAGCTGACTGGAGAATATTTTGTTTGAATAAATAATAATAATATTGTATATTGTGTTTTGTCTATCTTTAAGAAACTTAAGCAGTCTGCAGTTCCATCATATTGTATTAAGTTTTTTATTTAAAAAAATACCAGTTTGTAGGTTATGATTCATAACTTTTGAGTACAGTTAATAGGTTTTGTAGATGTATGCAGATCTAGGTTATGTATAGTTTTTGGACAAGGAATTGTATAATTGATCAATTTAATGTGTAGTGTTTCTCAAGGAATTATCCTATTGGATATTAATACAATAATGTTTTTTCAGATGCCCCAAAGGTGTTGATGCCTTAATGCAAGACAAGCTATGACAGCACTATTACAAAGAAGGGAACTGCTCCAATTTTCAAGAACCCCAAAGATAAAGGGATGTATGAGGCCTGGCTGTTATTGCATGATAATATTGGAAAACATCCACAGGAACTCAGATCATTAACACAATTGAAGTGAAATTGTCCATATCCGCTTTAAAGAGCTCCTTGTGAAAGTGTATGTTGAAGGGAATGAAATATGTCCAAATGATTTAAAGTCGGTGATATCTAAAAGTGTGAAACAACTTAATGGTCTTTATTTAATTTGAAGACATGTTATTCATCAGTTTTACAAATGACGCAGAATATTTAAAGTTAATGAAGAATGCTACCAAAAAAGTCTCCATTTAGTTGTATTCTGGCAAATAATAGAACAGAAAACAGTATATTATTTGTTTTAGATCCAATAAAACTTCTGTGATAAGAATCAATATGATATTACTATGCAAATTTTTGCATTCAATATATATTTTTATTCTTTTTTAGCATTCGTTTAATAACAGATTTTTTTCTGTTACCGTCCAAAGATGACCTAACATTTATTATTTCAATTTCTTTTATTAAACTTTATATCATATTTCTTTCTGAATACTTACTTGAAGGATCTAGGTACATATTCCACGTTACTTAAAATCGGTACTATGTTATGTACGTTCTGCCCATATTTGTTTATGAATCCTATTACAATTTCAATTTTTTTAATGAACTTCATATTATATTCCATTTACGATGATCCATCAAATGGAAGTAGTCATATTATTTGAAATGAACATAGTTTATGTTCAGTACATTTTGTCTATATTGGTTTGTGATTACATTTATTGTTTCTTATATCTTTCTTCCAAATTGAAATCTTGTAGACCTACAATGCTGAAATATTTATAGGTACTGTTGAGTACATTCTACGTCTACCTTTTTAAATTGCCTACCTATACTATTTGAGTGTTTATTTGCTTATTGTTTGTTTTTTTTTAATAAATTAACATATTTTGAAAATGAATGTTATATTACTTAACCCTCATTGTCAAACAATATCTTTTAACTGTTGAAAGCACTGATACTTAAAAGAATAATACTTATAATAAAAGAAATTGTTCAACATATTTAACTCCAGCAATATGTTTCCTTGAATGCAACTATTTCTGATAGATACTACCAGCTATGTTTACGATGAACACTAATGTACATCTAAGAGGACACCAGCATAAAATGTCAACAAGATACTACTCAAATCCCCTGAAACACTTCTCGGCCAATGGCTTTCAAGAATATACTCTTCTTCAGGCGGTACCTCGATGCCGAGGATCGTGACAGCCATGCATCCCCACCAACTCCCTCCCGGTCTTGAGCCATTCTTATGGACCCATGCAGTGCGGTCCCCGTTGCCTGCCTAACAAGATCGGACCATTTCGTGGGCAATCGTCCTCTTTCCAGGGAGTCCTCCAAGAATATACTAGATTACTACAAATTAGCTGAGACTTGGGGTCAAAACAGTGAAAGCTGCCTACCCAATAAGAATAGTAGTATTTATTATTGAATTTCATTATATTGTGTAAGTTTCATGTTCCTATATAGATTCACATATTTAGTGAGAAATGTCCTTTTCAAAATAGAACTCCCATAAAGAGCTATTTGGAATATAAAATATTATGTTAATTTACAAACCCCCATTTTCTTTTAACTCGCAAATTTATGATACTTAAATAATATTTATCGCATTAATTGAATTATTATAGGTAATAATGTAAGAATCATTATAAAAAGTTCCACATAATATTGATAATTATTATTTGTCATAATATGCCAGTGACCATAAGTATGAGAAATGTCATGCCACGGCTCGGCAAACCACCACAAATACCATCGTGTAACAGGGTGTTTGCCTTGGCTTGTGTGAGCTTCCCAACGCTTGCACCAAGTGTCGGTTTGTGACACAGATCAAAGGAATTGCGGCAAATCTATTAAAATACAGTGCGCACGCCAACGTGTAATATGCGTCCAAGCGTTTGTGAAGGCATGGAGCTTGCCAAGCCACGGCAAGCGTGTAATTGTAGCATTACATTCAAAATAGGACTCCCAATGCTAGCAATTACAACGTTGCCATTTTTAGCTTCAAGGCTTGTAATATAGAAGGCAGTGGATGACTCAATGAGCAGACCACTGTTGAATCTCATTTTTTTTGTGAAAAGTTACCTCAAATTATCTTATTGTGATTTTTCAATTACCGTCAGATATTACAATTCTTCTGGGGGTTATTCGCAAACGCCTGAAGATGAGGGTGAAAACCCTCTAATGTAAGCGTTAATTAAAGTCATTATGTGTGGATTTCAAGCTAAATATTGTGTTCAATTTTTTACCATGCTCCTGGGGGTCGTTTCATTCTTGGCTTATTTTTTTCATCAGCTTGTTGAGTGCTGTAGGTAAGTTGTATGGTAAGGTTCTGATTGAAAGAGTAGGAAAGTTGACTAAGAGTAAAATTTTGATGTTCAAGGTGCTTCTTTGAGTGGAAGGGAGTGCACCGATCAGATCTTTTCCCTGCGAATGGTCGCTAAGAAGCTGATGGGTAAACAACAGAGGCATTTTTGTGCATTTGTAGACCTGGAGAAGTCTTATGATCGTATGGACTGTGAAAGATTGTGTCGCATGCTCTCGGATTATGGGGTGAGCGATCGGTTGATTAAACCGCTACACACAAATGCTGCAGGAATAAGGTCTCTGAGAAAAATCTGACAGTGTTTTTTAGGGGCTATATTGTAATGCAAAATCATTACTTGTGCGCAACAGTTTGGGGTGGGATATAAGGTTGCGGAGTAATGTTCTATCAATGTATTCCGACCAGCCGTCTCCCTTGTAAGGGTAGGTAGAGAGAACAGACACCAAACTATCCTGTCACACACTGTTTGCTTCTGTCACACTTATACAATTCACAAAGAAAGAGGGGGCCTTGATTGTACATTTCAAAATAATTCATTTTCATAGTATGTTTGTAGGTTACTAAAATTCCTGTAATACAGTTTAATGCTGCAAGACTGAATCAATTTACTGAACAGTGAGCACCTGTTTAAAACTGAATAAAAAATATGGGAATTATTTTATTAAAACCAATAAATCATTTTCACGTCATAGTTAGGTTTATTAAACAGCATAACAAATATACAAATTTATATTATAATTAATATACCTTTGTCACTGACACTGATCGGCATTACAGCAGCAAGCCTTTGCGTCAATCAATGTAAGATAAAAGTGGGTAAACTATACCACAAAATGAAAATAAAAGGGTTCATACCCAAATACATGAAGAATCCAAACTACAAAAAAATATGAAACATCACAACAATATTATGCCAAGTACATCTATCACATAGCAGTTATCATCACAATAGCAAAAACACTATTCATCCATGTATGTATGTAAGCACACAACTATTCGGACACTAGGTAAGTAGTTTTAATTTTGGCGACAGCTATTTTATCCCCATGAGATACTGAAAGGTTGTAATAAGTGTGTGAGATAAAATATGACACACATTAGTCTCTCCCATCCTGGCTTGGACATTTATTGTTTTTTTTTCATTGTGGTGATTTTTATATCAATATTTACTAAGAACTATCATCGTTTTCAACCAATCTGTAACACACATTGAACATATAGTTATTTGGCTACCACATTGCATGTTTAACTAAAAAAAAAGTGACTATAAAATATAATATTCTTAATTGCACATAATAAAATATGTCAAAGGGTAGGCTTATTGCCTAGTGGTAAATTCTACCAGCCATATCATAAAACCGAATATCATTGTTTTCTCCCAATATCCGTCATATGTAATCATTTATTTATATTGTATTTTTCAATCATGGAAAACAAACTATGAATCTAAAATCTTGTGTGTCATGTATTGAATACTTCACCAATAAAACAATTTTACAATCATCAGTACATTAATACAGGTGCATCTGTTGGGTACTCAATAAACTGAATACAATTCAGCTAGTAAATAATCATGGATTCAGAATTTTTTTATATGAAACACATATCAAATGTATATGCAGATTGGTAAATAAGCATGTTATGGATTGATTTGATAATATTTGAAGTATTTTAAAAAACAATTTTAAAAGATGCCTATTTTCTCATACAAACTTTTTCTTCATGGAGTGCCATTTTATTTTGTTCTTTCTAAAATTGGTGTTTTTGTTTGAAAAATGAAGACTTTGTTGGTCATAGTCGTTTAGTTAGTCAATTTGAGGGGATTTGATAACATCCTCGGATGATAACACTACGATTTGAATAGGTTAGGTTAAGGTTGGAACGTAGTTTTTAAGGGTTTTGTAAGAAGCCCGCAAAGTAAATAATTACCAATATAAAAATGTTATTATTCACCCGTGAAATTTGAAAACCTTGCTCACCTTTCAGAAATAGGAACTTATATTTAATTTATTAATGGACAGTTCACCCGAAATGAAAAAATATATAATATTAGTCAGTATAAGGTTAACGAGATCACGTCAGTTATCAACAAATGACAGCCATTTGACAGTGACAGTACATTACCTTCTACGTGTTCTTACACTATGGCAGCCGTGTGCATTAGGTTAAGAACACGTAGAAAGCGGATTCCGACCCGCGCCGACCGGCTCATAGATTGTTGTCTATGGTCTCAATGCATTTAAATGGGCATGCCGGAAAGCGGGTTTCCGCTTTCTCTGTGGGTATCCCCATTCAAATGCATAGAAACATTCTTTGTGCCGGTCGGCGCGTGTCGGAATCCGCTTTCTACGTGTTCTTACCCTAATGCACTGTCGCGATCCGTTCCTGTCTTTTGTGGATGTTTATGGTCATTTATGGTTATCAAACTGTCATCCACTTGTGCACTTGTCAAAGTTTCAAAGTTACTGTCACTAGTGTCACCGTGACACTACTACATATTTTGTTTTTAATTCTAATAATTATCAGTTTACTTAGTTTTATTTTGAAGTTTATTTCAGACGGTGGATGTATAAAGTTTTTTTCGATTGCGAGCTTAGAAAGGAAGATACATATTTATTTTTCGTTCATAAAAAAGTTACAGGTTCATTGTAATCAATATGGTATGTATATATTGCTAGAATGAAAGTTTGATGGTAGTAGTTTTGGAGAAAATGTTGATGTATTTACTTGTATTTGAATTTCAGCATGGAAGACTGAAAGTACGCACTTCAGAAGAGGAGCGTATCCTCAAAGAAAAAGAGAGAGCAAAGAAAGTTATCAAATATAAAGCAGCAATGGCCATAATTTTTGAAAAGGTATTATTTTGTCACAACTTGATTACAGAAAAAAGATTGCCTGTATTGCGAGCAAATTTTTATTCTTAATTTTAGAGAACAAATCACGTCTATGATAAGGACACTCTAGCGATGATTGCTGAAATTCTTTCAAATAATCCAGATGTATCAGTGTTATGGAATTATAGGAGAGAAATTTTATTGTTTTTGTCAAAAAGGTATGGAAATTTTTTAAACTCTACGGTTATACAGTCAATAGAAAGAAAGTTTTTGCAGAAGTATAGGAGTACCAGTAATCTTGTGCCTACATGCTTATTTCATAATGATTATGTAAATTTGATTAAAAAAATCCTAGTATTATTATCAAAAAGTATTGTTAAATAGATAACATCATCTATACAGGGTTACAGGAAAAGTCCTTCTGAATATTAAAAGACGTTATTATATAGGTCATTTCTGATGGATTTGATTCTATAATATGGTGTCTGAAACTTAACCGTTATGGAGATATTGAACTTTAAAGATTTTGAATAAAAATCCTTTATATTTTGCCTTTTTATCGATTTTTTGTTATTTGGTCAATATTTTGCCTATTTAATAGCAAGTGTTATACCTTTTCGAATAGCTAAAGATACATAAAAGTTTTTAAAATTATTTGCAGAACAAGTTCCATACATTTTTAAAAAAAAAAAGCGCTTCAAAGTTAAAAACACTTAGCGAAAATTCTTTAATCCTAACCGTTGTCGAGCTGTCTTTTAAAGCTGTTAGTAGTAGGTTCAGTTTTTGTTAATCATTTTTATTAATTGACATGTCCTCTCACTAGATACATAAAAAAAAACCGGACCCTAGGACCTCTTATCCGAAAAAATCGATAAAAAGGCAAAAACTAAAGGATTTTTATTCAAAATCTTTAAAGTTCAATATCTCCATAATTGTTAAGTTTCGGATACCATATTATAGAATCAAATCCATCAGAAATGACTTAAATAATAACGTCCTTTAATATTCAGTACGACTTTTCCTGTAACCCTGTATATTTAAACATGAATCTCTATTTCCCTTGGTTATGACATCACCCATGAACAGCTGGACTGATTTCGCTTTTTATTATTTTGTGGTGTTTTTACTGTCAGGAGATTTTTTCTTTAAAAGACACACTGGTGCCGTGTCTTGTGTAAAAAAATAAAAAAATATTAGGTCTTCACCTATGAAATTGCTGTTTTGTATGAAAAACTTAAAGTAGATTTTTTTCAACTTTTTTTTATTTTTGTTATTAAAACTAATCACCCATGCAATCGATGCATCTTTGCGAATGCAGTGATCGTTTTTTGATGCCCTTCTTGTAAAAACCAGCTTCCCGGAGGCAAAAACTCTTCAAAGGCATTTTGTACTGTCTCTCGGGAATTGATTTTTTTTCCCGCTAAAAGGTTATCCAAATTTTGGAAAAGGTAATAGTCGATAAGTGTAAGGTCTGGTGAGTAAGGTGGATGAGGGAGAGCCTCCAACCGCAACTCTCGCAGCTTGGAGACTGTCTTTTGTACAGTATGGGGTCGCGCGTTGTTGTGAAGGAGCAGCGGGGATGAACGATTGACCATAGCTGGTTGTAGATGTGCGAGCTTCTCCATAATTGTCTTCAGTTCTTCATAATACACATCTACAGTAATGCTCATCTGTTTTGTAAGAAGCTGTGATGAATCACACCGGCACTAGACTACCAAACAGTGACCATCGCCTTTCTAGGGGTCATTTTCATTTAGGGTATTGCTTTGGTGCTGAACCAGGATCTAACCAATTTGCTGATCTCTTTTTATTATCCAACAGAATCCAATTTTCGTCGCACAAAACAATTCCTAATAAAAGTTGTGGGAAATATTAGAAAATTTATGAAAAGTTTACAAACATATTAATGTAACCTCATGGAGTTTGATAATATTGTCTCCATAATAAGTACCTAAATGTAATTTTTTTTTATTGTAGTGAACCTATAGAGGAAGTAAATAAATTGTGTGACTCTGAGTTGTACCTTACAGAAGTTTGTCTTAAAAAGAATCCAAAATCTTACCCAACATGGTACCAGAGAATATGGGTTTTGGACTCAAGAACAGAACCCAATTGGACTAAAGAATTGAATCTTTGTAATATGTATTTGAAGTTAGATGAAAGAAACTGTAAGGAACCTTTTAAATCATATTTTTAAATAAGCTGAAAGTCATTGTTACAACAACATCCCTGCTTTTTTATGAACTGATAACAATTTCTTTTTTAGTTCACTGCTGGGATTATCGCAGACATATTGTTAGTAAATTAGGAACTGAGGATAAAAATGAATTCAAATTTACTAATGCCAAAATTATGGAAAATTTTTCAAATTATTCAGCTTGGCACTACAGAAGTAAACTCTTGACAAAACTCTATCCAGATCCATTTGGTAATTATTTAATATGCGAATTCACCAAAACATTAGATTAGCCTATAAAATGTAATATTAATTATTTGTAATGGTTCTAGTTGTCCGGTCAATAGAGGAAGTCCGCCATAGAGACGAGCTAGAACTTGTTTTGAATGCTGCTTTCACTGATCCTAATGATACAAGTGCTTGGTTTTATCAAAGATGGCTACTAGGTGATTATTATATTTTATTTCAATTTACTTTGTTTAAACTTCGAATAAGAATCTATATTATAACTTAATAAAATTTTGCATTCATATTTCTCCAGGTGCAATGCCACAAACAGAAAAATGTAGTGTTATCAGAGTGACACCAACCATGTCATACATTTCATTTAATCAACCTGTAGGAGAGCCATCAACAAATGTGCGTATTGTGGTTGATGATAAAGATATGGATGGAACATGGCAGTCTTTATCAGGACACAAAAAGGATGTCCTCTGGATATTGAATCACAAATGTGATGTTTTAATTCAGCCTGATTTGATTTGCAAAGTAAGTTTTTTTTTCATGATTATGCTAAAAATATATTTGAAGTACCTAGAGGTTTTCAAATTTGTCTTCTTTCAACAAACTTTTGTATAAATATTTTTTAATAACTTTGTTATTGTGTTGAAGTTTATATGCACATCTAGTTTTGAGATGATCACACCTCATATTTTCATGTCCAACCTGCATCTATACTGTAGTATTAAAATTGTGATTGAAAATGAGAGGTTTGATATTTGTGTATTAAATTTTATCGAGTTGAAATGAAATAGTCCTTCTGCTAAATGGGAGTAAGAGTTGATGCAAAAAAAAAACAACTTGCCGACGCAAATGTCATCTCCTCCACATGGTACCTTCGCTAGAAAATTAACAAGGTTCTGACGATGGAGCATCGACCTGTATCAAGGAAAACCTATACCAACCCGCCTGCACAGCGTGATATGTCAAATCAGTGACTGTGCAGCAAGGAATAGTTTTCTTGATTAGGACTAGGAGGTAGGAGGAGGCCCTTGTTCAGCTGTAGATGGAGTGGGCTTGAAAGAAAGAAGAAGTGTTTCTGCAAAATTCCCCTACTATATTTTAAATGCATAAATCATTTTTTTATTTACATGATTGTTTAGGTCTATTCAAAAGAAGATGAAAAGGAAACTGGTTTGGTGTGCAATTATGTTGATGGAGAATTCGTTGCTTTTATTCAAGCATCATTTTCCAATAAATTTGGGTCTTCTGTTTTGGAAGAGTTACAGAAGCAAGTAGAATCCTGTGAGCAGTTACTGGAACTAGAGCCTGACAGTAAATGTAAGATATTTTACAATTTATTGAAACTAAGTACCTTTCTACAGTACCTATCGGATTTAACATAATGTTGATCCTCTATATTTTTTTGCCAGTCAGTTCCATTTCTCCAGTTCCAATCATTAGGTATTGGTTTGCAGTAAGATTCTGCATCTATTTTTTACTCGATACTGTAATATAGAACAAAAAATTATTATGATTATGTTGGTTGACAAATATTGTATACTTAATAGCATATCAATCACTTCTACCTTTATAAGTGCACTTTTCATTTATTCCCAACATCAAATACTTGACACCCCCAAAACTTCAAAACTAAGGTCTCCTTCTATGAAACTCTAGATTAAAGTAATATATTTTTTATTAATTTTCAGGGACTCATCTAACACTAACTGTAATCAAACATTCCATTGATCATATTGAGAACTACAACAGTTGTATCAGTATATTATACAAACTGATTGAACTAGATCCAAAAAGGAAAAATTATTACAAAGATTTAGCCTCGAGATGGCATTTAGAATACATCCTTCAACAAGATTTAGACTGTAACAAGAGAGGACAATTTCAGAAGGATGAATCGGGTGTGAAATTATCGACATTGTATCACTTACAATATTGGAGTGCATGTGCTACAGTGTATTTGAATGATAATCAACTGACTAGTCAGTGCCTATCAAAGCTTTATGTATTACAAAACTGTGAGGTAAGTTTATGTTATTAACATTATTATTATACTTGGGTTATCTCAGCTAGAGCTGGTGGTTACATCAAGATTTGGGCTATTGCCAAGCATCTTTAACATTTTATTGAAGTTCTATTGTATTGTTGTTTAGAAACTACTTGACTATTTAGCATATTGTGATATGTAACGTATAACAGAGGGTGTTAGCGTTTTATTCATATACATTATTATTATACTTGGGTTATCTCAGCTAGAGCTGGTGGTTACATCAAGATTTGGGCTATTGCCAAGCATCTTTAACATTTTATTGAAGTTCTATTGTATTGTTGTTTAGAAACTACTTGACTATTTAACATATTGTGATATGTAACGTATAACAGAGGGTGTTAGCGTTTTATTCATATACATTATTATTATACTTGGGTTATCTCAGCTAGAGCTGGTATTTACATCAAGATTTGGGCTATTGCCAAGCATCTTTAACATTTTATTGAAGTTCTATTGTATTGTTGTTTAGAAACTACTTGACTATTTAACATATTGTGATATGTAACGTATAACAGAGGGTGTTAGCGTTTTATTCATATACATTATTATTGTACTTGGGTTATCTCAGCTAGAGCTGGTGGTTACATCAAGATTTGGGCTATTGCCAAGCATCTTTAACATTTTATTGAAGTTCTATTGTATCGTTGTTTAGAAACTACTTGACTATTTAACATATTGTGATATGTAACGTATAACAGAGGGTGTTAGCGTTTTATTGATATACATTAGTTTAAGTGAAGTGTGTAACGATTTTGGTATTATTCCTTTTGAGGATATTTTTATTGACACCGTGTTTTGATGCCACATCTCATTGTTCTCGTCGGCAAGAGGGATATATTTGTGCATCTTTTTGTTAAGTTAGGTCTATTAGGAAGGTAGTTTTTGTAGCCTTAACAATGAGAGTAATGTCTAGTCTGTTACTTAGTATAGTTTTGTCTGTTGTAATGTTGCGGTTCCAGTATAGTTTTTCAACTATTTTCACTTTAAATTAAAGCCCTAAAATACAAAGTTCGGTAATGTGCAAATTTTTTTGTACCACCCTCTGACAATGTGCGTTGTAAGCAAATAAACACATTGATTGCGACGCCTGAAATTTGCTGAATTTTTGACTGAGTTTTTGACTGTGACAAAATACTTATTTCAGTTTTCTTTTTTCAGATACTGCATTTAGAAAATAATTGTATCACTTCATTGAAAGGATTTCCACTATTGCCAAAATTAAAAGCAATCTATTTAAAAGGAAATAATGTTGAAGACACCAGTGCATTGTCTGTCTGTCCACTATTAAAGGAAATAATTCTGGATTAAAACAAAACTAAGAAACAAACACTTGTCAACTGGAATATTTTGAAACAGATACAATTAAATTTTTATGTAAACATATATATAAATATGCTTACCATTTTTCTTCTGCTTTAATGTTTGGTCTTAGGGCCATTTGCCACTTAATAGCTAAGGTCAGCATTAGAGTCTCTATAATCTTACATAAGGTACCATCTTTTATTGGTAAAGGCTAAGCAAGGGGTATAAGCTGGTACTAGATCTTGAACCTGCAATAAAAAATTGCAGTGATATTGTATCTGTCAAAACGAGGATTTGGGTTGACACCAATCATGACAGCAAATATTCACTCACTTGTGAGCACATGGGAATTACTCACAATTTTAAGCAGTAAAAAAATGGCGGGAGAAATTTGGTTTTATAGATTCATCAAATGAAATTGTCATCTGTCCATTAGAAAACCAGAAGGATTATCAAAGACAAGGATAAATGGAATGCATCCAGAGAAAGAAGTTGAGTTCTGTAAAGCCTTCAAAGAGATAATCTATCATGATTTGATTTGAATGTAAACCGGTGTGCATATATAGTCAATGAAACAGGACTGCCACTGAATAATCGTCCACACAATATCGTAGCAGAAAAAAACAGCTGTAAATATGACCAGTGAAAACATTACAATCATAGTTTTTACGAACACTATTGGCTCGTACATTCCACCATTAGAAATTTTAAAGTAAGTGCGAAAGAGAGATGATTTCATGATCAAAATACCCAAGAATCCTACATTTGAATAAGCACAGAACTCCAGGAGAGTTGTTTTGATTTTAGATGTCTTTCTTAGTCACACTGTTTTGAAAGGACTAGAGCCCGTGCTGATTTCTGTGAAAAATTTGGCATTGCATTGGTTCGGCTACTTGCTCATACTACTCAAACTCTTCTAAACTGAAGAGTTTTTATAATCTGCAGCGGCTACAGCTGGGAGCGCTGCTAAGGGTTTTGTAGCTTTTTTTCCATAACTTGTCCACTTATATGAAGCATGGATTGCCTCTCTGGAAAAAAATCAGTGAAATAGATTTGCAAGTCTTACTTTCTCCAGAAAAGGATATTTTAAAATTACATAGAGTCAATGTCGTCACATGTACTGTAGTTGCATGGAGGGATAATAAAGTAGTCATTCTGGCATCCACATTTGTAGGAAAAAAATCGGAGTGTTGTTGATATCCAGTGCCCAAAAATAGCTGTGTAGGTACAACAAATACATGGCTGGGGTGGACTTGCATGACAATCTTCTTGAAAGGTATAAAATAAGAATTAGGAGAGAAAAGTGGTACCTTAAGCCTTAAGTGGTGAAAAAAACCACCTCCATTCAATCCATTCTGCCTTTGGCATAATTTGTTTATTAAATAATACGCTTTATTTAGGTTTAAGATTATAAATCGTTTCGAGAAATTATAAGGCAAAATTTTTATACTGAAAGCAAAATACTGTAGGTAGGTATATAGATATTCTAGAATAATAAGTAATGTTATATGCGCATAATGGAATTGAAGCATTTATTGTGTGAATGTACATTTGTTGGACAGCGGAACCATAGTCTAGCTTCAGATCCACATTTTTTTGGCATTTTTTCTCACTTGCCAGAATCCAACTAATTTTTTAAAGTTGATGATGGGATGATGGTGTAAGTTGAAAGCTGTGGAAATGGCATTTACTGAAGCAATCATGCAAAGTGTGATTCGAGTTTATTAAACATCACATTCTTCAGTACTGTGAAGAAGAAATATTCTAAGAAAGTTATAATTATATAATTATTACCAACAATAAATTAAATTTATTATGGAAAATTTTTCATAGCTTTGTGATTTCAATATGATTCTTATGTCAAATTTGAATAAATGTGTTGTATTATCATTGTATATTTTCTTTCCTTATGCAGTGGGTTCCTAAAGAACGGTCCGTCACCTGACAAGACGGCGTCTTTCAAAATTATATGACAATGTTTTTCGTTACTACGGAAACAATATTGAAAACGTTCTCAACTGACATATACACCGCTATTAAAAGTAGCGGCGTATCCGTAGGAGAACAACCCATTAACCAACCATTATAGTGAGGTGAACTTCTGATACGACATATCAGTATGGCAAGTGGCGCCTTTAACAACATGAATAAAATAGTGTCAAGACGAAATGTAAACTGTTTGAAGCTTGTGTGTTGCCCATTCTCCCGTATGAGTAAGTCCTAGCACCTGACCAAAGTCCAGGCACAAAAAGTCTCTGCATTTGAATCTAAGTGTCCCAGGAGAATTTTTGGGTGTAAGGTGATACCACCTCATCACGAACGATGCTATGTCGTGTTAGCGCACTCAGCGTAGGCTCATTACTTATACCATTATGGAGAGGAGATGGCTTGGCTGGGACATGTGTTAAGGATGCCTAATGGCAGTTAGCCGAGGAGAGTGCTGTTATACCAGGGTCTTCCTGGTCTTCAGGACCCTGAGAGCTGAGGGATTTAGACATGGTGAGGGAAGAAGTCATAAACATTGCGCAAGATCGAGCACAAACGGAGAGCTCTTGTTGCCTCCCTATGTAAAATAAATAAAATCTAGGGAAATTTTAAAATCTCTAATACAAATGAGATTTAAAAAAAAATACAAATGATGGCCGTGGGGTTGCCGGTTAAGAATAGCACCTCTGCTCTTTTTGCTGGTTTGTCGAGCATCCTGTAAGAGGCAGGAAATCGAAAAATCAGATCGGGACCGTGAGGTTGATCACCTCACGTCCTTAAACCTCAACCGGTCAGAAAAGGCACCATAGGCCTCAGTCGCCTTCGATCGCAATGGAGAGCTCTTGATGCCTCCCTATGCCCCTAAGTGGGGTTCAGGCCCCCCGCTTTGTGGGTTGGTTTGGGGGGATCTGCGGCGGGCTTGATTTGTGTGGAGCCGGCTTTTGGATTTGATTGCTTCGATCAGGCTAGAGGGTAGGTTTCATGCGGGTCGGGTTTGCTGCGGATTTGTCTCCTCCGGGATGGCTTGAGGTGTGCGGTGAGCCTTAAAGGGAGAATGTATGTATGTAATACAAATGAAAGTCGGGTTAGTGCGAAGACTTATAACTCGAGATCAGCTGAACAGATTCTTTCGATATTTGATTTATTGGATTCTTCTCCGCTCCGGATAACAGAATAACTAATAAAAAGTTTAAAAAAATGCATAAGAAAATAAATGATGTAAAATATAATATTAAAGTTAGTTTGGAACGGACTTCGGCCGTCCCACTTACTCCACCGCACCGTTACGAGCGTTTTATAAAATTTTCATACAAAGTCAATAAAATAATTATTATCGGGCAAATTCAAAATAAATGTGCACACGCAGTATCGGTTTTTCATAGGCGAGGTAGAATGTGTGCGCGCACATATTCTCACATTGTTATCGCCTGAACTTTGAATACGAATGATACATAATATATTATTATGGAGGTTTTAGAAATATTTTAATGTTATTATTTTATTTGTCCAACTGTTGATTTGATGAAGAGAAATTATTTCTCGAGACAGATCCAGTGGCGGATCTAACGGTACGCGGACTAAGCGGCCGCGGGGGGCCCCGAAATAAAATGAGATAAAAAAATCGGGGCCCGAAATTAAAAGAGAATGAAAATCGGGGCCCCGAGCTTGTGAAGGGACAATAAATGAGAAAAAAAAATCGGGGCCCCGAGTTTGTGAAGGGAAAATAAATGAGAAAAAAATCGGGGCCCCGAGCTTGTGAAGGGAAAATAAATGAGAAAAAAATCGGGGCCCCGAGCTTGTGAAGGGAAAATAAATGAGAAAAAAATCGGGGCCCCGAGCTTGTGAAGGGAAAATAAATGAGAAAAAAATCGGGGCCCCGAGTTTGTGAAGGGAAAATAAATGAGAAAAAAAATCACTAAAATTCTTAAAATTGATAAACAAAAAAGGAACCTCTGCGATAAACTATCACTAATGGCCTGTACTCATCTAAACACGCGCGGTAACGTAACCAACGTCGCGTTGCATGCAACGTATCAAAACTCCATAGTACGAGATTCGCGGTGGTTCGTAAGAGCTCAATCATAATATGAAGTGATTTTCTTGAAGAGCTTTTCAGTAGGCGTTGTTTTGTTCAGAAATATCAAAAAAATAAAAACAGAAATCAATAAAAATACATCTAAATATAAAAAGGAAAGTGTCCTGACTGACTCACTTATCAACGCACAACCCAAACGGCTAATTGTAGAGATGTGAAATTTGGAAAGTAGGTAGGTTTTAATACAAAACCTTCCACTAACAAAGGATTTTTTGAATTTGAAAAATAGGGTTGAATGTTTTTAAAGCATACGAATATTTCGGAAACTAGATATGGTACGAACTTGAGATTTGGCATATGAATTATTCTCCCATAGAAATGATTAATAGGGTGTCCGGCCATTTTTCCAAAATTTCACTAAAAATGATGATAAAGGAATGATTTTTAAGTAGCTCCTAATAAGTTTAAAACTGATAATATCAAATTTTCAAAAAAAAAAGTTTCTTCATAAACAGTAACTCATATTATTATGTTTTCAAAAGACAAAATTATTGAAGGATGAACGGGTGAGGGGTTATTTTTATTGAACAATCATATCTCTTAGATAAATAATGAAGTTAGACAGCTGTAACAATAAAGGAAGAATCTATACGAGTATAAAGATTCTTCCTTTAAAATAAAAAAATACGTGTTTCATTGTTTTGTCAAAAATTCAGTTTAATGGATGATAAAGCTTAATATTTTATTTCGTTTTGCATCAAACGTAAGAGCATGAGTAGATAGAAAAAAGGCCAACTGTCCACGGCGGCGAGTACGCGACGCGGCAACGCGCGATTTGCAGTATTTGCAGCCCGACGTGTGGCCACGACGCTTACCACATCCGTACATTTTCAATCATTTGTGATACTGTCATCGAGCGATGAAGACATTTTTGGCATATTACTTCATTCAAAGTAACATGGGTTGATTATTCTACTTCTACACACATTTATATAGGTACTTATAGAAAAAATCGTCAGGGATGACATTGACGTAGTTATATGCAAAGATGAGTTTTAACACTTTTGGTTGATTGCGGAAGAAAATTGAAAAAAAAAACTATTTAAGAAACAATATGGGGGAAGTTGGATTAAATGATATAGCAATATTGTTTATTGAAAGATTATAAATCAAATTAATACGGAAAATTTTGGGGGCCCCTTATTTCTACCGCTTAGGGCCTCCACTTGTCAGGATCCGCCACTGGACAGATCGGTAGTTTTTCAAACTTTGATGACAAAAAACACCAACTTAGAGGCTTCGCAGCATACATGTTCCACATATGGATTTACTCAGAATTTGGAGAACATTTAGTGAGTGTGTGTGTCCCCTTATAACTTTTGATTCACTTGATGCACAGATCCTAAAATGTCAGAATGCCATACTTTAAGCCTACAAAACTTGTATAACTCAGAATTTAATTTTGAAATTTTCTTTCAGTTAGGGGTAATCAAGAAATAAGCCTCGAGCGCCTGGAGCCCTTCGGATTCCTGCGTAATTGCCGTTTTTCTTTCGCATAAGTATACGAAAGAAGTATGCGAAAGATAGACCGCAATCACGAGATCCCGCTACACCGCCTACATGCGTGACGTGTGACGTCACAGCTAGGCTGCCATCTGGCCTCAGGGCCGTCGCGTGGTTTTTAGGAGCCCAAGGCGAGGCTTTAATCAGCGCCCCCCCCCCCCCCCATTTGCTTGCAATACTTCTTCTAAACGCTGAGCCTCAGTTTCAATTTACTTCATGATGTGCTGCCTATAATTATTTTTTCTGCTTCAAACCACGCAGGCATATCTTTGAAATGGTCTGGTGACAACTCATGGGATTTTAAACGGTTTGACCTATTTTTCCAGTTGCTAAGCCCCATTGGTTGACCAAAATGTGACATTGATGAGGGATCAAACAATCTACAACAGAAACAAAAAATAGAATCTGAGATTTCAGAATAAATCAACCAACGCCTTGATATTTTTTCTCCATTTTCCAAAAACCCGTACCGAAATTGGTTTGAAAAGTGCCTATTTTCGCTTTTTTAATGTGTATAAGATACACGGTCCACATTACAGGATCTGAAGAAATCACCGGCACCTGCTCTGATTTGGAAATAAATTTCCTTTCTGCTGACAGTTCCATCACTTTTTTTATTGTAATTTTCACGATCGCTTGTAACGATATCATCAGTAGGGGAAGGTACATGTACAAATTCAGTTTCTTTGGCCTCTTGACTGCTACTTTGTGAGGAGAAACTACAGCTGCGGTAGCATTTTGTGTTGTAAAAGTTTTTAAAAAATTGGTTAGTTTTGGCACTTTACTTCATAAAGTCTTATTCGCTAACTCACCTTCCTTGTTCAAATTTTTTCTTTGCGACCCTGACAAGCATTATGTCAAAACCAAGACTAGTGCAATCTTTGTCCGACACGTACAGCAGTCAGTGTAGGGATGGGCAAATCAAAAAAATATATCGATATATATCGTTTCGATAGTTTTAAAAAGTATCGATGTATGAAGAGGAAAAAATATCGATATTTCGATATATCGATATTTTTAGCCCAAATTGTAACTACCTCTATCCATCGTACCTATACCATCAAAACATTTAAAAATTAAAAGAAAACAACACATATTTGGTAATTACATAGTTTTATTGGATTTATTATTCGTATATAAAAAAAATAAAATAAATACAGAAATGCTGGCAAACTTCTTGGGACAAACGTAAATTGCAAAAAACTTGTAATTAAACTTTAATTTAGAAAAACAATAAAATTTTAAAATATGACTAAAGCAAGAAATTAAATTAAGCATGTAGGTACCTACACATTTATCTTAAAAATCGATTTTTTGTCTCGCTTAATAATTATTGTGCCAAGAAGTTTGTCTTATAAGGCGAAACGCACCCACAGGTCGGCGATATTAAAATTTTGTGCAGTTTTTTTTACAAAATTCAGCTCCAACTACCTTTATTGCTAAAAAGTGATATTTAAAAGCGGCAATATATAGGTATTTTGCTAAGACTCATTACAACTAAAAATACATAAATCTGTTCTGTCAAACGTGTGATTATGACCTAAAAAGATTACTTAATTGAAAAAAAATCTGTGTGGAACACGTGTATTTAAAGTTGAAATGATTATTATTTTTTGGGTTTATTTCCACTATTGGAAGATCGTGCTGAAATAGTGAAAAATTGCAGAAATTTTGAATATATCGCTACGAATAATTTCTAAATCATTACAAAATATTTTGTTAGCTGAATATATACCTGTTTTATTGTCGTATTTTCATATGTTTTGTAAATGCCAGACAGGGCCGTAGAAAAAAAGTTTTTGGATGCGTTCATAATTTATATAAAAATTTGAATTTTTATATAAAATTTATCAAAGCGCGTAAAAAAATATCGACACCGATATTCAGAAATAAAAATCGAATATCGATATTTCCAGATTAAAAAAATCGACGAAAAATATCGATTATTTTCAAAAAAAAAATCGATATTTTTATATATCGATATTTTTTGCCCATCCCTAAGTCAGTGACAGACTGAGTTTTAGAAAGGCTCCCGTGGCGCCCACTAACTCAATACCGCTTTTAAATCAAATGAATTATGTCAATATATGATTTGTAAAAAAAAACATCTTTATTACAGACTTTAAAAAGCAACTAAAACTTTTTATTACAAACTTGACATTCGAATGGCTTTCCTCCATGATGATTTAGCATAATATGGGTGTTTATTAAACTATTAAAGCATTCGTATGTGTAACTAGCTAGTTACCCGTGGCTTCGCTCACGTGTTACTGTATTTGCTTTCTCTTCCTAAGCAATGCAGAATTAATTATATTCGCATCAAAATTAATAATAATAAGAAACATCATCAACATTTCTTTTTTTAAATATATATTCTAAAATTTCCATTAAATTACTATATTTTTTATTTATATTTGTCGTTATTAATCTGTATTTAAAAAATATGTGCTTCTTATACAAATAGAATCAGCCCGCGAACTTAAAAATTTCGCTAACTTGACTGACATTGTTCTATGAGAATCCCAAAAAATAACTCGAATAACTTTTATTCCATCAAATGACGTTATTTGAAATCAATTTTTATATTGCTGGATATGAATAAAAAAATATTCAGGTCTCGAAAAGCAATGAAATTAGTGATCTTTAAAACACTTATTTCTATGTGCTTTGGACATTTTTCAAGCTACAGACGTTTTTTTAACATTTCAATTTATATCTTTCACGTTGATTTGTTGTTGTTTGTCTGGTCGTAGGTTCGAAATTTAGTTCATAAATATCTTATCCTGAGCAAACACGACATAAAAAGAATAAACGATATCGGTCCAGCCGTTCAGGTCGAAATAAATAACGTTAAACGTGAAAACTGTTAACGTTCCGAACGTTGGGTAGGAACCTACCTACGTATATATTCATTGGGTAGGAACACGTAGAAAGCGGATTCCGACCCGCGCCGACCGGCTCATAGATTGTTGCCTATGGTTTCAATGCATTTAAATGAGCATGCCGGAAAGCGGGTTCCTGCTTTTTCTGTGGGTATCCCCATTCAAATGCATGTAATGTAACATTCTTTGCGCTGGTCGGCGCGGGTCGGAATCGGCTTTCTACGTGTTCTTAGCCATACACCGCGGCACAGCACCGGCCCGGCTCGCCGAACGAGATCCAACTGTCGATGGCCTGAGTCGGTATGTTTATTGTATGAAACGATGTCGTCAATAAATTAAAATTTTACAAAAATTGTTAAGAAAAGTTTGAGATGTACTGCTATGATGTATGTATTTTTTATAGAAAAATAAATTATCTAGTTGTAGCGTTTCGGCGTTTTTCGATATGTTTATAAAATTCTGAAATATAGGCACTGAAACTCGTAAATTTGTCATAAAAAAAAATATTTTTCTTTATAAAAAAAGTTTGAGAAATCCTGGAACTTCTTCATTAAATTATATTTTAGATATTGTATTTTTCTATATACATACACAATTTTAGGGTTCTAGATTTTATGGTTTTCGAGATATATGGAAAAATTAAATAAAAATTCAAAGGTTGATAACCCCTGACTGAAAAAAAAATTCAAAATTCTGAGTATACAAATTTTGTATGCTTAAAGTATTCAATATTTTCTGAAATTTTAGGATCTGTGCATCAAGCGAATCTAAAGTTATAAAGAGGGGACGGATACACACACATACACGTTGGAAAAGTGCCCCTCACCCCCTCCCCTCTAATTAATGATATCTTTTGAAAACGAAATAGTATAATTTGACTCTTTCTGAAGAAATCATTTTTTTGAAATTTCGATAAAACCAGTTTTAAACTTTTTAGGAGGCACTTAAAAATCATGCCTTTTTATATGTGCCCTTTTTCGTCCCTTTTAGTTAAATTTTGGAAAAATTGCCGAATATGCTAACACTCATTTCTATAGAAGAATTCATATGCCAAATCTCAAGTTCGTACCATGTCTAGTTTCCGAGATATTCGCATACTTTGAAAAACATTCAACCCTATTTTTCACCCCCTTAGGGGTGGAATTTCCAAAAATCCTTTCTTAATGGAAGGTTTTGTATTGAGACCTACCTGATTTCCAAATTTCACTTCTCTACGATTAGCCGTTTGGGCTGTGCGTTGATGAGTCAGTCAATCAGTCAGTCAGTCAGGCACTTTCCTTTATTATATTACAAGAGCTCTCCATTGCGCTCGATCTTGCGCAATGTTTATGACCTCCTCCCACACCATGTCCATGTCCCTCAGCTCTGCTTCGAAGGAGCGGAACACAGTGTGAGAGGGTCTTCCTCGTCTTCGGGACCCTGATGGGAGGAAGAACAGCGCTCTCCTCGGCCAACTGTCATTCGGCATCCTTAACACATGTCCCAGCCAAGTCCATCTCCTCCCCACAATGGTAGAGGTGATGGGCTCACGCTGGGTGCGCTTTTTCTATATACATACTCATTTTTAGGGTTCTAGATTTTATGGTTTTCGAGATATATGAAAAAATTAAATAAAAATTCAAAGGTTGATTACCCGTGACTGAAAAAAAAATCAAAATTCTGAGTACACAAATTTTGTAGGCTTAAAGTATTCAATATTTTTTGAAGTTTTAAGATGTGTGCATCAAACGAATCAAAAGTTATAAAGAAGGGACGGACACACACACACACACGTTGGAAAAGTGCCCCTCACCCCCTCCCCTCTAATTAATGATATCTTTTGAAAGTAAAATAGTATAATTTGACTCTTTCTGAAGAAATCATTGTTTTGAAATTTCGATAAAACCAGTTTTAAACTTTTTAGGATGCACTTAAAAATCATCCCTTTTTATATGTGCCCTTTTTCGTCCCTTTTAGTTAAATTTTGGAAAAATTGCCGAACACGCTAACACTCATTTCTATAGAAGAATTCATATGCCAAATTTCAAGTTCGTACCATGTCTAGTTTCCGAGATATTCGCATACTTTGAAAAACATTCAACCCTATTTTTCACCCCCTTAGGGGTGGAATTTCCAAAAATCCTTTCTTAGTGGAAGGTTTTGTATTGTGACCTACCTGATTTCCAAATTTCACTTCTCTACGATTAGCCGTTTGGGCTGTGCGTTGATGAAAATGTGTTTCATATACAAATATAATTTACATATAGAATTTAATAATCCAATCAAAGGCGTAGGTACTCCACTACACTAAAAAAATGTTGGGTAGGTACCTACCTACCTAGTTTATAACCTCAGTCATTCTCGCGAGGCGGACGCGACATAGTTTATGTAGGTACCTACCTATATTATTCAAACGGCACTGCTCACGGGGTGTGACCTTGTTACAATAAATGTTTGATGCAAATCTTTATCATGGCTTATCTTCCTTAAAAAATAATATTTATTTGTTGAAACACGAATTTTATTTTTATATTAAAATTAGAATCTATATATTAATTTAGAGCTTTCTAACTTCAGTTATCTAAGAGATATGGTTATTCAATAAAAACCACCCCCAACCCCTTCCTACCTAATTAATGTTATCTTTTGAAAACAGAATAATATAATTTGACTCTTTCTGAAGAAATCATTTTTTTGAAATTTCGATAAAACCAGTTTTAAACTTTTTAGGAGGCACTTAAAAATCATCCCTTTTTATATGTGCCCTTTTTCGTCCCTTTTAGTTAAATTTTGGAAAAATTGCCGAATATGCTAACACTCATTTCTATAGAAGAATTCATATGCCAAATCTCAAGTTCGTACCATGTCTAGTTTCCGAGATATTCGCATACTTTGAAAAACATTCAACCCTATTTTTCACCCCCTTAGGGGTGGAATATCCAAAAATCCTTTCTTAGTGGAAGGTTTTGTATTGAAACCTACCTGATTTCCAAATTTCACTTCTCTACGATTAGCCGTTTGGGCTGTGCGTTGATGAGTCAGTCAGTCAGGCACTTTCCTTTATATTAATAGATATTCCAAGACGGGACGAAGTTTGACGGGTCGGCTAGTTCAAAACTATATTAATATTATAGATTACGCAATAGTTTCGACACGTGTATTGGAGAAAGTAGGTTGGGCTGTGTAGGTACCTACCTACGTATATTATTCATTGGGCAGGAACACGTAGAAAGCGGATTCCGATACGCGCCGACCGGCTCATAGATTGTTGCCTATGGTTTCAATGCATTTAAATGAGCATGCCGGAAAGCGGGTTCCTGCTTTTCTGTGGGTATCCCCATTCAAATGCATAGTAACATTCTTTACGCTGGTCGGCGCGGGTCGGTATCGGCTTTCTACGTGTTCTTAGCCATACACCGCGGCACCACACCGGCCCGGCTCGCCGAATGAGATCCAACTGTCGATGGCCTGAGTCGGTATGTTTATTGTATGAAACGATGTCGTCAATAAATTAAATTTTTACAAAAATTGTTAAGAAAAGTTTGAGATGTACTGCTATGATGTATGTATTTTTTATAGAAAAATAAATTATCTAGTTGTAGCGTTTCGGCGTTTTTCGATATTTTTATAAAATTCTGAAATATAGGCACTGAAACTCGTAAATTTGTCATAAAAAAAATATTTTTCTTTATAAAAAAAGTTTGAGAAATCCTGGAACTTCTTCATTAAATTATATTTTAGATATTGTATTTTTCTATATACATACACAATTTTAGGGTTCTAGATTTTATGGTTTTCGAGATATATGGAAAAATTAAATAAAAATTCAAAGGTTGATAACCCCTGACTGAAAATAAAATTCAAAATTCTGAGTATACAAATTTTGTATACTTAAAGTATTCAATATTTTCTGAAATTTTAGGATCTGTGCATCAAGCGAATCTAAAGTTATAAAGAGGGGACGGATACACACACATACACGTTGGAAAAGTGCCCCTCACCCCCTCCCCTCTAATTAATGATATCTTTTGAAAACGAAATAGTATAATTTGACTCTTTCTGAAGAAATCATTGTTTTGAAATTTTGATAAAACCAGTTTTAAACTTTTTAGGATGCACTTAAAAATCATCCCTTTTTATATGTGCCCTTTTTCGTCCCTTTTAGTTAAATTTTGGAAAAATTGCCGAACACGCTAACACTCATTTCTATAGAAGAATTCATATGCCAAATTTCAAGTTCGTACCATGTCTAGTTTCCGAGATGTCTAGTTTCCGAGATATTCGCATACTTTGAAAAACATTCAACCCTATTTTTCACCCCCTTAGGGGTGGAATTTCCAAAAATCCTTTCTTAGTGGAAGGTTTTGTATTGAGACCTACCTGATTTCCAAATTTCACTTCTCTACGATTAGCCGTTTGGGCTGTGCGTTGATGAGTCAGTCAGTCAATCAGTCAGTCAGTCAATCAGTCAGTCAGTCAGGCACTTTCCTTTATTATTATAGATATATTGTGATTATAGCTAGGGAGCAAACCATTGTATAGTATGAATATTCTATAGAGGGCGATTATTTTAATAAACATTAAAATTAAATTATTAAAATGGGAACAATAATCACTAGGAGATGATTATTGTTAAATCAAAGTGATTTATTCTGAGACTATCGATTGGAGAGATAAGAGCTTTTTTTGTGACATGTGAATATTTTGTACTTTTTTATTTAAGTAATAATATAATTATCAAGTGAGAGACATTGTGTTTTCTTTAATACATTTCGGTTGTCGAGAAGAACACCGAAATATTACATGGCGCAGTCGAATTAGAAAGAAACCTACAAATTTGTTAAAAAAGAAGAAGACAAAAGAATTCACAGGGTGAAGCCAACATTAATTATTGGACACCAGCGACGAGGTCTTTCAAGGACAGACCAAGGGTCAGTTTTGTCAAGGACAAGAAGGAGTGCAGCAAAGCAGAGGTCGTCAGAATCAAGGGTCAAGAGGTGCAGTCTAGGAAGTGAAGACGTCGTCTGTATCAAGGGTCAGAAGGTGCAGTCTGCAAGGTCACTAAGAGCAAAAAGAGGGCAGCAAAACAACCAAAGGTCTCCAGAATCAGGGTCAGGTGCAGTCTGCAAGGTCACTGAGGGTCAACCAAGTCAGAGGAACGGTCGGGTTCATCCAGGGGCCGAGCAGGGAATCAACATTGAAGAACAACATTGTTTTAAGATCAGTACCTGTTTTATTATATTATATTTAAAAATTGGTATTTATTTTTGTCATATTGGAATTTTTTTTGGGGGTAAATTGTTACAATTAAATTGAATCAAATAGAATACAATGGCAAAACCAGTAGTTTCAAGTAGTGGTCCATGTATTAGGTTATTCCAGGGGAATACGCCGACTTTTTATCATAAAATAGATAAATGGGACACGTTCTGTACAAGATTCGAACAAAATCTTTTATTATATGATGAGAATACTATCTCAAAGGATCAAAAGCGTGCAATCTTTCTAAATTCTTTACATGAAGAAACATTTTCATTATTGGTAGATCTGTGTATACCAAAGAAGGTCACAGATGTAGAATTAGACGAGTTATTTAAAAAATTAAAGGAGTATTGTGATACGGAAATTAATATATATGAAGGTAGAAAAAGATTTTACTTATGTAAACAGTTTTTACATGAATCGGTAAAAGAATTTGCAGTTAGATTAAAAAAATTATCAGATCATTGTAAATTTGAAGAGAGGTTAGATGAAACTCTAAAAGACATTTTTATTTTAAATTTAATTAATTTTAAAATACAAGATAAACTAGTTGCTAAACCAGAAGAAATTAAAATGATAAAATTTGAAGAAATAGTTAAAATGGCATCTCTATGTGAAACATTCATAATTGAGCGGGAATTGGGTGAAAACACCACCAATGTAATAAATAAGTCAGCTGCTCAGGTGCAGTCGCATAGTAGATTTTTGAAATCTTCTGTCGATAATAATGTCACAAATAGATTTGACAGTTACAACAACAACAATACAGAAAAAAGGTTCAATTCAGACAGAAAGAGTAAATTAAATTTTAAAAATGCAGAAATCATATGTTTTAGATGTGGCTTGAAGGGACACATAAAAACACAGTGTAGAGTCAATTTAAATAATAGAAAGAAAACAGAAACAGGTGAAATTAAATCCATTTTTACTATGCATGAAAACAATGAGGATTTCAATGTACAGGTCAGGTTAGAAAATAAAATAGTTTCAGCTCTCATAGACTCAGGGGCATCAGTTTGTGTAATGCCAGCGAAAATATACAAACAGTTCTTTAACAGAATTATTTTGCAACAGTATAATTCAGAATTAAAAGGTTATGCAGACACACAATTATCAGTCTTAGGAGCAATAATAGTGGAAGTAGAATATAAAAACACAAATAAAAATTTACAATTTGTAGTGGTAGATCACGGAAGAGAAATTCTATTGGGTCGAGATTTTATGAGGGAATTTGGAATTCTATTCCCAGAATTACAGGTAGCAAGTTTAAGTAACACGTCACATAAAGAACAATTTATAACTACATTGAAAAGTAGATTTCCCGAGGTTTTTGGAGAAGCTATTGGAAGGTTTTCAAAATATGAAGTGGGGTTTGAAATGGTTGAAAATCATCCCATAAAATTTTGTAATCCAAGACCGGTTCCAATCGCGTTGAGAGAAAAAGTTGAGGATGAATTAAATATTATGTTACAGCAAGGCATAATTGAAAAAGTTAAGGTGTCGCAGTATGGTAGCCCTTTAGTAATTATTCCAAAGGCCGATGGGAGAGTACGATTGTGTGCTGATTTTAAGAGAACTATTAATCCTTATGTTATAAATATAAATTATCCGTTGCCAAATGTTAATAACTTATTAGAAAAAGTAAGTAAGGGAAAATTGTTTGCTAAGATAGATCTAAAATCAGCTTATTGTCAAATTGGGTTGAAGGAAGAATGCAGACAATTTACAACTATTTCAACTCACATGGGTTTGTTCAGATATAGGACTCTCATTTTCGGGTTGAAGGTTTCTCCGGCTTTATTTATGCAAGTTATTGATTCAGTAACACAGGGTTTAAAGAACATTGCAGTTTATATTGATGATATTTTAGTTTCAGGAGAAAATGAGGAAGAATTATTTAATAATTTGTTAGCTTTATTTGAAAGGTTAAAGGAATGTGGGTTATCAATAAACGAATCAAAATGCGTTTTTTTTTCTAAATCAGTTGATTATTTAGGTCATAGGATTTCGGAAAAGGGTTTAGAACCATTAGTAGATAAAGTGGAAGCGATTAAGAAGGCTAAGATTCCTGAGAATATAACTCAAGTTAGAAGTTTATTGGGTATGGTAAATTATTACCGAAATTTCATTCCTAATATGTCTGAAATTTTATCTCCACTATACCATTTATTAAAAAAGAACACTAAGTGGGAATGGACAGATGAATGTAATAGAGCAGTTTCAAAGGTGAAAGAGATTTTAACATCAGATCTATTATTGATCCATTATAATCCAAATTTACCGTTAAAACTCACAACAGATGGGTCATTAGAAGGAATCTCAGGAACATTATCACACGTATTTGAGAATGGATCGGAAAGACCAGTTGCTTTCATTTCGAGAAAGTTAACTGAAACGGAAAAACACTATTCCATATTAGATATTGAGGCTTTGGCGATAGTATATTCTTTGCAGAAATGGTTTCATTACCTCTATGGGAGACATTTCACTTTAGCGGTAGACAACCAAGCGTTATCACGGATATTAAAACAAGACAAAGATATCCCACAATTAGCAGCTAATCGTCTACAGCGATATGGGGTGATTCTTTCAGCATTTGATTACAAGATTGAATATATAAAATCGGAAAATAATTGTTCGGATTTTTTATCAAGATGTCCAGGGGAGGGCATTGAATTGTTAGATGTTTTGGAGTTGAATAACTTTAAGCTTTTAAACTGTATAAATAATTTAAAGGAGGTTTTCGTTTTGGAAGAAAAAGGGGGTAACGTTACATTTGATGAAATTCAAGAGGAATCTAAATCAGACGGGGTAATTCCTACGGTTATAAGATTTTTACAGAAGGGTTGGAATGAAAAGATAGACAAAAACTCAGAATTATGGGAATATTTCAAACTAAGGGATAGTTTATCAATTTATAAAGATTGTCTCATACTAAATCATAGAATTGTAGTTCCGTTATCGTTAAGAAAGAAAATTTTAGAAAGTTTACACAATTCCCACCAAGGGATAGTGAAGTTAAAGAACTTAGCTAGAAATTATTATTTTTGGCCAAATTTAAATAAAGATATATCAAATACAGTGGAAGACTGTGAAATCTGTAGAAAATGTCAGGAAAACCCACATAAATCAATACTGACACCATGGGAAAATCCGGGAATAGTGTGGTATAGAATTCATATAGATTTGTTTCAGTTTGAAGATGTGAATTATTTAGTTGTCGTAGATGCTACATCAAAATGGATTGAGTGTATTGTTTTAAAGAACACATCTTCTTTTCAAATCATTCATGAACTAAAACGACTGTGTAACATATTTGGATTTCCTGAGATAATAGTTAGTGATAACGCACACAATTTAATTTCACAAGAATGCAGTAAACAGTTTCAAAATTGGGGTATTTCTCATATGACATCACCAGTACAACACCAACAATCAAATGGGTTGGCTGAAAATGCAGTAAGAATAATGAAAAACTTCTTAAGAAAGACAGTTCATGGGGGTAAAAATCTTATCGATATTCAGGATAAAGTAGACGGGTTTTTAGTAGATTATCGAAACACCCCTCATTCATCTACAGGCTGTGAACCGGCAGTTTTAATGTTTGGTAGAAAAATAAGAAATAGATTTCAAGTGGCTTTGCCTTCAGACATGTTAAATGAATCAAACACAATTCCAGATAAAGTTAAAGATAAATTAGAGCGAAGCACAGAAAGGCAAAAGCATTATTATGGGGGAAAAAAATTTAAGAAAGGGTCACTGAGGGTAGGGGAGACGGTTTTGGTGAAGGATTTTAGGCCAATAAACCAACGAAATTGGGTCTACGGAACTATAATGAAGGTCATCTCAGATAGAGTATATCTAGTAAAAGTTAGGAATTTAGTGTGGAAAAGACACTTCGACCAGTTGAAATATGTTAAAAAGAATTTGGAAGGCATTGTTGATGAGAGCCAAGAGATCCATTCTGATAAAAGAGATTTATTAGAAGGGGTCTCATTGGCCGATTTGTCGGACAAATCGACTGATGAACCTTTTTCTTCATTACAGAGACATGACGGCGGATTCTCACCATGGAATAGAAGACTCTCTTGAGTTGAAGGTCGGTTCTCTTTTGAGTAAGCGAGGACGAATTATATGCTTGGGCCACAGCCTTCCAGGCATCCTTTTTTAATTGGATGTTTCTTGTGTTTGTGCTTTTATCCTCAATAATTTTATGCCGAGCGACCAACTGCGTCAGCAGTTCCTTTTCCGATACGCTAAAAGGGATTTTCCTACAAAATAAAACATTTGTTACAAATATACATTACAATAATTATATTATTTTGGGAAACTAACTGCATCAGCAGTTGCCAGTTTGGCATTGTTAAAAGTAATTTTACTACATAAGACCTTCAATGGACTTTTAACAAACATTTATGTCAAACATTTTAAATAACATAATTAGCTATCACTCAATAATATTTTTAATAACACGTGACAAATTACTCAGTAAATAAAATTCAGGAACAATGCCCATATTTATTTTAGGTTAGGTACGTAAAACAAAACCTTCAATGGACTTTTACCAAACATTTATGTCACACATTTTAAATAATATAATTAGCTTTCATTTAATAATATTTTTAATAAACATGTGACAAATTACTCGGTAAATAAAATTCAGGAACAATGTCCATATTTATTTTAGGTTAGGCAAATGAAACAAAACACTTTTTACAATTAATTTTTGATTAGATTAGTTATCCGGTTATATATTATTTAATTAAAATATGATCTTGTAATATATTGAAATATTTACCTTTGAATAGTTACTTCCATTTTAACAACAGCGAAAACGAGATCTAAACAAATACAAAACAACGCGTACAACGGTTAAACGTCAGTTGAACGGTAGACCATAGAATATACGACACATACGATAGACCATAGACGATAATGATTAACATGAATATAACTATTAATCACCGATTGCGAATTGACCAATCACGAGCGGTGGGTGGAGACAACACAGACCGTTAGGTCCGCACAGCTAAGTGTTAGACAAGTGTTGTTTAAGAATTCAAATTTATTAGGGTTTACTTCGCATAGCGAGAGATCTTTATTTCGCATAGCTTTGGCGGTCGCTATGCGTAAGTGTTGTTTATGAATACCAGCCTAAGACCACGCCCAACATGATGGAATGAAAGATTTTTTAGTTATATTTTTTTTGTTTTAGTTAAAGGAACATTTTTTTTTTTTGGTTTCTCTTTAAGTTAATTTTTTTTTCTTCTCCTGTTGATTTATGTAACGAATTGATTGTTTAATTGGTTAACCTGAGAGGTTATTTTTATTTTTTTTATTTAAAGTATTTAACCTGAGAGGTTAAGAGTTTATTTTTTATTTTGTTTAATGTATTTAACCAGAGAGGTTAAGAGTTCTTTTTTGAGTTTAATTGATTTAGCAGAGGATAAAGTTTTTTTTTTCTGTACAAAGTGGGGGATTTTTTTTTAGGAAGGGGAGTGTAATATATTGTGATTATAGCTAGGGAGCAAACCATTGTATAGTATGAATATTCTATAGAGGGCGATTATTTTAATAAACATTAAAATTAAATTATTAAAATGGGAACAATAATCACTAGGAGATGATTATTGTTAAATCAAAGTGATTTATTCTGAGACTATCGATTGGAGAGATAAGAGCTTTTTTTGTGACATGTGAATATTTTGTACTTTTTTATTTAAGTAATAATATAATTATCAAGTGAGAGACATTGTGTTTTCTTTAATACATTTCGGTTGTCGAGAAGAACACCGAAATATTACAGTATGGCTTTCTCCGCTATGAAGTTGCTTGTTCCCTAGATTGGCGACGTCTTTTAGCCAAAATTTCCTGTTGCTCGCTCGGTTACAATGAAAATCAAGGATGGAATGAAAATAAAATTTACTTAGAATTTTTTTAAGATTTAAATTTGAAAGTATTAAACTTTTTATTGCAAATATTGCGTTCCTTTGGATTTTCTCAGCTATGAGTTCGCATGTGAATCCCTGGACTAGTACTACAAACAAAATGGAATTTGTTTTTCCCACGGCGCCCCTCGTATCGCGGCGCCCAAGGCGACCGCCTCGGTCGCCCCACCCACGCTACGGCCCTGTCTGGTCTGTCTATGCGAAAGAGACAGAAATTTAATCTCGACGGCATCGGTACATGCCGACTCCGGACACTCCCTATTATGCTCCTGAGAAAAACGCGAATTAATACAATGGTTAAAGAAATCTGCAGGATTCAAATCGGTTGAAAATCTCCTTACGACAGTATTCTAGAACTCGAAAGAGTTTTTGCTTATAGACTGCTTCAAATAGGCCAAAGTATTGCCTCAATAGCTTGCGCAATCACTATGCATGGTTTTGTAGAAAGAAAATCATCAAGGAAAATGGACCGCCAATGTCTTACCCCTCGATGATAACGCGCCTATTCACTTGGTGCGCATTCTGCGCATTGCGAAGGCGAGTCTTAATGGTTTCCAAAATATCAATCAACTACCTTAAAGCCTAGCCCTGGTACCTAAAGACAATTTTTATTCCCGAAACTGAGAAAAAAAAACATCAGTAGAAAGCTATTTTCTGACCGTTATTGCCACCTTTGTAAAATATTTAACCCGGACACATACCTACTTAAAAAAGGTCATTCTGAAAATTTGGTATCCGTAAAGGTGAGAGTTCGCTAAAAATACCATAAAATAAAGATACGACCCCGACATTTTTGGTTTCACTCGGACACCCGGACACACGTCGCGAAACCCGTACACTGCAACATTGTTTCCGACGATGGAGAGTTCAAGGTTAAAAGATAATTTTGAAGGCTGTTGAAAAGATATATAAATTGGCGTTTGAAAAAGTGTATTGGGGTTGAAAAAGAAAAGGTATACAAAATGGTAGAATTATTTCAGATTTTTCTGCCTTTTCCTTCATATCCATACCGAGAATACTTTGAAATCTCCTCGTATGTAAATTGAAAAAAATAAACCCCGTTTTCTATTTAATTTACTTTTATGAAAAATCGATTTTGGTAGTCATTGTCTATTGAAATCGCTAGCAGCGTCGCGGGCCGCACAAAAGTCTGCCTAGGGCCGCATGCGGCGGGTCGCAGTTGATGACCACGGAACTAGAGGGTCGGTTTCGTGCGGGACGAGTTTGCTTCGGATTTGTCTCCTCTGGGCTGGCTTGCGGTTTGCGGGGTGCCGTAAAGGTAGAATGAATGAATCTAATTGTTATGACCATTTCTTTCATAGATTATTTTTTTCTTCTCGTATTTGGCGCCTGGTGCATGTGTGCCCGGTGGTCCCCCCCCACTACAGCGTTAAAAACGGTTTAAACAAATTAGGTATAGGGAAATTAAAAAAAGACCATCATAAAAAGAACCTTTAAAATGGCTCCGTAATATTGCAGCACAAACAGACTCAAGGGATATAAAATGTTCCTGTAGGGTGGCAAATGTAAGGACCTGGACTATTCGTGACTTCTCTTTGTCAGACAGATTTCATTCATTCCAAGTCCCTGCCGACATTATAATAATATAAAGGTGTTAAAAGAGGCTTTAGACGCCAAAAACACAATAAACACTTTTTAATCACATTTTTTTTCATTTTCCTCCGTTCACCTTTATCAATCTCGTTTGTGTAAAAGAAAAAAAAAAACGACCAGAGATTCAAAATGTTTTTCTTTTTTGTGATGGAAAAAAATATTCAAAGGAATTTCCTTTTCCAGAAGAAAATTCATCCATCCCTGATTACGTAAGAAATGAAGTTTTTTATCCGTTCTTATTTCATTTTTTCGAATGACGAGACATCTTTCATATTATTTTGACAGAGCTTGAAAAATGATTGTATAGGTGTGGCTCAGAATGATTCAAGCACCTTGGGGATTACATGCGGTTTTCCATTTGGTAGTCTACTGTCGTTATTCTGCATAATTTTGCTGACAAGATTGGTACTTAACTAGATACCATTGAAGACGATTTACGTAGTTACAGGGGCTTAGGCATCTCAGACACACTAATTAACCGATTTTCTTTTCATACAATTATTGTTTTTCGTAATATTCAAATTGAAAATTCATAAAATGAGAACCGTTGGAATTAAGAAATCAGACCTGACTTAATACCTTGCTTCAAAATTTCCAGAAGTGCAGAAGTACCAAATTATTATCACACATCTGTAGTAGGCCTAGACAAATTCAAATTGGCGATCGACTACAAACGAATTCTTCGACAAAGTAGAGTAGGAAGAAAATTAACCGTCCACTTTTTTATTTTTTATAGGTTTAAATAATTGTTTATGTTCCAGTGGACAGTTAATTTTTTCGCACTACACATTGGCGGAATCTTCGTTTGTAGTCGAACGCCAATCTGAATTTGTTTACGGGGGCTGATGAATGATGACATAAAAACACCGTACTGAATGATTCCATGACTTTGATTTCAGAAGGAGAAGAAGAACAGGCTTAGCTAGTTAACGTGGACAGCGGGATCGAAATAGGTACCTAGCCATTTACACTGAAACAATAAAAAGTTGATAGGTAAACGGTGAAAGAACTTTTATGTACAATTTTGTAAAGCATCAAGTAAGTATTTTGTCAGATGTGGATACTAAGGTAGGTATTTATGTTGAAATTGTGTAATGTTGCATGTTTGAGGCTTCTATCGCATTGGAGTTATTCCGTTCTGAAAGAATTATTATTCTAACTCACTGCATGCGCATCCTATCAGCTATTGAGATCTTTTACAAAATGGCCAAGCTATTCGATCTCTTTGAGTATGTGTCTGTTTACCAAAGCAACGTTCTGTAAGAAGGAATTCAAATAATCCCTGAGCCATATTTACATAATTCTTATAAATTATTAATACACTTGCAGCAAAACCTGTCGGATTACAGGGATAATAAAGGGTCAATAATTTTTCAGAGTTATAACATAGTCCCTTAAAGGGTCCCAATTTTACTTAACCAATTTGGGGACTGATGACAATGTGCCATTTTTTCCGGGGCAACAGTTGTATGTTGGAACCTCTGATCAAGTTTTACAATATTTCTCGTGAACGTGTAGGTACCTACCTATTATTAAGAATTGTCATAAAAAAACATCAAATTAAGTACGAATAACGTACATATGTACGAAAAATATTTCTCGTAGATAGTTGGATTGCTTTTGTCATATTTTATTATTATCTGGTATGAAATATATTTCTCGTGGGGCTAGTTATAAAAGAAAATCCCGGGCTACGGACGAAATTATCAATTATTATATAGAATTGCACGTTTGGGTTTCTAATGAGAATAACGCAGATTTTATTAGCAACTAAAAATTAAAAGAAAAAAAAATTAGCTTTAGCTATTTAAAAATAAAAACAAAAAACTTTTTCATCTATAGTTTTGACACCGAACGTGAAAGCCTATGAATTTTGAACACCTAAAAAACCATCAGTTGTGGATTTAGGGACATTTGGATATTCTTAAT
This sequence comes from Mystacides longicornis, assembly GCA_963576905.1. Classification (NCBI taxonomy): domain Eukaryota; kingdom Metazoa; phylum Arthropoda; class Insecta; order Trichoptera; family Leptoceridae; genus Mystacides; species Mystacides longicornis. Next base: position 22,837,099 of record OY756424.1, read on the forward strand.
TCAATCAACGATGTATTATTTTTTTGTATCGTGTGTTTATTAGCTTAAGTGTATATCTAGCAGTAAAAGATAATGAGTATTTCATTGAATAATATTTTCACAGTTGCAATGTTTTAATCGGTGAAATGTAGCTTGTGCGTATCCACATAACTGATGAATTTCATATGTTTTAGCTCTTTAAAACTTGCTTACAATACCGATATCTTATATCAAACATAATACACATGCATAAGCGGAGTTCGTTATATCTAAGGTTCTCTGGAGTGTAAAATATGTACATATCTCAACAAGTATTTTATCCATCAGTTAGTTTTTGGTTCATCCTTGGCCTGGTCCCTATTGTAGTAAGTTCATCGGTCTCATGCTTTGAATAGAAAAGCGGCCGTAATACTACGATTGCAGTATTATTTGAGATAAGCATTCTACATCACTGCCGGCAGTAAAATAATGAAAGCGAGAAAGAGACAGTGAAACTTTGACGTTTAGTGTCATAAGCGTATCCACTGAAATAACATGTATGAAATAAGTAAAAAGGTCAAATCATAAACGTTTGCGATATATAATTATATAATAATAATAACTTTGTTTCGTAAATGGTCCCTTTTAAAATATATAATAATTACTGATATAATATTTACTTCCAAGAATGGACGAATAATTGGATGACAGTAGGTAATATTGAAAATTAGATTTTTCTTTGTAAAACGGCCGTTCGATTGGGGTACCGGTTTTCTAGTAAACCATTGCGTTACCTACTGAGTAACATTTTTACGTATCTACACATAGTATGAGTGTTATTGCAGCTGAATCTAACAACGATTCTCTTTGCGTCTTTCCATTGGCAATGCAAGACTTGAAAATTTCGACGCTGTCGGTATATACAAACATAAAACATACTTGCTGAGTCATCTGAATACTTGAATAATAATATAATATCCCTATGTTCTATGTTCAACACATTGGCTAGCTGATGGGGAAATTTATCTAAGTTCAGACACCTCAGAAAGCAACTCTTGTTTGTTTTCTTTAAAGAGTGATCTGTCTTCGATCAACCATAACATTATTATGAACAACGGTCTGCATTTTATTTCAGTAAGAATTATTTGAGTTTGGACCACTCATCCATACAAGAATATCACAACAATTGTTACCTGTTATAAAAGGTTCTGAGTTGGATTTTCTAGGTGGTGGTTTTCTTTTGGAATTTTTACCTGGGGATGGAATTCTGTCATTGATCGGACAAAACCGATTTCTTGGAGAAAGAATAGGTAAGTCTCTCCAGCTATACCAACTTTCAAAGTTTGATTAAAAAAATGAAACACACCAGGTTAGGTTAGGTGAGTGTTTTTCGCTTATATTTTTACCCGAGGTTAATCTGTCGCAGGTTGGACGGGACTGGTTGGCTAGAAAAAATCTCTCTATGCAGTATGTATTAGTTCGGCCGTCTATACATTAAAACACCTTTGTACAGAAAGTGTAAATTTATTTTAATTTATCACCTCAAACGCTTTCGTCAATTTCGCGTTGACATTTTTGTGAAAATTATCTCGTCCTATGTCGGAAAATTGAAAACGGAAAAATATAAATTCCTGTATAGACAAATTTACAAATTTGATACAGGAATTATAAAATTGGTAAACGTATTTAATAATAGATATAATTTTTTTATATGTTTACCATTTAATACCTAATGACCAGCTCGAGGGTAGGAAATCTTATATTATAGAAGTCCAGAACACTGACCGACTAACGCCATGACGTCAAATCCACGAGCCACACATATAAGCACACCTATGTAGTGGTGCGTTATTTCTGTTGTTTGAAGCGGGTGGATACACACACAATATGTACCACAGGAAATAGCTGTCTGGTCCCATCCAATCTGAGGAAGACCAACCACATGTAGAAAAGAACTTGACATACCTACCTACAGCCTTCGTAATAAACGCTTCGAATCGAAAACCAAAAAACACGTCATAGCATGTGTTTTTTTCAAATTATTTTTAAATTTCTACGATTCCACTCACAATTATTATTAAGTGATTTATGTTAAGTATTCAAATTTACTTATTAATAAAGTGAATAGTTGTTACCCATCAACGCATTATTGTTTGCTATCATTGTGTCACCATAAAAACGAGTGATGAAGTCACTTTGTGACGGGTAGCCCCTAGTAGGTAGGTATGTAAATAATGTATTTGGATAGAAAGTTCCGCAGAAGGTCTGATTAAATGTCAAGACATTTTTGGGGTGAAATGAAAATGAAGATTCATGAGGGTTGAAGGATTTACAAAACGTATAGATGTGTGTGAAAGTGGCCAGTCACGCTGTCACGGTGCCACTCTGAAGCCTCCGTGAGAGCCTCACGGGGCGGGGGATGGGGGTGCTAATGCGACTCTGATAACAGTAGGTATAGTCTATTCGAAATCTGAACGAGAAACACTTTTGTATTGGTGAGTTTAGATCTTATGCATATATACACATCATTTTGTTGATGAGTAGGTATAGCTATAGGTCGCAAACTGAAGATGAGATTCGGCGAGTTTTAGATGGTAGGAAAATAAAAGAGAGGGGATAGAAAAAGCATGATTTAGTTTCTGTTTCGGTTTTTTTATTATTTTCAATACAATTCACGAAGACAAAAGATGAATATTTTGCTAAAAAAAAGCAACACAAAAAACTGAGTCATTCATACTTTCAATATCTTTTTAGAATTGTGATATACCTACATTTAACACGCAGAAAAAATCAAATCAAATCTCCCTTTGAACTCCACTCAGAAGCATAGGGAGGCAACAAGAGCTCTCCATTGCGGTCAACTTGCGCCATGATTATGACCTCCTCCCACACCATGTCGAAATCCCAGAAAAAATACCTATCATTCAATCGAAAGTACCTATTACCTAATGTCTCATTTTTTATTGCTATCTACTTCATAATATAACATTCGTAGAAGGCGGAATTTCCTCTTTTTATCCGAAGCAACGTACCTAATCCTTGTATCGCTCCACACACTATTAATTCACAACAGGCTAAATCCCAAACTACCTGCCCTGTCGGTACAGGTCGGTATGGTTAATTTTCTAAGTAGTATGAGTGTGAGTTTGCTTCATACCTCGGAGGGGGATCACGTTTATTTTTGTCAGTGACCATATTTTTACGTAAATACGTAGGTACCTATTTAACTTCTATCAGAAAATTAAAAATTTGACTCAACAATTTTCACAATAGTCACCCCACCACAAACACATAGATTTCTCGCTCAGAAAACAAATAGACGATACCTACTAAGGTATATATTGACGAAGTCTCAAATAAAATTTACTTTGCAAACATTTTGGATAAATAAAAGGGAATAGGGACTAACATCTAGGGCCTTGGGGGCAGTGAAAGTAAATAGAAGCATTGTTGCCCATATTTTTTTCTATATAAGAAAATCGTATCGATATATTATTATGTAACCTCTCTAAATATTTGATATAAAGTTGAGTCGAATTACTTATTGTTTACCTGACATATGCTTACTCTAAGGGTGCGTTTACACTAAACGAACATAGATCCAGGACTAGAAATGGAGCATATCTTTCTTGATGGTTGATATTATGGTCACTACGCAAATAGCAACGAGCAAGAATAAACACCATGAACTAATTAACGGGACACCTTATTCAGTTGTTCTATGTAAAAAATGGATATCCATTTTTTTTTTAATTTTAAAACTGACTGTTGAAAATTTATGTTATACTTCTCTATCACAGGTGTCAGTATAGCCGGCGAAACTTATTGCCTGAGTCGATCTCTTCCATTCAACCGGTCCCGTCCATTTTGAGACAGGCCAACGCCGGGTGGAAATTCTTGAAAACACCTTGAAATACTCTCACTCGAACCCGTGACCTCTTGGACATCTGAAGTCCAAGCCTCTGCCACTAGGCTACCGAGGTCGGCGAAACTTTCTATAGGCAATGTATGGAGACGGAATTTAAACTGGAAAGTTTCCTCATTGTAACTGCTAGGTATAATAAATATATAAGTACCTATTACTATTTTTTATACCTATCTTAAAAATGCTGTAGATTTTTTTGCATAAGTTTCTAAGTAGGTACCTACTTAGGGTGGGTTTACCAAAGCGTTAGCATTAGCAAAGTAATAGCAACCTGTTGTAAAAAAATGCGTTGTTCCACACAAATGTGACGTCATAATAGTAAAGTACTTTACTAACGGATTACTACTCGCTTACTACGCATTCTACCTGTAGTAATAGTGAAGCATTAGTCATTAGGAAATTTTCCTCAAGTAATAGCGACCCCCAAAAGTTGTTAAAAATTCTAAAAAAAAATACAGCAAAAAATAAATATCAGGGGTGTTCGCTCAAATTTTCAAAAAAAAAAACCCACCTACGTATACAATATATTTTTACGTCTTAGCCGGTATGATGGATAACAAAGAACTTTTTACCAATGTTTAATAAAATCAACCCTCTTTTAGTTTGTTTAAACCCAGATATTTCTGATGGTCATTCATTATGATATGTCAGAGAACGCAGTCTATACCTATAATAGTGTTTTTTTCACATTTTGATCTTGTTGAAGAGGGCCAAGAGTTTTGGGCTTATGAGGCGGGGGCTGTCGTCATCCATTCTGATGATTATTGTGACCACCCCATCTAACATGACCCACCTTCTTATGCCGAGCTTAAAAAATCGAATCGCAAAATGTAAAACAATATAAAAATCATACCTACTTTCTCATTTATAATTTTTATGTTTTAATTTAATTTAAATTAATTATTGATTAGATTATCTAGAACTGTTTACTATTCAGTATGACCTTTGGACTAAAGAATGAGCACACTATTTAAATTAATTATTAATTAGATTATCTAGAACTGTTTACTATTATTATTATATACCATGATTATAATACTGTCGTAAAAACTATTCACCAAGGTAGTCGAGAAGTAAATGGTATAAGTTTTTATTGGGTACAGGCAGAGTTTTTATACATATTTTTGTAGAGAATACACGACACATTTTCATACAAACTTTCCTTTTACCACTCACTGGCTCTAGTGACTGATTTCCATGTTAGAGGAATGGAAAACATACACACTTAATAATGTAGGTATGAAGATATTTCGTTTTCGCGGTTGTGAAATATTCGCCACATCTATCTTAGTCTATACTTTTATCGTCTACCTGTTTTCAGGAAATACACGAGTTGATCGTGGTACAAAAACACTTTTTTTATTATTGTGTTTACTCTTTTTTCATATTCATAACAAAATTATCCTCACAAACTTGTGTTCATAAATAATAGTGATAGATATACGGGGCTTATCTCAGCTCACTTTACTCGGGATCAGCGCTTAATTTATCTCGAATTATAAATCACACACTGTATTATGTAAGTTTTCCTATGAATGTGTATGAAGAAGAAAAAGATTTTCTACATAATTCATATCAATGGCGAATAACCCTTAAATGTTTTAATATTATCAAGTATGTACCTACAGACTATGAAGAATGTACCTACGATTCATTGAAGGCAAAATATTATATTTCTATGGCTTTTTTTTAGATTTTGATTTAGGTTTTTAGACTATCTATGTAAGTAAGTATAATATGTAGTGTAGAGTATATAAAATATTCTTATTCTGGATACCTGCTAATTTTTGATCATAGAAAAGTATTTGGAAATAAAAATGTAACGGAGAGTTGATGGTAGGAAATAATGTGAAATGGACGTCAGACATGAAAATTTTTTAAAATTAAAAATTCTAATTCTTCTTATTCAAGAGGTGGGGTTAGCCTCCTGCGAGGTCGATTCCCAGCTGTCCCTCCAACTCTTTGGTGGGACAGCTGGGAGCCGTTTTCTGGAAAAATCCATTCTACTCACATGTGCATACCTGAAATTACTCACGACATGTGCATACTGTACTGATATTTAAAAGAGTTTTAGGAACAACCGTTTTGTTGCATTTTCGCAAAACTAAATGGAAAATTAAGAGGCCGTTCAAGTATTACGTAATGTATTTTTTTAAACATTATTACCCCCCCCCCCTCTCCAAAAGCCGACCATAACGTCTCATACTTCGGTTTTCCTAAACGTTGCATTATACATACCCACAACTATTACTTACTGAAGTCAGTCAATAAAATAACGAACCTTCAGTAACGTTTCACAAGGATATCGGTATCGTTGTATAGGAGCCGTAATATTAATATTACAGACGCAAAGTAAATAGTAAACAATTAAATAAGGTGTCAACTACCATTCTTTAGGAAACCGTGTCATTTTGGTTTAATATAGACAACGATCAAAGTGACATATTCATCGCCGTATTACGGTCAGTTTTTATGTCTATGCTGATTTTATAGAAAATCAGAGAATCGTTATCAGTCACAACTTTCAACGAACAAAGAAAAATAGTCGTAAAAAGGTTTGAAAAAAAAATGACAAAAGTAATGGGTGACGACAATGACTTGATTCAAACATAATATCAATTCCGTCTTTAAAGCCTTGTCAGAATTGGTGGAAATGAGAGATGATGCTTAGAAATGGTACATAATATATTAAGCAAAGAATGTAGGAACTAGGTATGTATAAAAATGACTGGATAACTTTTACATCTACCTATCTGTTCGAATGGTAAAAGCACAATATGATGTCTATAATTTTCATAATTGTTTTGTATTTTTCCTTATAAGAGAAATACACACGAATTATAAAGATTACCAATTAGCCTCAGCAAGAAAATAATTATGATAATCATCACAGTATTATTATTATTTTGTGTTAGTTAAGAGTAGCTGTAGAAGAGAGAATCGACGACTGTGTGTAATACACAAGGTAGACAGATACCCGAGATGTGAGCGAGCGAAGGATATTTCAAAAGGAAATTTCATTTCCTGATCATGGATTTACTAATTGAGGAGTGTTAGATTACACTCTTAAGTATTTGCTGCCAGTTTAATACGATTATTCAACAAATTTGAATATCTCGTTTAAGTCATTTATAACACAGACCTAGGCACTTTCCTCGCTTCTACTTGGCTGAGTACAACACGGTACATCTACCCATGCTCCTGTTGGTGTGAAATAATCATTATTTAAGTCAACATTCCCTCTTAGAGTTTGCCTTGTTTGACTTTCAACACACCAAACCAAGTTACGTTGTTTTTGTACAAGAAATAACGATTGAAGATTTCGTTGAATTGTTTATTGAAAATTAGTAAGACTAGGTATAATTTTTAAGTACCTAGATTACATTTTCGTAGTCCCTTAAGTTTAAGTAAATAATTCATATTATTATTAAGAAATTATTATTGAAATGTCCAGCACTTAGGTCCAGCATTTTCCAAGATTTCGAAATCCAAATAGGTGTTTAGTTTAGTAATTATTTTCCAGTTGAAACTACATACCTATTATTAATCATATTTCCAAATGCTATGTAGAATTTACGCTAGACTTCTATCATATTCTTATTCTACTAGTTTTTATACTAGCTTGCCCGACAGACGTTTTCCTGTCTTTACTATGAATTTGGAATTTGAATTTGTCTATACTAACAATAAATTAATTACCTATTTAACACTAATACTAGTGGCAGGCCAGTGCTCGATATTCGACTAGGTATAACTTATTTGAATTACAAGTTTAAATATTATTAAGATTGCTTTGTCAAAAATAGAGCGAACGCTATTTCATATTTATTTTTCAAAAATAAAGACATGGTTCGTCAAATTTGAAATGTTAATATGTTGGCTATTTCATACAAAAAATATAAATATATTATTATCAATTTGACCAAAGATAAACAAAAGATCTGTGTCAAATAATGTCAAATACGTCTAAGTGTGTGTGAGTATGAAATACATAACATTACAGTAGTGTTTTTTATCGATTTAATCTATTTCTATGCATATTTTTTTTAAAAAAATATAGGCATTCTCCAGTTCTCCACCTCTTAACTAAAAGCCTGTGAAATTTCATACTCCTCCGTCCGCGCAAATTTCGTAAAAATAGTCACAAAATTTTCCCTCCACCTATTAATATATAGATAATTCCGATGTTTACCCGTCATAAATATTAAAGTTTATAATATCAAAAGTATTAAGGAGGTTACCTACATTAGCTTTCTTGAATTTTCTAATAGTCCGCGGAAATTTCTTAACATTTGCTTACATAAAACCTTCTCTTGATAATATCAAGTACTTTCCGCGAAAAAGAAATAGCGAAATTAGTCCAGCCGTTCATGCCTGATGCGATGACCAAGTGAAATTGGGATCCCGTTTTATATTTAGAAATTAGGTAAATTGGGATCCCGTTTTATATTTAGAAATTAGGTAAATTGGGATCCCGTTTTATATTTAGAAATTAGGTAAATTGGGATCTCGTTTTATATTTAGAAATTAGGTAAATTTGAATTTATTGAATCAATAGGGAAATCATATAGAATATACTATAGTTTCCAACTTGCTGATAAAAGCATAGAATCATTTTAATGTAAGTATATGAAAATATACGAGTACCAACATAAAATTCATTAGTTTTGTTTAAACAGTAGATATTATTATGATTACAAACTTAGGTATAAATATAATTGTATACGCTTCGGTAAACGATTAGATGTCACCATAGCATTACTAAAACATACATAGAATCCTTTCATACGAGTTGGGAATTTAATTAATGAATCGGATTTCAGTAGAAAAAAAAAATTAAATCTCGGATGACAAGGATATAACGTGTCAAGACTTCGTCTGGGGATTAGTGTTGGAGTATAAATTAACGCAGAGCGCTATCCTTGGGAATGTCTAGAAAAGTGACGTTTGTTTTTTGTATAAAAAATATATTCAAATGTGTTAGGAATGAGTTAACAAATTATATCTTCAATCAGTGATGGCTCATTCCAAATTTTTGAAATAGTAGCATAAAAAGTAGGTACACTGGGGTTTGTTTCTACAAATATAAATTGATAAGCATGATCGAGGTCTATGGGAAGAATTAGCCACCGAAAGAAGGCCTTCCATGTCAAACGAACCTTCTTGCCAAAATTCAGGCAAAAAATAAAACTCCGAAGGTCCGAGACTGGCCCAATTTCGATGCGACCTCACGCCTCGAACAGGTACCAAAAAGGGGGCCGAAATTCGGCTATCAGATATAGTGTATATAGACAAACGGAAAAGGTTCCTGATGGTGTACAGACTACAGGGGCTGGAAGCTATCTTTTAACTATCTGACTCTTGACTCTAAATGCCTAAACGTACTTCCAGCAGAGACTCTAAATAGGACAGGATTTTACTTCGCGAAAATTATGCCACGACTAGCTGCAGTCAAAACGATCCTGCCTATTAACAATTTTAATGTCTATCTCGCGTGCATTTAATTATTATCGAGCTCAATATCAAAATAAACGTTCAATTACTTTATAAACGAACAAATCAATCAACCTTCTAGTCACATTACGTACGGGCTGTCATTTAAACCGCAAGTTCTTCCTCATTGGAATTCCAAATCGCTCAACTGCTTCGGTCTTAGCGCGCGACCTTTTCGCCAGTGAACCTCATGAACTGAGCTGAAAAGCGTCCAAATCAGCAACAGCCCATTCTCATAGACAGTCATGTGGGGAAGGTCTTCAGCTTGCGCCAACAGCCCTCCTACACATACCGGTTTTATAACTTTACGTTTATCACGGCGGCGAAAACTAAAATACAAACTCTATCTGTGCGCGGACAGACGCGAACGCGAATAAAATTACTCTCACGGGGAACAAACACACCAATGTACCTACTTTGACAAATGAAAATTCTACACTAAGCTTACTAGAAGGTTCTAAATATGAAATTCTTAACCGGATTCAAAAATAAACATTAAAGATAGGTCACACCACTGGTATCGGAAAATGGGGTAACCCGCGAATGACAGATAACAATTTGCGACGTGTGTTTGACATGTGACGTGTGAAAACAATACAGGGAGGTACATGCTGCAATACAATAAGCCCAATGGCACACAGAGATCACAAATATTCAAAACAATGCCGTAACGCATCGGCCATATATCTCTCAGCTAAAACCAATCGAGCAACTCGCTCATAAGCATGCTTGGCGGGGGGCAACCAAGCAACAAACAAAATACAACATAAAAATATATCTCTGTGCCCTATCATCGTCCTGGGGGTAGCTGCCAGCGACGAAACAAAAACACTCTAATAAAAATATGGTCACTCACCCGAAATTCAGCATACCTTCAAATATTTAACACCATGCACAAAAAGAAAATAAACACGTCACATTCACACATATGAGGTATGGTGTATCACTTGCCCTCTCAACCTCGAACCTCGCCACCCGCTCAGATCGGGAATCTTCCAGAGTAATGATCACAATTAAACGGAAGGTTTAATAAACAATCGCGGGACTCTAAACAAAACTCTAGATATGTGACACACCATAGCTCAATCGTCAGACACTTCCAAATTACTACAGAAACTATAAAACGCGACGGAAATAATTATAAATTGATTAACAAGGAAACAAAATTGCGATAAACTATAGGCGGAGAGATGTTTTCTGAACGAGAACTGATATTGAACTGAAGTCCAAAAAAAAATCAAAGCATTCATCTCAAAACTGGAGAATTTGCCTTCTATACTAATCGTTGTAAACAATGAAAATTTTAATGGTTTCCTGGACATACATACAGTGCGTAAAAATACCCAACTATCTAATCCGCCATAAACAAATAAGCAACTGTTTTTCAAACTCTTTACCATCGCGTTTCCAAACTTTCAAATAATGACTTAACAATATTTTGAATAATAGCATACTATAAATAAATCCCTCACATCAAAATCTTACCTTTAAACTGAATCACTAGTATTTATTTTTGTCTAGTATTGCGGATAACTTATTTAAATTAACGACACTGTGGTCCTTGTAGAAAGCAGATCTATTGGTTGAGAAATGTATGCGATTGTACCGAAATAAGGCGAGTGCAAGATCTGTTCCGGGAGACGTGGTTGCTAACGTCAGGATGACTTGATGGACCTCAAGAAGATGATCAGATCATTGAGGATGATAAAATTGGTGCTCCTAATTATAAGTTAGAAGGTACCTAATATTTACATCGTATAATATTAAAACTTTTGCGTTTATAACAAAAGTAGCTAAGAGTAATTACGGTCACCTTTTTCCAAAAGGAAAGGGAAAGGGTTTGTCCGTAGCACTTATTCAAGATCCTAAAAGATAATTGGCCGAGGAAAGAGCTGTTTTTCATAATAACGTCTTCCTTATCCTGTATTACATTTCTAAAAAATGGAGCCGAGGAATTCGGATATGGTTTGGGAGAATGTTAATTAGCTCTGAGAGCAGAGGATGGCCATTGAGTCATCTGTAAGACAGATTATTGATAGATTATTTGATTATGTATGTCGTATGCAACATTGCAAATAATGCAACAAATATAGTGCCACATGGAAATTCAAAAGAATTGAAGCTCTACTATAGAAAAATAGAAGGAGAGCTGAAGATAAGCTCCCTAGGAAAAAATACATCGGAAGAATAATAATGTCGATGACAAAAGTGTAGAGATACTCGTAGATAAAGTAGAGAAACGTACCTAATAGGTTGCATGTAATGCTGTTCTGTAAGCTTTCCTAACAACTTCGGTGTAATCCAACAATACGTAATGTCTCTTCAACATGTGGCTGAGCGCTAATAAATCAACTTCACGGATCCTTCAGTCAGCGTTCTTCCATAGAAAAACAACGAATATGTATGTCAGTTAGTCAAAGAAGTAATCGCAGTAGTAGGATATTTAAAGTAATTAAAACACTGCAGAAGGAAACTATCAAAATATTTTAAACATTTGGTATGATAGAAAAAAAAGGTAACTTAACTTACAGTTTACCAATATCATAAAATCATTTTTATTTTTTTTTTATTTATATTTTACAATATATCTCCAGTAGGTCCTTTACAGGACGCATGGGTTCATCATTTTAAATAACAATCATATAAAATTATAGGAAGGAAGTTATGAACATACAGTTTACAATAATAACAAAACAAAAAATCCATATCAAAACAATCAAAATTTCTGGAGATTATGGTACAGTGGAGAATAAAGTCATAATAATTAATTGCAGTATTAAAAGGATGTAAAGGGTCCCTTTAGTACCATGTCAGAGTGTGAAGAATAATAATAGTATTGCAATGAGAGTATTGCATTAAGTTTGTTATCTAAATATTAATAGGTACGTGAAGGAAAAACTTTGTGACTATTTTTACGAAAATTGCGCGGACGGAGGAGTATGAAATTTCGCACAATAAATTATAGTTTATAAAGAGAAGGAGTGGCGAATACTAATATTGTTTTAAAATTATGCATGAAAAATATATTAAATCATTAAAAAAACATTACAAACACTGCTGTGATGTTATGTATTTGACATTGACAAGTCGCCTATTCTTATGTTTATCTGGGGCAGCATAACTGGAAGGTGGCAGCCGGTGAAATATCAGAATGGAGAAAGTTTTAAGAGGCAGCTAAGACCAACCAACGATAAAGATGTACCTAATGTAAATCAATATCCTTACTTAAAGTAAGTAAATAATTGCATACCTACATATGGAAACACCGATCATGAAGCACATTTGTTTATAGGCACCGACTTCCTAACAAGTGGTCCCGGGATCGTTTTCCATTTGAAATTTCTATCTCAGATTGGGTAGTATTGTTATTTGTTTGACATTAAAGTTTCACCAGCTATGACTTTAGAATTTGAAAGTGTCTATGAAATTATTTTTTTATTATCACCCAATGAAATGATTTTTTTTCCTCCCTGATTTACATTCTTGAATTTTTACCCAAGAGAAAGTGAAATAAATAATAAAAAAAGAGTTATAAAATATAAGAATAGCAAAAACGAACTTGATTACTTAATATACTTAGTAGTATTAGAAATAAAATATAGAAAATAATAGTATCTATACTCAAGTTTTTATTGTCATTCTTTAGTAATTTAAAAAAAGATTTATACGTGGTATCCAAATAAATTTTGGCTGTTCATACTTTTGTCTCAGTGATAACATTTCCATGGTGGTATTAGTTAAGCCAATGATAAAAATCTTTATTCCGATAATGATGCGCAAATTCCTTCACACCCCCGAAAGTCCCATCTGATTAGAGAACTCAGTCTCTGCTGGTTTGCATATTAACAAGTTTGTTTGTGATTTTGTGGTGAGAGTTTGTCGCCAAAGCTAATAAAAGCGGAAATATTGGCTGAAAACAAAGAAAAAGAAATTTTACTAAATTTAAAGAAAATTTTATCTATACCCTGTTTCTGGAGAGAATGAACAAAAAAGTATACGATTTCGAAACTGTTTGAGCAAATATAGTTGAGTTACATCCGATTATCACACACCCATCAAATATAGTTGAGTTACATCCGATTATCACACACCCATCATTCGCATCTGACTGACGAGCATTTTGGTTAGAAGAAAGTGCAACGACAAGCCTTTAATTTAGCGAAAAAGTTAAAAATTCGTATAATTTTTGGTCATTCTTTCCAGTAAAAGAGAATAGATTAATAATTTTATACCTTGATAGAGATCTCAATAATATTACCAAAAATGTTCAAAGTGTATTGTTTTTGTTGTAAAACTTATACAATCTAAAAAGTATTGATGTTTTAAGAATCTATAAGAAAAATTCAGGATATCTCAGAAATTTTTCGGCCATCATAGAACGCGCTCAGAAGAGATGATCTTAATCATCATAATATTATGTACCGTACTTGAGATCTTAAAAAAAAAACAAATGAAGGAAGAAGTGGTTGGCAGTCTAACGATTATGATACCGACTTCCATACTGTTTCTTACTGGAGGTCGTGGGTCCGATCCAGGTGGCGACCGTCTTCATCTTTCACGACACAAGCTGTAAGTAGCTTAATGTGCCAGAGTCAAAGAATTCACTTTGGGTGAGCACAGATTCATTAAGAAAAGAGTTTAAAGAAAGCTATTTAAATACTATAATAATTTATTGATTGTTTCTGTAATTCTGAAAACTGACTGAAGTCTCAGCTGTTTGACAACTCGTAGTTCGATTGTTTGAGTAACACCTGTCAACATAGACAAGCCACAAATGGATAGACATATTATCAGCTACACTGTTTACTATACGACAGGATAAAAGGTATGAATTACTAAATTTGGTTGGACATTGCTGTTTTATTAGGAGAATACTTAAGTACAAACTATTAGAGCTGGCAATGAATAATTTTATTTACTTGGAGGGGTCAGTCCATTAGTAGGAAATTAATTACATTTGACAAGAGTTATTACCGGCCTATTTGAATATCTCACCGAGGATTGGTGAGTGCACCCCCCCCCTAAAACCCACACACGTACACTCCCCCCCCTTCGGTCAAAGTATTATAAGCTTAAACAATTACCTACATGTGGTCTAATACGATTAAACTTTGAGGGCCCATTAGGAAACCGTAATCTTCGTCCTTCGCTAACCTCAAAATAAAATCAGCCACATAACGAAATGTCTAATTATTTATGACCTTACTATGTAAGTATCTACTGATTGTTTTGGTACGAAATAAACCTTCCTAATCGTACATTTGTATTAAGAACTAGCTTTCCCGACAGACGTTGTCCTATCCCAACTATGAATATTGAATTTTTAATGATACATTAATAATCTACCTATATATTTTTAACCAATATGATTTCGATCGATGCAGCTGTTTTAAATGATGTTTTCAGAGCACGTGTTGTCAATTGCACCAACTATCAAACGGTTGACAGTTTTGTCAAACGCCAACTTGCGTTCTAAAGTTTACATTCTATAGCCTAATAACCAAGCCGTATGAAAAATAGCTTACGACCTATTTTCATGCCTATCAAAAATACATAAAAAAATTATAAAAATCGGCAGATTCTTGTCGGAGGAGTACTGCAGTTCCAAATAAGGTGACACTCAATTTAGTTATACCTACTTATTTTCGTCATAATATCATCAGCTTAAATCGTATCAAACTATTTAAAAAAACATAACTAGATCGTAAAGAAAAAATAACAACTAATTAATGACTCTAACAATTCAATACCAATGTTCGATGTTTACATGGAACAAATCACTACGGGCTTACGACCGTCTTCTACTGTTCGAACTAGATCTAACGAAGGGTTAACAATAGCAACGAATAACTAGATCGAACGAAGGGTTAACAAAATAGATCTATTCATATCCTGGCGCCAAATACATGACAGCATCAGTCGCAGTCTTTAAATTTGATTGTTCTACTTGTTCTGAAATTTTTCCAATAGTTGGCTCTATGTCTCGTTACTTATTATTATATCTAAAACATGAGACATTTACAAGAAATGGATATAGCCATATCCTGGCGCCAAATACATGACAGCAGTCGCAGTCTTTAAATTTGGTTGCTCTCTTGTTCTCAATAATTTCCAACTTTTATCTCTATATTTCGTTGATTATTATAAATATCTACTTGTTGCATACATGAGATTTTTCGACATGTTGAACATGTTGAGAATTCTCATGATTAGGAGTTTCGAAGACTTAAACATTACCACCTTATGCGAACGTTGTTAACGTAAAGTTATTACACTAAGCCAGCCTTCGAAATAACAGTAGAAGACGGTCGCAAGCCCGTAGTGGTTTTTTCCATTTAAAAATCGAACATCAGTAATGAATTCTTAGAGTTTTAGTTGTTACATATTCCTTATTATCTATCTACTTGTTGTGTACATGGGATTTTTTAACGTGTTAAGAATTCTCATGATTAGGAGTTTCGGACACTTAAACATTACCACCTAATGGCGAACGTTGTTAACGTAAAGCTATCACTCTAAGCCAGCCTTCGAGGACGGTCCGTATTGTTTTTTTCCATTTAAAAACCAAACATCAGTCATGAATTATTGTTATATGTTCGTATTAAACTTTATTGAAAATAAATAATGACACATAACATAGGTTAGGACAAATCTAAAGAGTGTACGTAGGTATATATAGGTACTAGTATAACTAAAAGTTTTTTTTCACCCTTGGGAAATATTTGCACTCAACTAAAGTTCTGGGGAAAATTCCTTCGAAAGCCGATGGAATTTTCGACATATTCTAGTAGTGTAAAGTTTTAAGGTCTTAATAGAAAAACTTTTTAGTCTATTACAGTATAAGTGAATAGCATTCATCGACAAATCGACTTGAATATGGTGTTAATCTGAAAAAAAGTTATACGCCGTTATAGCCTGTTCGAAAAAAAATCGAGAAAATTATATAAAACTAGCTTTCCCGACAGACGTCCTGTTGTCCTTACTATAAATAGGTATTGATTTCGAATCTGTTTCTGAAAGCTCGAAAGAAATTCTATAAAAAAATCTGCGTAGGGGAGAGCGGGGTCCAAAGTAACAATTTTTACATTTGAGTTCATTGTGAGAAAATCAACAGCGTAATGATACATATTTTTATTTCATGAATTAGCTTACATATTTGCCCATAATTCCAGATAAGTTTTGTGTGTTTAATAATACATATTTAAGAATTATGGAGGATTTACAAAGATGCCTCAACTGTTACTTCCGACCCCGCTAGCAGGGTCGGAAGTAACACCTATTGGGGTCGAAAGTAACAGTTGTACAAATGGATAGAACACCAGGATTTGAAACCATTTTGATTATAAAAAAACACTTAAAATCTATGAAAACCATTATCATAATACTGGGGTACATTGCTCATGGGCCCAATGTTAACAATCATGACATTGAACCCATTGCTTTCCTGATCAACATGATGTGAATGACTCCATGCACACTATGCACAACCATTCATCTTCAATATCATCAGTAGAATCCTCTTGGGGCTTGTTTATTTTAGATTTTTATATTGTTTAATTTTTATCGTTTCTGTGTCGTTTTAAACTCCAACACTTGTCTTTTAGCTTTGCTATTCAAACTTTCTTCATCAATAGTCAGTTTTTCATGGGTGTGATCGCGGATTGTGATGAAGTTTAGAGCTTGCTTTTGGGCAAGAACCAGCACAGGCGAAAATTATTATAGTCCACTTGGTCCTGATTCGTCCAGCGTATTTTTTGGAAGTATCGATTTGCTTTGAGATGGCCGAAGAATGAGCTTGTTAATCGGATGGACTTGAAATGAGTACGGGCATTGAGCATGATTCAGAAGCTTTTCGATCAGAGGGACTTGAAACGAGCATGGGCATATCTACCCAAACTGACGTGACATAATACACATTCTTTGCCCCTCCTCTTACGATTATTTTATTATCAAGGTGATCTAGAGTGGCGAATTCGTACACTGATTGATCAGCAACGTAGATTTTCTGGGTTTACTCCTAGGCATTCTAAAATAAATAATCACAAATAAATGTAATATAAATATGTTTACCTATATATTTGTTGTGTAATTATCACAAAATCAGTTTTCAAAATTCAAATAATTTAAAACCTAATAAAGTTGAGTGATAACCAAAATTTAGAGTTACTACAAAAAACTGGTACCTTGAAGTAATAGCCAGCAGCAGGCATCGAACCTTTGCTTGACAGGCGAATTCGCTTATGACCATATTGGCCAGTTTTTGTAGTAAGAAAATATATTGAATGACTTTTTGTGGAAGTAGATTTGGTATTATTTAACTTAAGAAAATTTACATACTTCTTTATTGTTGTTGTTATTGTTTTTTATTTTATTTATATGGGCTAGGTATGTCTGCACATATTGTAGTCCTATACATTTTGGCTGTATTTATGGTTTTATTTCTGTAATATAAACTATTCTATATAACATATACTCTATATAATAAACATATTGTGTCTACCCAAGTATAAAGATGCATACTTACACGATATTCAACATTATCTATGTATTACTGCAGTTTTGTAGGCCTTAAATATTCTTGCATGAATAATTCCTTAATATTTGCTATTATGTAACTCTCTTGCCTATTGTTTTATTCTTTCTGCCTTAAACTGTGTTTGTATTCTATGTTTATATTATTTAATTTCCTGTTTCTGCTTTTTGTTATATTATATTGTTGTCAAAGGCACTTTGTGCCGTATATATTGTTAAAATAAAATAAAAATAAAAAATATTGGGGTCCAAAGTAACAGTTACATTGGACCCCGTGATTTTTGTTACTTTGGACCCCAAACATATTTTTTAGAATAAATACCAAATTATTTATAAACTGCTCCGTTTAAGTCGAATCTAAATATAGATATCGAAAATAACATCTAAGCTGATAAAAAATAAATACTTACGTAGACTAGTTATACGAATTTTGAGTATGTTTTCACAAAAATAGTTCAACACTAAAAAAATACTTGGGATGTCAAAAAACACAAAAGATGACCACGCACTCGCCCTGACTGCACGACGGTTGTCGTGATTCTGCATGGATAGGGAACGTGTGTAGCGGTTTGGTAGAGCTGGTTCATTTTAAGTTCCCATGTACAGGGTAGAAAATATGGACGTTGTTACTTCCGACCCGCGTTACTTTAGACCCCGCTCTCCCCTACCATTGTTTTGAAACTCAATGGTAAAAATAAAAAATGTGTTATGGAATTTTTCACAGATGGCGTTGTTGTCAGTAATACCGTTCCATACTAACTTAAATATTATATTTCATATTATTTGCCATCCATTTTTTAGGTTTTAATTATTATATCCGGAGCGGAGAAGAATCCAATAAACATCATAAGAATCTGTTAAACCGATCTCGAGTTATAAGTGTTCGCACTAACCCGACTTTTATATTATAGATAGAGGAATATCAAGCAAGACGAATAGATGTAACTTGGTGCTTATCCAAATATTTTATTATTACTTTTGAACTTTCAATATGATATTGTGAGCTGTGAACCTAAAAAATGAAACCTACCGACTGTTAGTTACGGGTGCTTCATATTCCGAGGATGTTAATGTATAAAGCAAATAAAACTTTGTACAATGTTTTAAAAACAGAACAATAATAATTGTAGGCTTATATTGACCTTGATGAGGTTTGATAATGTTGCGTATATGACGTACTAAAATTGATGTTCAGTTAAGTTTACCAGTTATAATTAATTATTGTTATCATAACATGAACGATAATTGGAAAAGTTGAAGAAAGGAGTAAGATGTGGGTTTGATTGAAAGAGAAAAGAGAAGAGAGATGTTTTCGTCTGTTTCTGTTACATCTCTATTAGATCGCTGCTTCAACGTTTGACTTATTTTGTCTTTGAACTTTTCAATTTTTGACATAAAAGCAATATAAAATGCCGAGGAACAACTTAAGAGGAAGATAATCGCGCGCGAGGTAGGTACCTGGGGCAGGGGCGGGTAATCATTTTATTATTTGTTGTTCACAAACTTGCCCCCGTTCCCTCTCATAATTGACTTGTTTGCTAAAATTCTCATCAAAAATTTGTTCCACCTCCTTTCAGATACACAACTATTATTATTTTTATGCTTAGCAAAAGCAGTCCACAGTTCATGGTTCATGTTGCGGGAATGTTGTTGACAAAATCTCACAATTATATAAAAAAATATCCTTTCCTCTCGTTTCACGAAGTCATTGGGCTGTTATCTTATCATGGAGGACTTGCTTTAGGTTATTTTTCCAACTACTGAAAATGTTTTTTCTAAACAAATTGGGTTATTTTAACGAAGTTTCTCACTATAACCCTTCGTAATTTATAAAAATGCTTCAAGTTTTTGTTTCCTCTAGAAATTATTTTGGGGAAAGGGAAATACTAGTCGTTACGTATCTATTGGTTGGATCATAATACAAATAACGAAGATATTAGTTAGTAGAAAAAGCGGGAGAAACAACACAACTCGTAAAAGGTTGGCCAACAAATTGGTAAATGGATAGGCCATATCGGACACCCAGGCCACCTTAGCTACCGTCGAACAATATGATTGAGAGCAAAACCGGTTTTAATCTATTCCTGGTTTTCCCTAGAAAGCTAATCACAAAAGCATAAAAACGTTACGCTTTTAAAATATTTTACTTTTTAAAATTATTTCACTAAAAAAGCGAATTCAATTCGTTGATTGAATGTAAAAAATATCAATTTTCGCGTAGATACATTTCCACTAGTATATCAGGACACGTGTTTAAAAAAAAATTTAAACTTTATTCTGGTTGGAGCTTCTCTTGGGCTACCGCAACAGCATCGTACTCACTTGCGCCGCGAACGTGTGACATTGCATCAATTTAATCGAAAGGTTAAGTGTATAGGTGATTCGAAAAAGCGAACGCGAGCGGAACACATGCATCCTTTTGATAAAATTGATAAAACGATACACGTTCGCGGCGCAAGTGAGTACCGAGCTTTAGATGAGTCTACACGTGTATCTACCAGTAGGAAGGATCTCAGGCCTTGGAGCGTGCGGTATGCGGTGCCTGGTGAAAATAAAACCTTCTAACAACGAAACAAAGGCGAATTATGCCTACCAACTGATGGCTCAAAAATAAACAACAAACTTTTTCTTTTATCTCGGACATTTCCTCATTTCATTTTTATATTGCGTCGCCATATTTATGTACAAGTAACCGCTGGCGCTGTACTTGGACCAAAATTGCGTCTATTTTCATTGTAATTTGTTTATTCGTTCCTTCTATTCCGTTCATCTTTACAGTGTTGTTATATACCTACTCCTATATTATAATTTCTGCTCTTCGACGAAGACGCTCTCACACCGTGTTCCATTCCTTCGAAGCAGATAATTTGAGAAACCTGGATATGTCTGACACTGACATTGAAGCCGGCGTGCAGGATCGAGCGCTGTGGAGAGCTTTTGTAGTCTAAGTGGAGTCTTAAAGCGAATATTGTATTGTATAATATTATAATTAATTGGTTTCACAACTCTTGAAGTCAGAAATATTTAGGTGTTATGTATTTGGTGTTAAATATTTGACTGACTGGGCTCTTTCATTGCAACTCGTATAAAAATGAGTTTTTAATTAATTTTTTATAAACATCCGAATATCTTAAACGTATTGGGTAGAAGATGCTAATGGATGATGTCTGTGAAACTTCACAAGATAAAGTAAATTATTGCTTTGCATTATTTAATAAAACAGTATGCCTATGAAAATTCACAAGATAAAGTAAATTATTGCTTTGCATTATTTAATAAAACAGTATGCCTATGAAAATTCACAAGATAAAGTAAATTTTTGCTCTGCATTATTTAAGAAAGTCGTATAAAACAATCTCTGAGATCGTATGACTGGAAGGGTCTTTATGAAGGTTGTAAGGAAATTAAGAGATTATTATAACGTCAATCATTTACTAAAATAAATTTTCGTTCTTAGAATTTAATCGAAATATTATTCTCAGCGCGGTGTGGTATTAAGTGTAATCGCCTCAACTGAGAAAGTCGGAATTAAAGAGATTATTTTTCATGAAGTAAAAAGTACCCGCAGATCTAATCGACGAGAATAAAACAAAAATGTTAACCTTCAAATGATTTTGTTCCTGGAGGTGAGTAATTAATTGAATTTCACTTAATTGGTCTGAAGAGAATTGTCTACCTTCTCGTTTTAATAGCGGAGTGAATTAAAAATCTGACCCCAAACTCGTAGCAAATGACTTGTAACAACGAAAGACGTATCGAGCCGATGGAGAAGATTTATGGGTGACAACTGTTGAAAGAATTGCTGAACCCTGTTGAAAAAATGTAGGTAATAAAAATTATCCGACGAAATCCAACAAGTAAAATGCACGAAATTTGGGGTACAGTCATTCCTTACAAATTTCCGACATGTAGGTATTTCAACAAGCGCAAATAATTTATCAACAAAATTAAAAATATTGATAAACCTTTTACATTAAAAATACATTATATATCACAGTTTAATGTAATCAAGAGAGATCTTCAAAATGTACAGAAAAGAACAAGTCAATTTTACTGCTGTCTGTCATGACAATAGTTTGGTCATTTTTTCGGTAGTTTTTGAAGTAATCAATATCAGTTTAGTGCGGTTAATCATAATATTTGAAGTTTCCCAAATTAATTTCCTAAATTTTAAAGATATTTTGAAAGTATTAATAAATTTTAAACTACTAGTTAAGTAAACGCTCGTTCCGAAATTATTATTTTTTAATTATACATAATAAATTTGATACAAACAAATATAAAAAATGTATTAAAAGATAAAACGTAATCACAGGAAGCTCATAGAATAGATAAGTATCTTCTTAAAAGCTGTGTGAGTACTTCCGGATTCCCAATTGAAACTTTCCCGATCCGACTTCCTCTTGATAAAACAAAGATAAATAGGGACGGATTGTTCCCGTCGATTGTACTCGGGTGCTTACTGCCTATCCGCTCAATTGCTAAGGGTTGATGGGATTTTTAGTTGGCAAAATTTATAGGTAGCACGTAGTTTGGTATGCTGCGGAATGCTATTGTAAAATAAACCTGAAATCTTTCGAAACTGTTTTCGGGAAGCAAAGGCTCGCATCTAAGAAACAAAGATTTATCACGTTTTTTTTTCACTTATACAATCATATTGACCAGTATAATGACAATACTTTTTGTAATAGTGGAAAATGAAAAGCCTTATTTTATTTATTAAAATAATATAAACCCCGTTTCTAAAGCGAATGGTCGCTTGTGTGAAATGAGGATATAAATCTATGAATGCAATTTAAAAGTCATATTATTATCCCTTACGAGCAATAGTAAAATGCTTTTACGATTTCTTGAATCATATTATGCTTAATTAAGATGCTAAAAATAATCTAACTATTTGATAAGGATGCAATTGTTCTTTCTTTCTGTATTGATGATAGATTTATGAGAAGTAGAGAGCATTATTAAAATAAATTGGTAATATTCGGGTGTGAAGCTATGTACATGCGGAAGATATACTTGACACATTTGGACGTGCGAAATCACGAGGCCGAAAAAACTGACATGTGATATTAAAACGTTGTATTTTTGAGGTTTTTAAAATTTTTTACTTCAACCATTCCCTTTATTCTTCAACTATTAGAAAAATGTATTTTTATTTTCCAAATTGAAGTACTTGGTTTACAATATTCAGTTTAAGGTCAAAAGGTGGAAAATTTAAAAAAACTCTAAAAAGTTACAAAACTCGAAAACCACTCGTATTTGACCCCTGGTTAATGGTAACAAAATTATTGCAAATTTGCTCTAGTACAACCCCTTTCAAGGAATGTATCGAATTACCAGTCACCCTGTGTACAAGAACAATAATTTTGAAGAGGTCGGTTATTTTCAAAAAACGTGCCCAGGTACCTACTGATAATCGTGGTTCGTTCGTGCGACACATGCTTTGTCAAGGCTATAGGTCATTAGTGTTCTAAATAAATAATATGTACAACAAATTCATTGAAAAATGAGACTTCAAATGAAAAAAAAAAATGGAAGTGTGTTCTGAAGAGACAGGCAAGTGACGCGTACCACACACCCGGGCCCAGCTTGCCTGAAGATAGCAATCGCAGTACACAACAGCGCCGACTCGTGGTGCTAAGCCTTAACGGTCAATTTAATTTCACGGAGTAATAATTACTCTGGAGGCTCCCTACAGATTACCCGTATTGAAAAGACGTTTAATTTATTACTGAAGGAATATTCATTTCGCCTTAGGAAAATATTTTAAAGGAATTTAATATTCTGTTATATTATGGTGTACTTAAGTACATTATGCGAAACTCTCGAGTATTTTGTACAATGATACAATTGAATTTAATATTAATATTTCGTATGCGCAGAATTTTTAAGAGACAATGATTTGTGTAGAATTGATAAAAAAAACTTCGTATGTTTCTTCTATTGTAGCGCAAACTACGGGGATCATTGTGGCGAATTTCTCTCTGTCCTGGATCGTTCGGAACATTGTTGCGCAGTAAAGAAACATTATTCTCTCACATTCCTTAAGTTTTTTGTTATATAAATATTGTCAATTTTTAGATCAATTTTGTGTCAACATTATGTTTTAATCAAATTAGAACGAAAACGATTACATAATCTGACTCAACCAAGAATCAAACATGCGACCATAAACACAGAAAACTGTCAACTAGGTAGACAGATCAAATCCGATCGTGACAGTGATAGACTTTATGGTTTCTCTCAAATGCTTATTTACCTAAAGTCATAGCATTAGGTAGTAGCTACTGTAGTGATTGAGAATGTATAATCTTGTCTTATAATATATAAAAACTAGTTTTCCCGACAGACGTTGTCCTGTGGTTCTAATAACATAAAAATATTACCAAAACATCCATATTTTATTCGTATTCAAAGCTCAGGCGGGAACAACGCGAGAATATATGTGCGCGTAGACATTCTACCTCACCTATGAAGTGCCGATGCTGCGTGTGCACATATTATGAAAGATTTTGTTGACTTTGTATGATGGCCTACTATAATAATAGCGGCAATTACGATTGCGAGAATGAGAGGGAACCACCATCATGTGCAGTAAACAATAATTTTGTTGTTATGACGTCGCAGGAAATCCGTTCCATACTTACTTCAATATTACACTTTATATTATTTTCAACTTTTTATTAGTTATTCTGTTATCCGGAACGGAGAAGAATCCAATACACAAAGCATCATACAAATCTGTTGAGCCTATCTCGAGTTATAAGTGTTCGCACCAACCCGACTTTCTTTTATTTATAAGAATGGAGAGCTATTTTCCGTGGTCATCGCATCACGTCTAAAGGGCTAGACCGATTTCGCTAATTCTTTTTTTGTCGTGTTGGCTTTTATCAGGAGAAGGTTTTTATGAAAGAAAAAATCAAGAAAGATGCGTGGAAAATTAGAAAATTAAAGAAAACTCTAAGTATGCAACCTTATTAGTACCTACTTTTAACCATATAATTTTTAATCCAATTTTTAATTTTGACAGGAACTTCAGTTGTTAGATAGTTGGTGCGATTAACAGAATGCGGATGGAATATACATGGTTTAAAACAGACGTATCGGTCGGAATCACCATGTAAATTCGAATTCAATATTCATAGTTAGGAACACAGGACTACGTCTGTCGGGAAAACTAAACTTTTATAAAAATGAATCTGGGCTCTCTCTGAAATACATAAATCGACCGAAATGCTGGGCTCCAACTACTTCGAAATATGGATTTCAGAAGATAAGGTACCTACACAATAATATTATATACTCGACAATAATTTACTTCAGAAGCGTTGTCCATACATTTGGTATCCTATATCAGATGGATGGAAGGAACTAATATCTGTTAGAAAATGTCTTTGGCAATTAGTTTTGCCAGCCGTACTATCTCTAGATTTCATTGCGTTTTCGTCATCATACGAACTTAATGTGGTTATAAAGTTTTAGATTTTCACTTAGAAAATATATGTTACACAACAACATTAATTTTATTTATTTCTTTCTTTCATTAATTTTTGTTATTTCACAGTAAGGGATAGAGTATTGTAAAAAATGGAAAAAAATAATTGTTCAATTTGTCCTGTAAAAAGAAGAAAGTTTATTCGAAGCGGACCAATGAAAGGATGTTGTCATGTCATATTTTTATTTCCAAAATCTCGACTGGGAATGTATTGAGAATATTTAGAACTAAATGCTCATTATTGTCTTGTGGCGATGTTTTCTTGAAAATAATTTATAAACAATATTATTTTTTTATCTATGTTTCAAGTTGTTTTTCTTACCAATTTTCCAATAAATATTATAACTTTTTGTGCTCTCTTTTGGAATTTGCGAAGGCCACGAAACCATCGAGCGTTAATGCAATGCTAATCTCATAATGTAATATATCCATCCTAAAGATTTGATTTTTTCACGGATTTATTACGATGACTGACAGGAAAAATAATGTAGAATAGTTCGGACACTGTTAAGCCAGCTGTCATTTTGCAGTTTTAACGTATAAACCACGTTCTATTCATCATTTCCTACTTTAGATTATCATTTTTCCTAGAAAGTATTCAGTAGTTGATGTATTTATTTCGCTGGCCGCACCCCTTAAACAAAGATACGATGGTTTTCTCAGCCTATAAAAACTTTTTTCACCTTTTAGTTACCTAGGCAATATTGCTGAGAGAAGCGAACGAAGTATATTTGACCAGAATAAAATGCAGGTCCGCTCTTTAGGCGTACCCGCCATTTTAGAGTTACGGAGGGATGGAGAAAAACGTATTTTAAAACATCTCATCGTCATTATCGTTATACGCATGACAGTCCTGGCTAGATCCGTGTTGACCCTTGCCTCAACTCAGAGTGAAAGTCTTTTGAGTCAGTCAAGAGTCAAGAGCTCTTCAGTTCAAAGACACCTGAACCTGTGATAACACTGTCCATTCACCGAAACTTGGGTCTTCATGTTCTTCTACGATCTTCGGAAAGTGTGAGAGTTAGGCGCCTGTCCTGGGCTTCTTCGTTCATTCTTCAAACCTATGCTCCCGGACCAGCGTAATCTGGCAATTTTAATTGGCTACTTATATGATTTCGGGATCCTTGATGGGATCTTGGTTATATCTCGGACACAATACTCCTACTTCATTCACATTTCTATAGATTTTTTGGGGGATATTCTCTTCAGAGACGTCGCACTGGAAAATAAAGAGGGCTTCATTATTTACAATGAAAACATTTGGTCATTTCGATTCCATGGTTAGCGTAGGGATATCCAGTTCCTTTATCTAACTAAGCGAGGACTTAATAATAATAATACAATAATAATTTTGATTTCAAATAAAGTTTTCTCTGAATGAAATATTCGGTCGAACAAATTTCTACTTACGACGACACCTATCTGTACCTAATGTTTGTTCGCACGAGATATACATCTAAATCGATTTTCATCCCTTCACGTTAATGTGGAAACCAAACCAGATTTCTACACAAAAAAGGTACAAAACAAATATAAAAAGACCAAATAAACGCCCGCCGCGAGATTGTTTCAGTACTTTTTTTTCATTTACTGCTCACTTTGTTGTTTTTATACCTCAAATTGATTTCTCTGTTGATTTTCGGCGTGAATTGTGTTTATGGTGGGCGCCTTCCTATTCAACTGTGCCACCACCCGTTTGGTTACCAGAGTGAAAAATATCTAACATTGTTTTACGATTTTATTAAAGACTGTTCATTATTTACAAAAAACTATGATTTTTTTATGAACGCAGAAACTAATAGTGGGTTAAGAGATAAAAATATTGGGGTCGAATTAAAAGAAAAAAAAAATGGTATGAATGATTTAGTAAATTGAAATACCTTCATATGGCTGAGTGTGAAAATGAATTGCAAGAACTTGGATCTAGACATCAGACAGACAGAAGAATCTAGACATAATTAGAACGTTGTGCACCAACAAAGACAATTGACAATAAAGATGAGACATTAACAAAAATGGATAAAGTCATATCCTGGCGCCAAATACATGACAGCAGTCGCAGTCTTTAAATTTGGTTGCTCCCTTGTTCTCAATAATTTCCAAATTTTATTTCTATATTTCATCAATTATTAAATATCTATTTGTCGCATACATGAGATTTTTCGACATGTTGAGAATTCTCATGATTAGGAGTTTCGGAGACTTAAACATTACCACCTAATGGCGAACGTTGTTAACGTAAAGTGATTACACTAAGCCAGCATTCGAAATAACAGTAGAAGACGGTCGTAAGCCCGTGGTGGTTTGTTCCATTTCAAAATCGAACATCAGTAATGAATTGTTAGTCATTAGTTGTTACGCGTTCTGCAAGAACTTGGGTCAAGTGTGTTTGAAAATTGTGTAAAAATTTCATAAAATAAATGTCAATCAAACAAAGATTTTGATCTTAGGAATGAAGAAATAACGAATGATAATTGTTAAATAATTAAATAAACGGTTCAAAAAATAAAGGAAGAGCCCATTATGGATAAAAGAAAAAAAGTGGTACCTAGCTCATTATTTCTGCTGTTATATCCCATTGTAGAGACTGAAAAGTTTATTCCAACTGCCCATAACAACGTTGGTTTAACAATCCTTCTTCTGCCGTCTGGGTGTCCATTCATAATCCTGATTGATGTCTGATACCAACATTTGTACACAGTGTCAATGTCATTATTTGGATATAAAATGTATTTTATAAATTGTATTTTTTTTTAAAACAAGTGCATGTTTGTGCTGACATATGTAACAGGAGTGTTTTTGAATTCATGACGTGCTGACAATTATGTATGTACATGGAAATGTTTCAGCAAAACTTTAAACGTGATGAAAAGTGACAAGTATTAAAATATTAATCGTAAGCATTCCCGCTGAACTGTGCCTACAGTGCTTACAAACATGTGTGAATTTACATAAAACGATTATAACTTTTCAACGCAGGGATTAATTTCGTCACAATGACATGACGTACATAAGAGCGTGTTGAATGCTTATTATAATTTTGCTACGCGTAAGTATTTCTTAAAATTAAGTAGAATTGTGTTTTATGACTTGTTGTATGTTTTTAATTTTCCACAGCGTGATATTTTATTCTTTATGAGTGATGCTTTTTATGAATTGATCTTCGTAAAAGATTTGCATTTTCCTTCAACTCCATAATCTACTATCTTTAATTTTAAGTTTGAGACACAAATCGTTATTCAAAATTTGCTGCAACAAGGTTGTCTCATCAGCGTCCTCTGGATTTGCTTAGCTTCGAAATTGTCACATATTCAAGAGATAGTGGTTGTATTTATTTTTACTTGGGTGGTCAAGGGTTAAGCATTCAAAACAAATGTGCTCCTTAGCCATGAGCCCGCATAAACCACACGGTTTAGGAATCAAAAAATGGTTGAAATTGCTTCCCACATATAAAGATTTATCGAAATTCTAAAGCTTACTTTAACTACGATTTTTGACAGTTGCCTTCTTGCACTGTTTACCGAGTAAACTAAACTCTTAGTAACTAAAGTTTAACCAATTGTCCATTAAAGTTATTAAAGTTAAAAAAATTTAAAATGCATTCCACAAGTCACATTAAATAATTAGTATAATAAAGATCTATGGTTTTTTTTATTGCTGAATATCCAGATTTTGCCATTTCATTGGAAAATCTCGTCTAACCAAACATCCTTTACGAGATATAGGTACTTTTCCAGACCATTCTGCGGGCAGCACATCTAGTATCACATTGTTAATATCATATTTCAACCCTGTTTTCACACAACTGTTTGAAATAGGTAGGTACATTTTATTTCTAAAACTTTCTAATAAGTATTACTTAGGTGTAATAATTTTCATTTGATTCGTTTTTCATAATTATTGAAAAAATAGGTCCATACATGATGTCTTATTGACACTTATACCTCAAACTATTTCTCTTCACTAAATAAAAACAAGAGAATGTAATATAAAAACGTTTGCTTAGATTCATCATATTAGCCCGTAACTATCCACTGCAGGACATAGGCCTCCTCACGCTCACGACACTCCTCTCTGTCCCTGGTCATCCCCATCCACTCTGTCCCAACGGCACGCACGATGTCGTCGCTCCACCTCATCGGCTGTCTTCCCACACTCCTTCGGCCAGTCTCTGGTCTCCAGTCCGTCACTCTTCTACTCCACCTTCCGTCGTCCCTGCGGGACACATGACCAGCCCACCTCCATTTGAGCCTTGCAATTTTATCTCCCACATCTGTGACTCGAGTGCGCCTTCGAATTTCAGTATTCCTGATGCGATCGCGTATTGAGATACCCAACATTGATCTTTCCATAGCGCGCTGTGCGACTCTCATCTTATGCATGGTACTTATTCTTTGTAAGAGTCCATGTTTCGCATCCATACGTCAATGTGGGGAGAACGCATTGCTCAAAGACTTTGGTTTTCATGTTTTGAGGCATCGCTGATTTGAACACATTGCTTAACCGGCCGAAAGCCGCCCAGCCTAACTGTATGCGTCTTTCGGTCTTCTTCTGCTGGCCTAGTCTTCCAAATGATACCATTTGACCCAGGTACACATATTCTTCCACTTCCTCTATATTGACGTTATTTAGGGTTATTGGTGGGTTTACATGTTGGTTGCTAAGTATTTTTGTCTTGCTCATGTTCATATATCATTTCTCATTTCATGTTTGCTTAGATTATATTATTTAAATTATTTGGTTTGTAAATCAACAAAAGCACCTGACTACGTACAATGAAAGCGAAACTGAAATATGTAAAATATTCGCTGGAGGCTCGGAACACTTGAAAGCCCAATAAATTAAACGCTATCGTATTGTGTCAAAAGGGAAAGTTATTAACTCTCCACACATAGATTACGCTGAACGAAGCCAGCGAGGGGTTTGGTGGCTGTATTTAATAATAAAACGAATACTTACAAGGTCCTTTGCTATATTCCATAGAAGAACCGGTGAACAAAATAAAGAGAAAGTTTGTAAAAAGTTCTAGACTACCTACCTAATAGTTTTATTATAACGCGAGGGACAGGGCCTCTGATAACTTTAGTTTGTTTGAAGTTATTATATTCTTACAAAACGGTTTCCTGTTGGTATGGAAACGACAAAACTAATTATTTTAATAGGATCCTATTCAAATCCACAATTCGAGGAGTAAAATAAATATAAAATAGTTATGATCTGCGATTTATATCATAATTTTGAATATCAGGCATGTTGTTCAAAATTAAATAAACAATGAGTTCGGCAGAGTAGTTTTCGACCGTTTCAATTATTATGTGAAAAAAAAATATAGTTATCACAATATAGCTAAGTACAAAGTATATGGTTTCAGTGATTAAAAAGTTAAATTAAGTAATTGGATATAAACGACAACTGTATTGGCTTTGTTGACAAAGCCAATAGGCAATAAATATGAGACATTAACAAAAATGGATATAGTCATATCCTGGCGCCAAATACATGACAGCAGTCGCAGTCTTTAAATTTGGTTGCTCTCTTGTTCTCAACAATTTCCAACTTTTATCTCTATTTTTCATTTTATTATTAAATTTCTACTTGTTGCATACATGAGATTTTTCGACATGTTGAACATGTTGAGAATTCTCATGATTAGGAGTTTCGGAGACAAACATTACCACCTAATGGCGAACGTTGTTAACGTAAAGTGATCACACTAAGCCAGCCTTCGAAATAACAGTAGAAGACGGTCGTAAGCCCGTAGTGGTTTGTTCCATTTAAAAATCGAACATTAGTAATGAATTGTTAGAGTCATTAGTTGTTATTTTTTCTTTGACAACTGTATTGTAAATTTGTAACGCCAGAAAAATGTAACCGAAGCTTCATGTTTTTGGTGACAAAGGTAAAGAGGCAGTAGGCAAGTAATATGACATTACCAATTATTATGAACCAAAAATATTGATATTTTTACAGGGGTACAAGTGCCTTAAGGATATTAACCGTATATATATAGGTATATTTTAATTCCAATCGCATATTCTGGTGATGGCCACAGCCACTAAGATCTGAATGATCTGATGTACTGTATATACCATACGATAAAAAAATATAGTATTAGAATTTTTGAGAGGGCTGTTCTTTTATTAAAATTATCTGATAACGAACGAAATCCTGTTACCATCAATGATTTATGGATGTAAAACTTGAACATGGACGAAAAAAGAAAAATTAGTATACATACAGTTAGTATACATACAGATAAGAACTCTACGAAGAATATGTGGAATGACTGTGCAATATGAAAAGGAATGTGGTATGGAAGCTCGTGTTGTGACAAAGAAAATGGTCAATACGTTGAAATGGCTTGAGCATGCGGAAAGAAAGGATGCAAACAGAATGACAAAGATAATGTATAAGGCTGAATGGAAAGATGTGAGAAAGCGCGGCTGACCGAGAATGACGTAGATCGAACATATCGATTCCGTCCTCAAGAAATGCCAGGTCAGAAGTAAAAGAAATAGGGGAGGTGGTATAAGAAATGGTATGTTGGTGGAAGAAGCGAAGGAAGTGTGCTTAGATAGAAAAGAGCGCAGGTCCATTCACTCTGCCTACCCATTACGGTACACGTCACGATGGGTAAAAATAAAAAACCTCATAACTAGTCATAACGGATAATCAATTTAATGGCACCGTGATTGCAAGTTTATTTGACTGAAAATTAAGAATAATTACCTACGTATTTTCAGGGTATGCAGGCTTAATTGTGTGGAGCCATCCCACGTGGTCTATTCGTGCAAAAAATGTGGGAGGATTGAAATTTGATTAGCACAACTTGATGGGGAATTGCATGACCAAATTAAAAAAGGGGAAATTAGGATGTTTGGAGCGGTTGGGGCGACTGCGACCTCGTAACAACATAGACGAGGATATAAGCCCATAACCCCTCGACATAATATACCCGTTCGTAATAACAGACCTAAAAAAACTCTCAAAAATTAAGGTTTAGACTCAATTTTACTTTTTAAAATACTCCTGTTGAATAACAGTTTGAAAAATTGGAAGAATCTGCGTTACGACTCCACGGCAAAATTATTTGTAAGATCAAACCTTTATCGAAGTTTTCTATACTTGGGAGTTTGAGTATCTGATAAATAGAATTGTGTAAAATCTTTTGTACCTGATTCGCGGATACTAATGCTGCAAATATTTCATTGGCCTGTTAAATATCATGTTCACATTTCGTTTTACTATTGGATTTAGGTCTGATGAGTTAAGGGTATTCTTTGTTTGGCTGCCGTAACATTTCTAATTTCCGCTTTTCTTTATCTAAAACCGTTCCCTTTATCATTTGTATTTAAAAATACCTTAAATCTAGCACAATCTTCGGATTTCCACATTTCATGAAGAATTTCATGATTAAGTATGAGCCTATGACGAATAACAGCCCCTATGACGAATGTACAGCATTTTAGATTTCTGTGTAAACTTTGGAATCAATGATGCAATGCAAGCTCGCATAGTTATAACTGTCTTATATATCTCATGACTTTTATTGCATTATTTTTCATTGTACATCTGTCTATTTTGTGTATTCATTATTTCGTCTATTTCTCTCTCTATTTTTTTGCATACATTGTTTCATCATTTTGTCATTTATATCACTCTTTTTTACGCAGCATGCCTCGATACAGGGCAACCTAGTGAGGCTGCTGGAATATTAATGTTATATTGAATATGTATTTAAGCTCTTTTTTTAATTGTTATTTATATTGTAAATGTCATTATTGAAATACCTATTGAAAAAAAAAATGTAAATTTGGAGCATGTAAATACGGCTACTATACTACTCTCTTTTCCTATCAACTCTGGTAGAGGACACACCTTCTACTAAAGCTACAAGCAGAATTTTGTCAGTGCTCAATCTCAGTCTACATACCTAAACCTACAGTCCACTAACAAGGGGTTCTTCTAAGAGAGACATCACACCCAATCATCATAACCAGAAAATCAATGTTGCATCACATTATGTACTGCGATATTTCACGAATTATAGGAGAATTGTGTTTCTCGCAGGTTTATTTATACCTATATTATCGCTTTTTGAATCCTACATTTTTTCTATTTGGAATTTATTCTCGAAAAGAAACCTTTATTTTCATCCTTTATTATTTTCCCCTACAGTCAATATCATAATTCCTAAAGGATAAAAAGGGAATTTTCTTCAAAGAATTAGGTACCTTCCTAATTAAATTAGAAACATAACTGGAAGGTGAAACAAAGTTTTTTGTTGTGGCAACATTGCTCATGTTTGTTTACCCTTTTCATTTCTCCTGAGGATAATGCGGCTCACATTCCTTTAGATTTAATAATATTATAATTCCTGAAAGAAACACACGACCCATTTCAGAAGTGACATTCGTACACGAATGATATATTTTGTGTACATTAGTTGCTGTTCATTTTTCATTTGAGTAATCATTCCATATATAAAAACGGGTTGTCAACGTTAAAAGTACACTTATAAACATATTCATATTATGCTCCACATATATGGTTCTGGTTTAGTTACTTACTCTACTACCTCAAAATCCTTAGCCTTAAAATATGCCCGTTCTAGTTAAACTCATATATTAGTAACAGTAATATCTTGATTCTTTTAAACAATATGTCTTTTTCATAAACAAATTAGGCAAAAATCCTACGCATTTTTCGGTATTCAAGGATTAGAAATCCATTCAAAAATCATTAAACATTAAATAACACTCTTCTATACATAAGTGTCAATATAGCCGGCGGAACTTAATGCTTCAAGCATTAAGTTGGAGACAGGATTCCAACCCCGAGTAGAAATTTCAAGTGAAAAAAAAAACATTGATAATATCTGACCCGACCGGGAATCAAACCCGGGACCTTTTGATCTGAAGTCGGAGCCTTTGCCACTAGGCTACCGAGGTCGGTTGTTTGTTTTTGTTTGTCTATTGTTTTCACCTACAGTTTATCGTAATTATCTCTATCGAGAAATACATAGAAGGTTATGTAAGATTTTGTGTGCGGTTTTTATCGCACGGGTAACATTAAGTAGTTGCAAAAATACCCGAGCGGGGCGCTGGGGGCTGCGCGTCTCCGCTTAACAAGTCAGTGCCGCTTCCTCTCTCTTTCCGTGTGATTCCCGCCTGAGACGGACGTGTACGACTTGACCACAATAAACGCTATAAATTTACACCACGCGAGTTTTTTCATCACGCTGAACCTTGAAGGTCCCGAGACATCCGCCCATCTGTTGGTCCTTCGAGCCGGATGAAGAAAGAAATAACTGGCATTCGCATTACAGATGAGTATCCATTCCTTCTTTTTCAAATCCTTCATAGTTTAGTGTGATATTTCTGTGTTTTTTGTTGTGCGCTCAGATACACGAGAGCATCCATTTTTATCTACACGTGTGCCAATTGAATACATCGATTTCATATTACAATTTCATTAGTTTCTACAATAATAGAAGATTAATTTATTTCGCAAAACATGGAAGAACAAATTAAAACATTAATTAACAGACGCGGGGGTTATAAAGGGCAATTGACAAGATTTATTGAGTATTTAAATAGTTTGGAAATAAATCAAAGTGAATTGAGCATAAGAGTGAAAAATATTGAAAAAACATTCGAAAAATGTATAGAAACGCAGTCAAAAATTGAGGAACTTAATCCACTAGAGGCTTCTGAATGGCCTGCTTTAGAAAATAGTTTTTTTAAGGCTATGGGTATTGCAAAAACTAAATTGGGGAAATTTACAGAATCTAGCACCAACACAGAATTAAAATTGTCACCGATACAGCTTCCAACATTTCGCGGAAGCTACGAAACGTGGTCGCACTTTAGGGGAACTTTTGCATCGCTTGTTGGTAATAGCATTGCACTAAGCAATCTACAAAAATTTCATTATCTCATATCTAGCCTTTCGGGTGAAGCAGCCAAGCTTGTTTCCTCATTAGAGGTATCGGAAGCCAACTACAAAGTGGCTTGGGATATATTAGAAGCTAGATATGACAACAAGAGGATTATCATAGACAGACATGTAAAATTGTTGTTTTCTTTGGCCACGATAAAGTCAGAATCACACGTAGCATTACGAAGTTTAGTTGACGAGGCTCAACTAAACTTAAGAGCCTTACAGAGTCTAGGTCTCCCAACAGACAAATGGGACATGCTCGTAATACACATTATTGCGAACAAATTAGATAGCGCCACGAGATGTCATTGGGAAAACTACCCAATAAAAGAGGTTGTTCCTAAGCTGGAGGAACTATTTAAATGCCTGTCCGAGAGGGCCAGAGTCTTGGAGTCAACTTCTACTAACAAAGTTGTTCCGGTAAGAGCACACGGACAACCCAAGTTGACATTGCATGTCAACGTAGAAAGTGTGTGTTCACTGTGTGACGAACAACACATGCTCTCACAGTGTGAACAGTTCAAAAGATCTAATCCCGAGTTCAGATCTAATCACGTCAAGGCAAAAAAGTTGTGTTTTAATTGTCTATCCAATAAGCACAAAATTAAGGCTTGCAAAAGCAAATACAATTGTAGGAAGTGTGGTAAGAGACATCATACTTTAATTCATATCATCAGGGATCAATCAGAGGAAGAGAGGAACACGCAAAAGAACGATTCATCTCAAGAGGCAGATATATCGTTACATTCATCCGGAGAGGATACAGTTGTATTATCAACTGCGATCATAGGCATTCAATTACAGAATGGTTCTATTGTCAAAGCACGAGCCTTATTGGACAATGGTTCACAATCCAATTTTATTACTGAGAAATTTTGCAACAAATTGGGTTTGAAAACATTTACCACACATATGCCTATTAGTACTTTACAAAAAACATTAACTTCAGCTAAGAAATATGTTGACGTTCGAGTGAAATCATTGATTTCTGATTTTAATTCAAATATAAAATGTTATGTTTTGCAGGATATCACAAATAGTATACCATTATCTAATTTAGACAGAAAGCTCATACAAATACCGAAAGGAGTGCAGCTCGCTGATCCTGAGTTTCATAGAGCAGCTGAGGTCGACATTCTGCTAGGATCTAAGGTATTCTGGGAAACCTTGCGGCAACAGGAAAGACATAGCCTTCAGCCTCTGCTTAAGTCGACTGAGTTTGGATGGATAGTCGGTGGACATCTTTCACTACAAGTTTCTTCATTAAAAAGGCCTGTATTAACATATTGTAATTTTTCACTTAGAGCTTTACATAATGACATTAAAAAATTTTGGACAGTGGAAGAACGTATTGTTGAGTCAATACAAAGTAAGGAAGAATCCCTTTGTGAGGAACATTTTTTACAAAACTGTTCCCGAGATACTAATGGTAGATTTAAAGTTGGGTTACCTTTCAAACAGAGCCAACCTGATTTGGGAGAAAGCTATCAGCAAGCTTTGAAGAGATTGCATTACATGGAAAAGCGTTTTACACATGATAAAGAATTTTATAATCAATACTGTAATTTTATGAATGAATATCAAGCTTTGGGTCATATGTCTGTGTGTGAATCTCCATCAAGAGACCTGTATTACCTTCCACATCATGCCGTCTTTAAAGGGGACAAAATAAGAATCGTGTTTGATGGTTCTTGTAAGAGTAGCAACGGAAAATCTTTAAATGATGCTTTGATGGTTGGTCCAGTTATACAGAATACTTTGTACAATCTTTTACTGCATTTCAGGAAACACAGATATGTCCTGGTAGCCGACATAACACAAATGTATCGCCAGATCCTCATCAATGAAGAAGACAGAAAATACCAGACAATTCTGTGGAGGAATGAACCACACGAGGAAATCAGAAGCATGACATTGAATACCGTTACATATGGATTGACACCGTCATCTTTCTTGGCAACAAGATGCTTAAAAGAGCTAAGTATTCTATTTAATGGCAAATTTCCTTTGGCTTGTAATATAATAGAGAATAACTTTTATATGGATGATTTGATTGCTGGCTGTGACGATATATCAACATGCAATCAAGTTAGAAATGATTTA
Source organism: Mystacides longicornis (assembly GCA_963576905.1). Lineage (NCBI taxonomy): Eukaryota > Metazoa > Arthropoda > Insecta > Trichoptera > Leptoceridae > Mystacides > Mystacides longicornis. The sequence continues at coordinate 22,874,550 of OY756424.1, forward strand.
ATTTATATATTTGATCAAGTTGGAATGAAATTGGCGAAATGGAGATCCAATTTTCATTTTGATGAAAATCCAAACATGGATGTTTTATCTTTTTCCGAGGATCGCACTTCTCAATCAACAATATTGGGATTATGCTGGAATAGTTTTGATGATAATTTCACCTATAAAATTAGAAAAATGACCGAGCATAAAATTTATACTAAAAGAATAATTTTATCAGAAATATCAAGACTCTATGATCCTCTTGGACTGGTATCTCCAATTATTGTAAAGTTTAAATTACTAATGCAAGAACTTTGGCAGTTACAGATTGGATGGGATAAACAAGTACCTGATGATGTGTTGTCAAAATGGCAAACTTATAAGGATGACTTGATGGACGTATGTTCGATACACATACCACGGTGTATAAAAATAGACAACCCAGTCAATATGAGCTTGGTTGGATTCTCTGATGCCTCAGAGTCTGCATACGGATGTGCCATATACTTACACAGTGAAGATGAAACCGGTATGATAAAAACTCAATTAATATGTTCTAAATCTAAGGTTGCTCCTCTGAAGAATCTGTCATTGGCAAGACTAGAGTTATGTGCTGCTGTTATGCTGACAACTCAGATTAAAGAAGTTCAAAAGTCCTTGGAGATGGAAAATAATAGAGCATATTTATGGACAGATTCTATGATTGTTTTATATTGGATAAAGGGTCCTCCGTCTAAATGGAACACCTTTGTCGCTAACAGAGTGTCCCAGATACAAAATGATATGTCAGATAATTGCCAGTGGAGACATGTTTCTTCAAAGGAAAATCCAAGTGACATAATAACTAGAGGTACAAATGTGCAGACACTGAAATCATCAAGTTTGTGGTCACATGGGCCTCCCTGGCTGTCAAGGCGGGAGCAATTTTGGCCTCAGACACAGATTCCTGAGTGTGAAGATTTAACAGAAGCCAAATTAAACCATGTTTATATTGCAACACATAGTCAAGAAGTTGAGTACTTTACAAAGTTTTCATCTTTCACAAAAACACTGAGAGTAACTGCATATGTTTTCAGATTTATAAACAACTCTAGGAAGGGAAAATCAGCATTGAGAGGTCCATTATCTGTACAAGAGATAAACGCTGCACATGATTTCATAATAAGGAAGGTTCAACAACATTGCTTTGCTCAAGAAATACATGACATTAATAGAGGTGTTTCTGTTTCAAACAAGAGTAAGATCAAATCTCTTAATCCATTCATGAGAGATAATATTATTTGTGTTGGTGGCAGATTGTCTCGCAGTTCTCTTCCCGAAGATCAAAAACATCCGATACTCTTGCCACATGATCACCATGTAACTACGTTAATCATCAGATGGTATCATTATTCCAATTTGCATTTGGGAACCCAAGGACTACTCGCTCAGCTTCGCCTCAAGTACTGGATTGTTCAAGGAAAAAATACTGTGAAAAAGATCTTAAGAAAATGTATTATGTGTTTCAGATTTAAACCACAAACAGCTACTCAACTAATGGGAGACCTGCCGGCAGATAGAGTGACTTCTTATCGTCCATTCTATGTCTGCGGAGTTGATTACTTTGGTCCTGCTTACATAAAATCTGGCATGCTGAGGAATTCAAAAATTGTTAAGGGTTACTTTTGTATTTTCATATGTTTTTCAACTAAAGCTATTCATCTGGACATAGCAGTCTCATTGGAGACAGAGAGTTTTTTAAATGTATTGAGACGTTTCATAGCAAGAAGAGGAAGGCCGCACAGAATCTATTCTGACAATGGAACTAACTTCCAAGGGGCTTCCAGAGAAATTGACCAAATGTTTGGTTCCATAGAAGCATCGAAGAATGCTATTGTTGATTACCTTTCTCAGAATTATGTTCAATGGCAATTCATTCCAGCTCGCAGCCCACACCATGGAGGTCTATGGGAAAATGGAGTAAAATTAGCAAAAACACATTTAAAGAAAGCTACGAATGGTATTGCACTAAACTATGATTCCTATCACACTCTCCTATGCCAAATTGAATCTATCCTTAATTCTCGTCCTATATCCGCTCTTTCCGAAGACCCTACCGACCTCACACCGTTGACTCCCGGTCATTTCCTTGTTGGAGAAAGTCTGTCTGCGTTGCCCGACATAGATGTCAACCAGATTCCATCCAGCCCAACAAAGCACTACAGAAAACTTTCTCATATGTTACAGCAATTCTGGACTAGATGGTCAACCGAGTACATGGGTCAGCTTCAACAGAGAACAAAATGGCAGAGAAATTCTTCTAAGCAGTTGCAGATTGGCGACCTCGTGCTAGTGATGGAAGACAACCTACCGCCAATGCTATGGAAAACTGCTAGAGTCATTCAAACGCACCCTGGAAAAGACAAGATTGTTCGAGTTGTCACTGTGAAGAATTCCCGCACAACATTCAAGAGAGCAGTACAAAAGTTATGTTTGTTACCAATCGACAACGAGAATATCAACTGAGAAACTTCTACCTTCACTCCAGCTATCTGTTTCAAGAGTTTTATTTCATCAAGATGTGCTTTTATTCATTCAGACTTTCATTTCAAGAGATACAACAGACATTCAAGTTTTAGTTCGAGATATGTGTTATAGACTTCCAACACCGAGTGATATGAACTTTCATATAGTTTTCCTTTTAATCATGTTCATATTTTATGTTTTCATTATATTTTGTTATCCTTATGTCAAAATATATTCACTTTGAGATGCACAGACGTGCATATTTGGAGTTTGTTCTCTAAGTACATGCCAATGTCACTTAACTTTAGAGATTGAGTAGTTTTTTATGTTCATTTACATATTTCAATTAGTTTTGCTTTCTTTCATTGGCACATACTTTAAGAACAACAATTTTCATTCATTCCACATCAACTGACATAACCTAGATAATTTGCACTGGCTTGTTGACATTCAAATGTCAAAGTCCGATGTCAGTTCTTTCATAGACGACTCCATAGATTACAAAGGAGCGTATTTGTTCATAGACAAAGAATTTATTTAATTATGTTTTTCTTATTAATGTAAACACAGGGGAGAAAGAGAAGCGAAGAAAAAATGCATAAAGGCAATGCATTTTTTGGCGGGAGTATGTAAGATTTTGTGTGCGGTTTTTATCGCACGGGTAACATTAAGTAGTTGCAAAAATACCCGAGCGGGGCGCTGGGGGCTGCGCGTCTCCGCTTAACAAGTCAGTGCCGCTTCCTCTCTCTTTCCGTGTGATTCCCGCCTGAGACGGACGTGTACGACTTGACCACAATAAACGCTATAAATTTACACCACGCGAGTTTTTTCATCACGCTGAACCTTGAAGGTCCCGAGACATCCGCCCAGGTTATATTATTAGCTTCTTTAGGAACAATAAGATTATTTCGTTTAAAAGTATAGCAGTCAATCTCAAAATCTATTTAAATACTTATAAACATAATATATCTCCAGTTTCTTGATACACAAATCGGTACCTACCCTAAGTATGTTAACTTCCCTGTTACTCGTTAGTTTTTTCAGTTCTTCTAAGGTTCTACAGTGCATGTTTCTGAAAATCTGATCTCTGGGGCGGCCTCTGCGGTTTTCGCCCTCATCATTCCTTCAATGATTGTTAAGAGCAGACCCGGTTGCCTGATGTTATAGCCTATCCATTTAGAACGTTGTTGGGTAACTACTTTAAGAAGTTGTTATTTTCTCCGGCTCGCAAGCAATGGATCCATTGTATGTATCTCAAGCATCACATTTCAAAAGCTGCTGGTCGCCCGGATTTGATCTCGCTAATGGTTCATATTTCGCTGCCGTAAATCAGTACCTACATATACATAATATTTCGAGACGACAGACTTGATTACACTCTTCCTCACCTTAATTCTTCATTTCATTCTTATGATGCTTCGTTTATTGGATTCTTCTCCGCTCCGGATAACCGAATAATGATTAAAAATTCAAAAAATCGATAGCAAATAATATGAAATATAATATTAAAGTTGGTATGTAATGGATTTACTGACAAAAACCCCATCTGTGAAAAATTCCATAACAACACAATTTTTATTTACCATTGAGTTCCAAAACATTGGTATGCTGATATTTGATAGCATTTCATTCATGTTTTCAGAAATAATTTTTTAACATATTATTGTATAAATCACACATTTGAAATCAATATTCATAGTAAGGACTACAGAACAACGTATGTCGGGAAAGCTATTATAATCAAATATTACTTTGATCTTTGTTGAAAGCGACTGTTGCCTGATGCATTCAAAGCCCCTTTGCACACTGGTAGGTATATAAGGCACTAACAACTACCGTCTATGGAATATCGAATAAACGTTATTAAAGCTTCAACTGTGAAAATTACTGTATTTTTAGTTGCATATTAATTCGTTCTAGTACTAGTAATGGCTGGTTTTTTTTTATCATTGTAACCTCTAAATACATTTTACAAAGGAGCCGCTGTTTACTAGAGGGAACGTATTATTTCTTCTCAAAGGAGGGAACCGAGGTGGTGAAGTGGGATACCTTTGTATGTATGGTGTGGCGTGAGGCAGTGTTAATAAGATATGACAGAGTGCGAAGGAGAAGGAATATACGACAGCTGATATGTTGGTGTGAAACAGAGACGCATGCTGGATTGATTAAAGAGGAAAACTATTGCGATGTATTATTGTACCTGGGTGCAATGCGGTCTATGGTTGATGTCAATTAAGCCGTTCTATTAATGTCGCTGAAGTGTATGATCGATTATAACAAAGGAAACACGATAGAAAACGTTATAGGTACTACAATTAATAATAATTCATGCAAAATATATTCTGGCTATCCAATCTGAGTCAGAATTATTCAAACTCAAATGCATACTAACATGATTTGTTTCAGAAAAAAGTAAATAAAGTGTTCATGTAAGCTTTTCGCATACGCTGTGGTAACATAAGCGTGTATGAAAATGCTCATAGAACGAGAGAGCAGTCAAACACTACTTATGTTCATTAAATTATTAAAAGTAGCATCTACTCAAAACAAGAGGTGTACATGTTATAATTATTATGCCTGCTTAATTTTACGATATCGTTTTGTGAAGTATTTTCAGTTCTAAAAAAGAACCGCCTTCACAAAATTTTGTAAGTACATGTCAAGTATTGACTTACCCTTTCTATATTTTGATTCCCATTAATAATGAATACCTAGACACGTTCAAATAATTATTAATCATGTTATCGATATTTTAATGAGATAATCTCTACGGGGGAGTGTACCGTGCACGTGTTGTACAGTGGAGTACTTGCCAGATTATCGTTAAAAGCCTAATAATTTACTTCAAGTACCAGTCGTCTTGTTATTGACACAATAATATGATATTGTTCTAGTTTACCTTGAAAGGAAATAATTTTATGAATACAGTGGAACCTCTCAAAACGAGCAAAAAATTCTAAATCGCTCCCCTAATATATGGAACACAGAATAGGAAGTCACATTTACTCGACTTTTTTTTTAGTTGTGCGCCGCGATATTCATGTCAGTTTATCAGAGTTTATTGCGCTTTCATACTTCTTCAAATTTGCATACAGAATTTACTCGAAATGTAACAGGTAATCATTAAATTTTTTGCTGTTATATCCTTACATATTTTGGTGAAAATTTGGAGTATACATTTTTTAAGCTTTTGTAGATTTTTGTTATGCCTTCGAAACGATTAGCAATTATTTGTTTACACCAAGCTGGTGTTTGTTTCTTACAAGTGCCTAAGACTTTTGAGCGATATTATGAACTCTAGTATATGTCAGACTATTCAGGACAAGGCAGAAAGAGGAATTTAAAATCAGTCATGTTTTGGGATCATTTTTGAAGGAAAAACGTTTAGAAAAGATCCAGTCATTGATACTTCAACAGGATTCTACTCCATTACACAGAGCTCGTAGGGTTTTTTTAGATTCATATGTTTGAAAGATCGGTCAACCTACTTTCCTCACTTACATCAAACGGATTATAGTTTGTGGTCAATCTTGAAGCCAGTGCCAAAAACTTTAAAATTTAGATGCTCTGAAAGCAACATTTTTAACAAAGAGTTGGTAAAAATAGCACAGGAGAAGCCGCAGCATTTACTTGAAATTATTGATAAACGTTTGCACAAAGCCAAAGAAAGATATTTCGACGAAAAATAGTTATTTTTATAGTTGAATGGCAGTATTTATAGTTTTATGTTACATATTACCTATAAATAAATAAATAAATTTATTGAAACATAACAGTTTGAAGTACATAATATAATAATAATTACACTATTTTTGTTCTTTTGTAAAAACCTAAAAATATCTCACTGGGTTTGCACCCGTATCGAGGTATTTTTTTTCACATTATATAATAAATTCACATAAAAGATTTTCAGACTCGTCCAGTCCCAGGCCGAACAGAAAGGATTGTACTGTTCTTCTTGATATGCCCTGATCTGGGATCCTCGGTAGCACGGCATTATAGAGACGTGGTCCGAGAAACGTGTGGAACCGTCTGGCAAATGAGGTGAACACGTGCGGCACTGCAAGGCTTCCACTCTGTCTTGTATTTCGGCTGTACACCATGGCCATATATTTTTCATTTTTATTAGTTAGCATTATAAGTCGAAACATATAAATATATTGCAAAAAGCATGTGAAAAAAATGCTTAAAAAACCTTAATTTGGGTCACCTTGTAATAAGAAGATATCAAGTTTATTCTATGATAACAATGTTGTGCGAAATTTCTTCCAAATGTTGAAGCGTTGGCTTAAACAAAGTAAGTGTCTTCAGATAATTTTCTAGTTAAAAATGATTATTTTTTATGAATCTGTGTTCACCTAAACTGGGAACCCTTGGAACGTATTTCGTATTTTAAATTGATTTTGATGGAAAAAGATGTATCTCATTTCGAGTGTTTCGCTTAACGAGTTACACTCTAGAACAGCGGTTCCCAAAGTGGTGGTCCGCTAGAAAATTTCAGAAAATGTGGAATATACTTACTCATCATGTTAAGTATTTTATTATGGTTTATTAATAAAGCTTTCATAACTTGGTTACTATTAGTAGTTTCATTTTATTAACTAGGTACATTTTATGTGTTCTTTGACCACAATTTTTTTTTATAAATATATTTAAGTGGTCCGCGGGATGAATTAACAGGTCCGTGAGGTCAAAAAGTTTGGCGACCGCTGCTCTAGAACGAATTATGCTCGTAATGAGAGGTTCCACTGTATTGTATACTTAGATAGACCAAGAAGCGCTGTCACGCATGAAGAGTCGAACGGCAGTCTCTACACCAAATAAAATACAATGGCTCATGATAATTAGTATGCGCAACGTTTCATATTAGGTTCGTACCAACCCATACTTCTTCTTGTGAGTATTTCAGGAATTTTCATTGTTTTTGTTATTTCGCTTTGTCGTTTGCGAAGGATAAGATTTTGGAGGAGTTGGTTTGACAAGGGGCCAGGAAGTCTCACGTAAACATATTATAAGACATCCAATTTTGTATTTCTTGCAGGGTAAACATTTTGAAGACAGATTATTTTTTGCTACATTCTCAATGAATTTCTGGGTATGAAAATGACATTATGTGGAAGATTTTTAAGATTTATTATAATACTAGCTTATACCCGTCTTGCCTAACGTATTTAATTCCAGAAAAAATAAAGTATTTAATTCCGATTGTCAGGATTGATCGGTAGGTAATTAAACAGGTTCTAGTCTAGCCTCCACAGACTACTTATAAGTATTAAGCTTCTCATTGCTTAACAGACCTCTATAACTGACATAAGCACAGGAAAAGAAGAATGACACTTTCACAATTCATAAAAAGAGAGAAGAATAACACTTTTAATGTTTATAAAAAGAAAGAAAAAAAATTGTAGTCTGCCAATCACATGGAAAAAAACTGCATTATAATAATATGTTACATCTCATACTTGATTCAATTTCACTGTTCAATAGAAGGGAAAACTTTCCTTTATTAATATGCAAGTGTTACTCTCAATGTGGTTTGAGTCTTGACTATATTCCCTAAACCCTCTACCTATGTGTAGAATGGTAAAAATTGAATATTCATTTCAATGTTGATAAAATGTGTTTTATATGGTTTGAATTACATTAATTTCTATTTCTAAACAATCTTGAATCTTTAAAAAACATTTTTATTCAGTCAAATTTTGGTTCTAAGCAACATTTACATGAGTAATTTTGTTTTTAAAAGATGACCATCTGTGTTTACGGAGATTTTACTATGAAGATTTTATAATTTTAGAAATTTATTAATTACAGTAAATATATTTGAGATTTTGTAAAAATTTGTATCTATGATTACCATAAATATACCTGCAAGGATCCAGGACGATTAATTAAAATCCAATGCAAAACCTACGGTTTTATGCTCCAATATACAAAAAAATAGATATAAAATAATAAATAAATAAACATTACTGAATTATTATGTAGATTATATTTCAAAAAATTGATCAATAATTATAGGTACTGTCATGTCGGGTGACATTAGCCCTAGCAGGTGACTTTGGCCCAAAATGATAATAAAATTGCAATTCCCGCCGATACAAAATAATCAGAGATATAGAAAAACTTTTGCGTGTAATCGATAGATGGCATTAGTAGTTCACAAATCTCCACGCATTTGCCGTTTTTGTATATTTCCGCCATAATCAGTTGTGGTACATAAATGTGACCACAAATAATTAAAAGAGTTGTTTATGTATGAACCTACTGGGCGGGTGACATTAGCTTAAGTATAATAAAAGTACATTTTCTATCACAGAACTTACGGGGGCCAAAGTCACCCTCTATGATGATATATTTTGGCCCAAAATAAAAATATTTATATATATTTGTAGTCAAAATTATTGAAATGATTGTATTGCAACTGGGGCACCTTTTAGTTTTTATCAAAATGATATGGAGCTGATACATCCTTAACAGTGAAAACCACAAAGTGAATAGTGAAATGTTTCCAAATGTTGGGATAAAGTCACCCGACATGACGGTACTTAATTAATCTAAATAATAAAAATTGCTGAAACAATTAAAATATCTATCTTTATTAAAAATATTCACTAAAAGTAGACATGAATTACCATAAATATACCTGCAAGGATCCATGACAATTAAAATCCAACGCAGAACCTATGGTTTTATGCTCCAATATACAAAAATATAAATATACAATAATAAATAAACAAACATTACTGAATTATTAGGTATGTAGATTATATTTCCAAAATTTGATCAATTATAGGTACTTAATTAATCTAAATAATAAAAATTGCTGAAACAATTAAAATATCTATCTTCATTAAAAATATTGACTAAAAGTAGGCATGAATTTTCTAAAGACTGTAGAGTTAAGCTTCTTTCTATGGAATTTATGTATATAATAAAAGGAAACTTGTCTTTTCCTATAAATAATATGGTAGTAATATATTATAATCAGTGTAGCCCCTGAAACAATGTTTTGTTTTACATAAGAAAGCATCTATAAAAACTTTGATTCCTCCAGAAATAGAACCCAGGTCCTCATGATCAGCAGTCGATATCTAATTATTAAAACTTAATGCACACAACTGTTGAAGAACAAATTTTAAGGTGCACGTCAAGTTTTAAACCAGCATCTAGCTCTACATAAACTGATTATTTTCTCTAGATGTGATTGTATAGAAGAATGCTGAGCATATCACGTATTGACAGGGTGTCTATAGAGTCCTGGAAATGATACAAAAGTAAAAAAAGAGCTCCTGACCACTGTCAATGCCTCGTACTTTGGCTAAATTCTCATTACTCTGTGATGAATAAGTTCAAATGTATATACTTCACTGGTGTATGTTTCGGAATGTATTGTCCTATTTATGTATCTAAATAAATAAAATGAAAAATATTCCCTTTTCCAACTTAAAATTCAAGGAAAAAAGTGGTTTTGAGCAGAAGAGAGTCTTCTGAGAAAAGGCTGTCTCAAAATCATGAAGAGTTTGCAGTGATGGTCACCAACTTCAGTTAGGAGAACCACACGAAGAAGATATTCTTATACGTCGAAGCATGATTAATTTGTAACAACTAATAACTCTAACAATTCATTACTGATGTTCCATTTAAAAATGGAATAAAGCACATTGTGGGACATTTTATATGAAATTGACTTGCTAATAAGACCATCATGTCATCTTCTTGCATCTCAAATTTACAGAATATCTTTTTAATAATAATAAAGTAAATTGAGTTAAAATGTCACATTATTTGATAGTTATTTTAACATTAACATAAATATCTTGTGTAAAAATACTTACAAAACTCCACGAATTCTCATAATTTCTTTTTGCTGTAGGCATCATTTTTAAATTTTAGTGGTTTTTGAAAGAATATATTATTATGTTTGATAAAAAGAAAAACATAATATGTTATTTCATTTAGTATATTTCTGGTTATGAATAAAACAATTTTGTTTATTTCATTTCAGTCATTTGACAATATGTCATTGTAAGATCTAACAGATAAAAAATAGAAAAAAAAATCCTATACAAATGAAAAAACGGGGTTAGTTGATAGAAACTCGCCCTCTGTATGTTGATTCCGTGATGTCTTTGTTATGTTAAGTTTTTATGTATTGTCACAGCATATCTTATCCTTATGACAGCCAGTTCATTATTACTGATTATGACTTAATAGTTGTATTTTTACATTTCAAACTTGGAAACATTGAATATTTTTCCTCCTCATTGAACTGGTAAATTTTTAGGAACTCAAAATTTAATCTGTAACATAACAGTTATACACACAAAATTAATAGAATTAAATAATGATAAGATACTACGTTACATACCGATTTTGGTTGATCTTCTCTTGAAATATGTGTTTTTACGTTTTAGATATTCACCGGTTAGTTGTTATTGTTGAAAATGCTGCCGAGCCTGTAAAAAATATAGTTACACAAAAATTTGTCAATGACATTATAACCATAATGTCAACTAATTATTAATATCCTATTGTTTTGAAACAAATAAATATGCTTACCAGTAGATTGTCCATTAATATTCCTGTTTGTTATTTATAATTAAAAAATAACCAGAAAAATAGAAAGTTTTTTACATCTCATTCGTTTGTATTATTTAATTAGTTTTTTGACAACAAAATAAGAAGTGTCAATGACAATGAATCCATAGGGCATAGACAACGCAATAAAATATTTCTTTTTTAGCGCTTCGTTTTCGAGCAATTCGGCTGGATAATAAAAAAAGTTTTGTAAAAAATACGTAGGTGTGTATCGTAAGTAATTTGAGGTAAGTATTTTTTATTAATTTTAAGAATATATTATTCACACAAAATACACATTTAAAAAATCATTATCTTTCACAATATTTCATTTTAATCATAGTCTATGGATTCACGGTTGTCAATAATTTTGACACATAGGCGATGTAAACAAAACAAAAAGTAAATTAAATTTTTGTTCGAAATTTGAATAAGATTGAATAAATTATAATATAGGAATATTATTGCTGCTGTTTATTTTTTTCTAAGTAGGTACCTACTTTATAATATTAAATTAATGAAACTGCACATAAAATATTTTGTTGTGAATTATGTAGATAAAAATATGATTTGGCATTTACCTTGCATCTAATGATGACTGTATGTTTTTAATTTGATTTCTTAATTGTTATTGATTTCATTGTGATTTTATTCATTTAAATACTTTTAAAAAATACCTGTAATAAAAAGAGTGTTGATTTTGGCTACTTATAGGTGTATTATATACCTACAATAACTTTAATTAATGTACACAATATTACATAACAAAAATTATGTGGAAGATGAAATGATATTATATGTCGTATCATAATAATATTGTATTTATTCTAGGATGAATGATTTGTCACAAACCTTGGAGGGTCGTCAAGTAAGGCTTCCAATCAAACCTCTTACTGGCCGCTGTCTTTGAAGAATACTTCTTTTAACACGATTGGTTTAAAGTTAAGTATATGACACCCTATGAATATTTTTTCAAAATAATTTTCACACCAACAAAAGGACCATGAGTCCAAATTTTTAACAATACTTTTATAATATGCAGGATAAAATCAATAAGCTAATGTGGTTTTGAGTTTATTTACATACTAATTTAGACACAATGTAATACCGCTGTTGAGTGTGATTAATTTCAATACAAATATTATATTTCTAAATTATTATGTGGATAAAACAAACGTTTTATTAAACTGATTAAAATCCTGAAGCCATTTAAAGATTCTCAATTATTGTCAATTTTATTTCTTTCTCTCAACAATTCTGTCAAGTTCACTGTACGTTATGATCTAATTTATCGGCTACTGTTTTACCGACCAGTTTGTTTATGGAATGTTCATACCAATTTCAACGATGATTTTAAATTTAATATTTTTCAACGGTGAATTTAAGATTTAAACTTTATTTATATTTCAGAAATATAAAATGATTCAACAATTATTTTTAAATTATTTAATACCTATCTACATTAGAATATTATTTTATCAGGCACCTACATAATTACTTATCTATTACAGTGGCTACGACGCTTTGTAAAAAGTATGGCCATAAATTTTCTAAAATATGTCAATTTCAAAATGGAGGAATGATTTTTACAAAATTTTGCATTATATCTTTATTTATTGAGAATAATAAGATTTGAATAACATTTATATGTATAACAAATCAATCTCCAATTATTTTATTACATTTTCATACAGTAATACCAAGATTCCATTCTACGTTTACATGAGTAATTTTGTTTCCAAAAGATGGCTTACTGTCTTTTGTGAAAAATTTGTATGAAGATCTTAAAAAAATAAAGTTTTTTAAATAGCTCTAAATATATTAATGTTAATTTATCAAAGAGTATTTAAGAACGCTCTCTGGAATTTTGCACGGCTTTTCGCATATTAATATCTGACCTTTACGTTTGTTTTCTATGATTGATGCTGTTACAAAAATATATATATATAAACGGACTAAAATATTATGTAGATTATTCACCGAACAAAGCCGATCTTATAGGGATTCTGATACATAATGATAGTCAATTTCTGTGAGGATGACCTTAAGTAGTGAATAGCGAAAGTACCTTATGGGAGGATTACTTATAACCATGACCAGGAAAACCTTTACAGTGTAACGAGTTAAAATTGGGAAAAGTTTTTATTGAAAATAAAATTATAATTCGTGAAAACTTTCATCAAAGTAATAGTAGGTAGGTACATTGCCGGGCATGGGTAAAAAGTCCAGATATCACGCTTGGCTCATTATGAGAATACCAGTCTCACATTCAAATGTCATGCACCTTGCACGCAAGTACTTCCAACCCTTCTATGAAATCACGTGAACAGCAGGGGTATTCCTGACACTTTCTTATTCGAGACTAATACTAGACTAAAGATCGCGACTAAAAAGTCCGTGACTAAATTTGGTATTCCTGACGCTTTCTTAATCCGATTCTTTTTTGTGATTTGAATCTTGTCGGATACTAAATTTAACGGCCCGTTAACAATAATTGTATTTTTTATCGTATTGTCTATGGTTTCAGCTTATTTTAATATTATTGCGATAAATATTTAATTTTAACGAAATATTTTAAAACAAATACTTAAAATATTAAAAATGTCAATTAATTACTACATTTATTTAATTATTAGTAAAATAATTTCAATTTAAATCATCTTTTAAAGAAAATTTGATATTTCAAAGTTGGCCATACTGATTATTGTTATTGATAACTGTCAGGACTATAAACAAGCTTTCCCTAACCTAGAAATTAAGCGTCATTAATTCATGAATTATCCGTTCTGATGCGTGACGAAAAAAAACATAATTCTCTAATATTTCACAATTCTCTTCTCTAGAAGAATCCCGAATTTTAAATCCCGACTCGCATTCAAAAGTGAAGCCAAAATATTGCAATTTTGACAGCTTGATTCCAAAAATACGCAGTGTGTGATACCTATGTTTGTTTCTCATGTTTTGCTTTAAATCTTAATTTTTACTTTAAAATAAGTGCAATTGGTAATGTTTACGTTTCTTTGTGAAAGTTTAAATCTAATTTTACAATCCGATTTGCTTACCAAACTGTTAAAATTGCAGGTCAATGAGGCTTCTCTTTTTGCTTTGAAAAATATAGTTCTCCAATTCATTTAGGTAGTTATATCTACATAAAAATCTATGCCCCGTTTGAGTTGTTATGTGGAGAGCTTTTGTTGCCTCCCTATGCTCCTGAGAAGAGTGTAAAAGGGAGAATCGATTTATTTATATAGGACCATCCGTTTGCATTACATTCAGAAATGATTCAACAAAAGCACCCTGCGTTACTATTACAACTGAATGACGGGCATACTCAACTATAAACATAAGGCAGGTACCAGGGATCGAACTCAAGTACCTTAAGAATGTAAAGTCAGCTAATTCATCACTAAGCAACCAACTTCTACTATCTATATTATAGTAAGCAAATAAAAGTTTCAAGGTTAAGTAAACTGTATTTAACAGAAGAAAAATTCTTTTTTCATGAATGCTGTTTGCAATTACGATATCTTACCTTCAACTCATTATACTCACCCTAAATTATTTTTCCTTAAAAAACAATTATTCTAGCCATCTTTATGTGTTGATGATGATGAGGGACTTAAGAAAGTATGTTATCCCAAAAAAGAAGGGAATATGGTAAAGAAAAAACAGATTCACAATGTAAGATTTTATTTGAATGAGAGTCGTGAAATAATTTTTGTAAGTTCGTTAAAGATTGTTAGTTTCAAAATATTATCTATCAGCCCAACACCATACACAGTAATAATCAACCACCTTATAATTTAAAAAAAAAACTAAATACAAATATACTTACTTCTACAATAAATAAATAAAATTTAAAAACGTTTTCTTTTGTCAAAGACTACCCTAAAATAAATTGAAATTAAATGCCTATATCCAAAATTTGAATAGGTTGTAATTTGCAATAATATATATTATATTAATCAAATAAAACTCTATCTAAAACCCATACATACTTTCTCTATGTAATAAAAAAACATAAAAAAAAATTGTAAAGCATAAATTGATTGGGACATCTTAAAACTTCAAACCGAACGACAATTTTGTTGAAAGTATGCAACAATCATTATATGATTTATGAATATTCAAACACTAGTCACATAAATAAACTTGTATCCAAATTCAAAATCATAGAGGCCGCTCCAGAGATAATTATATTGACCAGGTGATCGGCGACATACACTGCAGCACCTACCAGGAGATTTGTAGAGGCTGGCCGGTGACAAGCAGGAGTCGAGGAACAGAGTATGGATGCTTGCATGTAGCATAGCATCTTGGTCACTGATTTCCCTATAGCCGTATTGAGGTTGTGGGCTCGTATCTCAAAGCCGATAAATAAATAAATACCTAAAAAAAACAAAACACTTATTACTCCCGGATGTTTTTGTATATACATTTGAAAGAACAAAAAAGTTGTTGAAATAGCTTCACTATATACAATATCTGCAAATATGAACAGAAACATTAATAAAATATTAATTTAAATTGTATAGCCTTTCTTCTCTCTCGAAGATGCCATAACTCAATTGCCGAATAAAAGTATATATCTGTAAAGTTATTATCAATATTATACAAGCTCAAAAGAGTACTCATCAAGAATTTTTGATTGAATTTTTTGTATCCACTTCTACTGGTAAATAATGTACATGCAGCCCTTATCTTTGAAAATTTTCAGTAGTATAAAACGTCATAAATTGTTATTTAAACAAACCACAAGTTAATGCATAACACTTGGTTAAATGAATAAAGGTATACATACATTTTTTCTCCTTTTCTTGACCTAATGGTGTTCTTGGCCAGTCTCAAATTCCTGAATTACAACTTGGTTTATAGGTATTCTTAAATGTCTGCCCTTACATATTTACACAATCTGGTGAGCTCATCCATTGCTAAAATAAATAAAAGTATTCTTTAAGCCATAGAGCGTAATCAAACTGCCATTTGAATGTAGTTTTCACAAAATAATATAATCGAAATGAACTACGTAATGTCAAATTATACGAGAATAGTATGACTTACATTTTCGTAAATAAATAACAATTTTGTGAACTGCTAACTGCAACATAATATCCCTCACGTCTTCAGGGTACACCAAAGCACTGATTTGTTTTCATTTTAATGTATTTAAAACATTAAATTTCAATAAAACACAGAGATGAACTGCGCGCAAACCGACAATCGTCACGATTTTTTGAGGTTAGAATTTACACAGTGTTGAGTGTTGTTCGTTGTCCCGCCAATAATTCTTTGTGTTGCGCACTTGAAATATTCACTTTTCCATTTCATAATTATATTTAAAATGTTCAGATAAAGTTTTTTAATTAGATAATATCGAAACATTTTGGATCACCGTATATAATATACCAAATTACTTATAAATTATATTATGATGTTTAAAAAATGTATAAAATACTTTTTTTTTTAATAATACTTAGATGTTTTAATATTTAATCTCGAAATTTTATTCAAATAAGCTAGGAAAAGTGTTGTGTCAATCAAATAAGACAACACTTTTGCTATCTTATTATAAAATGTCAAATCGTAAGTACCCGCCTTTTTTGGCGTACTTAAGAATGTGTCAGGAATACCAATTTAGTATCAAACTAGACTTATTAACGGATTTTTTAGTCACGAAAAGCTTCCAAAAGTATCCGCATCGAAATAGCGCCACTTCTTAATTTCAAAAATACCAATTGCTGAAAAGTAGCAACTTTAGTATCAAGGAATACTTAAGAAAGCGTCAGGAATAACCACCCAGTTTGTACTGGACCACGCTCTGTGCGAATGAATGATCTATATAATAAATTAAAGATGACGTCGAGCGCCTCGGCCAATGATAGAGGTATGCAGTCGTTAGGGAGGGGATGACTCGAGGTTTGGTACCAACGGGCTTGTCAACTCGGCGTCTTGCTTTTTCCTCGAGCTCTGATAAAGTTGTCAAAACTAATAATAATAATTTTTTCAACATAAATTTTAAAGTATTAAACGATAAATTAATTACAAAAAAAGAATGTAAAAAGACATTATATTAATTAAAAAAAAATAGAATAAGAAAATGTTTTGTGCTACACCATTGTAAATTGTAAATTTTAATATGTTGACTCAGTGAATAAACGAACTCTCAATTACAATAATGATGGCCTCTGATTCTTCTCATGAATCCTTTCTCACATATGAGACTCAAGAGTCCTGTCTCTAGATACTACCGTGAGCTAGCCAAGGAAGATGACAGGGACGAACTACAAGTAGATGAGAAATACGAGGAGAAGACAACAACCAACATCAAAGAGACACCACGATTTCACGTTACAGCAGTAAACCCAACATTATTAAATTTATTTAAAGCACATGGGCTTCTATGATTGGGACATGTCCAGCGAACGGAGGATAACAAAACTCCAAAGAAGGTTCTTGACATACAAGACTGAAGGAATACCAAAGCTGATGTGGATGGATTGCCTGGTGGAACTCAGGGTAATGGGGGTAACTAACTGGAGGACCCGGGCGATGGAGGGGGAGGATGGCAGAAAATTCTGGAGAAACCCGAGGTTCGAAATGGGCTGTAGTGCCAATGATGAAGATGGTATGGTCTTACTTCGATGCTGTATGTAACAGCGGGCCATCCTTTCAGTTTGAATATGTTTGTTTCTCGTTACTTCGTCTCACAGACATACGGCTGGTGTTTTATCTTAAGTTTAAGTTCTTCACTCCTGAAATAATAAAACTGGATAACCTTTTCCAATTCTTCATTTACTATGAAGGTTTTGCGCTGAACCTGAACACTACATTGAACCTAAAACTGGCAACTGTAATATAAAAACTTCAATCCGGGATACTTTTCTTATAGTTGATTTAGGATAAAAAGTTTTTAATGGCAAAACAATTCGAAAAGTTTTTTTTACCTGCGTAACGAAAGGCTATATTATTATGTACTAGCTTATACCCGTCTTGCTTTACGTTTTTGATTCCGATTGTCAGGCTTGATCGGTAGGTAATTAAACAGGTTCTAGTCTAGCTTCCCATTGCTTAACAGACCTCTATAACTGACATAAGCACAGAAAAAGAAGAATGACACTTTTAATGTTTATTAAAATTTTGTATGAAGATCCTAAAAAATAGGGTTTTTTAATTAGCTCTAAATATATTAAAGTTAATGCAGCAAATTGTATTAAAGAACCTTCTCCGGCATTTTGCACGGCTCTGTGCAGATTCATATCTGACGTAGCATTTGTATTTTGAGCGTGATGCTATGACATACGGTAA
This sequence comes from Mystacides longicornis, assembly GCA_963576905.1. Lineage (NCBI taxonomy): Eukaryota > Metazoa > Arthropoda > Insecta > Trichoptera > Leptoceridae > Mystacides > Mystacides longicornis. Next base: position 22,892,922 of record OY756424.1, read on the forward strand.
AATGCAAAATAAAAAAAACATTTCTGAATTATTATTTAGATAGAGAAGGAGGGGCTAATGCGAGTTTTATTTAATTTCCCAATTTACCACGCAACTTTCTTAATTTTTTATTTCATAAGAACCTTTTACTGCCTTGCCAACACGACAAAAAAAGAATAAGTGAAATCGGTTCAGCCGATTAGGCGTGATGCGATGACATTAAATAAAAAGCTAATAAAAAAACATTTCTAAATTATTATGTAGATTTACCACGCAACTTTCTTAATTTTTTCTTTCATAAGAACCTTCTACTAATAAAAGCCAACACGGCAAAAAAAGAATTAGTGAAATCGGTTAAGCCGTTTAGGCGTAATGTTCACATATACGATAGAAAGCAGACAAACATTTCTGAATTATTATATAGATTTATTAAGAGAGATTGCTTGAAAATAAAAAAACGGAACACTTGGCATAAAACTTCCACATTAATAAGATTTTTTGTGCATTTACTATCCTTTTGAGTAGTAAAGATTTGGATAAAATCAACCTTCTTCTTCTTCCTATCAATGTGGCAATCCACTCTCGGGAGAGTGCTCTATAAAATGAGAAAACCTAAACGGAAAGTTTAAAAAATCTAATTAAAGAAACAACTCGAAAATCAGTGACATATTTGATCCTTATTGAGCTGCGAATCGCCTAGGAAAAGGTCGAAATAACATTCAGTCACTTGTATATTTTTCTGAATAAAAATGAGCGATGTTTTTTTTTATAACATTGACGCAATATGAATAATTTAAATTTCACCATGTCGCTATTTTTGTTACAATTAATAAGAAGCTGATTTGTTTTGTTTTTAATTATTCAAGGAAAACATGAATTTGCTTCAATATTTATTTTCACTCTCGAATACAATTAGAAATGTTTACACGGTTATCAAGAAAATCATTTATTTTACAAAATCTATGATGTACCTACCTACATAAAATAATTTATGTTCGTGGAAGAATATAAATATATACCTACCTATTATTTTTTATTATGAAGAAGAACTATGCCTAGATAAATACATTAATTTAAATAGTAAAAAGACCATTAGGGGCTTACGACCGTCTTCTACTGTAATTTCAAACAAGGCTTTAGCCAGGGGAGGGATCGAGTGACTGACTCCCCCCTTCGAAATGAGGATATTTCTTTAGTAAGAACCAATACCTACGGCCCCTTATGTTTTTCAACTGTTCCACTCCTAAATAGACCCTCTCTGAAATTATTTTTCTACTGCCGTCTTGATTTCAAAGGTTGGCTAAATGTGATCTCAATTTAAGGAACTATAATATGAATAAATATGATAGATGTGCATTTTCTTAGAAAAAAAAACTGTACCAACACATACCTACGAAACAAAAAATAAAATTTGACTTTTAAATGGGTTTCGACTTTAATTTTGTGTTAAACCAGCTTTCCCGACAGACGTTTTCCTGTAGTCCTTCCTATGAATATCAATGTCGAATTTGTAATTTATATAAAAAAAATGTTTAAAATATATGTAAAGAAAATTATAATTTTCATTGATTTGGAACATATTCAAAATTTTACAAACAAATGACAAATATGACATCGTCATATTCGTACAATTGTTGTTTATTAATCAATCAATAGTTATTTTATTTCAATTTATTAAATTCATTACTTTTAATGTCGTTTCTTTTCAGGTTTGTTTTGTTATTTTATTATTTGTAAACATTATATTAGTAGAACAATTAATTATATCAATAAATATTTATTCTCTTTTCAGAGAAAGAAACAATAAACTGTATTGAATTTATTAACAAAATATCTTATAAAACGACATTATCTGTCATAAAATGGAGAAACTAAGATTTAGATTTCAAGTTAAAGAATCTTTAGAATGTGCAAAGTCGAACTTCATTGCAGTAACGACAATAACCACGCAAGATAACAAAGTGTTTCTTATTCCTGAAGAGTATCAAGCAGTATCGCTTCACAAGCATGTTGAAAAATCTAAAGCTTATGAGACTGTAAAAAAAACATTGAAAAAAAGACATGAAAATAGGAATATATGGGTACCAACCACCGAGGATATGCTACATACATACTTTGATGAGGATGATAACGCAATTTTTCAAGACCAATTCCTTGAAGAACATACGGAGGAAAAATCTGAGTTTTACGATATAATAAATTCAGATGAAAATATTTTGAAAATTTTGGAAAAATTTGTTGAAAGTAAACAAAATAATAAAAAAATAAATATTAAAAACTTTTACCTAATCCAAAATGAAAAATTAGAAATCGAACAAAAAAAAGTTTATACTCAAAGAATTGAATCAGATAACGATATTTCTAAGGAAATAAATCCTGTCAATTTTGTAAATTTCAACGAAAGCGTTACAAGTGAATATTTTGAAATCAAGATAAACCATTTGGAACATCAGAATCAACAAGTAATTGATGAGTTGATATTTCAGAATAAATCTGTATTTGCAAAGGACAAATATGACATTGGAATGGTAAGTGATTATGAAGCACACGTTGATCTATTAGTAGATAAATATTGCAGTAAAAGGCCATATCGTTGCACAATTGATGATAAAAAAGAAATTGAAAATCAGATTGCAAAATTATTGGAAAAAAAATTAATAGAAGAATCATATAGTCCATTTGCAGCTCCGGTTACATTAGCTTATAAAAGAGATGAAAATAAAAAATCAAGATTATGCATAGATTTTCGAGACCTTAACAAAATTGTTATCCCCCAATCACAGCCATTCCCTCTCATAGATGACCTTATAGTCAAAACAAGAGATTGCAAGTTTTATTCAACTCTAGACTTAAATTCTGCATTTTGGTCAATTCCGATGCGTGTCACAGACAGATATAAAACAGCGTTTGTCACACAGGAGGGTCACTACCAATGGACTTGTTTACCATTCGGCTTAAAAACCTCACCAGCAATATTTCAACGAATAATGTGTAACATAATACGAAAACACAATCTTTCAGAATTCACAGTATGTTACATTGACGATATCTTATTATTTTCAAGAACGTTCTCAGAACATGTCACACATCTCAAGCAGCTTTTCAAAGCAATCAAAAGTGAAGGCCTAAGACTGAAATTTTCAAAATGCATATTCGCAGCAGATTCTGTTAAATATCTAGGCCATATAATACAGCACAATTCAGTTAGACCATTGAAAGACAACTTGATATCAATCAGAAACTTCCCTACTCCCAAAACACAAAAAAACGTTAGACAATTTTTAGGAAAAATAAACTTCTATCACAAATATGTACCAAATATAGCTGTGAAATTGGAACCATTGCATAACCTTTTAAGAAAAGGGCAAATATTCAACTGGACTGAAGGATGTCAAAAATCTTTTGATGAAATGAAAGAAATATTATGCACTCAACCAATATTAACAATTTTTGATCACAAATTGCCCATTCACATATATACAGATGCCAGCATACTAGGAATAGGAGCAGTATTAAAACAACCGCAAGAAAATAATGAAGAAAAACCGGTAGCATACTTTTCAAAAAAACTGAATGAAGTCCAAAAAAGGAAGAAAGCTATTTATCTGGAATGCCTCGCAATTAAAGAGTGTGTAAAATATTGGCAGCATCTTTTGATTGGTAGAAAATTTACAGTCTTCTCAGATCATAAACCGTTGGAGAATATGAATATCAAGTCAAGAACGGATGAGGAATTGGGAGATTTAACATATTATTTGTCACAATATGATTTCCAAATTAAATACTCTCCGGGAAAATACAATATCGAAGCTGATTGCCTTAGCAGGAATCCAGTCTTAGAACAAAATGAAAATCATGAAGAACAGTTGAAAATAGTAAACGTAATAAAACTAGAAGAGATTGTTAGAGATCAAGATGGAAATAAAGTAATACAATGCAAAAAAGAAAAGTTTATAAAAAAAGACAATATTTACTACAAGAAAGTAAATAAAAAAGATAAAATTATACTATCAGAGAAATGCAGTATAGGACTAATCAAAAATGTGCATACAGAACTAGGTCATATAGGAGTCACACAAATGAAAAAAATGATCAGCTCAATATACACTGCAGAAAATATGACGAAAAATATTAAAAGAATCTGTAAGAATTGCATAATATGTATAAAGAACAAAGCAAGAGGTCAAAATAAATATGGATTGATGTCCCACTTGGGTCCCGCAACAAAACCTTTTGAGATATGTTCTATTGATACCATTGGAGGCTTTGGAGGCTCGAGGTCAACAAAAAGATACCTGCATCTGTTATCAGATCACTTTACTAGATATGCATATATTTTAACTTCAAGTACTCAAAATGCAAATGATTTTATAAAATTGATAAAAAAATGTGATGAATATGAGGACATTGGCATGATTCTCTCAGATCAATACCCAGGAATCAACTCTATAGAATTTAAACGATTTTTGGATGAAAGAAATATACCAATAGTTTTTACAGCAGTGAACTCGCCCTTCTCAAATGGGTTAAACGAAAGACTAAACCAAACATTGGTGAATAAGATCAGATGTAAAATAAACGAAAATAATAAAAAAATTGCATGGACAACTATAGCACAAAACTGTGTAAAAAGTTATAATGAAACTGAGCACACTGTCACTGGATTTGCACCAAAGTATTTACTAGATGGAACAGATGTTACGATTTTGCCGAATGAGATGAAACTTAAAAATACTAAGCCCAATATAGTTAAAAACAGGCAAAAAGCATTTGAAAACACAATCAAATCACATAATTACAACAAGACAATTTACGATAAAAATCGGAAAGATGTGGACTTTGAAGTTGGTGATACTGTTTTTGTGGAGAATGGAAATAAACTAAATAGGAAAAAGCTGGATGAATTAAGAATAGGACCTTTCAAAATCGTGGAAAAAATATCAAACTCTATTTACAAAATAAACACCGGACATAGGAAATCAGAATCAAATTATTTCCATAAATCCAAATTAACTCCATCCCCTGAAATTGAAACTGTAACTGTGTAATAATTGTACTATATTCTTTCCGAGGGGGGGAGATGTAAAGAAAATTATAATTTTCATTGATTTGGAACATATTCAAAATTTTACAAACAAATGACAAATATGACATCGTCATATTCGTACAATTGTTGTTTATTAATCAATCAATAGTTATTTTATTTCAATTTATTAAATTCATTACTTTTAATGTCGTTTCTTTTCAGGTTTGTTTTGTTATTTTATTATTTGTAAACATTATATTAGTAGAACAATTAATTATATCAATAAATATTTATTCTCTTTTCAGAGAAAGAAACAATAAACTGTATTGAATTTATTAACAAAATATCTTATATATATTTGAATGTTAAAAAAATATCTTTGAAAGCTTGAAAGAAATTCTATCAAAAATCTGCGTACCAATGTTTTGAAACTTAATAAAAATTGTGTTGTTACGGAATTTTTCACAGATGGAGTTGTTGTCAGTAAATCCGTTCCATAATAACTTTAATATAATATTTTATATTATTTTCTATCTGTTTTTCGAAGTTTTAGTAGTTATTCTGTTATCTGGAGCCAATGGCATACCGTGGGTTTTCGGCGCCCGGGGCGGAATTTAAATTTGGCCCCCCCCACATATAATTTGGCGCCCTTCCCATATAATTTGGCGCCCTTCCCTCCTTATATAGTTTGGACCCCCCCCCCCCATATAAAAATCATGAAAATGAAAAAAAATATATCAAAATAAAAAAAGTTTGAATACCTACCTATTTATTTTAATTTGCATAAGTACTTACAGCAGATTTTCCTACCTGCGGATTCCCCGCAAATGTTTTTTTAAGACCTTAACCCGAAATTAAATGTTATTTTTGGTCAAAATATAAATTCTCATTTTATCAATCTGGTCGTGTAAAACATAGCACAAGCAGATTTTGCCGCCCTTTCCAAAGAGGCGCCCGGGGCGGTCTGCCCCTCCGCCCCTCCTCGGTACGCCACTGTCTGGAGCGGATAACGTTATAAGTGTTCGCACTAACCCATCTTTATTTTATATTACCTATAGATTATAAACTAACTGTCGTTCGTAAACTGTACTGGCAGAGGTTGGTTCTTGGTCAGTTTCTAAAGGTTGATTTTAAATATAAACCGCGGCATTTTCATAGTACGAGATTTAAACTAAATGATGGATACCGTATTCATCAATTTAACAATAAATACGCAAAAGAACTTTAGAGTAGTGTGTTGAAGGTGCTAAATTCCCATAATCTTAATTCTGAATTCCCGCGACTATTAAGAGGTGCTCGAGCAAAGATGATGGATTAAAGAAGTTTATCAAGAAATTGCTGCAGAAGTGTGGATTTATTTATAACTGATTTTGAGTTAGCCTGTATATAATGTGTAAATAGTCATATATTACGTGTTTATATAATTTGTACCTAGGTTATTACAACTGATTTGTTGTTATTATTTCGAATATCTATGTATATAATATGTATAAAAGTGAACAAGCCGACAAGTCTTCTGTTGAGACTTGCCGTGACACAATAGAGTGATTGTATATTATAATATTATCTTGAATTAATAAAAATAAAATAAAAAGTTAGAAGAATACAAGCCAGTAGAAAATGGCACGGAACGAAAATTTAAATCGATTATATCGTCTGCATGTCTAAATCTTCTATATGCTCTGGTGAACGGACAGGCATCTCTTTAGACCCACCCGCACACATAATTTATTATGAAAGGTGTTGGCCGCACACTTGGTAGCTTGAATAATACATCGCACTCAGTTAGCTGGGCTGCGGTACTGTTCCCACCGGTGGAGTTCCAGAAGATGTCTAATGGATAAAGGAAAATCTCCACTATCAATAGTCGCTAAAATATATTTTACACCATCTTATACATTGAGTTTATTAATGTGTCCAATTCTTCCTCTTTTTTTAAGATCTATGATCTATTTGAGAAGCGCTCAAATCCGTCTCTTGTGATGATTAAGTTCAGCTTTCACATCCATATTTTTGAGGGGCTTCTTGATAGTCGACGTTCCTCTGGATCATAACCTTGGAAATTCTGTTGATATCCATCCTTTCAAGATTGCCCCTCCAGAACTTTCTACCCTAACGTCGTTGTCGTCGACATTGGAGGTTCTGCGTATATAATTATTGGAGATTCTCTTTCTTTGGGATTTTTTTGAAATGGGTTGCAACGTTTTCGTTATGAATGTTTCAAGAAGCTTTTTTCCGTACTGTATCAGTTCCAGCCCTTTCAATAGTCACTAGCCTTCTATCACTCTTCTGTATCGATCCCGAATTTCATTATTGGTAGCAGATTTTCCTCTTGCTATATATCAGCCTGTTTGACATTTCTTCTCTCTTGCGTATGCTGCCACTCCACCACTCTTTTGGTTCATCTGTGGTCCGGGCATCTCGCCATTTCATAGTGGCAACCCTCGCTACCCTTCATGAAATGAAATTCCCTTTATTGTTCAATAATCGTGGTATTTATTTTTATAAAATATCTCTTAATCATAAACATACATATAATATGATCTAGATTTTTAAACTTAAAACTCAAATAAGTCTCATTTATGTTTTCATATTGTATAATAAATTTACCGTTTTTTTTTTCTTAGTTTCCCAATATTGTCTTTAAAACAATAATTTATTGTCAGATTGGCGGTGGTTAAGGAGGTTGGATATCTGGGAATCATTCTGGATTCTAACCTTAAATATAAGAACTACATTTCTAAAACAGTAACAAGACTTAGAAAATTAATTTATGTGTTTCTGAGATTGAGAAATATCTTAAACTTCGAGATGCTCAGGACTGTGTATTTTGCACTGGTACAGTCGGTCTTACAGTATGGAATTGTTGTCTGGGGTGGGACGTACGCAAATGCCCTCCAGCCTTTGGTGACCCTACAAAGGTTGATACTAAAAATTATATTAAAAAAAAGAAGGGATTTCCCAACAAAAGAGTTGTTTGAGAAGTGCAAAGTACTTCCCATCGAAAAAATATACCGGATGAATTGCTTGCTCATGTTTCATAAATACAAACACGAGTATACACCGGTGAGAAGCATGAGAGCAAACCTTTTGGGAAGCTTCCATGTTGACAGGTTTCGAACATCAACTGCCCAACACCATTATGTATACCTCGGACAGAAATTTTTTAATAGCCTACCACCAGGAATTAGAGTGATAGAGAGGTATGAAAATTACAAGGCCGCAGTTCAGGTTTGGATTATTGGTGTGGATGTGTGATGTGTAAGATTTCATAGTTGTGAGCGAAGAGTGTGAAGATTTGTTTATGATGGAGGGTGTGAATGGAGAGAAAGAAGGTTTGTATTGTCTTATATGTATTAATATGTAAGTAAGTTGTGATGTCTGTTGGTTGTGCTCCTCTGTCGAACACGAGCTTTGCTCTATCGACGGAGTGTTATTGTATTTAAATGTTATGTATTGTGTCATGTTCATGTTAATTTTATATAAGTACCTACTTTGTAAATCTTTAATTTTAATAAATAAAAAAAAAAAAACATTTAGGAATAACTCCATCCGTATATATGTCACTTTAGCCACTACGAGGGTGAAAGGTGTATGCCACATAATTTTGATTACATTAAGTTTTCTTTTAATGTTGTCTTGACTTGATATTTCTTTTTTGTATTGTGACATGTTATTGTCAGTTTGCAATCCTTATTTTTACTTGTTATATACATAATATAACAGACCAACAGATCTAGTTTTAGAGGAAAAAGAAGCCTTTAAAATTACGTTGCGAAGGGGCAGCTTATAAATAGGTTTATTATATTCGGATAACCTTGTAAATAAGGCACGTGTTTTTTATTTGAATACACACTTTTTACCAATATTATCCTAAATAGATTCATTCAATTAAAAAACTTGCCCTTTTGAAATAATTTAGTGATGCCTAAAATCTGTTTTTTTTTGCGATGTTGGAGAATGGCGTGTTAAAGAAAGAAGGCAAATAGAAATGCTTTTACCCAAGAAGCACTTATGATGGGAAATGTTTCGCCTGAAGTTCTGAAGCCTTGAAAAACCTATCTAGAACCTTCTTTAGTGCTCGGGTGCTGTGATAATCGGTCAACGTTGGGATGACCTTAAATTGCACGGGGAGAATAAGATAAAAGGGTCAACTAATGTTTATATAGTGCCGACATTTAACATAGGTACCTAACTATTTCAAATATAAAAAAACTCCTTCTTTTGACGTTTCAGAATATTAATATAATTTAATATATTCTATATCTGATAGCAACACGTTTAGAGTGGAAATCTTCGAAAAAAGCTTTTTGTAAAGTAGATTTTGCAAAATAAGATTATGTACATAAATTTACATCGCAAATGGAGCTGTGATCATCTGTATTGGGAAATTCATTCCCGCAACTACTAAAAATCTCGATATATTTTACGAATCAAAATATAAGGAAACATGTCGTGTATTTTAGTTGTCATCACTTGGAATATATACTCATATCGAATCGCGGTCACCGTTTAGCCGATATAATTTTCCAATCATCAGGGAAAAAAAAACAAATACCTAAACTTTTTATGAAAACCAAACCTACTTATCTTCTCTTTGAACAAAGTTATATGCAATCAAAATGGTAGCGGGACTTTTGCCCCACCCTTTAGTTGGTTCTACACAATAAGCGAAGAACTTTCTCCCTTTGTGAAACCACTTGAGGGCATAGAGAGGCAACAAGATGCGCTCGAAATTAATTCTTGCGTAATTTCAAGTATTCTGAATCCTCGTAGGACGAAGAACATCGCTTTCTTCGGCCAACCGTTTTAACATAATATGTTTTAGCCGTCTTCACAAAAGGTTTTTTTAAAACACAAAGTTGTTAATGAAATTTATCTTCAATGCGATAGAAGTCCTTTTTTGTGTTTAGTTGCGCAATGTCAGTAATCTAGCAATTGTGATACCATACAATTGGTTTGATACCTCAAATTAATACACAGGATTTGTTCATATGGTGGGTGGATATTTCCCGCATGAGAAAATATTATATCGGACGTTGTTCTGGGAAATTTTACACATCACAAACTTTTAACTGGGGGTGAAGAATGCGGCAAAGTACGCACAAGCGATATTGCTTTATATACATTCGCAGTATTTTAGCTCCAAATGAAGATTAAGTATATGTATTTCATAATATAAACACAGCACACAGTTTGAGAAATATTTTATCGCTGTATGGAAACACGACAGATATAAAGTTTGGGAACAATTTTGCCTAACGTTTATTTAGTCTTGTAACTTTACCACAAACAAAAGTAAACCTAATTGAAAGTTTTTATTTATTTTATAAAGGTACCCACTGGCTTAAAGAGGAAAAGGTTTTATGAAATTCTCCACGGTGCGTTAATGATTATTTAAGTTTGGTGAAATTTTGACTATTCTTCGGATATTCAATATTTATTTATTTATTTATTTCACAATATACGGCGATAATGCCTTTTACAAAAAAATAACTATTATAGTAGTGACAATAATAAGCAGGTATAAAAATTACACAACATGACAACAACAACAGCAGCAAAAACAGAAGCAACAGAAACAACAACAATACACCTCATGAAACACACCACAACAGAAATAACAACAAAAGTTTTCTGTTTTCAGGTACATACGTTTCCTGAAAAACCGAGAAATAGCATTATAATAATTAATTAATTGTATATTTATTTTGAGAGGAACAAAAATGTCATTTTAAACTTTCAACGGGGCGAAAAGAGAGAGAGGTCTTTCAAAACGATGGATCCAACACACGAAGATCTATTCTACCCGGGCGAATGCAGATAATACATGAGACTTGAGTGCCTCGTGACTGCAGTCAAATATATCTATGCACTGCAAATATTTAGTACCCAGACGATGGATACGCGGCACAACTGTATTTTTCAGGTAGTTAGCGGTAAATTTATTATCGCAGTGGAAAACATCTGCACTTCGCAAATTTCGCGCAGGGACGTGATAATGAATGAGTTGGGTCAGATCAGTGTCGTTGAAACAATCATTGGTTAGTCTGTATAGCAGTGTTAGGTCATGGAGTATGCGTCTATCGGACAGTTTTTCTATATTGAGAAAAGCGCGCAAAAAATTGTAATTTAAATCGCTCTTAGGTATTCACTTATTAGTTGAGATAATATGTATGTACGTTATAAAACTTTGACAAGTGAATTAAATTTGGGCTATTTTACATATTAAGTTACTATTTGCATGGACTTGTTCTTGATGAACAATCGACAATAGTCAAACGCCAACCGCCAAAATATGTTATTCAATCGAAAACTGTACCCCTATTCTAAGTTTCTGTGACATTTACGTTGGCGTGAAGTTACATACTTTTGTATGAAAACGTGTGTAGCGCCTCTACAGAATACTTCGGAAAGCTCCGCATCCCATACAAAATTCTCGTGAATTTCTCCCCAAGGTTAGTGAGTAAAATTCGAAATAGGCGTACAGTAACCTTATTCGGAATGTGATATGATGTTTAGTCAAAAAAATAGCCATCGATCGAATATAATGTTACCACAAAATTTACCATAAGAATCAGAAATATTTAAACGTCAACAATCATATGTTATTGGATGGAATAAGTAGGTATATTAACACTTTAACAAACGCATAGTATTAAATAATACTCCCTTTTTGACCCCACTTAAGGGCTATAATATTACGATCAAGCTGTCTTGACAGTTGTTTCGAGTATAAAAGAACGCTTTTCGTAATAAATACACTGTATTTAAGTTTTTCCCCCGTCCAAATATGTCCTCCCTTCATATTTTGGTCCATTGTATTTTGGTTTATCATTTTTATAATAATAAATTTAAACAAATTAAGCAAATATGCATTCTCGTAATCATGATGCACCAACTAAATTTGCAAGAAATACAGGGTTACAGGAAAAGTCGTACGGAATATTAAAGGAATATTTAGGTCATTTCTAATGGATTTGATTCATAATATGGTGTCCGAAATTTAACCGTTATGGAGATATTGAACTTTAAAGATTTTGAAAAAAATCCGTTCTTTTTTGCCTTTTTATCGATTTCTTCGGATTAGAGGTCCTTGGGTCCAGTTTATTTTATGTATCTAGTGAGAAGACATGTCAATTAATAAAAATAATTAACCGAAACTGAACATATTACAAAGAGCTTAAAAATACAGCTCGACAAAGGTTAGGATTAAAGAATTTTAACTAAGTGTTTTTAAATTAGAAGCGCCTTTTTGAAAAAAAAAATATGAAACTTGTTCTGCAGAAAATTTTAAAAACTTCTACGCCTCTTTAGCTATTCAAAAAGGTATAACACTTGCTATTAAATAGGCAAAACATTAACCAAATAACAGTTAAGGTAACATAAAGAATATGTAACAACTGAAAACCCTAAGAATTCATTACTGATGTTCGATTTATAAATGGAACAAACCACTACGGGCTTACGACCGCCTTCTACTGTTATTTTGAAGGTTGGCTTAGTGTGACATTAAGGTTTCGTATAATTTAATAAGGACTTAACTATGTTTTGATATAAAATAAATATTTAAAAAAATATATAAGGTACCTATTCTGCATCAATAACTCCAAATCTGACATAGCGCATCTTGGTTGTAAGCACTCGCGTTGCCCTGCTACTATTTTGTTTGTTTACAAAATTTTGTGTGAAATGTCATCTTCATACATATCAGACGCTGATCAAAAATTTTTTTTATAAATGATGTAAAACCTGATCAGTGAGTTATACGTAATATTACGATTAACGATTTTTTTTATAAATAAGACGGTAAAAGATTGTTCGATGGTATGTTATAGATTCCTGATTGGTTTCTAGTGTGTTGTCCTCATAGTGTATCGAGTGGAAATGAAATAGCATCATGAGGTATTAAAGACGGCCCACTCCATCGACGATTAAATCACACGCCTCATAAATTTTTCCCCGGAGTGAAAAGGAATCGCGGAGAGTCGCAGCGAACACCTCTCGGCCTTATCAAGAAATATGGGCCCGGCAGATGATTTATAATTTACACAAGGAATTTTGATTTATTATGATATTACCTACATATATAAGGAAGTGAACCAAGAAATGGAAAACAATGAAAAAGGACGGTATTGAATTATTTTGGTATGCAAATCGTTTTCCATTTCATGGTTTTAATTCTGACTTTTTTATGAAAAAAAAAACGATTTGGTTTAAAATTACCGCGATGAATAGCGGCAACGCTTTGAATAAGAAAATGTCTTCCTTTTTATGCAGAAAATTTTATACAAAATGCGTCAAAGTATCGTATTTACTTTTTGTGATATAATATAATTCATAAAGATAATTAAAAGGAAGCTATGCGAAACAATCTCACCGTTCTTTTTGTTACAAATATTAAGTAGGTACATTAAACAGTCATACCTCGTTTATATTATTATAAAAAGTCGTGAAAGAGGTAGATAGTCGACACTTAGGATGAAACCCACGACCTCTGTAATCTGTATGTTCTTCTCCTTATTCTAGGCCTGAAGACCTGTTATTAAGAGGTGGGGATGCAATGTGAAGGAGTCTGGGTGAGTCCATTCTCCTCACATGTGCGTATACCAGTATCTTCTTCTTTGCCTTCCCCATCTTACCAGTGGCGGATTTACCAGCAGGCTGAGTAGGCTTGAGCCTAGGGCGGCGGATTTTTGGGGGCGGCAAAATTTCCCCAAAAAAAAATTATTGTCTTACAGAAATAAAAAATAAATAAATACCTAAATGTTATAAGATTTCACCACTTAACTTAACCTGTCAAATTGAGGAATTTGACGTTTGTCAATCTGCTAATACTTTTTTTATTTGGAGCGCGGTGCGGGAACGAATGGGATAACCATCCGTTAAGAGTGCCTGCCCGAAAACGCCTACGCCTTCATAGCACCATCTGATCGTTTAATATTGATTATTTTCCAAAACTGTAGTAAATTGTAAAACATTCATACATTTTCGAAAAGCTTATTAATTGGGGAAGTTTTTCTTGTATTTTATACGCCAAGTATATTATCTTTTTTTGGAGCAATTCCTTTAGAGAAGTCGAAATAAAAAATAAAAAAATTGACTTGTGATTTAAAAACGTTGTATTTCTGAGAATCTTTTAATTTTCTTCTTGATTTTTTATTTCAACCACTCCTTTATTCTTCAACTATTAGAAAAATGTATTTTTACTTTCCTAAATGGAGTACTTACCTACTTTGTTACAATTTCCAATTTTATCTCAAAAGGTGAAAATTTGAAAAAAAACTGTAAAAAGTTAAATAACTCGAAAACCACTGGCACTTTACCCCTGGTTAATGGGAACAAAATTGTTGCAAATTTGCTCTAGTATAACCTCTTCAAGGAATATATCGAATTACCAGTCACCCTGTAAAAAAAAGAGAATCATATGTTTTAGACTTAATTCTAAAATATTTTCTTCCGCCTTCTTTTGTCCGTGTAGGGTATCGAAGGTTAGAAGGGGCGGCAAAATTTGAACAGCCTAGCCTACTGGCGGCAAAAACGTAAATCCGCCACTGCATCTTACTATATCTTCAACCTCGCATATTTGCCGTACCCTCGTATTCCTTATTCTATCTCTGAGGGTCTCCCCAGCAATGCTTCATGCATTTTTTGTTTTGATGGTATCCGCTCTAGACTCATAATGGGTCGCAAACAAGTTTTGTAAATTTTCATCTTGCTGCTGTTTTTCATGTCGGGATTCTTCCATATTGAGTTTCTTAAACAACCCGATATGGCGGCAGCCTTGTTTATTTGACCCACTATTTCAGCTGGCAGATCTGTATGTAACGGTACGAAATACGGCGTCGTAACCACTAGGCCACCAACCACTTCAGAAGTAGTTGATGAATGATTCCCTCTTTTCTAACCATCACGCCATTTCCCGAGCGAGCTAGGCAGAGAGTACGGATTTCCAATCCAGACAAGCCTCGTTCACTTCATTCAACAACACATGCTCCCCATCTATTTTCTCCTATTCCTTATACACCTGACTTGGTCCTCTTTTAAGACGACACCGATAAAATCGGTCTACGTTATTCCAGGTCAGCCACGTCTCCGTGAACTCACTTTCAGATTTCTTCATTCATTATCTCTAGGTGCCCAAATCACCAATTTATTGATTTCTAGTCGCTACTTTAAAATTTACTCCATATTCCTTTATCACCTATACCTACTACCATTCCCGACCTATTCAACCAGTCTTTCACATCATATTCTTCGTAGCAATTTCATTTCTTCAGCATTTTAGTTTACCATCTTCCAGTTTTTTCATCCATGTCCAAGTTTCACTCCATCCATTTTTTGTATTTTAGAGATATTATGTTCTCATTTTTATAATTTATTTAAAAATAAAAATAAAACTTAATATGATCATATGATTTTCGATACCAGATGACTTGAATAACGATATTTGAAGTGCGGTTTAGTCTGAACAGTCTTACTGTAGCACGTCTAACAGAGATGGACGATTAATGGATATTAATTTAACATCTTACCAAGAGTTTGTGTAACCACTCACTTCAAAATAATAATTATTCATAATCATTTTTAAGATAATTTTATTAAGAATTTAAAACCGTCGTCTGCCTCTCATTTTTGACAAAAAGCTTTAAAAAAATTACTAATAGAAATTTGACGTTTTTCTGAATGCTTAGAATGATTTTTTCGTTGAAATTCTACTTCAAATACTTAACAAGGCAGACCTTCAAAGGTTCCAAAAGTTTATTGAAATTGATAATTAAAATGACTTTGATTTTTCGACGATTTCCTGAAAGCATTTTTAAAATCGGAAGTCTTCCATGACGACCTTCTAAAAAGTAAAGTGATAGTTATTATTCTTCTTTATAGCCCACATCATATAAAGCTGAACAAGGGTCTCCCTTTAATCTCATTTTAGGGGATAGTTGACCAGTCACTGAAATTTACTTCATAGTTAGTTGTTGTCCAGGCAGGCGGGTCAGCGTGAGTTTACTTCAGGGTTTTTCCTATAAATACCATAAGAGAATGAGTTTAAGTCCCATGTCCCTCCGCCGATGCTCAGTCGTCAGTCTTGTTAGTTTTCTAACGTGGTGAAACACGTGCAGACGGAGTTGAAATTTGGGTTGACTGGGTGTTTTTTTCACCAGTAAGTACCCTTTACTCCCTAAAGGATAATCGGGAGTCCACAACAAATAATTATTACAGCCGGCACATGACAAAAAAATAAATAAACCAAAGACAAGAAAAAAAATTAAGATGAAAATAATTATTCATTTTTAAGTGTTGAAACGTTTCACCTGACCCAGTAAGAGTAACCTATGCCCTACAATAATTGTATACCTCAACAATATCACGAGTTGTGCCATGTTTTGTTAAGATAACTTATTTCCCCACAGTGTGTAAGGCCGGGTAATTCTGCTGTTTATTCCAAGCTATTTGCAATTGTGCGAGTTTTTTAAAAAGCGCTCCTCCTTTATTGTTACACAATATTTCCCCGAGTCCTATCTGGTCCCATTGTTCCGCACACAATGGACCTCCGGAGGACAGGGGTAGTTCCGCTAATCTCATATGAGGCAGGTAAAGAAATTAGAATGTTTTTAATTGGCGTCCCGGTGAATGCACGACACTTTGTTTCCTTTCATTGTCTTTCGTATCCGCGATGGTATGTAATATGAAGATGTACGAGCGCTTGAATAAAAATACACTTTTATTTTTATTAGACGACCATTGTTAGGAGAATTTCAGATAACAATATTATTAGCATATCTATTAATTTTAGAGTCGGTAGAGAAATTAATAAAAAAATCGGAGAATTTATAAAATAAAGTTTATAAAACACGTGTAATTAAATTTTTATATACAATTACCTCTGAATTACTCCAACTCTATGATACATAATATGTTCTTCCTGTGCTGTGAAACCTTTGTGTCCACTAAAAGAATACCTATTTAATAAATTGAAGAGGTTGGTAGACTAGCGGTTACGACGCCGGCTTTCGTACTGTTTAGTTCGGAGGTCGTGGGTTCGATCCCAGGTGCCGACCATCTTCCTCTTTCACGACACAAGCTTTAAGTAGCTTACTGTGAAAGAGTCAAAGAGTGTATTTGTGTTCACTTTGAGTGAGCACAGATTCATTTTATTAAAAAAAAATTGGTTGCGACAATAGGTCTAGGAATGAGGTGATAGGAAGACAAATACGCGGATACAATAGAAAATGGAAGTCATCGATGTGGTTCAAAATGTCTTCAAACAAAAGTTGAGTTGGTCTGGTCATGTGGCCAGAGCACCCGAGTCCCGACACCAGAATATGGACCAAAAAAGTTCTTGGGTGGCGTATGAGAACTGTTGGCAGGTCTCAGATAAAGGGGTTTGACGAAGTGAGAAGAGTTGCCGGGGACGTATGGATGCGGCTGGCGCAAGATAAGAAGCTTTGAAAGTCTCTGGGAGACCTATGTTCGACGAACATGGAGACTTACGAACATTGTTCGTACGAGCGTGTAGGAGAGTTTCAGTTAGGACAGGGCCTTAGAAAATGCAGAAAGTACTAGTTCTAACATCCTTATTTTTCAACTTTTCCATTTCTTGATGAAACGGCTAGTGCTCGCGGCTCAAATGAGTACGTGGCCTTAGATATAAAATGGATCAACATTAATGAAAAATTATCTTTATTACAAATTATTAAAACGACCAAAATTTGTAATATTGAAACATTTTTATAAAGAGATTAATGATTATGAATAAATTTATATGTTTAATTTTTTTTACAAATATGAGTGCTGTGTCCTAGTATAAGTATTCGATGATCGAATCTCGAAACGATCATCGAAAGAGTTTCGAAAATTTTCCATACAAAAACGATCGTACCATTCGATCGATTGATTTAAGAACACTATTTGCACGCTTATTAGCGTGCAATTAGCTTTCGATAAAACTGGTACTAGCCCCACTGGACGTAATGAAAAAACATTCAAATAAAATGATTTTAAAATGAATTTTAAATTTGCCCGACTGTTTGTGGGTGACTTAATGTTAATTTATGTGAAAACTCCGTCCATGGAGATCTACGTCTCTCTTTTTTATTAAAGAATATGTTTATACGAATTTAAATTTTTGTAAACCCACACAAACTCTGTGCCTTTTTTATTCTTCCGGTTTAAGGTAAGTACTGAACTAAACTAGTGCAGTCTTTAAAACCATAGTATTTTTTAGCTGTCACCGACATCAGATGTAGAGATGGGACTAACGGCTTAAATTAAAAAACGTTATAGCCATTTCGTTAATTGAAAATAACGTTAATATTAAAAGCTGAAAGCTATTTTAAAATATCTGGGATCTTAACTTCTTCCTAAAAAAAAAAAAAAGGTCGTTTCCAACATTTGGTATCTGGAATCTTTACTTTTCCTAAAAAAAAAAGGTCGATTTCAAAATTTGGTATCTGGAATCTCTACTTTTCCTAAAAAAAAAAAAAAAGGTCGTTCCATACGCTCAGTTCCATAATATTACATAATAGGGGTAGGCTATTATTTTCATTCAACTATTATTTATAAATAACGTTTAATATTAATAACGTTAGATACGTTATTTTTATTTAGCTATTATTATTATCAGCTGTCGTTATAATGCCCATCTCTAATCAGATGTAGGTGCTTTACATCAAAGATAAAAATAGTCTTTTGAGGTACAGGTACCTAGTCGTAGTCACTAAAACCACCTTGACTTTCGAAATTTTAACTTGAAAAAGCAACGTTCGAGAAGCAATCGTAAAAAATCTGACAGACCCGCAATTAAAAGGATCAACGAATGTTCATTGTATAGTAAGCATTTTCCTCAGAGTTTTTGTGCAACTCCTAGATCATTTTATTTTTAATAAAAGTATATTTTCTTTTTTAGAAATGCATATCCACCGAAAATAATTATTACTCTGAGTTGTTGAAAATAACTGCATGCTGCGTCGTCGTTCGGATTTGAACAATTTCATCCGAAATAATTAAACAAATCAGATGATATTGTGATAAAATTGGTCACAGTGAAATATACCTACCCGCAATGGTTCGCTTTATCTGTGTAAAGATCCATCAAGGTGCTATACCGGAACTAAGCCATGAAGTTGAAGAGCATGAAATCTTCTCGATCAAACTGTCCGATCGTTGAAAGTGTGCATACGATAATAATATATTCCGATTTTCATGTATCGTAGTTTAACTATTTTGGATGAGTTTTTTTTTGTTTTTGTTGGCCTATAGTTGTCTTCTGTAGTCAAATGGAATAATTTAGTATATACCGACCTCGGTAGCTTAGTGGCAAAGGCTCCGACATCAGATTAAGAGGTCCCGGGTTCGATTCCAGGTCGGGTCATAAATTTTCAATGTGTTTTTCAGAAATGCGGACTCCCAATTGAACGGTAAGTATGCTAAGAAAAATGGAGAGGAGAAAAATGAATTTGTTGGTAGACTAGCGGTTACGACGCCGGCTTTCGTGCTGTTTCGTGCGGAGGTCGTGGATTCGATCCCAGGTGTCGACCATCTTCCTCTTTCACGACACAAGATTTAAGTAGCTTGCTGTGAAAGAGTCAAAGAGTGTATTTGTGTTCACTTTGAGTTAGCACAGATTCATTTTATTAAAAAAAATCTAGTTTTAAATATTAGCTAGTACCTACTAACTTATATTGGAAAAGATTTAGAATTTTATCTTTTTTACTTAGTTCATAAATTTTACTTCAGAGGGCATATCGTTTACTGCGGTATCCAAGTTATGCTATTTGACACTAGGCGTCAAGATTGTACCTACTGTCTTTTTCCCGCTTTCATTAGGTATTTACCTAATACATAATGCTTTCTACTTATCGGAGAATACCTCGTTCGTAGTGCTACGGCCGCCTTTGTTTTCTAGGAAAAAAAGCGTACAATCAATATAACGCCCGCATAATTACGTAATTTTTTCTCTTTTTAACGATTATTATCCCAGCAAGGCCGCTTGTTCTCGTTACGTTATACATTTATTTTCTGGTCCAAAAACACTTTCCGTTCGCAAAACAGTTTCCTCTCCATCCTTCCTATGTTCCCGTTGTAATCAGCTGATGGTGAACTCTCTCCCTATAGTTATAAGTATTCGCAGTGCAGTAATTATAATATATTTAGCCCGTTTCAACGGTTTATGTACTAACGAGCCTTGTTCCTGGCCTACATAGCGGGATTACCATCAGTACTGACTTGATGAGAGGCATTCAACATATTCTGAGCGAAAACTAATAAGTACCTGTAGTACAATAATTATAAACGGTTAGTATTATTGATATAAATACTATAAAATGACATGAACGAGTTTCAACTATATTTACGTATCATGCCGCGCCCCGTAAGGGGTAGACAGATGGAACGGACCTCCACTCTTTTCTATCTAAGCACACGTCTTTCGCTTCTTCCAGCGACAGCATTTCTCATAAAACCTCTCATATTTCTCTAACTTCTGACCTGGCCTTTCTTGAGGAAGGAATTTATATGTTCGATCCACATCATTCTCGGTCGGCCACGCTTTCTCAAACCTTTCCTTTTAGCCTTATAAATTCTCTTTGTCATTATATTTGTATCCATTCTTTCCACATGCCCAAACCATCTCAACTTATTGACTTTCATCGTTGTCACAACACTAAATTCCATTCCACATTCCTTCCTAATATTGTTAGGTATTCCTTTCTATATACCACAGATTCTTCCGTAATACTTCGTAAAGCTCTCATCTATAGTGTATTTTGCTGACTGATTTGTTTTTTTTTCAAATATTGATGTAACAAGATGTTGTATTTTTTATTTATTAAAACAATAAAGACCCCGTTTCTATTTATTTAATAATAATAAAAGAATTTTCTATCAAATATCTTCTTCTTCTCTCCGGTGATTATGACTCCCTCAAGATGTTGGGGTCCACATTTTTGTTTTATCACCAAAACCCATTTTGTCATGTGGGCAGCTTTCTAGGGGTATTGAGGGACTACCCAGTTGCTTACATACTTGATGTTCTTTTGCTAGCAAAATGGCTGTT
Source organism: Mystacides longicornis (assembly GCA_963576905.1). Lineage (NCBI taxonomy): Eukaryota > Metazoa > Arthropoda > Insecta > Trichoptera > Leptoceridae > Mystacides > Mystacides longicornis. The sequence continues at coordinate 22,913,984 of OY756424.1, forward strand.
ATGGAATTTGGTACCTACCAAATTTCTGTATTGAAAAAAAGATGTTTTAATTTTCGAGTTCATTTAGGCTTTAAACATCACAACATCATTGTCATCATTAAAGTAACCTAACATACGAGTATAACTACTTTTTTTTAACCCTTTGCACTCGTTGGCGAGTGATTTGGGTGAGTATAACTACTTATATTGACGCATTTTATAGGAAATAAAGAAGCAAAAATCAACATCCATATTCTGGTCATTGTCAAAACTACAAGTCTTCTTTCTATAAAATATCATTCTCACACGAAACGGTGATGAAATTTCTTAGTGGTGGAAGTTAGAAAACTTTTATTGAATCCACAGCGAGTCGACATCTACTACATTCCTACATGGTGAACATGTATTATTACCTTAATTTAATTTCACGCTTAAGCGGTATCTACGCTTTGTCACGCATTCCCTCAGCTCATCCAATAACTCCGACTAAACAATATCATTTCACAACACACTTATTTTTACTACCTACGTGTAATTACAAGCTAATGGTGTGGTGTTTCTTTCAATTCTAATGATTGCCAGCCTTATAAATGTAAGGTATTTCATGAGTTAAATGAATTAACTTGGGGAATGTGGCCAGATCAAGTCTGTGCAAATTATATTAAAAACAGTAATGCTCATTGTATGCTGGGTGGCTTAGTCATTTCGTGAACTTGGGCTCCTGAAATATCTAAGCAATACTTTAGCGCTATGTTACAAGCTGCCTAAAAATCATATTGAGAACATTGTATGATCACTCGACGCTCGGTCGAGCGATCATTTTTCAGTTAGGAAAAGAGCCTTAGCCATTCATAGTACTGTTGATCTTAAGTCCGAAACTGCCACTTTACAGCTCTACACGCCGCACCAGCTCGTTTAATTCATCAACGAGATAAGTTGGGAATTCAAAATGACCGAATAAAACATTAACTTGCGCGAAAAATACTGACCTCGCAAACACAATACTAAGTGGGTACTAAAACCGATTTGTTAGTGAGCCTGTGGTGAGGATGATAATACATTATGCATCACCTCGATTAAGCTATAACGCAGCACATCTTCTCTAATATAAATTAAAGTCGGGTTAGTGCGAACACTTATAACTCGAGATCGGCTAAATAGAATCTTCTGATGTTTGATTTATTGGATTCTTCTCCGCTCCGGATAACAGAATAACTAATAAAATGTTTAAAAACTGGATAACAAATTATGTAAAATACAATATTTAAGTTTGCATGGAACGGTTACCTATGACGCGCCCACGCCATCGCGGGTAGTTCCCTCTCATTCGCGCATACGCTCCTACAGTAGCCCATGCCACTTACTCCACCGCACCGATTCGAGCGTTAGAAAATTTTCATACAAACCCAACAATATTATCGGGCACATTCGTTTTGGTAATAGGCGAGGTAGGATGTGTGCGCGAGCGCATTATTCTCAAGTTCTTCCCGCCAGAGCTTTGAATACGAATGAAATATGGATGTTTCAGAAATAGTTTAATGTTATTATTTTATTAGCTTAATATTGTATTGTTTTACGGGGGCGCAATGCACATCGCACCCTCAGTGCAAGACTATTACATCGAAAAATAGTGGTTTTGAGAAAAACGCATATTTAGTTTTTAAATCACTGTGAAAAATCAGAAATTGATAATAGAAATGCAATATTTTGATTAAATATTCGTTGAGGATTTCATTAATAAAAAATAAATATGATTGTAACCTTTTTTGAAAAAAAAATGCTTTTTTTTGGATGTTATAGTCTTGCACTAAAGGTGCGACATTATATACATAGTAACGGGCCACTTCGGGCTAGAACCACAAGACAACGTCTGTCGGGAAAGCTAGTTTGGAATTAAATAATATATGCTAGAAGTTAAATAGAATGCGTGCTGCAATTTATTCGTTTAAGAATACTTTTACTAATAATTATTGTACTCAATATCTCGAAACTCCAAATCTTATTTTCGACTCACCGTTTTCAATTTTTGTGTTCGCCCTCAGACATTCGCCCTCTCAGTATTTCAGTAGCCTACAATTAGTAATTTTGACACCGATGACTTGAATTTATATTCGATCGTTTAACTATACTACACATCCTTTGCAAATTTTAGTGTTTTTTTCCGTTTTAATGAAATCTCTTGTAAATTGTTAAGGAAAAAGATAAGGACCGCAATATCGTTTGAGATCTTAGTCAGATTTACAGTTCTATTCGCTTGTGGAATATAGATACCTAATTATAATACCCTTTATAGGACTGTCCATTCGCAGACTCGAGCGCAATATAGTATAAGCCCCGATGCTCCTAACCAAGTAGAGCTCCGTAATATGTTATGTGAGAGTAATTAGTTTTATTAACGACCGTTACTTTAATTTATTCACAATTATGTTAAAATAAGCGGATGGCAATTTCATGCACGCGGCACCACTTCATATTATTTTTGTTGCAATTTTTATGAAATTAGTTGGTGCTTTTAACTGGAATTGTAATATAACAGAGATGAATACTGCCTTTATGTAATCTATTGAGACATATCACAATAATTTGTTTGAAATAGATGTAATATCAAAAAATTTCTACAGTGTTTTTGATAGTGATCGTAAGGCTGGCTTATTTTTAATCAAACGAAATATTTACAAACATTTTATAAATAAAAATGATTAGCTCTGTGTATGTCTCACTTAAATCCAAGATCAGATTTGATTTGCGGTGAAAGCTCACGGTATTTTTAATTATGGAATAATTACGAGGAAAATAAAAAATAAAAACCAACAATTTATTTTTCCATCACAAAGTCTTCCAACCCGTCCGCTGTGTCACAACCAAGTCTCAGATTTTTTGTAAATGAAAAAGGCTAAGGATGTAGGTGGTAAGAAAATTTACAGGAATGCTAAATGAAACTTATCGTACAAACCCTTAACCCAAAACTCGTACATTTATCGAGCTACCTCTAACTTTAATTCTTTTTTCAGCACACTAGATATCTTTAACACTAAAACCAAAAATGCATTTAAAAATTCACTGGTGAAATGATTGCATCGCGGTTATTAGCGTTTCACTCATCCCTATCCCCCTCCCTGTTCCTAGTCCTGTCCTAATCTTTAAGCAAACATAAAAAATGAAAGATACCTATATAATATGCAATATTTCTTCTCTAAGATTTTTTCCTTTTTTACAACTTGTTTGTTCGTATATGACACCTAAATCACTTGTATACAATATAACTAAGCGTGTAAACTTTGTTGGTTCACTTATCATTTTATTGTTATTGTAGTTTTGTTATGTTTTGTAAATGACTGTGTGTTTACATTGACGAATAAAAAAAAATAAATAAAAAAGCGCCACTTTAATAGTGTTATGACTAATACATCAACGAAGGTATGTTCATGAAGAAATGCAAACGAAATATGAAATCTGTCCCCTTCTGGTTGCGGACAAAAAATATTAATATAGTTGACACTTAAAATGCACTGACGCTGGCGACAGAATATGTCATCTTGTCTGAATTTCAAAACTCAAATATAAAAATTGCTTTACTAGCAACGGCCGAAATAGACATTTCAGTTTACAATTCAATGGAATTTTCATCAAATAATAATTGTAGCTACCACTTAAGGCGCCGATTTTTTATAAAAATTTCTCGAGATCAATTTTTCTCGGTGCCGTCATAATCAGTATTTTTATTCACTTGAAATTTCAAACCTGGGAGGGTTCTCTTTCTCATAATTAAATTACGTGTAGGTAAGTATAATTCATTTAAAACTAATTTCTTTCTTTGAGAGTCACTTATCTCATTTAACGCCATGATCAAAATACACTTTATATGAAGAACTTTACAAAGTTTAAAATAAATTACTCTACTGAATTTATGCTATTCCGTATCAAAGATTGTATGCTAAGTCTTGAACTATTTCAATGTAATTTGCAGTATACAGTTTGAGATCAACCATCAGAGTCATATTATAAAATGAGCTAGCTGTTTGTGAAATATGCTAATTTCCTCTCTTCATTGTTTCTTGATGCAAGAAATATATTAAATAATACATTGCTAGTGTATAAAGTATCTGGTGACATTAGCGAACTCCTCGTGGGTAGCTGCACACCTAATATCCATTAAAGACCTTTTGTGTAATCGCTTTAAAAGGACCTCGGTAATTATGTGTCGAGAGTTCAAAGCCCTTTCAAATGAATTCATCCCGGGTGAAAATCATTTTATAAGAAAAGTAATTAAGATTAAAACACCTAGAAATAGAGTATTGTATTTTGTGTAATTTTAACTGCTTTATGAGTCTCCAACCTACATCACATTCTTTGTACACACAATATTTTTGAGTGAACTATTTGAACCTGGTCATTATTTGGCAGCAGAAGAAGATAAAGTATATTTTTTATAACATCTCGTCACATACTAAGTTTTGTTTATTTATATATCAGTTCACAGTTTTTTTGGTATAAGATAATTAAAATGGGTGAGAAAACATCTTCCTTATTATAACTGACACTGTTTTTCCAAGGTAATGCATATAATATCAGTGTCATGCTGTCAGAATACTCAATTAAGGGAAATTTTTACTGTTTATAGAAAAAAAATCCAAAGATATCTGAATATTCTCAAATATTGAAAGAATATAAATAAAATACGTACCTACTGATTTAAAAAAAGTACTTGTATACAGCCTTATTTATACCATTTTTTCATGAATTATGTGGAGCTGATGATATATCCAGGTGGAGCAGATAGCGAAGAAGGGAATTGTATAGCCATGTCCAGAGAATGGAAAATACCAGATTTCCTGTTCTGTAAAACCAGCCTCACGGTACTCGCCCTCTAGGAAGAACACACAAAGATGGCGGGGCAGCTGGGACCTCAACCTCACAGGAAAAGCTTCGAAAGAACAGGTCAATATTCCTCAAAAAAGAAGGAGAAGAAGAAATATTTGGTTTTTACTTTATATGAATACAATACAGCATATTTGAAGGTCGTGGGTTCGAATCCCGTTGTCGAACATTTTCCACTTTCACAACACAAGCTTTGATTTATGTGAAAGATGTCGAAAGCGTATTTGTGTTCACTTTAGGTGAGCCCAAATTCATTTTATTGAAAAAACAAATATTTATAGCCGACTTGAATATGAATCAAAGTAAAACTATTGTTTTGAATACATAAAGGTTCTCGCTCTCGCAATTTCATTCTCTACATAAGGTAAAACGTGTTGTGAAAATATAAAATATTGGTCATCAAACCCATGATCTTTACCTTCCAGTATAATATCTTAAATACAAATCTGTAAAAACAGTCAGGTATGTTAAGTATAAATGGAATGGAAATTTGTTGGGAATTGATCGTTGTACAAGTACGTTGATAGAACTTCCTGATAGTAATTTTCTCTAAAGTTCTCATTAATGATAAAGCTGAAACTTTACGAGATCAATTTGAAGAAGTAGCGAGTGAGTGAATTTCGTCAGACTGAAGTTAATTAGGGGCGGGCAAACTCCAGCGGTGCGGTGCGGTGGTATCAGCGACGTATCTTCATAAATATTTGCGGGAAGTTTCCTATAACAATTACTGGTAGGCATTTCCAATGAGACGATATTGGAAAATGATCAGGGCAGTGTGAGGGGGGGCGATTCCATTTTATCACAGTAACTGTTGAACCTGATGTCACACCTGTTTCAAATCACAAAGATTCTTATTGGGTTATTACCATTAATGTTTTACCACTTAGGTATCAGTTTTTATCAATAAATACGACGACACTCCTATGTGGTTTTGAAGAATTCTGGCGCGGTTTTGTATCGAATACAATCATACTAGGCTCATAGGCCGACTTTATCAGCAGCACAATAGAAAAACACACAATACAAATTACATTGCTCAGTCCTATAAATAAAAATAAAATCAAATAGAACGTTTAAAATTCAAAAAGGAATTTTTAGTATCAAATCCAACATTTTTCAAATTAAATTCGACTTTTTACAAAACACATAGGACGCATGTTTTTATTTCATACAAAAGTTAAAATTTTCTTGTTATACCGAATGTATAAAATCATCCATCCAATCATCTATACAAAGATGTTGTAACAGCATGCGGAATTTATTGCCTGAGGTAATTTTTTCAAAAAATCCGGTCATGTCCATTGCTATACAGACACACACACATACCTTTAAGGCCTCCCGCATACCGCAAGCCAGCCCGGAGGAGACAAATCCGCAGCAAACCCGACCCGCACGAAACCGACCTCCTAGCTCGATTGAAGCAATCAAACCAAAAAGCCGGCCCCGGACAAATCAAGCCCGCCGCAAATCACCCCCAAACCAACCAGCAATGCGGGGGCCTAAGCCCCACTCGGGAGCATAGGGAGGCAAAAAGAGCTCACAGATACAGACACACACGGGGAAGATATTTTAAAAATAAAGAAAAATTGTATCCCGACCAGGAGTCGTACCAGAAGCCTTTCTATAATGATTATTGCGCCATAGACCACCAGACTTCCAAAAAGTTTTCAGTTTTCTTTCTTGGCTTTTATATATATATTCCTTTGTCAGACGCCACTCTCTTCAACTTCTTCATATTATTGTCTAAGGTCTTTCCAAGCATCTACGTACCTACGAATTCCAACATCTCCTTGCTCCATCTACTATCAGAAATACGCGTTTTATGGACCTGCAAAGTTCCACTTTTGTTCCGCGGCTCTTTGAGTCTCGCTTGCTACTTTGGCCTTTCACCTTATCCATATAACACTAGTTTTTTGGTTTATAATACATATAGTTTCTATCTATTGTTCTTTATGCTACCTAGAGCTTATGCAACGTTATCTGTTGTCACTAAAATCACTGTTCCATAGAGTCTATCGGAATCTCTACAGACTGATCCATGCCCTGGCCGTAACTTAGTGCGGTGTGTAGTGTGGTTTATTCTCATGATAACATTTTATCGGTTATATCAATATGGTCAGCCTACACATGCAATTTGTCTGTCGAGATTTCAGTCGTTGTAAGCTGACGTAATGTCCTATCTCACAATATCTGGTCCTTAAAAGCAGGTAGTCATAATATTAACATCTCTCATCACCACATATTATTATGAAAATGATTGTTTTAATATTCAGCTTAGTTCAATGTTTGCCTTTGCTAGTGTAAGCGACATTTTTGAACTCTGTTCAAAATTTTTTCAACGAAAATATTACTCGGGGATATAAATTAAAATATTTCTCAGATTGCACGGGACCGGTCGACTTTTAAGTAGACAATGTGAATATACCTAAATTCTGTCGGCTATACAGAAACAGAGTGTTATTTATTTTATTATTTACAAAGAAAAACTTAATCTCGATGTATCTAGATGTGACAAAAAATAGTGGGTGATGTCGGAAGAGGCTTTTAATAGGACGAGACCTCTATATTATAATCATTACTATGAAATAAGCCTTTTTTAGTAATCATTAACAAACCAAGAGTAAAACCGGTTGGACGATAGCCATCTAGATAAGTTATTATTTGATTGTCCTTTTATACATTTAAACCGTACCTTTAAGGTTCACTTTACCACATTGAGAAATGCGGAAAATTAGGCATTTGTTTCCAATTTCTTTCAACAGTTGTGTATTTCAATATTTCCTGCGGACATCTGATGATTTATTGTCATAGAAAACGTTGACTTATCGACGAAAATTATTATAACGAATAATAGAGTGTTGTTACGCATTATTTATTTATCAACTCTAGTGACCTTTATGTCGAATCTTGCTCTGTCTTGCTGCGTGTTATCAAAACCCTTCAAATATTTGATAAAATCAACAATAAGTAAGCAGTGAGCTTTAGAATAATTAATCTAAGTCTTTCCACAAGATTCTGTTAGGATGGAAATTCAAACACAATAGAAATAATGAAAATACTTGCGCGTATTTCATTCCACTGCTCGTATTTACGAAGTGTGTTGGTATTATTATTGAATAGAGTCAATAGCATCAAACATTCAATATCCACAGATAATGTACGGGTTTGCCGGTAGTTTCAATATTATCCAGGACACCTTTCAACAGGGCTGAACGGCTGGAGCATTTTTTTTACCAATTTGCTTATCAACCTGCATCATCGTTCACGGAACAAACTTTTAGTAGCTGAGTGTGACAGAGTCAGAGAGTCTTTGTATCACCAAGAGTTTTTGGAGTAACTTTGTAACACTTCATTTTAACCGAGTAAAATTTATATTTATTTTAACTTTGTAAAAGTGTTTATAATTGAGTATAAATAACGTACGACCGATTTCGGGAGGATCAGACCTCCCATCATCAGGCGCAAACTTAATACTAGTATTGGTAATAAATTTTACTCAGTGAGAGTGTTTGTGTTCATTCAAAGTGAACACAGATTCATTACATTTAAAAAAAAGTTATGAAAACGAATGTATGCAACAAGAATTTTCTATGAACAAGTTTTCTAAAATCAACCGTCCACTTCTAAAATATTGGTAATCTACTAATACGATGTAATGTAGGTAATGCAAACCCACGATTTTCACTTTGAATAAGCAAATGATTGCCAAAAATGTTTGCTCATACTTTTTTCATGGCATACGACATTGTAAAAGTATGCTTTATGTACTGTATGGATTACCGTCTCTGAGAGTGAAACCAAACTCAAAAGAGGATAAGTACTTATATAAATTTGATATTTTCTGTATCTATTGCCGGCGGAATTTAATGAAAATATCCCAGTCAAAAGGTACCTTTCTTACAATCTGAGACAGGATCCCAACACTTAGAACGAACTTAGCTATACATACCCAGAAGTTACTCAGAACAGCGAGAATTAATAATTTAAGATGTATGCTGTACGAAACACATAAAAATAGAATCACGAATGAGTAAATATGCAAGACTTAGAATAATCAAGATGTTGTAGGTGAAGTTAAGAGAGGAGCCTTCACCGGAGAGATCACGTTGGCAGAACGGATCCACAGACACTTTCAAAGATAACCAAGACCACCAAATAGACCAGACTTATTAAAAAAAAACCGTCTAAAAAATCTAAATTTAAAATAAAAAGTGGAAATAAAGACGATTAAATAAAAAACACATTAATACATTAGATATTATCGCGTCCAAATTCACAACCCTTATAACGAACATTGCACAGTAGCGCGCCGTGGCGGTTTCCTACAGGAATAGTTTTGCGAGTTCTGAAGAGGCACTTGACTTAACATGGAGTGGATTTTCTTTATGAGCTTTGGCTCTGCTCACATAGCCATACGCGCACACATAATATACAACAATCTAGGGACACTAGTAGGTATGTGTTGTAAACGGAGTACAACTAACAGGCGCCAGTTCATTGCTGACTTGTATAATACGATATATTATCCTATTTGTACCTAGTAATGTGAAAGGATAATATATCAAAATGTATGATTCAATTATATGAAAACGAGAATAGAAATTTTATTGTGATTTATATAAAAGACTTTGTCACAATTTATAGCGCGCCTAATAATTGTAAGATTTTGCGCGCACCAAAAACCCCTTAAAAATAAATCAATCAAATTTTCGACTTTGTGATGTAAAATTATTTTTTCATAATTGATTTCCCAAACCAAAACTAAAAACAAAAAAAAAAATTCAATTTTAGGCAAGTACAAAACTACCTTTAAGTTTTTGTGACGTTTTACAAAAGAGCGTATCTTTGGTTCGTTGACTAAATACCTAAAGTACATAATTTATAAAAAAAAAAACTGTGCAATAACATCAGCTAACTACTGATATGTCTGATTCGTGAGTGCCTACTCTAACCAATATCCAACCAACTATCCAAAGGAAGGCAATCCCTACAGACAAACTTCCTGAGCAGGCACGAAAACCACTTTGCCGTGGCCATCCACGAGATGACATGTCATTGTATGGAATGATCAGACTATAAAGCTGACATGATGGGATGGCCATACTATAAGGCTGACATGTATGGGATGGCCATACTATAAGGCTGACATGTATGGGATGGCCATACTATAAGGCTGACATGATGGGATGGCCATACTATAAGGCTGACATGTATGGGATGACCAGAAAGCTGACACATATGGTATGACTAGACTATAAGGCCGACATATGTGGGATGACCAGACTATAAGACATTTTTTTGGAAGACAAATCTTAATTTATTTATTTATTTACGTATTTCATATATACATATATATTTTTATGCATAAAATAAATTTATCGAGAATATGTAATCACTAATGACTCTAACAATTCATTATTGATGCTCGATTTTTAAATGGAACAAACCACTACGGGCTTACGACAGTCTTCCACTGTTATTTCGAAGGCTGGCTTAGTGTGATCACTTTACTTTAACAACGTTCGCCATTAGGTGGTAATGTTTAAGTCTCCGAAACTCCTAATCATGAGAATTCTCAACATGTCGAAAAATCTCATGTATGCAACAAGTAGATATTTAATAATTAATGAAATATAGAGATAAAAGTTGGAAATTATTAAGAACAAGAGAGAAACTTATTTAAAGACTGCGACTACTGTCATGTATTTAGCGCTAGGATATGACTATATCCATTTTTGTTAATGTCTCATCTTCATTGCTTATTGGCATTGTTGGTGCACAACGAGTCCTAGAGACTCTTGTAGAACGGTGTTCAAGGAGCAGGAAATACTAACCGTGCCCTGTGCTTTTGCTTTTGAAGCACAGGGGCTTTTGCTTTTGAGTGTCTGTTGTACGCGCACAAAAATCTTCAAAATACACCACTAAATTCAAATTATCACAACTACAATACGAGATCAAAAGAACTGATTCGTCCTCCTGGCCACAGATTGACAAAAATATCTAAAAGCTTTGTCTGCATGAGTGTGAGACTTTTCAACAACCTTCCGCTCTACCTCAAATCACTTGAATTTATATGCTTTAAGAGAGAAGTAAAAAAGTATCTTGTTTGCAATGGCTTCTATTCCACCGACGAAATGTTTACCGAGGATTCAGCCCAGTAGCTCCCTAATATTCTAATAGAATACTAACATAAATTTGACTAGTCTAACCCTGACTTTGTTCTTGTGAAATGGCCTTGTTCTAATGCTCTCATTGCAATAATATTTATTATGTATGTACTTCTTCACACTCTGACATGGTACTAAAGGGACCCTTTACATCCTTTTAGTACTGCAATTAAATAATATGACTTTATTCTCCACTGTACCATAATATCCAGAAATTTTGATTGTTTTGATATGGATTTTTTGTTTTGTTATTATTGTAAACTTCCTTCCTATAATTTTATAAGATTGTTATTTAGAATGATGAACCCAAGCGTCCTGTAAAGGACCTACGGGAGATCTTGTAAAAAAAAAAAAATAAAATAAAACAACGTTCTAATTATGTCTAGATTCTTGTGAGCTTTTTAATGTAAATTTGAATGAATTTTTCGAGATTTTTAATGAAAATTTCTTTGATTTTCCAGTGACTTGGCGCTATTATAGTGCTCTCCTTTGCTGTCTTTCGTCTGCTTCTATGTACTTACATTCTAATAAAATTCCTTTGCAATAAGATGTTAGTATATTAATCTTCTTAAAATTTTGAAAAAGAACCATCTTATTTTCATGATTTTTATACAAAAATAGTCTAAAAGATTTTAAAATTTTCCACGGTAAAACTGTAGAAATGTACCTATATTATTCTTATGGTTTAAATACCATTTTATTTTTAATCAGCTTGATGTAAAGGAATCATTTTCAATGTTTCAAAGGATTACATAGAGCAGAAACCAGATGTCGAATTTTTCTTTTCATAAAAGCGACGGAGTATTTCAGATTTTTATTCGGTCGAGATTTTTTTGTGAATAATTTTTTTAGATTTCTGGTGAAAAAGTGGTTATGATTCAAAATATTATTCTTCGTATTACTTAGCTCTAAGCTAAGCTTAATTTCATCGCAAATTAAACACATTTTATGTTAATGGAAATCAGGCAAATCCATATCACATGTCGATGATTTTCAATTGTTTTTGAAAGTTTCTTAGTTCCGTCTTCTTGGCAGAAGTCAAAGCAAGTTATCATTATCGTATTGCCTAGGGAATTATACTGAATTTATTGGACCAGTTAGATATTTCAGTCTGGGTTAAAGATGTTATTGAATATTATGAGTAATAATATTATCTTAAATAAGATTTAATAAAAAAGCAATAATTAATTTACCCATTCAACTATGACGCTCCGGGATGATTTTGAAATTCTCTTTATAATTTTTTATCAATATTGTTCCTTCATTTACGCCCTTGCCTTTTTCCCTAACGGATGACTCCATCTACATCATACAATCTTTATTCCGAACTTTATCTTCGAGAGTAACGCTGAATTTACCTCGCAGAAATCTCTGTTTGAGGTTAGTAATGGACAAACGAATAATTATTATCAGCGGTATTCTGTGTTAAATCGGTTGCAATTATGAGCGAAATTACCCCCTATTCCAATTCAAATTAAGTACGCACTAAACTAAAATAAGAACGTTCCAATTTTAATTAGCCGGATTGGTATTCGAGAAATTTTAGAACTTTCCAATTTGTTCTTAATTAGACTTCAGTTTGAAATTAGTTCATTTTGGTATTCCAATTTCGTATTTAAGTCAATTTTAGTGCGTTTATCTGTCAAAACGTTCCTAATCTTAGTTCACACCTAATTGTATGCGTCTAAAAAGATATCTGATGATATTTTTATGATAAACGTGTTGTTTTAACCAAATAATTATAAAACATGTTTATTTTTATTAAAAATATTAAGCATTTCCCCCGAATTTATTATAATTAATACGAATAATAACATCAAAAATTATTATCATTGAACACCAATGCAATCATACAGTCGTCTTCGTTACACTTCGGGTTGGTTCGGCAGTTTCCGGCGACCATGTTACTTGGAACTTGCTTGGAACATGGAGCTCGTTTGAATTTGTCTCCTCCGATTGGCTGTCCGCTTGTCAGCATCAACCAATAAGGCGCATGCTCGATCCATTGACAATTATAATTCAAAAAAATATTTATGGTGAACTAATATTGGTTTTTAGAACACGGCATAATTCCGAATACGAATTTTAGTTCGAGTGAACTTAATTCTAAATCATTTGGAACGTTCTTAATAAGAAGAGGTGGTTGGTAGACCAGCGGTTACGACGCCGGCTTTCGCATTGTTTCGTTCGGAGGTCGTGGGTTCGAATCCTGGCCGTGTCGACCATTTCCGCTTTCACGACACAAGCATTTGCTTACTGTGAAAGATGTCAAAAGTGTATTTGTGTTCACTTCGAGTGAGCACAGATTCATTAAAAAAAAAAAAAAACATAATTGAACAAATAAAATCTTAAATATTTTTGTTTGCTTGATTATTCACACAGATAAAATAATAACAACTGTCGTAGGAAATTGGTGGTTACATTACGAACCATGGTTATATTAATTTGCACACTTCGTACCGCCTCACAATTAATCACCATGTTCTAAATTATAAGCTAAATTAATGTTCATTAAAAAAATATTTACGAAAACTTGAAGGAAATACTGTCAAAAATCTGCGTACCTATGTTTTGAAACTAAATGGTTGCTAGGTAAATAAAAATGCGTTATTAAGCTATTTACCAAATATGGCATAAGCTGTTCCATTCAAAATGAATGAGAATATTATTTTCTTCATATATTTTATTTCATATAATTTTTTCATTTTTTAATAACTTCTCTGCTATTAATTTATTCCCCCGTCCTTGCGGGCCCCCTTGGCCCACGGGCCCCGTTGCCGTAGCATCGGTAGCACCGGGCATGTGGGGGCCCTGCATTAAATACCCGTAGAAATGTCAAGAGATTGTGCAGACACGAGTGATGTTGCAATACAAGAAATCATTATGTTTTTTTCCGAACAAATGTTAACAAATTAAAGCAAATAATAAGCTATTTAATATACTCAAAACAATTTGACGGTTCTTCTTTCATTAGGGGTATTGATTATACTTGGAAATAACTCCATGAAAGCTCACAAGAAATAAATAATTTATTTCTAAATTTCGATTCCATGAAGAAAATTTTCCAAGTTTTTACCTTCTTAGCCTAAACGAGGTTTTAATGACCACCACTATTCCAAGTCAACATAATTAAATACAAAGTTTAAGGATTTAAGAATTTTCGACTGTAACAGCATTCTGTCAGTTACCCTGATAAAAATATTTTTTTTTACCCATAACGCCGTTTCCCGAAGGATGTAGGCAGAGAGAACGGACTTCCATTCTTTCCTATCCAAACAAAACGGGTAGCATTTCGCATACATGCTCTTCTATTCCTTTTGCTTCTGACTTGGCCCTCCTGTAAGACAGCACCGATATGGTCGGACCATGTCATTTGAGGTCGGCTTCGTTTGCATGCACCCATTCTTTCAGATTTATATATCCTTTTAGACATTCTCTCTACATGCCCAAACCACCTTAATTTATTCACTTTCATTCTAGTCACTAAGCTAAAATCCACTCCACATTTCTTTCTATTCCTTTCTAATATTATCATTCCTCACCTTATAAATCAGTCTGCCGCACCGCAAAAATATTTTCTATTTAAAAAAAGGAACTCGTATATTATACTCGTAAATACGTATCAAGGTTTTTGAAAAGAGTTTCTGAAATATATTTAAGTATTATAATATATTGTATATAAAATCATCTAAATATCTGTGTCAAAAGCCTTAAAAGTTTACTTTTACCTAGGGTTAATATCGTTTGAAAGGCTCATTTCTTAGAACCCTTTTGTTTTCCCACTGAACACAATATTTTTGTGTTACATAGGTATAAATATTAGTATAGCATTCTTATGCGAACAATCTTAATAAAAGAACACAATATGGTTGTATTAAAGCTGACCCAAACATTTCGAATAATTTGTTAGGGTAGAAAAAAAAAACAATATTATCTATGTATGTACCTATACATAGATGGGATGAGCTGGCGATCATTGACCTCTCGTGGTCTCTGTGAAAATTATTATTCCTTTCAGGTAAACATCAGCTATTCCTAACGACAAGATATTATAAAATTCACTAAAGAACTTTCACAAACAAAAATTTCGACTAAATAATTAAATTTAAGCAAAATTAATTTTAATAAGACGCTGTCAATTACTGAACAAACAAAGGAAGGTCTTAAGTGAAATTTATTAAAAAAAGTATCCTTGACTGAAAATGGAGTTTCTTCTACTTTCTTAATTACTTGAATTTTAAAAAAAAAAGTGACTCTTCTACCGTGAAATATTTTGCAGAGTTCAATAGGTTCAAATAGAAGCGTTGAATATCTTTTGTCTAGGTGCCAAAAGTACAAAGTGATGTTATCAGTTTTAATTAAAGTAAATGAGGCATACTCGGAGACGATGAGAGAAAGGACATTCTAAATTCCACTATCGTTCAAGAGATATTGAAGAATAGAATCCAAGTAAAAGGAGTTTCTCAAAAGGCTAATAAAATTATTATTTTGATACTTTTGTGATCCAGAACAAGCTAGATTTATAGTAATAATTTCCTAAAACAGAAAAGGTTCGTTTTTCAAATAAATACAAGTAGGTACGTACCAACGGATTTTCTCTCTTACGAGTTCGCTAGTTTCTCTTTCGATACCCGAATATAGAGAACTTTTTATTTAAAAAAAAAAATAAACGTGCACGTCTTTTTTATTCTTAAAAGTCGTTGGGTGGTTTTAAACATCTAAAACCTTCTGGTACTGTGAAATAACTGCTTCTCTTTCATCCAGCATTTCCACATAATATGTGTATAGTTCATCTCATCTATTTATGCACACTATAATTATTTCGACTTAGTAAGTAACATTACATCCTATTTTTAAGATCAATTCGATTATTCTTGTAAATTTGATGTTTTCTAGACGAGTTGATACATATATATTCGTTTTCAGTATTCACCCCAAGCATACGTCTTCGAGTAACTTTGAAAAGCAAAAACTATTATTGATCATTCCTCAAATATCTGTTGCGGGTCGTAAGCAATTCTGAGACTGTAGGTAATTGTATGTTTTGTGCCGTTTATACCTACATAAGGAGCGAGGATTCTTAAAACATTCTATAGAATCTTGGCAAACAGAGGTGGAGCAATGAAATAATGATCTATGTATATATGTTTTCCCCTGAAAATACGGTAGAATCTAACGGAGAGTTATTTGCATTCGCTCGTTTGTTCTAATAATGAAGGTGAAAATTCATATTTTTTTGTGTAAGATCGCCTTTTTCGACTGATTGGCATTATGGGTTAAGAAAAAGAACAGTGAGAATGAAGGAAATCTGTTATTTAGTTCATATTTTTGAATTTTAAATCTCAGTAAAATATGCAAAGTTGTTTTATGTATCTAGATACATATATCAGACGGAGAGATATGAAATGTCAAGAGACAAACAAACGACATCTTGGCAGATCAGCAGTAAGGGCTCCACCCGTTCTTTCAATGCAAAACGAGGGAGGCAAGCTATCTTCCTACAAGTAGTGTACTTTTTATTAAAAAATATCTCTTTCTTCAATTTAAATCAAAATAAACCTTATTTATTTTCTATATTAAGTAGACTCTTGAAGTCTTGAATGTCGGGCATTTTTAAATTATCCTCCCACTTAAGCTACCGTCAAGCCAACAGAGGGTTGTTTTTTGCTTTATTCTTAGAATACGGTGGTTGGTATGCCTCGCGATGCCTCAAAAGGATTTATACTTTCCTAGCACATTCCAATAATTTATTTTTACAGCAACGACTTTTACTTTATTTTTGTCTTTTCATTATCATCACCTTCATTGGTACCTTCATTCTGAGGGAGGATCCTGACTATCATCCCACATCAGATCCACTAGTCTGACCGTAGATAGCTCCTCGTTTATGCTTAGTTCAAGGCTGATTGTAGCATTAGTTCGATGCTCTGTTCACGGTATGTGGAGGCATTTGTCTTTTAGCATTCATAGTTTGAGTACGTCGTAATTGTGTGCCTAATGCAGTGGGTTCCTAGGGAACGGTCCGTCATCTGACAATACGGCGTCTTTCGGCGTATTCGTAGGAAAACAACCCATAACGCACATACTTTTTTTAAATAAAAAATCTGTACTCACTCAAAGTGAACACAAATATACTCTTTTGACTCTTTCACAGTAAGCTACTTGAAACTTGTGTCGTGGGTTCGATCCCAGGTGCCGAAAATTTCTGCTTTCACGACATAAGCCATTGCTTAGCGGGAAATATTTCAAAAGAGTATTTGTGTTCACTTCGAGGGAGCACAGATTCATTATATTATTAAAAATTTAATAATATTTTTCAAATTTATACAAAACGTAACGGTTTGTGTAGAAGTTTTTTTTTCAAAATTAAATTTTTCAGGTGCAAAACATTCATTATGAAACATCTACCTACCTGTTAGTTTTCAATAAATTTCTTGAGCCATTATTGCAAGAATGTTCTTTCTTCTTGTAGCATGTACAATAACGGATCTCATGCGCCCTAAGATCTTTACAACAAAGAGTTTTATTAAGTAAAGGTAATTTCGCGTTCATCTCAGGTGGAAACATTCATTTTATTTTCTTTAAATTAATCTACCTACAAAACCTTTTTTATATAGAAAGCCACTATTTTTTTTACTTAAAAAGTAAAACATTAAAAGATGCTTTTTTGACTACTAATGAACTCAAACTGCTTCGGAAGTAGTCTATCATAAGATTGAAATTTGTGTTAAAGATACCGAATGACAGACCATATTATGACATAACCATAAATTTTATTTTATTTTATTCATACTTTACTGTACATTGGTATAGAGTAACACATAAAAACTTAACAGAACAAAGACATTACAGAATCAACATACAGACAACCCCACTTTTTTGGTTTTGTTTCGTGCGGGTTGGGTTTGCTGCGGGTTTGTCTCCTCCGGGCTAGCTTGCGGTGTGCGGGAGGTCTTAAAGGGAGATTGTATGTACCTATGTATGCTATGTAAAAATCCTCAATATTTGATTTTCTATGTCTATTTATTGAGAACTTCATAAGCATGCTGGAGGCCTACGGGAGGAATTAGCCAATGAGAATACAGGACACAAATTCTTCCTTACCGCTTTTAATTTCTATCAAATAGACGGAGTTTCCATATTCTATCAAGCTTTTAAAATGTGTGGCGTTGTTTGTATCTTTTTCACGAACTATTTTTAGAGCTGCAATAAATAAGAAACAAATGCCGGACTCGGCGTTGCAGCCGTTATGAATGCGGACTAACACAAAAGTCGTATCGCCGAGCTAAGAAGAGCCCAGTTTGTAACTGTGTTTTATGACTTCGTTGCGCTGCACTTAGGTATAGGATTTCCTACATCCTCATCTGCTTTAATAAATCACTTTATACTCTGGGTAAGAACCTCCACTCTCAGCAGCTATCTCGGGGTCCACATGCTTTAGCAATATCGCGTACAGCACGGGCGTGATGAAGCGTTCACTTATCCTTAAGGGAAATAACAAGCGAGGGGTTAACTACGTCGCTATTCAATTTTATTTTTATCATACTTCTAGTTGTGAGAAAATCAAATTAATATTGCTAAACTGTTTGATGCGTGTGTGTTGCTCATTCTCCTATATGCATGGGTGTGTGAGTCCTGGCACCTGACCAAAGCCCAGGCACAAAAAGCCTCAGCTTGCGAAATGAAGTGCCTCAGGAGATTTTTGGGTGTAAGATGGTACCACCGCATCACGGATGACGCTATAATGTGTTGAGGACAGTTGGCCGAGGAGATCCCATCAAGGTACCGAAGACGAGGAAGACCCTCTCATACTGTCTTCCGCTCCTGCGAAGCAGAGCTGAGGATTCTGGACATGGTGTGGGAGGAAGTCATAAACATTGCGCAATATCGAGCGCAATGGAGAGCTCTTGTTGCCTCCCTATGCTCCTGGGAGAGGCGGTAAGGGAGCTTGGATTGGATTGGAAACTATATGAATAAATATAGATTATTATCAACCATTTTTCTACTTTGATATTTTAGGTAGTTGTGTAATCCACCAGATTCATTGATTAGGTTTAGATTCATGGTCGAGTTCAGAAAATAATATATGGGGAAGAACTGTCACAGATTAGCGGCGGGGTAGATTAGAGAGCATTGTCTCAGCTAATCTGTTCCGTTGGTTGGCTAAAATGAGACTCTTCTGCTTCTTCATGGCGTCCTCCCAACTAATCGCCTCTGTTGGCTGTTGGGGTCAGCTCTTAGCCCTTTGGTTCTGGATACCTTCTTCCATTATGCTGGCTGTACTGACAGCTATTTTTGTCTTAATTTTAATAATTTTGGGCTTACGATTATTGTCTTTTTATGTGCTGACGGTTGGTCGTGTGAATTGACAATTAATTATTAAACCCTGATCTACTTATCATGAGGATGTTCTTAAGATCAACAATTAAATACGTAGAACTCATTATTTTACTACTAGTATTTATTTAATTACCAAAATTTTGTAAAGTTTATTGAACTGTAGAACTATTTTAGGTAATATTATGCTATTTTTTTTTATTAAATCTATTTCAACTATCTACTTAAATTTCAAGAAATACTTACCTACTACTTAACATGTTTTGAACTATTATCAAATGATATAATCTCATTAGTGATTTTCCAATAATATAACAGTACACAGTGCTGTCTGCGTGTCAATTTCCAGGTGAAAACGTGCTTCTTTTCAGTTGTCACACTTTGATAGGATGTATTCGAATCCATCCTTCCGTGAATTTAAACGTGTGAAACTTGACAAAAGAATAATTCTGAATACATTCCAAATTCGAATAAGCATAATTTCATAGAAAGTGTTGATAGGTACACCTACACACACACGTGGAAATTTTAAATAATAATATTGTTCTAAAATACGAAATTCAATTGTGTTCAATTGTACAAACAAGACAATAAGATTGAAGGTTTATCGTGGGATGTTTATGTGTTTTGACACAAAAGACTCGCGTTAAAAAATATTGCGTCGAATAAATAACGTGGCATGGTAACACTGGCGAAATATTGATCTAGTGGGTAATTATCATTAATAACTTGTGCATCTGTCATGTTAACATCGCAGTTTAGTGTTTTTTTTTTTATATAAAAGATATAATTTATGGGTTGATATATTTTTAATCCGTCTAGAAAAAATGCGTGTGTCAAACTAACAATGGGGGAACACAAGACGTCAGGTTGTTGGAGGGATCTGGAACGTGTTCATTTTCAGAGCACGTAAATGTTTTCGACAAATATTAGTCATGTTAGTACCTACCTACCCGTTTGTAGGGGAGTACTTATGAAGGTTTATATTACACAAGACCTTCCTTATTTCATCCTTAGGATAGCCCTATATACATTTTTCCCAAGGATTCCCTGCTTGAATAAATTTTCCTCTTGCTAAACACAAATTTTATTATGAATTTTATGCATTCTTTTTATTAAACGTGCACACGTCATCTGTCTAGCGTACCTAAGGAATGAGTTGTGATTCGAAAATTGAAAAACCCCTTAGGTACTGTGGTGGTTGGATGAGAGGTACATTGAACCAGAAATAGAATATTGAATAAGGTGACCTTAAAGATATTACATATTTTGCCTCCTTAGCTTTTCGAGCATGTTATATAAGACATTTTCATACTATTTTCGGCACATAACGAGAATCACCTAACGCCCACATGCATATTTCAATATCGGGTACAAGAAATTTAATCTCTTTGGTCTCTTCTTTGGTACTCTATTGCTGGGCCGCGTATTGAAGGAAGACGGACGATGCTGTTCAAACACCAAAATTAGACCAGAAGAACTACTCCTGAAATTCAACACCGATTCAAAGTCAACCGTCAATACTTTTAATAGGTACTATAAGAATTTGTATAAATAATTATTTATACAATTTTTTAGCGAGTAACAATAATGTTCGTTGTTCAAAATTCGACATGACATTCTCTATCTGATTCAGCTAAATTCAAGTAATAATAAATAACAATAATTAATGTTAAAACAAAAAAAATCCAACAAAAAACAATGTTTTACAACATTTTACATTATTCCTTCGCTACTCAAATCCCTCAAAATAAATGAAATATTTAGAACCATCACTCACTTCTCGCTTCTATTCGCACCCCATTCTTCTCAACACTTTCATTTTATTCTGAATGGATCATAAATGCAATGGAGATAACAATAAAGCCACTTTTATTTATTTGTCTTGAAAATTTTTTTTGTGTTTAAAAACATAAATTCATTCCTTCAACTATTCAGTTTATAAAACGCTTAAACCGTATAAATGAAAAGAAAGTTAGTTGCTTTGATCAGAGCTTTTACCGGGCATAAATGTATCGATGTTTTAACCAAATACCGTTGTAGACAAAAGTTGTAGTAGGTACAAAAAAAAATATGAAGGCTCTGTTAGCGTAATTAAAGGAAAATAGCATCTATTTTTTTTATTGTTTTGTGTAGGTAGATTAAATTAAAGCCAAAAATATATTTTCAACGCGACTTTTCAACTGATACATTGGTCAAATCGAAATTGTTGTCTGGCAACAAAGAACCCTATTCCCGAATGTTGATCGATAGGTTTTCTATTAGAATTTTAATGACTTTCGTATGTTTTCATACAAATTGTATTAGAAAATATATCGACATTTGAGAATAGGGTCCCAGTTTCCTAGTTTATTTTGCGTCCAGGATGCGGCGACCTAATACTTGAACTTGAAAACCTCGATATTGACTTTTAAATTATGTCCAGCAAGGATATATTAATAATGTGGAAGAAGTGGTTGGTGACCCAGCGGTTACAACGCC
Source organism: Mystacides longicornis (assembly GCA_963576905.1). NCBI lineage: Eukaryota > Metazoa > Arthropoda > Insecta > Trichoptera > Leptoceridae > Mystacides > Mystacides longicornis. The sequence continues at coordinate 22,935,826 of OY756424.1, forward strand.
GGCTTTCGTACTGCGGACGTCGTGGTTCGATCCCAGGTGCCGACCATCTTCCTCTTTCACGACACAAGCTTTAAGTAGCTTACTGTGAAAGAGTAAAGGAGTGTATTTGTGTTCACTTTGAGTGAGCACAGATTCATTTTATTTAAAAAAAAAAAAAAAAAAAAAAATGTATTTTGCAATCTGTTATGTTGTGAAAAATACGAATTTGATGTTATATTATAAATGACCATACGGTTAAAATAATTAGTTTATTTGAGAGTAAAACTAATGTTTAGTCATCTTCAATGATCTGTTTAAAACAGACATTTTGTTTTATTTGTATGAGTGTTCAAAACATGGCAATGAGTAGTGAATATGAGAGCTGTCATGTATTTTGGAAGTAAGTATCTGTGTTGATTTCAATGATAAGCAGACAGGTATAGTACCTAAGCACTGTTGTAAATGGAAGAAAAAAGGGATTTTCCTTGAGCACTACACTGATATATGACCCGAGAGAAAATCCTTGCAGCAGTTGGTTCCGCATATCAACTATGATAGAAATAGTGGCGATGTACGTGCGTGAAATAATATTTTGTATGATGAAATATGTTCCCAGTCACACTACGGAAATGGTAATATTATGCTTCTTACTACAGGATGTTGCAAATCTATTATTAACTGAAGTACGAGTAAAAGAGTCCGCCGTTGATTTTAATACAAGTTACAGAATTTCACTAAAAATAAAATTTGAAATAATAATAGAAACGAACCCATATAGGATGACGTTTGGGTAAATTTTGAACCGTATAAAACTAAGCAAAACATCACATTATAATGGTCTGTATACATCTGAACACGCGCGGTTCGTGAATTGTGACGAACTACCGCGAACCACAGCGTACTATGGAATTTTGATACGTTGCTGCAATGTTGCATTGGTTACATTACCGCGCGTGTTTAGATGTGTACAGACCCTAAAACGTAGTTCAAAAATTTTCCAGCCAGTTTATAAAGACAATAAAAAAATGCTCATTTATCTATGTTCATTTACAGACTTCCTATATCTTTTAGAATAAGAGGAAATGGTCGGTTCCAGGCTAAGTTCCAACGGCCCTCAGTCACTAAAAAGAAAGTCAATAACATTGCTAGGATGCCAACTACTTCAAGCATTTTTTTTTCATCCTCTTCATGTATCACGCCAGGTTCCCGATTAATCTGAAGCATAGGACTCTCAATCTCGGGCAAGTCGTAAAAGCTCCCCATAGCCGTTTTACAAGTATCAAAAGCTGTCACATCATTACTAAACCAAATTAACAGAGATTAAATGATGACAGTTAGATTTGTCAAAATAACTAACACTATTTAGAGTTTCTTGGTTTCGGTTTTGTAATGCATTATTTTATTTTTAAACGAATCTGGGTTCACCTAAAGTGAACACAAACATACTTTCGAAATCTTTCACTTAAAGTTAGGCTTGCGTTGCTAAAGTGGGAATGGTTGGCTCCGGGATTCGAACTAAACTAAATAACCGCTGCAGTCAATTTTTATTGCTTCTTTCTCAATAAGAAGCAATAAAGCTTGACTGCAGCGGTTATTTTTTTTTGGTTAGTGGTTTTCTTTTGTCACGTTTCAAACATCCCCGTATACAAAACTCACACCACGTGGAAACACATAACAGGTTTATATTTTTCCGCTTTTTGTATCCAGCATATCAGCCAACACATCTATTTTCATCACGTTTATTTGTTTACTTACATCGAACGCGAAGTTCCGCTGATACAAATTACAAAAAAATGTCGTTAGCGCTTGTTGGCTGCTGAAACTTGAATACACCGTTGATTTTGCCAACATTCCGTCGGATGTGACATTTTGCAATAAATTATGTATGAAAGTTCAAGTTTACCACTGCGAAACATCGTCTGATTGGAATCTTTCATTTTCCACAACCGACAAAAAGTGGCTTGAACTTCGTATTTGATGTTGTTACTCCATAACTAAATCCAACAGAACGTGAAGTTTATTAGCGAATTCCAGTATGTTTGAACAGCGGGGATGGTAACCACTCATCCGCAGTGGCCATACCAGTATGTTTGTCTACTAAATAAAAATTTTATGTTTCCTCACTGATCGAATCACCAATTACAATTTTAAATGCCAACTAGAATAAAGTTTCTTCTGTAAACAATTGGAGTATAATGATTGTCAATTAATAGGTGTCCTAATCTTTTTTGTTTAGAATTCTTGAAAAATCTTGGCTTTGTCATCGCGAGTAAGTCTCCAGATTTTAACAAATTCCATACAAATACGATTCTGTTTCATTTAAAAAAACTTCACTATTGGTGAATATATGTATTATAAACCATTTTTTTAATCAGAATGCATTCTTCAGGTCTGTATATTATTTCTAGGAAACATTTAGTGTTGTGTTGCCATTCTATAATTTTATTGAACGCTCTCACAGATGTCGCAAAAATAATGTCATATTAGTAACACAATGTTCCAATTATGTATTTTTCCATGACTGTATCTTGTAGTGGACCAAAAGGGTCATGAAAAGTGGACCAAAAGAGTCACCGAATGGACTCCTAGGGAAATGCCAAAAAGAAGAAGAGGCAGACCATGTAGGAGGTGGTCGGATGACTTGAGGAATATGGCAGGACCTCTGTGGACACGACTGACAAGAGACAAAGAGAAATGGAGAGTGATGGGGCAGACCTATGCGGCAGTAGGCTGCGCTGACGGCTCAAACTAAATTATTATATATACCATAGACATTATAAAGTTAGCAAAATAGGTTAATAAATAAATAAAAAGTATCTTGTAGAAAGAACCAATTGTTTGATGCCAATAATTGTTAAATCATGAGATTTTTCAATATGTTTAATATTCCCAGTTTCGGGATTTCAGGCATATCAACGAATTTCACCATCCAAATGGGCAGTAGGATCTGAAGCTGTTTTCATCATATTTATGTATAAGGTTATATAGCATTTAATTTACTACCGAATAGTTATATCAGCGTATTTCTGTGGTTTAAAGTTTGTAAAAAACAACGATAGATGTAAAAATAGGTATAAGTAATAACCGTGAATATTACTGTGTTTTGTGCAAAATGATCATCCCAAAGGACCACCGTTCATTAGCTCATCTATCAAAGAGAGAACTGTGATTCTGATAACTACACCATTAGTGACATCAGTGAGTATAACTTGAAGCAAGTGAATAAGTAGGAGCGTTTAACCGAACCGGAATATTCATGGACGCAGTCAAATGCACTCTAGAAATAAACCAAATTAGCGGGCGGCGTCGCGAATGACGGTCTTTATAGCGCCGAAACGTTAGAGCACATTATGAAAATTTAATGGCGAACGGTTAAAACTTTTGTACGTGGTGTAAATCTACAAACAACATTAGTGAAGACCTTATAAACTGCTGAAAGTTTTTTTTGTGGAATAAATAAACAATTAACACTGTAAGGAAATCTCTACTATTTTTACTTGTACCGCCCAATTTGAGACAGATTTTCAAGATATCTTCGAGTAGAAATTTGAAGTGATGGAAGCCGGAATCTCTTGATAAGAAACCACCCTTAGCGGACTGACTAAGCTACCTAGGTCGTTAATAACAACACAAATAGACATTTGGCATAGATGAATGTACAAGACCATTGCACACAGAAAATAATATTATGTGTTTTTGTGCAAAGAAGATACACATTATTATGTTGAATCAGTACCTAATTTCATAATTAAGTACTCGTTAATATATAGTACCAACTGCTTATACTGTACTACGCTTAAATATGTATGTTAATGTATTTTATTCAATTACATATTTTATTCGATTAAATTAAGGTTCAAAATTCAGTCATTTTGAAGCAATAATTTTTAATTCAATTGCTTCTTGAAAAGAAAATAATAAAGGTACCTACATCTTACGTTATAAATTTTTGGATCTTCATAGAATAAAGTAGAACTTTCATGTCACTTTTAAGTAAGTTCACTATTGTTATGATATTGTGGACTTTTGACAACTACTGCGGACTTTTAGTTTAAAACTTGTTCGTAAGTCAACAAATTGTTACCGTGTAGTACCGAAATTGTCAGATACTTGTTTGAAAACAATATTTGGTCAAGGTTTGAGTTCAAAATTGTTTCCTTTATTAAGTTGTTTCATAAAATTCGAAGTGGTTGGTAGACTAGCGGTTACAACGCCGCGCCGGCTTTCGTACTGTTTCGTACTGCGGACGTCGTGGTTCGATCCCAGGTGCCGCCCATCTTCCTCTTTTAACACAAGCTAAAGCTCAAGCTACTTAAAAGTAGCTTACTGTGAAAGAGTCAAGAAGCCTATTTGTATTCACTTTGAGTGAGTACAGATTCATTTTTTTCAAAAAAAAAAAAAAAATTGTGTTGAGTAATTGACATGAAGTAAGTAGTGTAATAAAACGAAGAAGATTGAAGAAGAAGTCAATTATTTGATTAAAATATTGTACCTGTTTTTAAACATTCAAATGATACGGCATATTAAACACTGTTGATATTGATGGATCATTTTGACTACAGCAACAAAAAGTTATATACTAAAATTTCATAATAAGAGCATTAAAATACTAAAAATTAATTTATACATGCTCATTAAAAGTAATATTCCCTTTTAGATATAAATTGCACGAATATGAAATGAAAAGTAATAGAGTTAATCAAAATATATTCAAGAATTATTTTTAGCTGCATAGTAAACCGTTTTCCTGTAGAAAATAATAGCCAAAAAATTCATGGGGTATTTATTTTAATGAAATCACAATTAGCTTTTTATTATACAGCCAGCTAATAAAAGCTACAGGTTAAAAATAAACTCATGTGTCAAGAAACATGCAAACTCGAAATAGATACTTTGTGATAGAATAAACCAAAATGATTAACATTATGGGGTTGTTTTCAGGAAAGTTGCACAAGTTAGATAAGTACCTACCAATAAGAGTTCAAAACAGCAGCTGTGACTTATGATCAAAGTTGTTTGGTAACGCACTGGTAGTGTTTGAAGCGTGTCAATAGAATAGAGTAGTATCTTTCAAAGTCATCGATTCGGGAGACTTTCTTATAGAAAACTGTTTATATATACAAACTAGCTGACCCATCGAACTTCGTCTCGCCTTAATGTCAATAAAATATTACTGGGTAACATAACACAAATCAAAAGTTGTGTGGTTATTATGAATCAGTTATTTCAAAAGCACAAAAACTCACCCGTTCCATACTATCTTTGATATCATATTATTTCATACTATTTTCCATCCATATTTCGATTTTTTAATAGTTGTTATTCTGTTATCCGGAGCGGAGAAGAATCCAATAAATTAAACACGACAAAAATCTGTTCAGCCTCGAGTTATAAGTGTTCGCACTAACCCGACTTTCTTTAATAATAAATTATAGATGTTAACAAATTGTAAAAAAGCTTGAAAAATACCATAAAAAAAAAAGGCCTTAACAATCTTTTTAATTATTTCAATCATTATACCGCCATCTGTGTAAAAATATGAATAACATTGCTTTATAGAATCTTTCTACCAAAATATAAATCTACCAGACATCTCCCTATTTCCCCAACCAGCGCCGAACCCGTTTCACACAAACTTAAATATTATATTTTACCTAAGTTCTTATCGATTTATTCAACTTTTTATTATTCTGTTATCCGGAGCGGAGAAGAATCCAATAAATCAAACATCGGAAGAATCTGTTGAGCCGATCTCGAGTTATAAGTGTTCGCACTAACCCGACTTTAATTTATATTAGAGATTACGTAGATAACTCTAAGTATCAACTACGTAACTTACAGTTTTACTTTTGAGGCTTGGTTCCATTCTTGGTCGTTGGCGCAGTATTTTTTAAACACTGGAGTTCCTTCTTCTGCGCTCATTAGTTATTGTCCAACTATTTTAGCAGGAGGCTCGGAGAGAAACCACAGAGATTCAACACCATCACTATTTATTAGGATTAACATTCAACACGGTGTCTTTTTTATTTCAAAAATTTTCATGAGATTAGCCCAGATTCATAAAAAATCTCTGAAATAATAAGTTGCAAATGGAGCGTACGTACCTATATCTATAGCAACACGTTAAATCGTGCTTGACCGAGATAAAATCGATTCCGTCTGCAAGAAAGCCAGGTCAGAACTTAGAAGCAAAAGGAAACGCGAGGTTGTATGAGAAATAATGTCTGCTAAAGATGCAAAAGCAGTGTGTTTCTAAAGAGTAGAGAGAATCACAATAAGTTCCTAAAAATGTGTTATTTTTATAGATTCGCTTAGTTCAACATCTTTTTTGGTTGTTAATGATTATCTTTTTCAATTATTTTATACAATACTAGCTTTCCCGACAGACGTTGTCCTGCGGTCCATCAATGAACATCGAATTCAAATTAAAATAAATGATAAAAATGACTTAACCAAAGTCATTCCGGCCAATGCATCTGTTTAAACCACCTGTTTTCCATCCGAATTTTGTCAATCGCATCAAATATCAAACAAAAATGACGACTCGTGTCAAACGCCAATTTGATTTCAAAGGCGTAATAAGCAAGCAGATATACCTACCTAACACCAACAATACATTGTACACGAGAGTGGTTAACCTTACACAAGAGACACTGCACTCATCACATCTGAAGCTTCTAGAAAAAGGGTTAAAAAATATAACATCGGAACACCACCTACAAAAGAAAACCTTGAACACTTGGCTATTGACATGGAGTTGGCAATCAACAAGGAAGACCCAGAAATTTTATACAAATGTACAAATCAGTTCAAAAAATACATACAAAAACACAAAAATACCAAAACATCAGATGAAGAAAAAATAGTACGACAAATTAAACAATTCACCACTCAGAAAGACATTATTATTACACGCGCAGACAAAGGAAACTCAACAGTTCTCATCCATAAGACACAATACAACGGCAAGACTTAGTTTTTTCAGTTTTCGCGTTTTAATTTATAAAAAAATGTAAACAAATTAGAAAAAAACTTAAAAAAAAAATCCATAAAAAATCTGCGTGCTAACATTTTTAACGTCAATATTGATTGTTATTAACATGTTGAATTTCGTTGTATCGAAATTCCTTCCAAACTAACATTAATGTTATTCTGTTATCCGGAGCGTAGAAGAATCCAAAAAGCCAAAAATGATAAAAATCTGTTCAGCCTATCTCGAGTGTTATTAGAGTATTATCATTATTATTGTTATTATTATCTTATTAGAGTGTTCGAACTAACCCGACTTTCTTTTATATCTTTAGATGTTGTTCTCTTTACCTACTCGTGATCACGGCGCGATTATCTTGCGTGAACAACTACTAGTAAAATATCTTTTTGTTCCATCTTATATTTTGTGTGAATTAAATCCATGAACTGTGAGTAGGTGCCCAAAAATTAATATGGATCGTACGTTTAAGCAGTGCGGTATATGGGTATTATATAATTCCGGGGCGCGTGTATGGGTGCGGTTCCCCGCAACAAGACGCTGGTAATTTGGTATAGGTACAATATATAAGTGAAGCGAAATAAGAACGGTTTGAAAAAGATAAAGTTAAGCATCAGCTCATTATTATTTCAGAAATGCCAAGTTAAAGTTGGACTAATTATTTTAATTTGATGCAAAAATATTAATTAAAGTTAACAAAAGCATTCACGATTACATTAATTAATGAAAAACAAACAACGGTAGTCGAATGAATGAAATAATAATAATACCTAATACTATCAAAGTCTTGTTATAATAATCGTAGAAAATGAGAGCAAAACTCGGAGATCTTTTGTGCCGCTGAGATCAAAAGAAAATAAAGGGAAAAGGCGAAGAACTGAAGGAAAATTTCTAATAAAACGAGTTGCGACAAGGCCCCTATAACTAACACCCGATATTGCCACCACTATGTACCTACCAATTCTTTTACAGACGCAAACTTCTCATATTGTGTGTTTGTTTCGGGAAACATTGCTAATTATTGATCGTGTATGAAAATTGATACTTTTTGTTGATTTTGACTTCATTTATACGTGTTGTTCTTATACTATATTTTACTCAAAACGTTACACTTTCTCGCATTTAGTTGTTTTGCAGCAGTTGACTTATACATTATTTATTTTTTATTTTATTTTCGATTTTTTTTCTTTCATCAGGCGGCATTACAGTATTCACATATGCGCCGGCAGATGATAGTGAATTGATAAAAAAAAAATTTAACGTGGCTGTAAACCAGCGTTTCCTAACCACCCTCCAAACGAAGATTTTTTAGAGAAATATTTTGATAAAAATGGTTTGGAAGGGATCTCGATTCGTAGATAATATGAATTTATTTTTTTAAATATAAGGTAGAGTGTTTTATTGTTCTCAATATTATGACTGTGGCCTTGCATAGGAATCCATACGCATATTTAACAATGCGGTCTTAGGTTTTTTCAGAGAATTTTCAGCTTAACTTGGACATTTTTCTTTGGAAAAATGTTAAAGAAAACTTTGAGAAACATTTGACATGACTCGCTAGTTACATAATACTAACGTACCTATTCTTTTTTTTAGATAATTTTGTACTTCACATATTCCCATACGGCTACTGTACAAGTAGGAACCTATAACATATATTTTTTCATAAATAACAACCATATTGTAAAAAAAAAACTCGTAACGTAAACAGTGTTTGTACGATATCACGAGGGATTAGGCATAACATAAGATTAAAACAATTATTATGACCTAGGTATCTGGCATTCATGTTTTCTGGTCTGGTACTTACTTGATTAGTAAGTACGGTAATGGAATTGGTCGCTTGCCTGGCCAGATATGGCAAGTTATGAATTCTCTAAATTCAAGATAATCTAATTTGGAATAAGGTCTTTAGTCTTCTTTCATGCCTGTAAGTTGGACCATTTTAGTAGTAAAAGGTTGTCGCACCTCAGAACTCATCAGCTGATTTTTTCGACGGTGTCTTCCATATCTGTCTCTTTACCTTCATATAAAATTTTTGCCTCCAGAAAAAAGTCAGACACATACACCCGTGCATGCAGATGACTTTCTAATTCTTTGTCATCTATGGTTATTACGTCAAGATAATGTCACGTTTACTCAAGTGTTAATTCAATCCATACAAATCATTGTAGTCAACACTTCGTGTGAAGTCATCTTGTTCTGACAACACTAGAGTGTAGAAATTATAGTGCATACGGGTGTTAAACACTTGTCATAGAAATGAATTTAACAAAATGTTTATACCCTGGCAATAATATTATACTGCCAACAAGAAAATATGTTGGCAAATTCCATCGGCCAGAAGACTCAAAAGATTTAAATGGGACGGATTAAGCGGAATTGATTATTTATATGATCGAAGCCGTAAAAAGACGTTAGACGTTCAAGAATATAAGCCGACTAAATAAGTATAGCATTTCCGGCTTGTAGAGTCGGGAGAAGAATGAATAGAGTGCAGGCGAAATGTTATGCCATTAATATCTGCAAGCTTTAAAGCGGAAAATATGCTGGATAGAAAAGAATCCATTCTATATAAGCGAACCTCTTGTATACCTTTAGATATATTTAAGTTCTGAATCCTTTATAGAGGAATGGTTATCTCAATTACATACTTTAAAAAATAAATATCGATGAATATGAAGAGAATTTGAACAAAATAACAAGGATTCAAAGTTCTAAAAAATAGTCCGTTTTATTTATCAGATGATTTTGGCTTACAAAATCTTTTATTAAAAATATAGAGAAAAAGGTGGTGCATAATAAATCTATCATCATCATCATACTTCCGTTGCGACCCCACTTTGGGACATAGGAAGGCACCAAGAGCCCTCCTTCCACACCATGTCCAAATCTCTATATATACATATGTAGATAGAGCTAATGAATCTATGGTGTAAAACAAAGGTACTTACTATTTTTTAGTGACGTTGAAGCTAAATAAATACAGAGGTTGATTTTGTCTCAAGGAAACAATAAACATTTATGTTTTTTTATATATGTACCTGCCTATTAATAATCAAACAAAAATAGAATCAACCCTTACGGGATTTAAGGTTGCCTTAGAAACCATAGATACGATATAATAGGGTATAGAGATTTTCGCTTTTTCATTTGATAGATTCGTGATAGTGAAAATATGTATTTTTTAAATGAATCTGGGATCTCCTGTCTGCGGACAATATGTGAACACAAAACACTTTTGACACCTTTCACAGAAAAAAGTAAATGATGGGATGAAATTAATAATTTAAAAATAGTCTTTTTGTTTTTTAGAAATGTAATTAACCATCAAAACAGCAGAAGGTATGAAAATAGCTTTAAAAATAATTTTATTAATTTCGTTCAGAAATGTAATATTGTCTTACTTGAATTATGATTCTGTTTGAGTTGGACTTACTCTTATTAAAAATAAGGTGAGAAAAATACATTAATTATTCTGAAAAAGATAAGAGACTCATAACGCAGTTAACTCGAAATGAATACGCTGAAACATCTTTTTAATTAATGGTGTTGAAATTTTATACGGCATGAAAGGCATTTAGACATAAAATGATATCCTACCTACGGACCGTAAAAAACACCCCTGAAATTAAATGAAAAACCTTATATTTTTGCCAAAAATACCCAGAGAATGAAATTAAGCACTTTCATGGTCATGCCGTATTTTATTTTTTTTCACCATATTTTGAAACTTTTACAGGTCCTTGTGTCGGTTTTTAAAACTAGTTTTTAAGAAAGTTCTACATACGGTTTGAGCCCTGCAAATTAGTTGGTAGCAAGCACGTACATCGTCAACTCTGCTCCTCTCGGTTCTTGACTGTTCTTGAGCTGCATTCCATTTCTTCTTGGCGCGGGCGTTCTCTACCAATCAAACCCTCATCGTAAATTTTCATACCAATCAGCAATCCCATGCGTTTCTCTGATGTGGTATTCAAGATATCCCTTTCGTCCCAAAATCTTACAAGAACCTCTTCATTCGTGTTGTGTTCCCTCCAAGATATTCTCAACATTTGACTATACGTCCAAATTTCGAAGGCCTTCCAGTCATGCGTTCTCTTTCGCCGATACACCAAGTTTCATATTATCCATAAAGTAAAATCTTACATAACTGTTTGCGAAGCAAAGTTACCGCATAAATATTCATTATGTTATCCAAAAGTGGCATTAATCCTGTCGATGAATTATGCGGAAGTCTGCAACAAATCTTTTACTTAAGACACTATCTATCCGGTCCACATATTTAGCAGCCAAGATTTTCCACCGCTTTCAAATATCAGCATATTCGTATTATTATTAGGTTTCTCTGCTCCACGGGTGAGTGCATTTCGATATGAATGTTATATTGAATAAAGATATCGCATGCTCGAACTCAATAATAATATGTTATCACTCCGTCTTACGATACAAATATCGCATCGGATTTTCTTTTACCTTTTTTGCTACATGAGCATCCATTAAGAGATTCGTTATTAATAAAACGATGTTTTTTTTATCTTACTACCATCAAAAAAGGAAACAATTGCATGTTAGCATCCTTCTTGGAGAGATTTTTCGTTGTCGCCAATTAGGATTCTTTAACTCAGAAATTTTTACTAAAAATAAGTTCATTTAGAATGGAATGGTTTGTTAAAACTAGGTTAAATATGTACAAATTTATTGTTTTTTGATCATTGATAATCATATAGGCTTGTAATTATGTAAAGTATTTTAATAAAGCAATTGATTTGTTATTCCACAAATTTTATACCCTGACTAGATTCGCAGGGACAGGTCCTGCGTGGTCAGAGACGACTAAGAAACATGTACCTGCGAAACTAGTCAGGGTATTAAATTTGTGGAAAAACAAATCAATTGTTATTTAAATTACTTTATTGAAATAATTCCACCAAGAAAGCATGGTCAATTCGTTAATTTCATACTGTAGTGTGTTGCAATGGCTTGCTGGTTATGATGATAGGGTGTGATGTCCCTCTTAGAAGAACCCCTTGTAGTGGACTGTATGTAGATAGGTATGTAGACTGAGGTTGAGCACTGAAACACTTCTGCTGGTGGCTTGGTAAGGAGCTGTGTCCTCTACCAGAGTTTAATGTAAAAGAAGAGATCAATACCTACAAGCAGCCGTATTTATAGGCTCCAAAATAATACAGTAACTATGCGGGCCTGCATTACATCACATATCGCAAATATTTCACAAATTTCTGAAACGCTGTACACTCGTCATCACAGGGGTTGCTAGGCACACGTAGTGCCTGTGTATAATAATAAAACTAGGTAGGTAGCTAGGCGTGAGTTTGTATATTGTATACATCACCCTGAACATACCGCCCCCTTTGAAGGAACCAAACTTCCTTCAATATCGTAACAAAAAATGTTGATGAGTAACAGGTAGCTGTACCAACCACAATTATTAGTAAAAATTAGACGGAGTGTACAAGGATTCAGTAAAAACTAATATCTGTTCAACTATACAATATCAATATAACATTTGAACATTTAACATGAAATAATATGTATTGTAAATACTGTAATATTAAAAAAAATATGAATGTAACTATTTGAATATTTAACATGAAATAATATGTATTGAAAATACTGTAATATGAAATATGAATGTAACTACTTGAATATTTAACAAGAAAATATTATGAACTATATCAATACAATATTATGACCATTTATCATCAAAATAATATTTATTTAAATTAGTATTTAGCTTATCTTTTTGTAAAATATGAAAAATACAGTACAAAACTTATACATAATGTTTTTTTTTTATATATATATATGAATATTAAGCATTAATTTTCAAGTTTATGAAATTTCACAATATTTTGTTATGTACAAAATGTACATTAAATCACATTTTTTTTTATTTAGTTAATTTTTAAATGAGAATTTCACTGATTTGGTAAGACACTTAGCTTCACTACACCACGTTTGATGATGCCGTTTTGAGTCTTGAGTGTGACCACACGGACGATGCCATCTTCTCCAGGATGGACCTCTGCGACACGTCCTAGCTTCCACTGCAACATGGGTAGTTTCTCGTCTCTGATGATGACCACTGTACCAGGTTGTATGTTTTCGGTACAATTGAACTGCCATTTGGTACGCTGGTGTAGCTGCTGCAAGTATTCTCTCGACCATTGCTTCCAAAATTGTTGGCTTATTTTTTGTATATATTGCCAACGAGATAAATGGGATAGTTTTATCTCATCAAGATTTGGTTCACATAAACCTGTAGATACTTCTCCGATGAGGAAATGTGAAGGAGTAAGGTAGGAATATTCATCGGGATTTGAAGATAAGGGAATTAAGGGCCTGGAATTTAAACATGACTCAATCTGAGCGCAGAGTGTGTATAATTCTTCCAGGGTCAATGATGAATTTCCAACCATTCTTCTGAAGTGATGCTTGAATGACTTTATCCCAGCTTCAGCTAATCCATTAAAATGTGGTGATCTTGGGGGAGCATAATGCCATGTTATGCTCTGTGAAGCGACGAGATTTTCAACTTGTTTTTTACGAACTTGAGCATGAAATAATTTATGAAGTTGCTTCAACTCTTTGTCTGCTGCTACAAAACATGTTGCATTATCCGAATAAATATGCAAACATCTTCCTCTTCTTGCAATGAATCTTCTGAGACATCCAATAAACGCTTCGGCTGTTAAGTCGTTCGCTACTTCTATGTGAACAGCTTTTGTAGCTAGGCATACGAACACTGCAACATACGTTTTTATCGGCGTTTTTCCTCTGCCTTTTCGTTCCCGTACTAGTACGGGCCCTGCGTAGTCTACTGCCGTGTACGTTAATGGTTTAGAAGGTGTTGCACGAGGAGCTGGTAAGTTACCCATAAAGGGTTGAATATCTGAAGGTCTGTTCTTGAAACAAGGTATGCATTTTCTGATAATCTGCCTTATTTCACTTTTCGCCGAGATTATCCAATATCTCTTTCTGAGAACTGCCAATGTCAGAAGTGGACCAGCATGCAATTGTTGCTGGTGAGTATATGTAATGATAAGTCTTGTAAGCGTATGATTTTTGGGGAGTAGTATTGGATGACGTTGCTCATAATTCAAGCATGAGGCTTGGAGTCTACCACCCACCCGTATAATTCCATTGTTATCCATAAATGGACTCAAAGATAAAAGTGAACTTTTGCGGTGTACATGTTTCTTGTTCATTAAATCATTATATTCATTGGTAAAAACTTGCATTTGTGTTATTTTTATAAGCATATACAAAGCTGAATCTATTTCTTTTGGTGTTAGAGATTTTGTATGTTTACATTTCATCTTGCAATTATTAATAAACCTGTTACAATAGGCGACAATTCTAAGTAACTTTGTGAGACTCGAATACCTGTCTATTATTGAAATTACTTCACTCACATGTAGGGAAATGATTTTTTGCTTTTTGCGTTCAGGTATTTCTGAAGGTCTTTTAATTGTTGTGCTAGGCCACATGTGCGGTTCTCTAGTTAGCCATGGTGAGGCATGTAGCCATAATTCGTTCCGAATAATATCCCTGGGTTCCAATCCCCTGGACAGCAAGTCAGCGGGATTGTGTTCAGAAGTTATATGACCCCAAATAACATTTTCTGTTTTTTCTTGTATTTCGGTGACTCTGTTCGCCACAAATGTGGTCCATTGGGAAGGTGGAGAGGCTATCCACGCCAACACAATAGTTGAGTCTGTCCAACAATACACGTCCTTGAAAGTTATGTTCAAAGATTCTATAATTTTTTGATACAGCTTGGCTGCCATCAAAGCTCCGCATAATTCCAAACGTGGTAGCGAAATTGTTTTTAATGGTGCCACTCTAGACTTTGAGCATATCAGTTCAACTCTTGATTTTGAATTTGTGTAACTTTTTATGTATGCGCAGCTCCCATATCCAAGTTCAGATGCGTCACAAAAAATATGAAGCTGATAGAATGTAGTATCTGTATCCAAAACGTATCTGGGAATGTTCATTTCATTAATATGATGCAATGTTGTTTTTAATTGATTCCATTCGTTTTTTATATCTAAAGGAATAGCTTCGTCCCAGTTACATCCACTTTTCCACAATTTCTGCATGATAATTTTACATTTCATAATGACTGGTCCGATGAGACCCAAAGGATCATACAGTGTTGCAATTTTAGATAATATTTGTCTTTTCGATGTATTTTCAATTTCACATGAAAGATTTTTGAAATTGAAGTGAAACATGTCCTTGTTAGGATCCCAGTGAATACCAAGCGTTTTTAATACTTCAGGTGATTCAGCTGTTGAAGGCAATAATGCGTTTGAGTTTGCTGCCCATTTTGACAATGAAAATCCTCCCTTCTTTAATACAATTTCAATATCATTGCGCAAATTCACAGCATCGTATAGTGTATTTGACCCCGTCAAAAGGTCATCGACATAAAAATCTTCCAAAATACTCCTGGAAGCCTGAGGGTATTCTTTGCATTCGTCCTTTGCCAGTTGCTGCAAAGATCTTATGGCTAAGAAAGAAGCTGGAGATGTGCCATAAGTTACAGTTTTCAAGGCGTATATCATAGCGTCAGAGTCAATATTTTTATTCCACAGAATTTGCTGATATTTCCAATCATCGGGGTGGACAAATACCTGGCGATACATTTTAGTTATATCTGCCGAAAATGCAAATGCGTATGTTCTAAATCTCAAGACTATGGAAAGAATATCCTGTTGTATGACAGGTCCGACCATCAGTAGGTCGTTCAAGGACACCCCTGAGGAGGTTTGGCTTGACGCTTCGAAAACAACCCTTATTTTTGTCGTAGGGCTATCCTTAAAAACAGCTAAATGAGGAATGAAATATCCATTTTTATGCTCTTGTACTGACATATGACCAAGATCCTCGTATTCTTGCATAAATTTCGAGTATTCGTTGTATAAAATTGGATTATTTTTAAATTTGGTGTTTAAAACATTATATCTAATTTTTGCAGTACCTTGGGAGTCCCCTAATTTGCTAGGATCTTCCTTAAAAGGTAGCCTCACGACAAATCGTCCGTCTGCATTCCTTGTGTAATTTTTGAGAAAGTGATTTTCACATTGACGTTCTTCTTTTGTATAGGCACGTTTGATCGGCACATTATCTAATGACCAAAACTTTTGTAACTGCAGATTGACATCATTAAATTCATCTACATTGACATTCAAACTATTTGAATATTTATTTAAATTACAGCTGAATGAATCACAAATAATCCATCCAAATTCAGTTTCTCGTAAAGAAAATCGTTTATCAATCTGTACTTTTTTTGCAAGCAAAATATCCCAAAATGTACCAACACCGAGAATAATGTCGATATCTCCGCCTCTATGTATGCTACTGTCAGCTAATTGATAATTTTGACTGAAATTATGCAACGCCGGTAGCCGCGAAGTACTTTGTAAACTATTTGTAACTTTATCAAGCACAATAAAGTCTATATTTTTCTTATATGAAGTGTATCTCGATTGTATTAATGCCTTTGTAGCGCTAAATGAATTAAATGTAGAAGCTCCTGCCACGCTAATCGATGTTTTATGAGAAAATAATTCAAGATTCAATTCATTACATAGTTTTTTAGAAATTATATTTAACTGTGATCCGCTGTCTAGTAGCGCGCGCACCTCAATTTGATGTCCGTGTTTGTTTTGCAGATATACTGTAGCGGTGGATAACACAGCGATATTTTGTTCGTTTTTCAAAATTGATAAAGATGTGGCATTATTTTCGATATGCAAAAGGGTGTTATGTTTTTTATGACATTTTTTACACGTCCCACTTTTACAATTTTTGTAGAAATGACCCTGATGTAAGCAATTGGAACAAAATTTGAATTTTTTAATAATTTCCCATTTCTCTTTATTGTCGAGTGATTTGAATTTATCACAACTCGCGATGTTATGAGTTCCTGCGCAGACGACGCACTTCGTTGCGTTGTGTTGCGCAATAGCAGTATTTATGTTGTAGTTTTGTTTTTTCGCGATATGAAGTGTTTCCTGTACGTTACATTTATGTTGTAGGAAATCTGTGATATTTTTGATTGAAGGCTGTTCCGTTTTTGATAAAGACGATTCATATTGGTATCTCAGCCTATTTACAAACTTTGTAGTTATAAAATAAGCGATAAGCATGTCCCACTGTTCAACGGGGAGTTCCATATTTTTTAAAACCATTAAATTTTTATTTAAAGTATCAATGAATTTTCTGAGCATGTTTGTGTCATCGGATATAAATTTAACGTTAAAAATATCATCTAATAATGTATTTATTATTATTCGTTTATTTTCATACCTGTCACTTAATAAGTTCCACGCTACCTCATAATTTGATGTCGTTATAGTAAGTGCATCTATAATTTTTGAAGCTTCGTTTTTTAATGAAGACTTTAAGTATTGAAACTTTTGGATCGTGTTCAATCCCCCGTTCGCGTCAATCAAAGAATTGAAATTTTCTTTAAATTCGCTCCAACATCTCACATTGCCGTCAAATGTTGGAAGATCGATTGTTGGAAGCCTCACTTCAGATTGATGGCTTGAAAATTTGATTTTAATTTTTTCCACCATCGCCACCGACTTGAAGAAAAGGTTTTCAACTTGTTCACGGTCCTCTTGTTGCTTCTCTGTGTCCTCGATCTCCTCAATCTCATCTTGGATTTTGCAATAATCATCGTACACTTTTTGAGCTGCCTCCTTTCTGTAGGATAGCTGTGTATAATTTTTTTGGTTGGCTCCTTGCACGAATTTCATGAAATTTGTAATTTTACGTTTGATTATGCTCCTCTTCTTTGTTAAGCTCGTCAAGCTTAGCTGGTCCTTCGAGCCGGTGATGTATACAATATACAAACTCACGCCTAGCTACCTACCTAGTTTTGTTATTATACACAGGCACTACGTGTGCCTAGCAACCCCTGTGATGACGAGTGTACAGCGTTTCAGAAATTTGTGAAATATTTGCAATAATCATCGTACACTTTTTGAGCTGCCTCCTTTCTGTAGGATAGCTGTGTATAATTTTCTTGGTTGGCTCCTTGCACGAATTTCATGAAATTTGTAATTTTACGTTTGATTATGCTCCTCTTCTTTGTTAAGCTCGTCAAGCTTAGCTTGGACGCTTCAGATTGAGCCATGTTGGAATGATAATGAACAAAAGATGGGGAAAGAATTAAGGAATGATAAAGGAAACTCACCGAGAAGTATCTGCGCTCTGTCTGCCCTCAGTTGGTCTTCGATGCTTTGATCCAGGTTGAAGTATCGTGATGTGACTCCAATCCGGTTCGAAGGACCAAAAAATGTAGTGTGTTGCAATGGCTTGCTGGTTATGATGATAGGGTGTGATGTCCCTCTTAGAAGAACCCCTTGTAGTGGACTGTATGTAGATAGGTATGTAGACTGAGGTTGAGCACTGAAACACTTCTGCTGGTGGCTTGGTAAGGAGCTGTGTCCTCTACCAGAGTTTAATGTAAAAGAAGAGATCAATACCTACAAGCAGCCGTATTTATAGGCTCCAAAATAATACAGTAACTATGCGGGCCTGCATTACATCACATATCGCAAATATTTCACAAATTTCTGAAACGCTGTACACTCGTCATCACAGGGGTTGCTAGGCACACGTAGTGCCTGTGTATAATAATAAAACTAGGTAGGTAGCTAGGCGTGAGTTTGTATATTGTATACATCACCCTGAACACATACAAATGTTGTATTTTTTTTATAAGAACGGTCATTTTAAATCGTTTTTTCTTCAGAACGTATCAGATCAAAAGAAATGGAATAGGAGAAAGCAAACAATTTTTACTTATGAGAATGCATTCGTTTTGGTACGGTAATGTTCTGTTTTCTTACGAATATGGCGCTACTATAAACAGCGTTGAATGTGTCAATTAAGAACATTGTCATTATCAATATCGACAAAATATTTATCGAGGATTCAGCCCAATGACTAATAAAATAATAGGTATTAACATAAATTTGACAAGTCTAACCCTGACTTTGTTCTTGTGAAATGGCCTTGTTTTTTTTTTTTCTTTTATGGCATTCACCTTCTGGAGAAAGTGTTATTTGCCATTATCATGTAATTGCATTGCATTGCTCTCATTGCAATATTATTTATTATGTATGTAATTCTTCACACTCTGAATGATACTAAAGGGAGACTTTGCATCCTTTTAGTACTGCACAAAATTAATTAATATGACTATATTCTCCACTGTAGGTACCATAATTTCCAGAAATTTGATTGTTTTGATATGGAATTTTTGTTTTGTTATTATTGTATACCGTGTATTCAAAACTTCCTTCCTGTAGTTGTTTTATATGATTGTTATTCAGAATGATGAACCCAAGCTTTCCTGTAAAGGACCTACGGGATATATTGTAAAATAAAATATGAATAAATAAATTGCTATCGTAGTAACAAAAAACATTGTCAGATATTTAAAGACTACCGTCCTGTCAGACGACGGATCCCTAGGAACCCAGTACATTACAGATCCAATGACGTGGTAACGGGTGTATATTAAAAATGAGGAGGTATCAGTAGGTCCGCGACGGGCTTTATTTGTGTTGGGCCGACTTTTTGGTTTGGTTGCTTCGACCAGACTAGGGTGCTGGTTTCGTGCGGGTCGGGAATGCTGTGGATTGGTCTCCTCCGGGCTAGCTTGCGGTGTGCAGAGGGCCTCAAGGAAGAATGTGTGTGATGTTTGAGGTATCATTCAGAATGATCTTTTTAAAAATGTAAAATCGATAGCACTGTGCGTGCGAATTATAAAAATAATTATATAATTTTGTCTTATGTCCACAAACCTCAAATTTAGAAATCCAAAAACACAATGAAAAAAAAAATGATAATGAAAATATTATGACACATCCTAATATTATAATCAAAACAATAAAAAAAACTTCACAATATTATTTGGCATGCTTAAGCGTGTTTGAAATAAAAAGTTTCTTCTGAAATATTGTTGTTCAAGCCAAAACACAGTTGGTGATGCTACGCAAGGGTGAGTTAATCGAAAGCTTCCTTCTGAAGGGTGCAATTATGAAAATATGCTTCGTTAGCCCTCTAATGATACTACCAACATTAATTATTACAGTAAGGGATCTCGTTAAATTAATCTTGAAGATGTTTTGTCAAAAATTTCGCTTTCAATATTAATTGTTCTCATCTTTATAAATTTTCAACATTTTACGACCAACTATTTGATATTGTTATTGAAGTAATTATTTTCCATTTTAATTGTGTATTTTTATTTGGATAAGTTTTCACAGTAAAAAAGGCTTAATTTTGCAAACCTGATGATAGTTTTATCTTGTCCATATTTATATAATTATTTTCAGAAATAAATCTGGGTCTTGGTATGTGAATGACTTGGCTTACGGTCAGCGGCGTACCGTGGGATTTTGGCGCCCGGGGCGGGAACGAAACCCTTTGGCGCCCCCCCCCCCCCACCTGTATAAATTGAAAAAAAAAACAGCCCGAAAATTTTCAAAAAAAAATAGAAAAAAATAAGCCTATATAGCATTATTTTATTTCATTTTTCACACATAGCCCAACAATAGCTATAGTAAAGGTAGGTATCAACTTAGTTTTAAAATTCTATTTTCTGGCAGAGTGCGACACAGCCAACTTCTGACCCACATTTCTCTACCTGCAGACTTACCGCATGGAAATATTATTTTTGTTTAGGACCTCCACCCGAGATGAGAATATTTTTTTGATTTTATTTATCTGGTCGTGTAGGTATAGTATATCGCGAGCAAATTTTGCCGCCCTACTAATAGAGGCGCCCGGGGCGGTCCGCCCCTCCGCCCCCCCCCTCGGTACGCCACTGCTTACGGTCTTTCGAGTGTTCTCTTCCACTCTGGTCAGATGTTTAATTTTCTTTGCAGTTTTTCTCATTTGAGATTCTATGCATCTCTGAGAGCTTTACGATGGTTTTCAGGGGGGGGGGGGTGAATGTTGTAAATTGAATACGTTTTACCTTGAACACTATCGAATATTCCAGGTTCTGGGATATTCGATAGTGTTCTTTTTTTAGAAGTCTGAACATTGTGTAGATCTTGTAGCTTGCAATCTTCACACCTATTCTACTAATGTGCGATGAGAACGGATAGTGTTTTTAACTAAACTTCATAATTTGATCCATATTTACAAGAACTAGTGGTGGGCCAGTGCTCGAAATTCGACCATAACTAAATTAAAAAAGCTGCTAACCTAGGGTAGCCCAGAACTCATAGTATATTATAACAGCCTTTTGATGTAAAACATATCTTTGCATAAAAATTCATAATTTTACGATTAAAATGAATTTATCCATGGAATTGAACAAGTGAAATTTTCTTTGGATACTTTAAGAGGGTTCCCCTGAAGGTACAGATCTCAACATTTTACTGACTCATCTACAACCGTTATACCAAATTTCAATCAAATCGGATAAGAATTACTATGAGTTATGGGTGCGCACACATTTTTGGCGTACGGGTACGCGTACGGGTAAATGTACGCGGAAATTAAATTTTTTTTTTGTAATCTACACCCTCGAAAACGTCGAGAAAAATAATTTCAGCGAAATCTATTTTTTTTTTGAAATCCGATCACAAGACTCATGTATATTCCATATACTATGAGTAATTATAAGTTTGAACATTACAGTATTGAGGTTCTATTGTCAAAAACAGAGCGAGCGCTATTTCTCAATTTTCTTTAAAAAATAATGACATGGCTACGTCGAATTTGAAATGTTGGTATATGTTCAAAGTTTTTTCTATGGTTACAAAACATATTAATCTATTCTCAATTTGACCACATATAAACAAAAGATCTGTGTCAAATAGGTAGTGTCAAATACATCGAAGTGTGAGATTTATCTATTTTTATGCATGGTTTTAAAAAAATATTAGCATTCGCCACTCCTCCTCTATATAAACTATATGTGTGCGAAATTTCATGCTCCTCCGTCCGTGCGATTTTCGTAAAAATAGTCACAAAGTTTTTCCTTCACGTAATAATATATAGGTAAATGGATATTTATATCAACCTGGCAAATAATATTGGAAAAGTAGCATCTTTCAGATTTGTGTGGAGAGCAGACGTCATAATTTACATATTTTTCATTTGAAATTTGTGGGTTTATACTGGACTGAAGGTTTAAAGATGTAGAATATTGATGTTATTCAAAGCATGAATAATTTATCAAACTGTGTTTTGTCTGGTGAGGAACATTTTACTGAAAGTAAAATGGAAGCAGAGTTAAATTGACCCAAAAAAACGAGTGATATTAGTAACGAGATATTTTTATTCGTCCCAAGGGCGCGATTTCTGGAATTCGGTAGAAATCGGCAACCGAGGGTAGTGTACATAATTGACACCCAACGTGTTCCAAAACGAGCCATGAAACGTAGATATTTGAAATAAAAAGGTAGGTGTCTTCACTGAATGGCCAATCGTATGAATTTTTATTTTATATATTTTAAACCCAACGGACGAACTGAATCGATTGATACAAACCATGATAAATAAAAGGGTAAGTTGTTTAAATTATTATATGGAGAAGTTAGTTCATTATGACCCCCATTATGACGGTGGACATGGCTGGGAGATATTTGTTTAGGATTTAACACCTTATATTGAATCTTTCACTTACATTATATTATTTTAATTTTTATGTTTATTGTTTTTTGCATGCATGATTATTTCTTTATTTCCTCATATTTCTGATTTGATAATATAATGTCTTCATGTAATAACTTTAATAAAAAATAGTCATTAATAATTTTATTTTCCTTACTGATATAGTCTTCCATAATGCTAGCAGGTTTATACACTACGCTTCGAGCTCCGTCAACTTTTATATTAAAATAGTTTTCATTATCGTACATTATGATTTTGTTGTTCATTCTCTTTTTTAGTAGTTTAGTCATTTAGCTTAATAAATAAACTTTTCATTGATTGCTTGCATCATTTATCTACTAAGTATTAATACTCACTTATTATTTTAGTAATATTTTCCATATCATACAAAAGGATTTTTTTCTCTATGTACCTATGTATATATGGCGGTTAGACAGTATGGAAATTATACCACACAAACTAATTTTCTATCTGATGACAACGAGTGTATAGAACCATCCAGGATAAAGAGCCATCTAGCGGAATACGACGAATACATCTCGTATTTTATCAACAACGTAGATTCATCACCGTCTGTACCAAGTCAACTAACTTAGGATATTTCACACCAGAGGGAGAACACATCACCTATTTGGAAAAATTATCTTGCGCGAATAACCCAACTATAAAAGCTTTTTCAATATACAATTTCATTACTCTTTCCTTCAGAACCTACCAGTGCATAACATTGTAATTAGTTTTAAGTTAAAATATATTTTTCTGTGATACTTTATTTGAATTCACTAATATAGTGCTTGTGTTTTTTTGTAATATAAAATCGAGTTTCATTTCGGTAGTTAGTGGAATTCCTTATTAACTGTTTAATCTAGTTCATAAAGAAATAGTGAAAGTTGGTGAGTACTCCAGATATTCTTAATCTTGCCAAAACTCATAAGAGAGTTTCTCATCTTCTGATAAAGACCATTTTTCCCCAATATCATTTGACCTTGAGAAAAGAAATCAGTACTCCTTCTTCATCTCAGTCTCATCTCATCTTATGGATCAGATCCAGTCAATTTGAACTCCATAAATTGGTGACCCTACGACGTTCGAACACCCTTCTATCAAGTACCACCCTTCAATTATCTACTTAATCCATCATTTTCCAATAATCTCCAACAATCCATTAACATTCTCAAACAAAATTTTCTCAACAATCTTAACAAAATTGTCACATGTACACTTTCGTCCACTAATCCATCTCGAATATTTAACACTCTATACATTCATTCCAAATTATTTCTTTCACAAAGCCATCTAAATAATATTGTCCCACAATTTAAAATTTTCATATCACATACTACATTCAAAATTAAGCGCGTCTTTCACATTCCCATTCGACGCAAACTTCACTCGACTGCACTCAATTACAACACGCAGCTGTCAAATAGCATTGCTTACGAAGTTTATTCAATTTTACAACTCAAATATAAATATAGGGTAAAATCATGTGCAAACTCTAAAATTCAACTGGTTCTGAAGGGATGAGTCATCCGATGGGTCACAGGCAAGTAAAGTCCTTAAAAATAGCATTGTAAAACGGCATTCAGCCCATATTTTTTTTTTCCAAACAATTTCAACCTATCGGATTATTAAAAGCCTCTTGTTTTTCTGCCTTCTATTTATTATTACAGACATTTAATCAATAATGCCTAAACATTGTAAAAACGATATTAAAATCTTCAAAAAAAAGAAAAAAACTTAAAATTTGTGAACAATAAATTTTGTAGGTTAAATTTTTTCACGATACAATGTTACATCGAAATTTTTTCATAAAACTTTTCAAGTCTTTAAATACTGATAAAACCTAATTTAATACATTAACTATCTACAATCGCATGCTGAATTGCAAATTTAAATGATTTTTTTACAAAAGAATAACAATTGATTATCTGATTGCAGATTCACAAGTACATTGTTGTTATGTTGCCAAACCTTGAGGTAACCTTTTTATATTTTACATAAACAACAAGCGAAACAAATACCTACATTTTTATTAAATTTTCATAGCGCATTATTGCATTTTAAAGAAAAACAAGAAATTTAAATCGCATTATTCACACATTTGTATATTGTCATATTGATACTTAGTAAATACATAAAGGACATTCAGACTCCTTCAGTTAATATCTTACCAACATTTCAGTCATATTTTACCAATTCTTATTTTATTCTGGTCAATAAACGATTATTTATGTATCAACTTATCAACGATACAAATATTTCAATGGTCTATTAAAATATTCTATCTAAATTGTCAATGTAAAACAATTATATTACCATCTTATATTACCATCTACTAGCCAATTGCTATTAACGTTTTCCGCGACTAGAGAAATTCTATCTCAAGAATCTCAGTCCGAATTCAATTCGAGGTCAACTTACATATGCAAATACGGCCTAATACTTATACACATGTACTCATACACATGTATTCATAAAAGCTCTATGTATTTCACGCCACGTCTAGTACAATGCACCGCGCATTTTCAGACCGAAATTCCCATTTCGTCGGCTAACTACATACACGCAGGAGCAGAGATTCTCATCTCAAAGCTTTCTTGTAGTGACTGAGCAACAGACATACACACATGATCATAGCATCATACGTATAGTCTACCAAAGGCATACACACATGACCACAGCGTCATTCGTATTGTCCATATTATACACACATGACAACAGCGTCATACGTATAATCTATTACCATCAAATATACAACTCAACGAGTTAAGAAAAAGACAATTAATGTTACATTCATGCAAAAGACCATTGAAAACAGAATTCTAAAAAGTGTCATATTCATTTTCCCAAACCAGTAACATTTATTTAACATTATTGGCACACATACATTGACAAAAATAAAACATTATGAAAAAGTTTAATTCAAACACACTATGTACAACTATATTACTATGTCTACCCACTACTCTTTACTTATTTTATTGTATAAAAATTCTAATATGTATTTTACAAAATGATTACAGATCCCAATACAAAACCAACAACTGTATATTGCTAATACCAGATTGGTAACAAATTTTATTATATATAAAGGATCTCACATAGTAACTTCACTCATAGTATTAAAACATATACCAATTGTGTATCATAACTATTCAATACCATTTTTTTTTAATAATTTTTCCTAACTTTATTTTGAATATTGAACAAAAGATAACATTGAAACACTACACTTAGAAAAATTTTCCTAGAACAATTATCTTAGTAAAATATAACTTGTAAATTTTTTCAAAATCAACATTTGTTTATAATATACTCAAATAAATTCTTAATTTCAAATCAAAATTTAAAATTTACTTCATAATCTTTTAAATTCAAGAACCACCCTAAAGCAAATATACTTATACCAATTCTATTGTAAATTTTTTTGTTTATTCTATATGTTGCATATTATCTCATCACGACACTACTCAACCAACGCTGGACTTCACCACAATCCAATTGATGGAAGCCTACGATAGCAATCTTCACCTGCTGTACTTAGCAAAGGCGGACTATACGAGTTGTCTCACAGACTGCGTAGCTCGGAGGCCAAACTTCTCTAACGAATTTTGCCCCACTACTGTTCTCTCCACAGTGGCAGATGTACATCACACCACGATTACACCCCACTGAAAACAACTGATGCATTTTTCCTTGCTCGTCAACCGACCACATGGATCAACCAGTTACAACAGCACAACCACCATCGCTGCTGCATTAATGGCCGAGCGCAAATTAACATCGCCGCTTCATATGGTAAAACACATCAACGCTGTTTTAACCTATTTTAGCCATCATATTTCCCCAGTGCAACCGCACTAACGTCGTGAACACTCTGTCCAACTTCTCTTAAGTTCCAGTCGCTACAACGACCAGCCCAGTCGAGCCATGTCAACATCCAGTACGTACCATCCTACAAACCGCTCAACCAGAGGACTGCAGAATTCCACACTCCACCACCAGGTCAGGGAGGAAGATATTTTCTCCACATCAGAATTTATAGCACGCCATAAATTCTTGCGGGAGGCTATATGGCGGTTAGACAGTATGGAAATTATACCACACAAACTAATTTTCTATCTGATGACAACGAGTGTATAGAACCATCCAGGATAAAGAGCCATCTAGCGGAATACGACGAATACATCTCGTATTTTATCAACAACGTAGATTCATCACCGTCTGTACCAAGTCAACTAACTTAGGATATTTCACACCAGAGGGAGAACACATCACCTATTTGGAAAAATTATCTTGCGCGAATAACCCAACTATAAAAGCTTTTTCAATATACAATTTTATTACTCTTTCCTTCAGAACCTACCAGTGCATAACATTGTAATTAGTTTTAAGTTAAAATATATTTTTCTGTGATACTTTATTTGAATTCACTAATATAGTGCTTGTGTTTTTTTGTAATATAAAATCGAGTTTCATTTCGGTAGTTAGTGGAATTCCTTATTAACTGTTTAATCTAGTTCATAAAGAAATAGTGAAAGTTGGTGAGTACTCCAGATATTCTTAATCTTGCCAAAACTCATAAGAGAGTTTCTCATCTTCTGATAAAGACCATTTTTCCCCAATATCATTTGACCTTGAGAAAAGAAATCAGTACTCCTTCTTCATCTCAGTCTCATCTCATCTTATGGATCAGATCCAGTCAATCTGAATGCCATATATACATAAATATTGAATAAGTAATAATAATACTAAAAAAATATACATAGGTTTCTAGGGTAATAATATGTGCTGCCAACGCATTCTTAATAAATCATCACTAAAAAGATTTTTTTTAAATTCAATTAAGCAACTCATATTGGGGAGAGTCGGGTAAGATGGTAATGGTGAGCTTCAATAAGTCAATTCTTCTTGAGGAAAAGTGTCAAAAGGTTTTTTTATGAACTATTAGCTATTAGCGCTAATTAACGTGCCATAGTGCAACGATAGAATAATTCGATGATTTTGTATGGAGTTTTCACCGTTCGATCCAAAAGGTCTATTCGATGATCGAACGATTTGACAGGTCGCATTGTACGAGAATCGCATATTTCTTTTCGATCATCGAAACGGTGATTTTTATAAACATTTTTTTTCTTATTAAATAAAAATAATACTTATAATAATATTTATTTCACATTTTTTTAATGTTGTCATCTTGCATTGTGTTCCGTTAAAATTATCCAAACCCTTCCATGTTGGTTTGCCATCTTACCCTACGGTATTATTTATTTAAAAATAATCTTCACATCCGATGAGTTGAGTCGAAACTATTATGATTTAAGTATAGGATTAAAAAAATCAAACTGAAATGTGGATTAGACTTTAACATCAACCTTATTTGACAACTAATTTTTATTAATGAATCTGTATATATATACTCAAAATGAACACAAATACACTATTTGACTCTTTCACTGTCAGCTTCATAAAGCTTATATCATGAAAGAGAAAGAAGGTAGGCACTTTGTCGGATTACACCTCCGCACGAAACAGTAGGAAAGCCGGCTTCGTAGCCTCTATCTCGATAACACTACCAATTTTGCAACAAAGATGTGGCAAACGTCGTCGTTTAACTGCAATGGTGATTTGTTGTAATCTATCTTCAAATGGGGCATATAAAATTGACTTTTTCATTTGATATATTTGTTAATGTACCTATATGTTTTGTACTTGTATATATTTTTTAATTAATAAATAAAAAAAAAAAAAAAAAAAAGATTATGAGAGCGAAGAAATAATTCACATAGTTTAACTCACGAGAAGAACCTAGGAGGCAGCAAGGTTCATAATATTTTTTTTAATATATAAATTGCTTGCTCATTCCACCCCCACACTATCAAATGAGTAGGTACTTTGAAGCGCAGATTTGTATTTAGTACAATGACTTTTTGAAGAATAGATTTACATCTCTAATATAAATGAAAGTCGGGTTAGTGCGAACACTTATAACTCGAGATCGGCTGAACACATTCTTCCGATGTTTGATTTATTGGATTCTTCTCCGCTCCGGATAATATAATAACTAATAAAAAGTTGAATAAATGGCTAAGAAATTAAAGTTAGTATGGAACGGACTTTCTGTTGGGGACATTACCGCCATCTGTTGAGGAAATAGGGAGATGTCTGGTAGATTGATATTTTGGTAGAAAGATTCTATAGATTAATGTTTTCCCTATGTTTCCACAGATGGCGTAAATGTGACAACCATTGAAATTAAAAATATTGCTACGTACGAAAATTTAAGATGGTACTTTTTTAAAGCTTTTTTTTTAATTCGTTAACCAATGAATGAATCTTTTTCTGGTGTTTTAGTTGTGCAAGTAATTTTGTTTCATCTGACTTATAAAAAAGTCTCTATTATCTGACTTTTTTATAAGTCAGATGAAAATTCAATATAGATAGGTATCTAATATATAAATGGGTGAGTATTGGTGCTTTTGAAATAACCGATTCATACTATTATAACATATCCACATAACTTTTGATTTTTTGATGAGTAGTTATGTTAGCTATCTTATGTTACCCAGCAATATTTTATTGACTTTAAGGCGGGTCGAAGTTCGATGGGTCAGCTAGATTCATATAAAATAATATAAGATCAAACAATGAACAAGGCGACAAGAAGTTTATTAAGAAATATTTGACTTGTGCCTTTATCGTACAAAAAATGTATTTATCGCTCGTCGCTCTGTCGCTCATTCAATCATTTAGGGTTCTAGGCTATTTAAACAAACATTCTTTTTAGGAGTAGGTCCTTTCAAAAACGTTTAAATTTTCTGGCGCAACATAGGTCTTATGACTAACAAAATTATAAAATAGTCAGTTGACGTGAAATCCAATATGGCGGGTCAAAATCTACAGAGATCAGCTCACAATCAAGCGATATGCGTTAATCTATCTCGATGACAGCTTGATCGTAATATTTTCTATCGCTGAGCTATTTTTCCACTGATCGTAGTTTTTAAATAAAACAGATGTTTTGGCGTTAAAAATATATCTCTTTTTTTACCATTTCCCTCTTTTACCTGTAGGTACGGCTCATGTTTTTAACTATAGAAGTTGTTTTTTTCTATCCATCACTGCTGGTTGATGGAATTTCTTTTGCCGCTATCTTTACCATTCCCACCGGATCCGCTCTGTTGACCTGATAACGGTAAAGATAGAAATTTGTAGTTATTAATAATGTAAACTAATCTCTCGTTCAATCCGTATGTATTAATTCAGGTTGGCAATTACCAGTTATGGCGTTGGTTAAGGCATTTAAATACATTGCATCGAAGTATTTACAAGACATTTACATGTATGTTATACTTAATTCGTTTTGTGGCAGGAAGTAGGTAAATAAAAGGGTTGAGAGCAACAAAAGCTTTTATGTTTATTAAAGTGTTTGTTTACGAGGCATTGGTCCGTTAGTAATTTAAACA
Source organism: Mystacides longicornis (assembly GCA_963576905.1). Classification (NCBI taxonomy): domain Eukaryota; kingdom Metazoa; phylum Arthropoda; class Insecta; order Trichoptera; family Leptoceridae; genus Mystacides; species Mystacides longicornis. The sequence continues at coordinate 22,965,946 of OY756424.1, forward strand.
TTTCTAATACTCCAACTTAATGTTATTATGTAAGTTCCAACATTTATATCTTGCGGTGGAACTTAATTTAGCGCAGTAAGGTAAAACACGGAAGACTAACGATTCGTGATAAATATAACTTTGAGTTTTACTATGGATTTTGTTTTCAAAACAATTTTCTTGTTTGTTTCTTTTCCTTTTTTCAATATGATTTTATTCTTCTTTTGTATCGATATATTTTTAATGTCTAAAGTAATGAAAACGCGACATTGATATATCTGCAATAACTATTGTCAAACTAGTTGGATGTAAACATGAGATCCAACTGTCGATGGTCTGAGTCATGGGCACCCGCAGAAAATTTTCTAGGGGGGGGGGGCAAATATTTTAGTAATGTTTTTTAATGTAGTTTTAATTTACTTTAATGTTTTTTTCTCCATTATTGTCAAATTTTTTTTTAATCTTTCAGTCCAGGGGGAGGCAAGCGCCCCCCCTTGCCCCTACCTGCGGGCGCCCATGGCCTGATTCGGTATGTTTATTGTATGTAACGATGTCGTCAATAAATTAAGTTTTTACAAAAAATGTTAAGAAAAGTTTGAGATGTATGTACTATGCTATAAAGTGTGTATTTTTTTTTATAGAAAATTAAATTATCTAGTTGGTGTGTTTCGGCGTTTTTCTATATTTTTATAAAATTCTGAAATATAGGCATAGAAACTCGTAAATTTGTCATAAAAAAAATATTTTTCTTTATAATCATCAATATAACAACTTTACTGTACTGTGGTTTTTTATTGTCACACGGACACTCACAAACACCTGTGTAATATTATTATTGTTTCTGGACTGATAAATATTGTTGATGCCTTCCTATGTATTTGTTCACTATTATTTTGTTTTTTCATCTGTATTAGTAAAATGCACCAGCACTATGGAATGTATTGGATATGATTATAAGTGTAATGATGTTAAAGTTAAATAGCAGTACATAGGTATCTGTATACAATTTATTAGTGTCTTTTTTTTCTTGCTCTTAAGTTAGTCTTTAAGAATTAATTGTTATATTAGTTTTTAAGTGTTGTACTACCGCTGTGATTGTTTTTTATTTTGTAATATAAAGTTTGAGGCTGTAGTGAATGTTAAAACTGTGCACACAGGGGAACCGTACAACTATTAAACTGTGAGTTGTGTTTTCTCTTGCTTATTCAAGAAATTGATCCCGAAAAAAACTTCTGAATAGATACATACACACATACAATCGCACATTGCCACTACTACGAACAAACCCTATAGCAGTGTCCGACAAACATACACACTGAAGGTTGCAGACAGTGTCAGCAGTTGGTCATTAAAATGAATTGCACCAAATGCAATGAGTCATTGATTCAGGAGGATACGCTCGTCTGTTCTAAATGTTCGTCGAGATTACACTTCTTTTGTGCCGGAATGTCTGAAAAATCTTTCACGAACATGCTGCAAATGAATAAGGGTAAATGGAAATGCTCCGTTTGTAAATCCAGGCCAGTGGTAGCAGGCGACGATCTGTGGCCAAGGCTCGAGAATTACTTGAAGGAGAAACTGGATCCGATTGCCGACTTCATTAAGGGAGATCTGGCAAGTGATCTCTTGACCATCAAAGAAAAGATTTTACAGTTTGATGACATCAAAAATTCAATTCAATTTTTATCGGAGGAATATGATAGACTCAACAAACAGCTCAAGATGAATGAAGAAGAGATGAAGGTGGTTAGGGCGGATAACAAGCTGCTCTTGGAGAAGAATGGAGCTCTGGAACACCGACTTAACTTGATGGAGCAGAGGCAGAGAAGTGCCAACATAGAGATACAACAGGTACCACAAAGGAAGGGAGAGAACCTTTTGGATATCACAAAGAAGATCGGCGAGATTATAGGCCGTCCAATTAAGAACGAAGATATACTTGCATGTCACAGGGTACAACACCAATCTAACCAATCAACCCGCCCCAAAAATATCGTTGTTGAACTTCCCAGTGGTCGTTACCGCGATAATTTTCTACAAGCCATCAAGAGCTACAATAAAGTCAATAAGAATGATAAATTAAACATTGGACTCATTGGTTTTGAGTCCAAGGAACCTTTTTACGTCGGCGAACATCTGTCGCCATTCTTTAAAGCACTACACGCTAAGACTAGACAAGTGTCCAAGGTGAAGAACATAAAGTATGTGTGGGTGCAGAACGGACGCATACTTACAAGGAAAAATGATGCATCGCCCATAATGGAGGTCAGAGACTACGCTTCCCTAGACAAACTGTGATCACTTTTGGTACATTTTTCTTTCTTTTTCTTTTTATAGTTGTGATTAGTTTTTCCTTGCAATGTCTGTTTTTTACCAGAATGTACGAGGGTTGAGAACCAAGACCAATGAAGCTTACGTGGAAGTTTTAAAGGGAGACTACGACATAATATGCTTAACTGAGACCTGGTTGCACGGAAGTATAGCCAGCGAAGAAATATTTGACAATAGATACTTGGTATTTAGGAGAGATCGCTGCGACACAGTGTTTTCTAGCAGGTCAATGGGAGGGGGAGTTCTAATAGCGGTTAAAAAGAAATTCGGCGTTGTTCATAGACCAGAGTGGAATACTGAGTTGGAAGATTTATGGATCACTATCAGATCGAGCGACAAAGACTGGGCAGATGCAAATATATGTGTGGCATATCTGCCACCGGATACTGGTGTGGAGCTTTTCCAGAGGCATCTTAACAGATGTGCTTCTGTCTGCCTAAGCTCTCCTGAATCCACTAATATTATTCTTGGCGATTACAATTTACCGTCCATTAAATGGGCGTCTGATGGAAACACCCACCCTCATCACACTCGTGGAAATGGGGCAAAGGCTGAACTCTTTTATGAAATGTTAATCCTGACTGATCTCAAGCAGTATAATCATATAGGGAACATAAATTCTAGTATCTTGGATCTTGTTCTTTCTAATGCTCCAATGCAGGTGTCTTTGGCAGATGGATTGGTGAGACCAGATGGTTTTCACCCTCCACTGCTGGTTAGCATTGTAAATTTCAGTCGTGCGAGGTATCTGGATTGTAATATGCAGCATAAACGTTACAATTTTAGGAGGGCCAATTATACTCTATGTAAAACTGACTTATCTAATTTCGATTGGTCGACTATTGATGCCCTGAATTGCAACGATGCCTTACAGACCTTATATAATGTTATATGGCAGGCGATCGAACATCACGTACCTAAACTGAAACCGAGAACACCCCAGTACCCTTTGTGGTACAGCACTTCTCTTATCCATATGATAAGGGAAAAGGATAGATATCATAAAAAGTTTAAAAAATACGGTAATGCCAAAGACAGGCAGATTTTTTCTCTGTTGCGTACTCGGGTTAAAAAGGCCATAGGCGACTGTCACAGATCATATATTTCTTCCATTGAGAGTTCTGTTAAGCACTCGCCTAAATCATTCTGGGGCTATGTTAATTCCAAGAAAGTTTCTAATGCTATTCCTCGTGAAATGAAATATCAAGGTGTCTCGGCGACAGGAGGCGATAACATCTGTAATTTGTTTTCGGACTTTTTCTCGTCTGTATTTGTTGATCCTTCAAGCTCTGGTGGTTCTGAGCTCTCTGTGGGAGGCCAATCTTTGAATAATATTTTCTTGAAAAAGACAGATCTGCTTGGAATGATGAAAGGTCTAGACGCGAACAAGGGTGCCGGTAGCGACGATATACCTAATTTGTTTGTAAAGGAATGTGCCGATGCGTTGGTGGACCCATTGTTTGCTGTTTTCCGGAAGTCTTTGTCGGAGGGAGTCTTCCCTGATTTGTGGAAGATATCAAGGGTAGTTCCAATTTATAAATCTGGTGACATGTCGGATGTGACTAATTATCGACCTATAAGTTTGCTCCCCTGTTTCGGTAAATTATTTGAAAAGGCAGTCTATCAGTATGTTTATCACCATGTGTCGCCTTTTCTCGACAGTAATCAGCACGGTTTTGTTTCAGGGAAATCGACCGGAACTAGTCTTATGGAATTTGTTAACTGTGTAAGTGAATGTGTAGATGCTAGGGTCCAGGTGGATGCAGTCTACACCGACTTTAGTAAAGCCTTTGATCGTGTCGATCACTCAAAGCTTATATGCAGATTACGGGACTTCGGAATTTCTGGTAGGTTGTTGAATTGGTTTCACTCATATCTCAGTGGAAGGGTTCAGGTGGTTTCGGTGGAGGGGTTTGACTCCGATCCTGTTGTAGTTTCTTCTGGTGTTCCGCAGGGGTCTCACTTGGGTCCCCTTCTTTTTTTAATATTTATCAACAATATAGGCGCTAAATTGAGATGCGATTACCTTGTGTACGCTGACGACCTCAAACTATTTACGAGAATACACAGCGTTGCCGACTGTGCGAGGCTGCAGACTGACCTGGAAACATTGTTAGAGTGGTGTAATAATAATAATATGTTACTGAACACTAAGAAATGCTATTCAATCAGCTTCACTCGTAATAAAAAACGAATTAATTTTACGTATAAATTGGACTCAGAAGACATAAAGCAAGTGCAGGTTATAAAGGATCTGGGACTGATATTGGATTCTGAGCTTACATTTAGGAATCACTATGAGAGCATCACTGAAAGATCTTACAGGTTGTTGGGCTTCATATTTAGGGTCACTAAGCCATTCAAGAATTCAGAAAGTATAATCGCTTTATATTATTCCTTGATTCGTAGCATACTAGAGTATTTATCTTTCATATGGTCGCCCTATTACGCCTGTCACACGGAAACCATAGAACGTGTTCAAAGGGTCTTCACAAGACTCCTCTCTTACAGAATAGGTCGAGGTGGGTATATGACTTACCGGGAGCGCTTGTCCTTCTTCGGCATCGATAGGTTGTCTGATAGGCGTGATGTTGCTGAACTAGTATACCTCCATAAGCTCATCCATGGAGATCTCGACTCGGCGGACATACAACTGCTGAGATTCCATGCTAATAATAGATTAAGGTGCACCGACTTATTTAGACTAAAAATACACAACACCAACATAGGCTATTTCCGTCCCATTGACAGGATGATGAGATCCTATAACAACATGGCAAGGGCTTTGCCTGATCTAGACTTATTTTCTGGCACGACTAGAGTGTTCAGGTCGGCAATTCAGGCTGGCATTGCTTCGCGGTCAGTCACTGACGGTATTACGTAGTCGCATGATATGTGCATCATTTTTTATTAATATACCTATAACTACTATTCAGATAAATATGTGTGTGTATGTGTATGTTTATATACATGTGTGTGTGTATATATATGTATGTATTGTTTTTTGTATGAAATATTTACCCTTTTTTATGCATAGTCTTATTAACATGTTTCCAGTTCGTGATATTGTCTGCGGCACGCATTCACTCGACTTTTGTAATGAGAAGGTACCTTACCGCCCGCCTACAGCGGCTGGCGACGAGCTCAGTATTATGTAGCAATAATATTTTTTACAATGTTATTATTTTGTTCTTAGTTCAGCGGTGCCTGCCTACTATTATTTTTATTTGTTTTTATTTAATTGTATTCCTGGATTCGCGCGCACTTCGCATTGCGCCTAGTCCACTCGATATAATATTCTTTTCTTTTCGTGTGTACTTTTTTTGTTTTGTTTTTGTTCGAACTGTCAAACTTAACAATTGACCTAATATAGTATATAAGCGAAATAACTTAAATGATACGTACCTATACTCCAAATGACTTTTGACAGATGATACAAATATTCGCATGATTCCGTTAATTATGTTACAGACGCCTGTTATTGGAGCATTGGGGGGTGCATGTGTTTTATAATATTATGTTTATCTTTGTATGTGTTATCAATGCTCTGTTGGTGTCTTTACAATAAATAAATAAATAAATAAATAAATTAACAGGCATTTCATGCCGTTTATTGATAAATAAATAAATAATAAAAGTTTGAGAAACCTGGAACTTTTTCATTTAATTTAATTTGAGATATTGTATTTTTATATATACCTACATACTCATTTTAAGGGTTCTAGCTTTTATAGTTTTCGAGATATATGAAAAAAATATGTAAAAATTCTAGGTTGCTTACCCCTGACTGAGAGAAAATTCTGAATATACAAGTTTTGTAGGCTTATGTAATATTTTCTAAAATTTTAGGATCCGTACGTCAAGCTAATCAAAAGTTATAAGGGGACACACACACACACCCTATGTTCTCCGAATTCTGAGTAAATCCATTTATGGAATATATATGCTGCGGAGCCTCTAAGTTGGTGTTTTTTTTCATAAAGTTTGAAAAACCGTTGAAAATCTAGACCTGACCATACAAATCTCACGTATCCTTGGCCTGATACTGCCGATCTGTCTCGAGAAAAAATTTCTCTTCAACAAATCGACAGTTGGACAAGTACATAGGTACAAATTTTATTATGCTTATGTTTTTTTGTATTTTTTGGGAATAAAATAAATAATAAATAAATTTTAATCTCAAACAAAATGATTGTCATAAATAAAAAGTAATTGGTAAGTACCTATAAAAATGGCAAGTTTTAAGCATGTCCTTGGTTAATGTTAACAACAACTGTTTGCTATAAGATAAGGCCATGTCCTATTTGGAAAGTGATTGCGCGTCCGAGCGTCGAGCGATCGTACAATGTTCTTAGTTTGAACGGTCCATCCGCGTTTAAGCATATTATAACGCTCGACGCGCGGATGCACACTAAAACAATAACACGCCTTTACATATGTATTTTCGACAACTTAGAAAGAGGTATTTTTACCAATACTAGTAACAGGACATTCTCAAATAGAGCTATTGTCAGGACAAGAAGGTACGAACTGTCCTGCATCCAGCTTAGCGCCTAAAGCTAAAGCCTAGCGGGTAGTTACCTTAAGAAAGATCTTAAATGCCTTAACTATATCAAACTAACTTGCAAATAATAACAAATTGTCTAATACAAACAAACTTTTAAATATGAAGTGGAAAGAAGCAGCAATGTCAAACAGGAATTGAATCCGGGACAATTGATTTAAAAATGTAGACCTAGACTACCGACCTTGGTGAATTCTAAAAATGTCAAACAAAATCATAGAGAATTTAGAGATATCTGAGAATGTTTTTTATTCGGGTGTAAGCTGATAATACCTAGAAGTTCTGATTTCGTCTTTTCACCATGGAAAAAAATCACCGTAAAAAGAAAAAAAAATCTTGTCTTACGAGTAATTTTACCTTTACTGAACTCTTCTTAGGTACAATTAATTTTATTTCGCTCCCACTTGAAATTTTCTGAGAAGGAAATTTTATCTTGCAAACAGCCCGAGTCCTTGGCTGTCTGGAGTAATTTGAAAGAGATAAATAAGTATTTTCTTCCACATTAAAATAATGTATGTATTATTATGGTTGTGGTGAAGGGCAAAATAGCAGTAGGTCAAATTTTCACATCTTAATTTTGCAGGATTTTTTACGGAATAAAATGAGATTTCAAAAGTCAGATTTGCTTTATTCATTCAAACCACAATAGTGATCTATTTAGTGATGAACTAAAATGACATTGAGATTAGTTTTTATTAAAGAATTAAAAAAATAGGATAATCTGTCAGGGCTGCGTACTGGCTCCTTTTATATTCATAATAGTCATGGACTTCCTGTTGAGAAAGTCCATGCAAGGAGCAAGAGGTATACCTACCGATAACACAGAGAGCTGATGGTCTAATGGGCGAACTGTGCGATCTGGAGTACGCGGACGACCTAGCGTTGTTCAGTACGACAGTGGAGGAATTACAGCGCAGTGTTTCAAGACTCTGCGACGAAACAGCACGCCTTGGCCTTCAGGTCAATGCCAGTACGACGGAGTTCATGGCGAATAATGCCTGCCCCGATAAACAGCTACCTATGAACATCGACGGTCACCAGGTCTCCCGGGTGGATAAATTTAAGTACCTGGGAGCTAACATTACCACCTCTGGTGACCTCGGGGCCGAGCTCCAGATACGTATCGGTATGGCAAATGGTGCCTTCAACTTCAACAACATGACCAAGATATGGAAGGCGTCGGCGTTTAGTGTCGAGACGAAATGTAAGCTGTTTGATGCGTGTATGTTGCCCATTCTTCTCTATGGGTGTGAGTCACACATCTTACTTTTGTTTTAAATTAAAATTGGACTTACGGGATCTGTGCTCTGAGCCACATGAACATCATTATCGTTAGGGCTGAGTGGAGCGCTACATTTTTAACGCAGAGGAAGGTCATCCATTTCGGCTGGCCACCCCAACTACCTCGTTAAAACACTTTTCTATTAACCATCAAATCAATGAGCATTCTACCTCTGTATGAATTTATCTGTAATGAATACCCGCCTTCCATTTATTATCATTAACTGTCCACTCCTAATATTGCTTGAATTTTTCACTGAAATAGCACATACTGTAGAATGAATTGCTGACTTTTGTCGAACTTAAAAACCGCATTTTATCAAACATTGATATTTCAAAAACACATAGATATTAGGTATGTGCATCGTTTACTAAGTATTAAGGAGCTTTTTGAGTTGCTAAAATATCAAACTCCGCTATATCGGTCATATTATATCAACGCTATCTTCCATACTGCCTATACTTACCTACTTATTTCTTTCCATTTTCCAAAGAGTCCACATATTATTCGTAGAACAGACCTTCCATCAGGTTTGCGTTATGTACAAGTTTTTAAGAGTTGATAGTTCATCATCATCAGCCTTCACTCGTCCAGTATTGGACATAGGCCTCCCTTCCCGACTTCCAGGATTCTCTGTCTCTAGCTATTCTATGCCATTGATTGTTGGCCACTCTCCTAATCTCAGACTACCTCAGCTGTGGCCTACCTGGGTTTCTATGATCAGTTCTTGTTCTCTACTCCAGGGTTCACCTACTTGTTCCATCTGTCATATGTTATTCTTCTATATGGCTGGCCCATTTCCACTTTAGTGAAGCTATTTTATGAGTCGCATCGGCAACTTTAGTCCTTTCTCTTAGAGTTTATAGTTAGACGTTGAATTTTTAAATTAAATAAGGTTGTGCACCATCTTCTTTGCTTCTGGACACTCTCCTATTCCTATTCAAATCATTTTTTCCACTTTCTACCCCTAATTAGCATACTTTCTAATTAAACATACTTTTTTTGGTCTTTGAAAGGGATTAAGAAATTACTTTATAAATTTGCCGTATATTATCAATGTCTTTTGTCAAAAACAAAGAAAAAAGGACCTATTTGCAATTTGATACATTAATAGAATTTCAACAAAATAAAACAATAAATATATTTTTTCATTTGACATTTTGCCATGGATTTTTAATAGGAGTTGTTTCGCGCTCAGCATTTTCCGCATTCGTATCTCATTATAAAAATGTCGTTTGTACATTTTCCGTACAACAGAGTAACAGATATCTCTACTACTGCATTACAATTACGACGTTAGCAAAGATATGAATCCCAGAGTTTACTATATTTTTACAGAATTGTATTCATAGCTACGTGTCTCACAATTATATTTAATTAAACAATTGTTTGCTAAACCTAGTAAATATCAGTACCTACCTTACATTAAGATACAAAATAAACCATTTTCGCATAGAATTACCACACCATTGATTAAAATGGAGTCCAGGTGAAATTTAATAAATAAATCAATTTACCCATTTCTACACAAAGGTATCTGAATAAGCGGCGGACCTTATTGCCTGAAACAATTTTTCCAGTCAACCGGTTCCGTTCAATCTGAGACATTCCAATTCTGGGTAGAAAATTCGAATAAAAACCACGTTCGACCCGGAATCTAACCCAGGATCCCTTGAGCAGAAGTGAGCTCTAGGCTTTCGAATTTCTGACCTAGAGGTTAGAAATTCACAGTCATCTCTGAAATGTCAAGTGTGAAATCAAACAATGGAATTTATCATTTGTACTTATACATACCTAGCTGACTCATCGAACTTCGTACCGCCTAAAAGTCAATAAAATATTGCTGGGTAACATAACATAGCTAACATACCTACCTACGTGACTACTCATTGTAAAAAAATCAAAAGTTATGTGTTTGTAATATACAATTACAATTTCGGTAACATTACCGCCATCTGTGGAAACATAGGGAAAACATTGATCTCTAGAATCTTTCTACCAAAATATCAATCTACCAGACATCTCCCTATTTCCCCAACAGATGGCAGTACCAGTACCGGTTAGAAAATCCGTTCCAAACTTACTTTAATATTATATTTTATATCATTTGTTATTCATTTATGCAACTTTTTATTAGGTAGTTATTCTGTTATTTGGAGCGGAGAAGAATCCTATAAATCAAACATAGTAAGAGTCTGTTCAGCCGCTCTCGAATTATAAGTGTTCGCACTAACCCGACTTTCATATTTTATATTAGAGATTGAGAATTTTTAAAAAGGTTTTTATGACCACATTATCGACCGTTGCGTTGCTTATGCAAGTAAAAGCAACAGCATCCTCTGCATATACACATTTTAGAAAAATATTCCACTTCTAGTACGAATAGGTACATAGGTATTGTTTGCTTCACACGTTGCCGAAGCCCTTTCAGCTAACGTGATCAGCAGGAAAGTGAAAAGTGGACTGTTAATGGAATGCAATGCACTTACCCCAAATCCAATGTTCTCCAAATATGTATGATCGAATCCCTTGTTTTCTGGCAGCACTGCACTTTGCTAAACTAATAATAAATAAATGTGGATGCACAAAATGTAAATGTACTTGATGAGATATGTCCGATGTGTTCTACACTTCCTAATTTGTAGCGGCGATAAAAAGCGGTTTATTCCGTGCGTGTGTTCCCGAGATGCGGTAGGTACTAACTACTGCAAGGAAGGGCCCAAATAGGAATAGGCAACAATACATGCCCTGCAATGCGAACCACGGATTGTGACATTCGACCCATGTACCTATACATAATTATGTAGGTACCTATACAATATAACATGTTCAATTAATAATATTGAACAGGTATAATTCAATGGATAATTTCAACATTTTTCTTTTTTTTTCTTCTTCTCGTTCACTTTTATGCGAATATGGGTGTAGCTTGAAGCTGATTTAACGGTATAATGTAATATAAATTTTAGTATATTATATTCAGTATATAAATTTTAGAAAAATAAATGAAATTTCAATTTTGAGAATAGTCAGATATGGAACAATACAAACATCCACAAAGAATATAATATTATGGTCACACAAGAAATACCGAGATAAAAATGAACATATTTAATACAAGTAAATAGCGCAAAGATATGCGTCTTTTCGCTTTAGAAACAGGGTCTATATTGATTTAATCAAATAAAATAAATAACAGAGATGTCATACATAAAAGAAAACAAAAAAAAAATCAATAGTACAATAATTATAGGGTCAGTATATTTTCAGTCAAAGTCAACAGCAGGTAAGCTATGTATGTACGAAATACCATTGAAGGATAGTAAAGTGAAAATAAAAATGAAAATGGAGTCAATAAGAAAAACGATCGGTAAATACAAACAACGGTAAATACATAGAATAATACACATAACGGTATTGAACAAAAAATATTCAACCCTAAAGATCCGACAACTAACCAATTGTGAGACATTAATCTCAATTGCTATAATACTTAATTATAGAAAAATTTAATTAATTGCATTATTTTAGTATGTTTTATTTAAACTGTGTGTTATGTAATAAAATATTCTAATGATAAAGCGCCATTTGTGGTGGATATCGTTGGCAGGAAGCTACCAGTGTTTAAACTTGTTAGTTTGCACCTCCTGGTACACAAGTTCCTCCACTCATTTGCATATTGTCCGAGTATCCACAGTGTATCATTTTGTTATTATTAGTATTTCAATAATTTACACTCAGTCTGTTAAAGTTTCTGGGATGTCGCTGGTGTACAACATCAAAATATGGAAGTCAAATAAGGAACAGCAGACAACTTTTACAATTTACCCTCCTTGATGTTTTGCATATTATTCTTGTTAACATAATATTTCCCTCGCTTTCTATTTAAAGGGTTGCGTGTGAATACAGTCTAAGGGTTCATAGTTAGATTTGTTTTATTTCTTAGAAATAAAAAAAACACGAACGCTTCGATTTATAACATTATAGGTACTGTGTAAATAAAGAAAAATTACAATAAATGAAAACAAGTATTTTCAATAATAAAATATGAAAATAAAATAAATATTTGAATAACTTAAAGCATTTTTATCATTCTGCACGGCAGAGTATAAAAATAAGCTTTGTTAAAAAAACTCGAGTTAAAACATCAAAATTTACAGTACTGAAGTAAGTTTACTGAGTACGGAATAAGGAAATCCGAAGGGTAGGTATGCGAAGTTGAAGATGTTGTCAGATAGAAACGATAGAGAAGAAGGTTCTAAAACAATCATATGTCCTGTATGGTAGACACAAGATCTGTAAAGGCAGCTAGAGATGACATTCAACAATATGGCAGGCTTCTAGGACGACTACACAAAAGATGGAAGGATGGTTGGGAGCCCACGTCACAAGAAGCAAATAATACAGCAGAAACAGTACAGGCCAACAGGTTTAGTAAAAGAAGATGGCAATCTATGTCTGCTCTGAATAAAAGTTAGGCTGATTCTCTTCGTGATTGCGATAAGGTAAAACAGAATAAAGTATTCCAACAAAATATTTACGAGTATAAGTTCTGGATATATGTGGAAAACACCAAGACTAAAAACTAACATAAATGTATGCTATTCTTTACTGATATGTGAATTTAGTATCCTTCAAAGATGAAGACAATTTTTTCCTCAAATCTGAGATATGATACTTACTCACAGTAGAAATCACAGACAGGTGAGAAACAATTTTTTTAAACATAATCATAATATTTGCCTGAACATCTTTTTTTTTTCTGCACAGTGAAGATTAAATTAAACAAATTCAGAACTCAAGAAAAAATAATATATAATTTTATAAAGATACAACTTTTTGTTTGATTTTTTTTTTCACAACATTTTTTTTTAATTTGTCTGCAACACATTAAACATTTTTTCTCGTTTCATTAACAATTTGTTCCGTAAACTGTTCTTAAGGAGGAAGTGTAACACCCAGTAGAACAATATTATCTTTCTGCCTTTATATCTGTGAGGAAGAACGTATTATTTTGGGTAGGTATAGTTTCTTACAAAATTACCAAGCCTGAATCGTCACCGCAAAAATGCTTCATTCTCCCATGTAAAAGTTTTGTTTTGTTCAATTATGTAGGGCGATTCGTCTCAAAGGATTTGTGTGTTTCCCATTTTGCATACTCACTGTTTATATGTATAAAATATTTCTCTTTACAAACAAACATTTGGCCGAGTTCATACAGCCTCTTCAATTTTTTCAAGAAATTTATAAGGCGTGCAAATATTATTAGAATAAATAATTAGATTTTTGACTTTAAACAGAAAAATAAGGTTTCAGTAACAATTTCGCAAAAAAAAAAATGTGTACACGTAACATATTATTTTTGCCTTTTTTCCAAGATTGCGAATTTGTTAATTATATCTGTTTGAAATATTCATTTAATATAATATTATTTTTGAAAGCATGTTTATAAATGAAAATATGTAATTAAATTTTGAAAGGACGATCACTACAATATTATCTTGAAAATAAATTTCTTTTTCATAAATATTTGAAATAAGTTGGTTCGATAAAATTTTCTCAAATGATTATTAATTTTTTCAAAAGTTCTTTTATTCGTTCTTTCATTATATTAAGCGACAAGCGTAATAGCCTAAATTTTACAGTCCCTTGTTCAACATGGTTTTTGTTTTCTTGGATCACTCTTGAAACTAATTAATCTTCTTTTGATCTCTGATCTTACAATTTCAAATATAAGTACTGAGAAATCATGACAATAAAATATTTTTATAAAAAAAACCTTTTTCATACATAATTCGTATTCAATTTTGTTTCTTGTAGAAAGAGTAGGTATCGATTTTCTCGTCGTTAAAAGTTCGTAAAAGTTCGCAAAGTCCTACCATGTAAATAAATCTGTTAATTATGAAGATTTTTGGAAGGTCATGCATAATGATTCTTTTGCAAAGACTAAAGCGGGCTTTTCACCAAGATAATCTGCTTGTTTTTCATTAAAATTATGGTAATGCTGCATCGTAAAATTTTTATATATCAATCCGGTGAAGGGGTTTCCCGTTAACCGGAGGTTGAGCCGTTTAACCCTAACGGAGAGGGCCTGCACGGAATCATAAATGCTACATTATTAACGGGCCTGTCTCTGGAGTCAGCAAGATATTTACGCGTGGTGCTGATAATCACGTGAAGTTTTTATTGGGTTAGGTGGGCTCTGGGACGGCTGCTTTACAAGATAAAATCATAACGATACCAGACTGCTCGTAATGTTGAGCTGAATGATATGCTTTATGTTTGAACCGCAATTCGGTCAAATTATATTAGGTTATTATAGGCTTAGTACCTATTCCCAATTATTTATACAGATTAATAATCCATAAACAACAGATTCATTCCAAAAAAGTCACGTTGGAATGAATCTGTTGTTTATGGATTCCCGTTTTGTAGATGTGGTCTTTTGTATTATTTTATTTTTAACAAGATTTCCCTACAGACGGTGTCCTGTAGTCCTTATTATGAATATTGATTTCGTATTTGTGATTTATACAAAAAACGTATAATAAAAATATGTTTGAATGTAAAAAAAATATTCCTGAAAGCTTGAAACAAAAATCTGTCAAAAATCTGCGTACCAATATTTTGAAACAACAAATTAATGGAAGTCATCGGCGTTGTTCTCAGTAGGTAAATCCGTTCCATGCTAACTTTAATATCAAATTTTCGAATTTTTAATAATTATTATTCAGTTATCCGGAGCGGAGAAGAATCCAAAGAACCATGCATCATAAAAATTTGTTCAGCCGATCTCGAGTTATAAGTGTTCGCACTTACCCAACTTTCTTTTATATTATACCTACATTGTATTGCAACGTGATGTTGCTGATTGCACCTTGGGTAAATTCAAGTATGGCATGATTCCCAAAATAAAAAAAGCGATTGATTTTTGTGGATTATGTTTATTAAAGAACGAAAAATCTTTAAATTTATCCACATAACCCAAACGAGTTAGGCATGGGCGTTGGGCGTCCCATGAATGTTATTCTCTTCTGACTTTCCATTTCAATCTCTTGCATAACGTACGAGGTATTTGTTGTAAAACGTTCAAATACTTGTGGTTCTTACTTGTGATACTTCTATCATTTAGAGTATATCTCAGCAGTCTCATTGTTGAAAAATATAAGAGAGTATTTTGCTTTCTTTACAAACATAACTACAGTGAAATATTCAAACATAAGTTAACAACGTTTGGCTCGAGTTCACTCTGTTCACATGTTGGGAATTTTTATTTTTGTTCGTATACCACATACCTTAACTGCTGGTTAACAATGGGTTTTATTTAGCAACTTATTTAGTTACTGAATTCACTTCGCTCCCACTGTGGTGCAAATGGATGCCTCAAAATTTCTCCAAGCCTCTCATTCTAGAGCTTGTTGTCAATTTCAATCAACCATTTTGTAAAACCGCATTGTTTATGTTGGCCTGTTTCATATTCTTGTCCCGTACCTACTGATTGTAGAAGAGGCTTGCATATTCAACATGCTGAGAAAAGGGCCAAGTCAGCTTAAAACGCGATTTTATATGCCTGAAATGATTGGTTTCTGTGTAGTTTTGGCGCGTAGAGTCTCATTTGAGACATAATGGCGTGGTCTATACCAAACTAAAATCTGTCGCAAAAATCTTTTCTTCACACTAAGAAGTTTCCTCAGTAGAGCCATTGTCAGGAGCCAGGATTAACATCCATATAATAAGACTAGCGAAATCCACGCATCAAAGAAGGAACGTTTGGTTTTGGTGAATTTCTCTAATATACTTGGCCCTTATTCTCGTAGCGGTCTTAATACGCTCTTATCTTGATTGAGAATAATAAAATGGCGGATTGGTATTCACAAAACAAGATATCTAGTAGATATCTTAAAAATTCGTTATGTTTGAAATATCAGTATGAAAATGATCCAGTTCAAGATAGGATTATGATTAGATTCCGATAGTTTTGTGAATACGACTGCTTGCGATCGTTTCTTAATCTTATCGTTAAGTGATTTTTAAGTGATTTTTAAAAGCGATTGATTACGAGAATAGCCCTACTTATTATATTATTTTTACAGCCTTTTATCAAGTAATTAAGCTAATTATTTAATCTATGTTAAGTTCCCGCACATACAAATCCCTTCTTAATGGTAGTTTATTACAAGTTTCAAGGTAAACAATACGAGTCTCGCACAGATAATCGAATAGTATCTACCTACTCGTTACTCTGTATGATATAGTCGAGTGTGATGAGACTTACTCTATTAGGGACTCTCTCAACTGGAATCACATATCTACGCAAGTTACCTACCGTCCTGTATGTTGTATCATTACACCAGTGAATATACATAATAATAATAATTACGCCGAGCAATGTATGTAAATTCTCTAATCTCCAGACTTTAAGTTCGATTAGGTTAAACTTTAGAGTTTGTATTAAGTTTTTGATTACTTCCACCAAGATTAACATCTTTGGAATGTAGGTACATTGGTTCCTATACTGAAGTTCCTATACTATAAAACTGTCATTGTGTTACAAGCACACGAGATACCAACATACACGGTTCACTATAGATATATCTATTTATCTAAGCATCCATAAATATCAATAAACTTCAATTTTTTTGTAACCACAAGTGCTACTGAATAAATTTTTCCATTCAAAGATGAATTATCTACCCCTGCGATAAAAAATCTTTTTACTATTTGAATTGGGATAGGTAAGATTAAATTTTGCTCAAGTATTTTTTTAAATTAAAAGAGATATAATATGGAAAAAATTACGTTATTTAAATGTTAAGTTTGTACTTTCTTTGTTAAAAAATAATATATATTTAAAAAAAAGTTTAAACAGTTTAGTTTTTTTTAAGAACCTGGGCTCACCTAATGTGAACACGAATACTTACCTACACTTTTGACATATTTCACAGACACAGTTTTTTTTTTTCTTTTATGGCATTTCATCCACAAGGGGGGTGGTTTGGCCATAGACACAGCTTGTGTTGTGAAAAAGGAATATGATCGGGACCAGCGGGATCGAACCTAAAACTCCGCTACGTAAGTCGGCAACTGAATTGCTAGGCTACCAAACAGTTCAAATTGCATCAATAATGTCGATTTGATGAAGTTGATTGTTGATTGCTGCAGACTGTCAAATCTTGCTTACTTGATCTATGTCAGAATCCAAAACTTAATGTATGAGAAAGATGCTTTTTTTTAATTAGGTAAAAAATAAAGTAAACCTATCAAAACAACGATTGAAAAAATAAACTGAATTAAAAAAAACAAAATGCGTTAATAATACTGTGTACCAATTCCATACTAATTTGTTAAACGACATATTTCTGTTAGCTACGCGACTCAAATAGGATAGGTAAGGAAACTACCTGTAAGTATATTGTATTTTTCATTTTCATTAATCAATTTTGGTTAATAATTATTATTATGTATATTTTTACTCAAAAAAGTGTTATATTATTATTATTTCAAATAATTTATTCATAAAATCACAATATATCATATAAAGCATACATCATTGTAAAAAAAATTAATAAAAATAAAATTAAATACAATGCTATATACTAAATATAAAAATATCGGTATTATCTCTCATGATACATCACGATGTAATGTAATCATGAGAGATCTTCGAACTACAGAGAAAGGAACCTTCTTAACATCCTACATGAGGACAACAGAACTGCCTTTTGAATGGCATATCTGAGACCACAACAGATGCCAAGTTTCCCTAGATTTTCTTTAAGTGATTTAGGAATAACTTCAATCGTCGATATCACTATAGGTATTATGTGGGTGGTTGATGTATGCCACATATCCTTGATTTCGTGAGCAAGATCAAGATATTTAATTATCTTGCTTTGCTCGGCTTTTTTCAAATTTTCGTCATACGGTATAGTGATATCCCGTTCCAACGATCAACCAATACAATGTCCAGACGATTCGCGTTAATCGTTCGGTCAGTTTGTATTGATATATCCCAATATAACTTTGTATTACTGTTTTGCATTACCGAAATTGGGGTGTATCTATAATATTATTATTATTATTACATAAACATGGCATTACGTCACGTAGTATCTGTAAAAAGGTAATTCAAAATCGAGTAAAAGTATTATTATTATTTCAAAACATTTATTTATTAAATCACAATATATCATATATCATACATCATTGTATAAAAATTAATAAAAAATAAATTAAATTAAAATTAAATACAATGCTATATAATTTATTATTATTATTAACTAGATTCTAATAAAAAGTGGAAAAAAATCCTTGATAACCTTTGAAATAAAATAATGTTTTGAGAACGAATTAGATACCTACCAATAGATTTGATAAGTATAATAATTATATAGATACCGTCTCGGATGAGAAAAAAAACATAAAAATATTTTAAAGCTTTGAAATAAAATAATTCAAGGTATCTTATCTAAATTTTATTTTTTTCGAAGGCGAATAAAACAATCCATCTTCATAATATAATTATGTGGTGAAAAGTAAAGAGGGAGAAGAGAGAGAGGGATGCGAAGAAGAAACGAAAGCAAACCTGTGTTTCCACATTTAATCTAAAAGCTTTGTGTCCCTAATGTAATTATCATTCCTTCATTTTAATATTTGATTATACCTACTTATAACACATTTTATAGGTAGGGACACACGGTAAAAAGATTATTAAAATAAACCAGCGATTAAAATTAAATTGAGTTAAATATATGCACGAACCTTGTCTAATGTAGAGTATTTTCACGTGTTTTCGATGATTTTCTATTCGAAACGCGCTAACATAACATTCTCCCACTAAACCCCACTAAGGGGGCGTTCAAGTATTACGTAACGCAATTTTTGAAGATTTTTTACCCCCCCCTCCCCCCCATGTAACGCACCGTAACGTTTTTCTGTACCCCCCCCTCCCCTAAATGTTACGTAACACCCAAGAGACTATTTTTTACTGAACTTTCGTATAATACTATTTATATGTTCCATAAATTTTTCTTTTGCTGTTTTCCAAATTTCGTTAGTATTTTTTGGCATAGCTGCATTGGCAAGCCAGCATGCATGAGAGCCTTTATAGTCCAAGAACAGTTGTTGATGATGTAAATTCTCCACTTTTGAGGACATTATAGTATCAAAAACTCACTTTAACAACACTAACTACAAGCAATTTGTGTTTATGTGTACTACGTGTTTAAAGCACTAACTGGCACTAACGAATACTGACAATGAATAAAATAAAAATGACGTAAGTATAATACAGTCGAGGGATTCCCCGTAAAAAAAATAAAGGAAAAGGTTTGCTAACTTGGTAGGGCGAAATAAAAATTACATACAATGCAGTCGAGGGATTCCCCGCAAAATATAAACGAAAAAGGTTCCTAAGGGTTAAAACACGTCGAAAGCTGATTCCGACCCGCGCCGACAGGCGCAAAGAATGTTTTCTATGGTTTCAATGCATTTAAATGGACATGCCGGAAAGCAGGTTTCTGCTTTTGCATCCATTTTTGTATCCCCATTCAAATGCATAGAAACATTCTTTGCGGTCGGCGCGGGTCAGAATCAGCTTTCTACGTGTTTCCACCAAAAGCTTTAACTTCGGAGAACAAAATAAAAATGACGTACGCTACAATCGAGGGATTTCGCGTAAAACATAAACGAAAAGGGTGTCCAACTTCGGAGGAAAAAACCAAAAATGACGTACAGTACAATCGAGGGATTCCCCGTAAAACATAAACGAAAAGGGTTGCCCAACTTGGAAGATTTATTTCCCATTTTTTTTTATTTAAGAAAAAAAAACCGTTACGTGACGCGTTGTTCGAACCCCCCCTCCCGCCCTTGTAACGCACAGTAACGTTTTGCAAGACCCCCCCCCCCCCAAATTGCGTTACGTAATACTTGAACGCCCCCTAAGGGGCATATTATACAGGGAGGCAAAAAGAGCCCTCAACAGCGCTCAATCCATGATTTGCTTCCACACCATGTACAAATCTCTCAGACCCGCCTTGAAGGAATGCAACACGCCAAGAGAGGGTCGTTCTTGTCTTTCAAAGAGGGTTTTTATGTACAAAAAAATATCATAGATTTTATGAAAGTCTGACTTTAAATGTTTTTTCTATACATACATTTCTTTATTATTCCTTTCTATATATTATTAGAAAATGGGTAAACAAGGAACCCGGCGCCGTCGGCTTTCGGATGACGCAATGCATGTCTGGACACGGGGTCTTTGGCACCTTCCTCCACAAAATACAGAAGGCACCAAACGGAGGATGTACATATGTATGTACTGCACGTCCGAGACTGATGACGCTGAATATACCTACCCTCTTTGATTGCGACGGTAGTAAAGAAAAAGAGAGGATCTGTATGAGTCCGTAGACTGCGATCTCAATACACTAGAAAACTTGATAGAACGAATGCTGAAATTGCCAGAAACATGGAAGGCCATTGAGGGTTTTATGGAGGTGATTATGAAGAAGACGAAAGAAGACCATCGCTGACAACATTTGCTTCCCGGGTAGACCGAAAGGTGGGTACCGGGCTGCAAAAGAAGAATGAGGGGTTTTAGCCGGTAGGAGTCCGGCACTACCGCTTAGGTGTTCTTGGAGGATTTCCCCTCATATTAAAAAAAAACTCTTTTACCACTGTCACTGTGTCTTAGTGGGTGCATGCATGTTGGGTTGATATTTATCTTTTAAATTGACACTTATATACAAATTTAATATTGTAGTACGAATCAAACAACTAAGAAACAAGTAAAAAAATCTTTATTTAAAGTCGTATCAAGAAAACATTTGCACAATGGCATTTTTTAAAGTAAACAGCGCCTGATGGAATTTAGGTATTGAGCTGAATGTTATTATTAAGGAGAAAAAGTAAAAAAAGCCAGTTATGTTAACGAAACATTATTTACAAAAGAAGTTGGGACACAAACGCAATATAAATTGAAATTTAAACAAGCCAATGTGTACAAGGAAGAAAAAAAAACAGGTTAATATTTCTATCAGACACCTTGTTTATAGTTATATATCCCATAAGTTAAGAATTATTTCAATACTACTAATACTCTTAATCATGTATGGATGTGAAACGTCGAGAAAAGAAGAATGTACCTAGTATAATGCAGTAGAGATGAGAACTTTTAATGAAGAATATGTGGAAAAACTTTGTGATATACGGAATGAAATGAGAATATTAGGAAGGAATATGGTATGGAAGCTACTTTTGCGACAAAGATGAAAGTCGATAAGTTCAGATGGTTTGAGCGTGTGGTAAGAATGGAAGCAAACAGAATGACAAATAATAAATTTAAGGCTGTAAGGAAAGGTATAAAAAAGCGTGGACGACTGAGAATGACGTGTATCGAACACATCGATTCCGTCCTTAAGAACGGCCCGGTCAGAAGTAAGAGAAATAGGAGAGGTTGTTTGAGATATGGTATGTCAGTTGAAGAAGCGAAAGATGTGTGTTTGGATAGAAGCGAGTCGAGGTCCCTTCTCTCTGCCTACCCCTTACGGGACACAGTGTGATGGGTAAAAAAAAAATCTATCTTGTTACTAATTTTAATAGTAAACAATAATTATTAATCATAGAATTGCGTCGTTTTACATACTTGTGCATTTATGAGAAATAGATTAAAGAAAATAGGCGGGTTACATCGGGGCATTCGTGCGTGCGATAAAAAAAACATTTCTATTTATATTCTCAGAATAAACTCCTCCGTTTCACGGGACATTTATCTCATTATTGAAATGCGATGAATTATTAATTCCTAACATCCGAATGCCGTTAACTTTCTATGGAACCCAAGGCTTGTTAATGACTATAATTCCCAACATCCGCTCATTCTTGTACGTCGAAGTTCTGTCTTCTGACTTCGAGCTATTATTTACCTACCTTCTTTAAAAGCTTTCTATTGAGTTAAATAATACTCTTTATAAATCATTTGCATCGTGACTCTTGTACACAAAGTCGTTTTTTGTACGCAAACAACATTGTTGAAAACTCAATACTCTCAAGGTTCTCAGAAGCTACAGAGCTACTTGGTAACCTTTTCTAGACTAAGAAACTTGGGATATTTATGATTGAAAAATTTAGCTTTGTTTGTTTTTGTTTGTTTTTCAATAAAAATGAATCTGTGCTCACTCGAAGTGAACACAAATACACTTTTGACATCTTTCACACTAAGCTAATGCTTGTGTCGTGAAAGCGGAAATGGTCGGCACGGCCGACTTTGGGGTCAAGCAAGTAATATAACTATGACGCTTTGTTTAAAAAAAAAAACAGCAACCGTAACACTAAGAACGCAGTTAGGTAATTACTCGCATAATTAAGCATGTTTAATGGTGACGAAATGGGCTAAGTTTGAATTAGATCGCAGCTAGATCGTATTAAGATCGTTTTGTGAATAGTCTCCCTGGTTTCACTGAAAAAAAAAAACAGTTTACAACCTTATAAATATTTACATTTCTTAGGCTTAGGTATGGTCACAAGAATCTAGATAATTAGAACGTTGTGCACCAACAAAGCCAATAGGCAAAAAAGATGAAACATTAACAAAAATGGATATATTCATAACCTGGCGTCAAATACATGACAGCAGTCGCAGTCTTTAAATTTGGTTGCTCTCTTGTTCTCAATAATTTCCAACTTTTATCTCTATATTTCATTAATTATTGAATATCTACTTGTTGTATACATGTGATTTTTTGACATGTTGAACATGTCGAGAATTCGCATGATTAGGAGTTTCGGAGACTTAAATATTACCACCAAATGGTGAACGTTGTTAACGTAAAGTGATCACACTAAGCCAGCCTTCGAAACAACAGTAGAAGACGGTCGTAAGCCCTTAGAAGTTTTTTTCCATTTAAAAATCGAACATCAGTAATGAATTGTTAGAGTCATTAGTTGTAACATATTTGTAAAATTGTTGTAGGTATATATACCTACCTATTGTATGTAATTCCAAAGCAATAAGTAAACCACCATACAGTATGTACAACGATGTGACAAATTGCGTATTTGATGGTACAGAGATAAATGTTATCGTATGTATATTGAAGTTGAACACATTTATGTATCTTCCTTAACTTCCATACATGTATGATTTTATTATATTTTGTGATATTTCACTATGAATACGACATCATTATCGATGGAAAAAAACATCGTCACCGATCGTAAACGATTTTTATGATGCTTTTCAAAATGATACATATCCCAAATTTACATTTTCATCATCGCTCAGAGAGATTATACGAATATATATTTTTATTGTATACAAAATCCAATTATTTGAGAACAACTTTTTATTACCGATAGTGGTTGTTTATTTTAATTTCATACCGCCGTTATATGATTGTTGTACTGCGAATTTATGGGGTTTCACATAAAAACTGATTATTTAAATGTTGTGTTGATATTATTTATACTCCTCAGTTACGATTTACGATTTTCCGCATGTAGAATTAAATATTATTTTATTGCTTCAATGTTCGACAATAATTTGATATTTCTCTCTAAAAGGTTATTCAGCTCATAATTTTATATGTCGTATTAAAAAACTGCAGTTATAGTAGTTATCTCAGTAAACCACTTTTCTACGAAAAAGGTCAAGGGACAATGAATTTTGTATAACTGCGACTAAAATAGGTCTATTGCGACATCTCTTAATTCGTTCATGAAGCGCTGTCTCTTATTATCTCTTATCTCCAGCGGTTGTTTACAGAGTCTCTTCCAGGCTTCTGCCCATACCACAAAAAAACTATTTTATCTTGGTTTTACAGCCTCCAAAAGGTGGATGAGCCCACGACAGGTAATCTCTGTGGAGGTACTAGGAGTATTCACCATTTCCATATACTCTACAGCGGTATCGGTTGCATCCTCATTTCAAACATCTTTAACCATCAATCAGTACTTACTCCTTTTAAGACTTAATTGTAAGTAGCTACCCATTTGCTGGACTATAAACGAAGCCTTTACCATTGAGTCATCCCAACATCAGATAGAGAAACTGTGGAAAGAGGACTGAATGTTGAATACATATGAAGGCATCTGAGTAAGAAAACATCTTCAATCATTCCTTATTGTAAAAATCTTCAATGGTTTTGTTGAGTGATAACTGTGGAAAATCTCAGGTCGACAAATATCTCAACGAATTGTAAAAATAATTAGTTGTTCTATGAATTATTTAATACCTCGACAAGTTTTGCTCGCACAGGTCCTGTATGGTGTCACAGGTGGTGAAGAAACTTTTTATTCATCTACGACCATGCAGGATCTATGCCTGCGAAACAAGTTAGGGTAAATGATTTACGAAAAACATCTGCAAAAATATCAATCAAAAGGAACAGACTCTTCTTTGGAAGTTTGATTTTGGGAAATAGTGACAAGGTGATATCTGTCGCAGCGTATTGAGGTGGATTAAAACCTTTTCAGACAATTTGTTTAGTAAATAGTGAAATGAAAATAAATGCCAATAAATTATGTAAGATTAAAAAAGTCAATAAAGAAATTAAAAGCTTAGGTAATGATAAAACAGAGGTTGAAAAATGTAAAAAAAACAGTATCGTATTTTGGACATCCAAAAGTTGTTTATTATAAAGGTGGAGTATATTTACACAAAAAAATATGAACAGAAAACATGAAACGTGTTCTGAAGGTTGATTTCCCAAGTGTTCGTTACACTCGAGTTTCCTATTACTGATGCCGAGAAAATTTCGATGTTCAGTTTGTCAATGCCGCAATTAATTTTTATTGAAAGTGACAGTTAACAAAAACATCATTTCGTCATTAGGAAGTAAAGTATCTTTTTTTGTACAACATGTGAACTCTTAATAAGTATATGTGCATTGTTATTATTATCATTAAGTTGATTGAATTAAGGTAATATGTTTTTGCATTCATGTTGTTGAATATTTTATTAATGCGTTTATTTACTCAATGTTAGCGGTGCTTGTCTCTCGAACACGAGTCTTCGACTCTATCGGGAGAGAAAAAACGTTTATTTTTTCTATTGTTATTTTTAATGTTTATAATGTGATTTCTATTATTTCTGTACAGAGAATAAATTAAATAAATTAAAAATTTTTTTTTTTCTTCTCCGCTAGCCTAGTGCAATTTTATTCGGCTTGAACTTTATCTTTTAATTCCATCCAAAATGCTCTCTTGACCATCATTACTTACTGTTTTCTTCTAGATCTTATATTATTACAAATAAGGGTTAATGCTTGATACATGGACTTCGGGGTTGGTGACCCGTCTTGTCGGTATGCATCTCCATCAGTTTGTTTTTTTTTTATTATATTGCTGCTCTGTATCATAGTGATATTTTCATTCTGTTTTATTATTTTTAATTTTTTAGTTTACTATTGTCTTGCTCGTATATTTGTGATTGTTGTTCATTTTGCATGCATTTTATTTATTTTAATGTATTATTAGTAAGCACCTTATTATCTGCCAATATGACTTGTGTGTGCGAATATAGACAAAGAGATGCGATAGAAATATTGTTTCCTGTATAATTGTAAGATTTTTATTTTGTTAAGGACTAAAAAAAAGAGGAAAAAAATGTATTGTGCTTGTAGCTTAGTTCTGACTATTGTTCTTTTTTCATGCATTTTAATTGTTATAATTTATTGTCTTAATTTGATATTATTTTATTTATCTGTGATTCTTTGGATGTGAGTTTAAAGTTTGTTTTATGTGCTTTTATTGTGTCTGTCATATTTTATTTTATATACCTGTGTAATTGATAAACATGTAAATAAATAAATAAATATCAGATTTTGGAGGCAACTGCGTTGGTAGCCGAACAGTTGAGATTCTAACTAATGGACAATCTAAAGTTGAAGTAGATTAAGTTTATTGGCCTAACTAACAATAACCGTCACCTGCACCTACACAATATTATTAGTTATAGTTATTAATGAGGCTTTTAACAAAAGTAAATTAATATTAAGTATATGAAAAAAATAATGATTACAATAAAATAGTTTTTAAAACCAAAATGATTTTCTGCTATAAAACGATGTTTAAAACCACAGTGATTGTTTTTATACCCGAGTTTTTATTTTTTTTTTCGTCGTCGAGTGATGGGTTACAGTAAATAATTTAAACGCTGATAAATCTTAATATTGAAATTATTACTATTAGGTATGCAAAGTATTAAAAAAAATTAAGCTAAAATGGCATATTATCAGTGGCGTAAACACAGGGTGGCAGGGGTGGTGAAATGCCACGAGCCTCCGACCCTAAAGGGCCCCGGCCTGAAAGAAATCAATTACAACAGAACGATTTTTACTGTGACCCCGTCCAGAAAAAATTGCCACGGGCCTCAACAAATGGTTATGCCATTGCAAATTATTATTATAATCGTTATGAATATTATCACTTCCAGACGTGTTTGAGACATGCTGAATGAAAGTTAACCGAATAGAGCGCTGTTTTTTCTCTCATCGTGTTAGGCCCCGAATACGAAGAAGACCATCTTATATTGTGTTTTCTTCTTACAAAGCAGGGATGAGGGGTAACTGAAAAGATCATAATTTTCAAAGGAGAATTATTATTCTATATAGGTATATGATGTTTATTTTTTATTCTTTAATATTCAAAATATCGTAATTATACTGTAAGCATGTTAGGTGGAAAGAACGTAGGACTTTGATTTGTAAACATTTGACTTAAGTGAACTTTTGTCGTTTCCACTTTTAAGTCAGTTATTATATGTATAGCTGTAAAGGAACTTTGTATTTAAGTACATACTTTCTTTATAAAATATTTTGAAGTCAAATCGATTGCCATCGACTTTTATGAGTATGTATTGACTTTCAATTGAAACTTTGCACTTAAATCACTTCGTTTTCATAAAGTTGCGATCATGTTATATGTAGGTGTGTTATAAAGAAAAATTCCTTTAGAAGTTTTCTTTTTTATGAAGCATATTAACGATGTAAAATTACGCATCAGTGAAAATCTGAGAAAAAAAAGTAATTTCAAAAAGTCTAAAAATGGTTAATTTTTTCTTCATAACTTCGCCTTTAGGATCTAGTAGATTTTGTCAGCACGGAATAGATCTTAATTTTAACAAGAGAGGAGTACCTACCCCAAATTTGATCATCGATTGGAAGTGGGTGATTTTACATGACAACTTACATTCTTTTTCCTTCTCATGATCGTGTGGATCTGTTTGTGCCGTGGTTTCAAAATCATGGGAGATCGATGGCCAACTGTTTCTCGTTCGCATGGTGGTCTTATCGGGGGTTTTCTTCCGTTAGTGATGTCTTGAAGGGTTTCACGTGGAGTTCTGTGGTCCTACTTTCTGTTCAGATGTTGAAAACGATAATTCCTCCGTTGATTTTGATTAGGTGGCTGTTTGACTATCCCAACTGTATTCAGTACCATGTTTTTGTATCAAATCATATTATATCATATTTGTTTATTAACAAAATGAACGGACAAGTGGCTTTTAATACAAATTTTACAAATTTAAGAAATGACAAAATTGCACAACTTAAAATTAAAAAAAAAACTCAAATTAAAAAAATAAACTCACTAAACTCAAATTAAGAAATAACAAAATTACTCAACAAAAACACAATAATTAACAAAATAAGTGGCATCCGCAAAACCTCACAAAAGAAAGGGTGGGGAAGGAAAAGGGAAACATTCGTACGGAAGAAAACTACAATCCAGAGCCGCACCATAGTGCCGCACAAACCTACTCACAGCACATCTTCTAACAGCGTACACTGAATCACAGAATATATCAATATCATTACAGAATTTACATCCGCAGCATTGCAAAAAGAATTCTCCCAATCAGTTTCGCCAAGTATCTCATTAATTACGCCGTAGTCTCCCTTTAAAAAATTTCTGTATTCTATGGATTCAGTGCTGCGAGCAGGCTGACCACTCAGAAGGATGCGGATATCAAATGGAGATGATGGGTATCTACAGGCAACAGAGGTTCAGCAGAGCCATTAACGAATACACCTGCCATTTGCGTTAATATGAGGTCTAATATAACATTATTTACATTTAAATGAGGATGGAGGAATATATGTGCAGCCCATGAGAGGTCTTCGCTTCAATTTGAGCGCGACAAAACTTGCTCAACATCGTTGTATAAAGGTCGGATGAAAGACACTGTGTATTCTCTCCTGACAGCCAGCAAAACTCCTCCACCACGTCGCTTGTCGCTATTTGACGGGCCTCTGTCCAGCCTGAACACATTGTAACTGCCAAAACCGAGCTCAGCGTCAGAAATTCCATCATCCAACCAAGTTTCAGACAAAGCTATGACGTCACAGTCTACGGCATATCATATGGCATATATATATCATATCATACCAAATCAAATCATATCATATTACATCATATCAAATCACATCAGATGATATCATATAGCTGTAGGTAAGTAAACCGGTTTTGGGAGTCTTAAGAACTTACAGTTTAGTCTCACCATTAGAACGTTTATTTTTTAAGCTGGGAACTATTGAAACTCAGACCACCGGAGAATAGCGGACATGGAAAGTAAGTAAGTGACTAGTTTAAGTGCTGGTTATTAAACAAACAAGAAATGAAGGATTAAACTTGATGAGTTGAAAAAGTAAAAAATAATTATAGAAGTCAATAAGAATACTATGAAATCGAGACAATGTTGAGAATTCTAGTGACAATATTTTGTAATCGATTAATTGAAAAAAAAAAGATGAATTCTATGGTTGGGCACCACTTTATTGAACGAGAATAAATGTGGTTAAAAAAATATTACATAAATAGGTAGGTATATATCACATAGAAACAAAACCATTTTCCCATCAAAACTATAAAGGTACCTCCTAACGGTTACGGTGTAATGCAATTGGGGAGTTTGGATTTGGAATCCAGTTTCCTCACATGCGCAATGTGCATACTTAAATGTTCCATGTATTCATTAATTTTTCCCAGCAATGCTTCTTAGATTCTTCATTTCTGATTATTGTTATCGAATATGTAACAACTAATGACTCTAACAATAATTCATTACTGATGTTCGATTTTTAAATGGAACAAACCACTACGGGCTTACGACCGTCTTCTACTGTTATTTCGAAGGCTGGCTTAGTGTGACCACGTTAACAACTTTCGCCATTAGGTGGTAATGTTTAAATCTCCGAAACTGAGAATTTTCGACATGTTCTTCTCGACAATTTTTGTTATGGTCCCTATTTGGTGCGGCCCTTTAATATAAAAATAAAATGCAATTGAGAGAATCATCCCTGAAAAATAAAAGAAGATTCTTATTGCTTTTTAGATCAATTCCTTTGTGAATATTTTTTTTGAACAATAACAAACGGGATAAAATTGTACATTACAACATTCCTAAAACATCATTTAAAAAAAAATGTTTAATAGGATTTGTTTTTTATGTGAAAAAAAAACGTTTTTAGTGAGATTATTGTTAAATAAATAAATAAAAATACAATAGAACAAAGTCAGAAAATTGCTCAGTCGGTTTGAAGCAGCCGTTTAATTCGGTTAGTGCACATCAAAGCAGAATGTTTTACAACGAAGAGATTATCACCTTGCTACTGCCTCGATCTAATTATGCAAATTGGCGTTAAAATTAATAATATGGTAGGGGAAAGGAGTTTGTGTGTAAAAGATTTCAACTGCTTAAAGCAACGATGTAATAATATTAACCATGTTACTTTATCCTTTATAGTTGCACTCTTCTCAATGTCAATGTATATAGAGTAGATCAGAAAATGAGGGAATTATACTACAGCTTACATATCTATTAACATTTTCTTTACTCATACCCATGTAGCTACACAGTTTGTATCCTATAACGTACCAAGATATTTCAGGGCTAGCAGAAAACCCTTTCGAATGAATGAACGAATATTTCTTTTTTGACCCCATTCCTCTGCGATCGTTTTGTGCAATATTGACAACCCCCCCACACACCTTATCCAAATTCTTAACCTCTGTCTCGAAGTAAAGGAAAACGGTGTGAGAGGATCCGCCTCGTCTTCCCAACCTTGATGGGAGGAAGAAGAGCGTTCTCCTTGGCCGACTGTCATTCGTCATCCGTAATACGTGTCCCAGCCGTGTGTATCTCTTCTCTTCAAAGGTTAAAGTCATGGGATTGCGCTGGGTGAGCCGGATCCTTATAACCAAGATTCTCCTGAGGCCCTTCGTTTCAAATGCAGATACTTTTTAGGCCTGGGCCTTAGTCAGGTGCCAGGAATCCCATTCAGGCAGTGGCGAATTTGCCCTAAGGCCCAGTAGGCCCGGGCCTAGGGCGGCCAGATTTTAGGGGCGGCCTATCATAATCAAAAACTCTTACTTGCATACTTTATGTGCAATTAGCCCTGAAACCGCTTTTATAGTTTACTAAACTAAATTTATGAATTGATTTCGATAACAGTTGGCAGTAAAGTGTAATTTCATGATGTAGTCTAATGAAGAGTGCTGAAAATTGGCAGCTACGTATGGCCTGGGGCCTAGGGCGGCCAAGACTGCAAATCTGCCACTGCATTCAGGAGAAGAAAAAAGGAAACACACACGCATCAAATAGTTTCTACGAAAATACCGAGTTATATAGAATTTGTCTCTCTATTCGCCTATATCAAAGAGATAACCAACTCTAATACCGACTCAAAATTAACGAATAATACCACAGAAGGTATAATGATCTGTTTAAACGTTTTCTATTTACTCATAGATATGTAGATTTTGTTTCCTAAAATGTATCAAGATATTTCAGGATGAGGGTTGGATTAACTTAATCCATGTCACAGATAATTGAAGAGTGATTCCTACCGTGCCTGCGTATATGAAATTTTCTTGCGTTTGATTAAATTTAGATGCGATCTTCTTAATACCTGCTGCATAAATTCCGGTTAAGAAGTCGCGTAATCTCAGTTGAATTTGTGGGAAAGCGTTGCTACAGAACACGACGAAACCTCAAAAGGGTTGTCTTACACAGAGCAATAACTAAGTTAGTCTTATCGGAAAGATTAAAATTTAGGAAGCTGCGATATTTATAACTACATTTATTAAACAATAAGTATTTTCGTAATTAGTAAGATATAATTTTAAA
Organism: Mystacides longicornis; assembly: GCA_963576905.1. NCBI lineage: Eukaryota > Metazoa > Arthropoda > Insecta > Trichoptera > Leptoceridae > Mystacides > Mystacides longicornis. The sequence continues at coordinate 22,997,227 of OY756424.1, forward strand.
TTTTAATAAGTAAATCCGAAGAATTATATTTCTACTTACCAGAGTCAAAATATTATTATGTACCTACCTAGGTACATTACTAGGTGCTATTTTTACTTCATAGGCACAACCAAAAATTAATGATCCTTTGTTATGACACATCTGATAGACAGTTAAAGAGTGTTTGTAGGCAGTCAGACTGGAACAAACAGCGACAAACAGGAGCCTTATTCCCGTAATCAATCGCTTTTAAAAATCACTTAACGATAAGATTAAGACATGATCGCAATCAGGTCACCCTTGAATTTGAGGTATGTAAGATAGTTACGGGAAGCCGATTACATAGCATTTTCATAGTAATTTCAAACAACGAATTTTTAAGATGTCTGCTAGATATCTTGTTTTGTGAATATCAATCCGCCATTTTAATATTGTCAATCAAGATAGGAGCGTATTAAGACCGCTACGAGAATAACCCTACAGGCCTGAGTAGAGGAAGAGCGTTGCCGCCAGGGAACCGAGATGCAGAGAAGGCAAGGTCCAGACGAGGGAGCGGAATATCCGTGCTCCGAATGCGGCAAAATATGTCTTTCGAGAATAGGCCTCTACAGCCACACAAGATGGCATAGAAGACAGAACTAGTCCTTTTTGTGCTCCTTTTGCTCGACTCACGGACAATGGGCAATATTCTGACAGGTAGGAAGTCTTTTCCTATTTTTCTCGCAATTTTTCAGACGTCGTGTTACGCAAAAAGGTTATATTATAAAGGTAACATTAGAAAAGTATATATGGTCTTAAAGTTTTATTTAATTTTCTACTGTTCCACGTTTTTGTTTTAAAACAAAAACATTCTACTGGCAATAAAAAAGAATAAACGATATTTTTGCCATTTTGAATCAATCATTTTAGCCTTTTCAGACCTTACAATATAACTTGGCCAATGCGTCACCACTGTTGTTGTTCTTTTAAGTCTATCTACTGTAAACTCCTTTCGGTGCTCCCTTGATGATTCGCTTGAAATAGTATTTGGCTTGTAGACTACACTGTGACCATAACATCAGTCCGTAAGAGATTCACCGTGGTACAAATGCGTTATGCAAGTGTCTATTATTATGTTAGTCTAAAATCACTAGCTTCTTATGATTTCTTAATTATTTTCAAAGAGTACCAATTCGCTGTACCAAAAAATCATACAAAAAATAAGTAGGTACCTATCTATATAGTGTGTTGAATTATTTGTATGCGTTCAACCTTCAGTTATAATAATAATTATTATAATATGAGTCAAACTAATGTTATCAATGAAACATCGACAGTGTTAGCTTTGAGCTTGTCATACAGACTCCAATATTTCCAATGACGTGACGTAACATTTAACGTGTAGTTTGATAAGGTTGAGATGTCAATATCATCCGGGGAGATAAGGAAAGGGGGACAAATATAGCTTGTGAGAAGTATGGGAGGGGGGTTCTGTTAAACACTGGAGCAGAAAACAGGCTAATAATATTTTAATGATGTTTACGTCTTCGTTCACTTTTGTGTAGCATGCTTAAGCTGTCTAGTATCCTCATCATTCTGTTCTCACTACACTCGCAGCGTGCGACATCAATATAAGGTATTCAAGATTGGGCTGACTTTCTGCATTTACATATTTAGTGTTTGTTCAAATTTGATTTAAGATTCAGTGGTATCAAAAAGGAATTTGTAATAATCCTTATCATTTATTTATTTATTATATCTACGGCATAGGCCTTTTACTTATTAAACACTAGTTTCCCGACAGACGTTGTCCTGTGGTTCTAGCCTGAAGTGGCCCGTTAATATGTACGTACATGATGTGCACTGCGCCCCCGTTAAACAATACAATATTAATTCGATTGAGATAAGCTAATAAAATAATAACATTAAACTATTTCTTAAACATCCATATTTCATTCGTATTCAAAGCTCTGGCGGGAACAACTTGAGAAAAATGCGCTCGCGCACACACCCTACCTCGCCTATTACCAACACGAATGTTCCCGATAATATTGTTGACTTTATATGAAAATTTTATACAACTATCGAAACGGTGCGGTGGAGTATTAAGTGGGATGGGCTACTGTAAGAGCGTATGCGAGAATGAGAGGGAACTACCCGCGATGTCGTGGGCGCGTCCCAGTAACCTTTCCATACAAACTTAAATATTGTATTTTACATCATTTGTTATCCATTTTTTTTACTTTTTATTAGTTATTCTGTTATCCGCAGCGGAGAAGAATCCAATAAATCAAACATCAGAAAAATCTGTTGAGCCAATCTCGAGTTATAAGTGTTCGCACTAACCCGACTTTAATTTATATAGTAGATTACATAATATTGTACAAAATTAGAAAAAAAGACACAATATAAGACAACAAAGATTTTGTAACATAATATAAATTTTAGAAACATAAATGAAATAGGAATTCTGAAATAGCCAATAGGTATATAAAACATATTATGTAACATAATATTATTAGAGACAATAACGGTTTCGTAATAGGTATAATATAATTTTTAGAAAAATAAATGAAATTGGAATTTTGAAAATAGTCAAGATATAAAACAATAAGTACAAAACGTCTACAAACTAACAGTCAAGCAAGACATATCGAATTGAAAAAGAAAATCAACAGTACAATTTAATTTTATGGTCGGAATACATTCAGTTAAAGATAGGCAAGTTGCGTCGTAAAGTGGGCAAGCTATATACGAAACAACATTGAAGGAAACAAAATCAAAGTGCAGTCAATTAGAAAATCGCGCAGAAAGGAATTTCAAACAAGTCATCAATAATTAACACTAAATTCATTAATTCTACATATAACGTTATTAAAAATAATCAACTCAAAGATATGTTATATTGATTCGTATGTTTTGGTACTTAGGTACTGTCAATATATAAAATACTGTTTTTTCATGTCCAAATTACATAGCTTTTGCGTCAAAGGAACGTGGCACACTATAAGAGGGTGTTATTCGTCTTTAGGATGAAGAACGAACGATGCTTTATGATTTTTCAGACAAAAACGTGTAGCTCAACAACACGTAACTGACCATAAATCGTAGAACGAGTTTTATCGAAAGCTAATTGCACGCAAAAAAGCACTTATTAGCGTACAATTAGTGTTCTAAAATCAAACGATCGAATCATTCGATCATTTTAGTATGAAATCTTTTCAAAACTCTTTCGATGATTGTTTTGTTCATCGAAAACTTTACTAGGGCTACAGTGCCCATGAGCTAGTGTGTATTTACACCAACATTTATCCGAACCTAGAAATATAGCATATTTTGATATTGGACACCATGGAAACAAAACAAGCACGAACTAATTAATGGGAAATGAAAGATTACTGTCCATATTATCTAAGATCAAGAAAATATATTCTACTTCCAGCACTTTCTCGGTGTTCGTTTGTTCAAAATGCACCTTTAGAAAAGTTTTTATAAGAACATGGTGGAGGACGCTAGCTGCCAAAAAAATAGAACAAAATGGATTAAATCGACTAAGCTGTCGACTATCTTCACTTTATACCTACTATTATTACGTGTTATTATAACTGCGTACCATTGTATATGATTATGTACCTATTTTGTTACTTTCTGTTGCTTTTTTTTCAAGATTGTTTTTTGTTTTCTGTTGTTTTTAATCTTATTATTTTCACAAGCAGGGTTGCTTTTTGTTTTGTTAGAGATATTGATGATTGCTTAAAGGTATACTTTGTTAAAAATGCATGTAAGATCTTTATGATGTGTTAGTGTTTGATGTTTAGTGTTCTTCTATAATTGGGTTTATTGTAAATAAAATATGTTCTGTAATTATAAAACCTGTAGAAGAACCAAATAAAATAACATAAATACTATTAAGTACTTAATTACTCGTTACTCGGCAAAATAACGTGAACTTCGCTTATGAGCTGGTGAACCTCGGGTAGGCCCATGGAAAGGAGGTGGAAATGGTTAAACACGCACTGAGAAATAATTTTAAAATTATTACAACATATATTGTTATCTACATTACAAATATATAATAAATTAATTTCTTAAACAGTACGTTATTTTGTACGCATAAGCATTTCTGTATAGTTTGTACGCAGCAATTTAAATCCTATCTATATAATAATACGTGACGGAAAAACTTTGTGAACATATTTAGGAAAATCTCCCGGACAGAGGAGTATGAAATTTCGCACACTCGTAGTAAATAAAGAGAAGGAGTGGCGAATGCCAATATATTTTTTTAAATTATGCAAAAAAAAATAGATTAAATAAATTAAAAAAAAAAAACATTAGTAACACTATTGTAATATTATGAAATTGATACTCACTCACACTTCGATGTATTTTACATTGACACAGACGCATATATTCTTTTGTTTATCTGTGGCCAAATTGAGAGTAGATTAACATTGTTTTTCTTTTATAATAATAAAAGAAAAAACTTTGTACATATCAACATTTCAAATTTGACGTATCCCCGTGAATGTTTTTGAAAGAAAATTTTGAAATAGTACTCGCTTAGTCTTTGACAATCAAACCTTAAGATTTTCAAGCTTCGAGTTCAAATTTCGAGTACTGGTCGATCACTAGTTTGAATAAATACTAACACGGTGAACGATCGACAAGAAGATAATAATATATTAGAACCTGTACCAGCTGCCAATTCTGCGACGTACGAGTAAGTAGGTTACAAAAACAACTAAGACATTATAATATTAATGGAAATTCCCTGTTTAAGTTTCCGAGGCTTTGTCATTCTGTACAGAACAATACAAATAATAATAATCGAAATGAAACTCGGTACGATTCCGGGTCTACCTGGATAAGCGTAATCCTCAAACATGATTGGGGTTAATAAATAATAAGGGGATATCAAGGATAAACTATGAATATGAACATTTCAGATGAATAAATTAAATATTTTACTAACACCTTTGATTTAGATTTCAGCAACACAACTCTGTGCTCTGTTGCCAATTAAAACGGCATGTCTTCCCTCCTCACGAGTATTTGTATTAAATGTTATACTTATCTGTGTTGCTGAGAGCACACCGCCAAACTTTCCTACTTCGCCAGAGGGTTTACTCTTGAAATTCAATCCCGATCTCAATACTTTTAATACTTCAAGCACTTTCTTTCTTTAAGTATAGTATATTTTTTGTCGTAAGACAATGCCGTATTTAAAATAGACCTACGTGGAACTGTTTTCATGTATAATGACCACAATCTGAATTTCATAATGACATCGTTACTAAAATTAAATTGGATCTGTACCACTAGTATAAGTTTTCGATGATCGAATATCGAAACGATCATCGAAAGAGTTTCGAAAATTTTCCATACAAAAATGATCGAACGATTCGATCGTTTGATTTTAGAACACTATTTGCATGCTAATAAGCGCTTATTAGCGTGCATTTAGCTTTCGATGAAACTCGTACTAGCCCCACAGTATTGTGATCAGAATACGGAATAGGTATCCCCCATATAATTCACCTGTGGTGTGGTGTGAATATAAATATCATAGTTTGAAAATGTTTTTCTTATTTTTCGGGACTAAAATAGCTAATTTAAATATGTGAGGTGACAACACCGGAACGGGAAAGGTTTATATAAACACATTAAATCCTCAACGCTCCAATAATAGGCGTCTGTCACATTCTTTGTATCATTTGTATTATGTTTTATTCTCGTGAAGTTTCAGTATGTAGAATTTTTTTCGTTGTATATAGTTTCAACTACCTATAGGTAGTCTAAAGTCGACACCATCTCTAAGGGACGTGCATTGATGTATGGTTAATAATTTTTGATCGTAAAAAGTGTCCTGGATATTTTTTTAAATATTTTTTATATGCTACATTATACATTGCCCCTACGCTACAGATCTTGTGGATCTGTTCTGCATTGATTTTGTTTGTTTCCTCGAAAGGGAACAATGTTCATGTTAATTACAGTGCTCCTATTATTTAATTGACAAATAGTTATTCGAAAAGAACCTTTGGAGAAAATCGGTTAATTTACATCGGATTTCTGTTTGATATCTTTATCTAAAGAGCGTAGTAAAGTTCTCGAGTTTATGTAATGAATAACATTTGTAGAACACACCATTATCTTCACATTATAAATTTAAGAATCTCCTTATTGTAATGTGAGTCGTGAAGTATGCAGTGAAATTTTGATATCTACTTGGAGATAAGTACAAGAATATTTCCTTATCTTGTCTTCATGACAAATTATTCTTAAGCACGTTTACAACATTAAACTGATAAACTTCTGTTTTCACTTTGAACTCAAAGTTGTCTTTGTATTCATGTAGGTAAACCCATTTTTTATTTTCTTTAGTTTAAACCGTTATATTTTGGTTGAGCTAGGTTTGGATGTTATTTTACTGTAGTTTCTTTTTTGATACTCACGTTGAAATTACCTTTGCATTATATGTTTTTTGAGGAACTGGACATTTCTTCTTATTATTATTATGTATTTGCTTCTATGAATGTACCCACTTTAAAGAGCGTTTTTTTGTAACCAATCCTATTCCAAATTTTGAAGTAATTATGATTTCGATCGGTCCCTCAGTGTTGACGATCGTGACAATCATCATGCACAAACTCACCATCCTGATCCAGAACCGGTGATCCGCTTCCATGTTCAGGCCCTCCGTTTCTTCCCTTACCCGATCGCTCTATTTTAGAGCCTTGTTGTGACTCCTTATGTTTTTCAAATTCCATGTTACGAAGAGCTCTGCAAGGAATGATCTCTGAACCGCGCTACATGTCCGAACACACACCTTAGACATCCTCTGTTTTACCATTGGTTCAAGCTAGGTTGAGTCATTAGTGCATCATAAAAAGCGTCGATTTGGAATTTTTTGGTCGAGTCTTGAGCGTGATAGAAAAATTAGTCTTCATGTCAAAATGTCATGTCGAATATTTCAAACATCGGTGATCACAAAGGCACATTTTTGTCTGTTCTGGGCCTGTCAGATTACTTCTTCCACAGCTCTAAAACTTGGACCTTATAATCAGGATCCACCACATTTGCTTAAGTCAATGATATGATATAGTCTAGACATATGCAAACCCTTCCATGTTTCTTTGAGTAAGTTCGATAATATGGGACATAGGTAAGTCAAAACTTCCTTCAATAATTAATTTCTTTGAACAAGATTCATGTACCTACTCGAACAGAAATCACAATTTTTCGTATCTGGTTTTATATTGGGGTAAGACAGTGAAAGGCAGAGTCGAGACACGCTGTCTGATAATGTGATTTGTGGTCATTGTTTTAAAGTTTGGGTAATTCTCTCTCCGTGTGTAATAACCTCAGACAGTTCACGATGTAGGATAACCTATAAACACGCACGTTTATTTATATTCTATTACCGAAATTACCAATAACGTAGGAACACGGCGTACAATGTGTCTAACCCGGGTATTACAGATTATTACGACCATACTCCAGCAAACGTGATTACTTTCATACACTTCACATTTTCGGGTTGATTAGGAATTTCTTGAGGAAATTAAGAAGGGCGCGTTTAAGAGAGTGGTATTCTAGGCCAAATAATATAACGTACATAAGGAATATTGTTATAATGATCGGCTGTGATTAAATTTATACGGCTATCTAATAATTGTTCTTGTCATTATTCGTATGTTTCCAAATATTTTTGTTTCATCTATACTTCTATACTAATCTACATAATAATTCAGTAATGTATGTATATTTATTTATTTATTTATTTATTTATTTATTTGTTTCACTCCAACTGTATGTAAGAGCATCACGCTAAAACCGTAGGTTCTGCGTTGAATATTTTTCTTCGCAGTTTTTCGCAAATACAATTGTGGTAATCTGAGATACAAATATTTACATTTCATTAAATATATTTTAAATTATTTACAAATTTCTAAAAATTTAAAATCTTCATACAAAAATGAGAAAGTCATGTTTTAAAAGTAAAATTATACGTCTAAATTTTGTGTAGAACTGTAGCATTACGGTATGAAAATGTACAAAATCAATCGAAGTTTGATTTGAAATACAAAAAATATAAGTAGAAGTCTTTTAATTCTTATTTTATAAAGATTTTCACCGAAACTTCTTATAAAATATGTACGCCATGACAGATGACTAAAGCCGGTAAAGCAGTGTTCGCTTGCACCCTCTCTCTCCTAAGGTACCTCATTAAATGTATCACTACAGTCATAAGTAGGTCAAACTAACTATACATAATATAATACTAGGTAGGTAGGTACCTATATCTACAAACAGGTTTTCATTAGGAACAACTAGACGTATTATATAATACTAGGTAGGTAGGTACCTATGTATAACTACATTCTTCTTTTAATTTTTTCGCGTATTCAACAGTGAGTATTAATTTTTCCTCATCTTCTATTTTTTTTATACTTAAATATTGAAAGTGACATTAGTTTTTCAAACTTTTCGCATATTTAGCAGTGACTCTTATTTTTTCCTTTTTTGAAACATTAGCTGGGTACACATACTAAATCTTAGCGTGAAATGCCGCCGTAGACAAATTCAAATTGGCGTTCGACTACAAACAAAGATATCGCTAATGTATAGTGCGAAAAAATTAACTGTCCACTGGAACATATAAACATTTATTCAAACCAAACAATGATCCTTATAATATAAAATATAAAAAGTGGACAGTTAATTTTCTTCCTACTCTACATTGTCGAAGTAGTTTGTAGTCTATTGCCAAATGCATTTTGTCTAGGCCTACTGGTCCTGAGAAGAGGAAAGCTGCATACAAAACCTGTTCAATAACCTACGGCTCAAGTCTGACTAGCCAAATCAACAACGTAAAGCAAGACGGGTATCAGCTAGTATATTATAAAGAGGAAAGATTTGATTTTTTGTTTGTTTGATTGTTTGTTTGTTTGTTTATTTGCATCGAATAGGCTCCAAAACTACTGAACCGATTTGAAAAATTCTTTCACTGTTGGGAAGCTACACTATCCCCGCTGAACATAGGCTATATTAAATTTCCAAAAAAATTGGGTAACCTACGAAAACTCTAATAATGTAACCCAAGGTGTAAAAAATTTACCTAAACTATTCTTTTTATCGCAAACGCTGTGAAAACTAATGATGATAGAATAAAATAATGTACTACAATTTAGTAGAAGACATAATTATTTACAAAAAGTATCGCGACAGCACATGTCTAACTATTATAGCTATGCCACCATAAGTGTTCTTTTATTTTAAAAAAATCAATAAAATGTCACCTCTAGAAAAGGCTCTTTATTAGTATCTTGGAATTACTGCTTATTCAAATAAATATGTTCATATTCAAGACTGCTTCAATATTATGTTTGTACACCTTTTTGAATTTGAAAAGTTATTACGAGTTTAAAAATGGAAAAAATGCACAGTCTCTATCATCTCAACCTATCCGATGTTGAAAGGATGTAGACGCCAGCGGGGGGCGGGGAGGGGAGTCATGTCAAGTAGACCGCGCAACTCAGTTCCCGTGCGAAGCCGGGACGGACATCTAGTTTTAAATAAAATGAAACTGGGCTCAACCAAAGTGAACACAAATACACTTTCGACATCTTTAGAGAAAGCAAAGCTTAATTAAGTAGATATGCTGTGAAAATGTATATATAATAATATGGTCGACACCGATGTTCGACGAAAGATATCGTCTGAACTGCTGTACAACCATCAATTTCCTATGTATGCCTATTAATTAAATGAACATCTTTTTGTATTTTTAAACGAACACAACATTTGATAGCTTTAGCAAATGATTATCATATAAAAACAACATGATTTCATCCCATCCAAATCCAAACTCCTTTTACACACTACTTAGGGGCATAGGCAACAAGAGCTCTCCATTGCGCAACGTTTCCTCACGATCTTGCGCAATGTTTACGGCTTTCTCCCACACCATGTACAAATACCTGAACTTTGCTTTGAAGGAGCGGAACACGGTATAAGAAGGTCTTCATCGTCTTCGAAACCCTGATGAGAGTATGAACAACGCTCTTCTCGGCCAACTGTCATTAGATATTCTTAACATAAATTCCATCTTCTTTCCATAATGGTAGAAGTGATATCACTTTTTCACACAATTTAATAAACCGATTTAAACAAACTTTATTTAAGATTATATTATTAAAGCCTCTAAAATGTTTTCAATATCAGTTTTGATACTGAAGAAACGTCACTAAAAGTTATTGAAATCTTTTGATGTGTAAAATTAAATAAAATCCTGCTTACAAATTTATCTCAGTTTTGCAGCGTTGGGGCGTAGGTGTACTCTCACCTAACACGGGTTTTTATTTAAATATCATTTTATACGGGATGAGATATTATTATATCGGGAACAAGTATGTAAATGATATTCGCTGTCTAAGGGGAAGAAAAGTCGTTCAATGTGAAATTTCGTAAGAAAAAAAGAAACACCATTTAATTACATTTTCAATGACAAGACGCAACACAGCAAGATTTAGTGAAGCCATGCGATACATTGAATATTGCAATATTTTTACATTTTCATAAAACTACAGCTTTATTTGATGAAAAAAAAATCCAATACATGATGTATGATACAAAAAGTTAACATAAAGAAAATAATTTATTGATCTATCACTTATAACATATTAGGTAACTCGGGAACACGGTTAGTCGGATATCCTCTTCTTGCACCTACTGTAATAAGTTTCTTTGTATTAGTACTGCTTAGCCTCCGCTTCTGTGGACAATTTGAAATTGGCGTTAGACTACAAACGAAGATTTCGTCAATAATTTATTATTATTCCTAGATAGTGTAGAAGCACGTCATTTACATTACGCGAGGAGGGCTTTTAATTCGTGCACTCGTCCTAAAGTGGGATCAAAAACAGAAAATTTAACATGTTGTTCTGTTTGATCTACTTATTTTTTTGCCGTTTTTTAATCAATAACTTTTAAAGCTGTTTTTTGACGCAATATGATTACGTTGATTGATTGAGTTATTCCTTATCATTTTATAAAATCATATGGATCGAAGTTATCGAAAAACTTCATTTCCATTCGTATCATCTTTTGCGGTTTTATTCCAAAAAATTCAACCGTTCTGGTTCGTACCTGTAAAAAAGTTTGTCTAGTAATCTTAGGATCTTAAACCACAGAAAGATCCTAAAAGAGATATTCGATGTGTAGATGTGTTCATAGTTCTCACTTATTTTGAAGTATTGCGCACTTAACGGTAAATTATGAACATGTTTTTTAATAAGCACCTTGTTATATGATACAAGGACTTGGGAGTCGGCTTTAATTTTTCAAAACATAAATCATTTTATATAAAGGAGGGTCTTGGTATCATAAAATTTGTAAATATTTTCCTTATTTGACTAAAATTAAATAAAAGAGACGTGTAAGTTCACAATAAAGGAGGTGTTAAAACGAATCATACACCTCGATGACAAAGATATGAAATTATCAAGGCACTTTACAATAAGCAAGGTATCATCGAGGCCACACGGTATTTGTCGTGTGGCCTCGGGTATCATTAAAACAGTTTCTTAGATTCGAAACATAATGTGAAATTAATTTATTTGATTTTAACAAGATTAGCGCATGCTATCAACTTTTTAGACCACATGGTGGACGCGATTCTAATGAATACACGTTCAATATCTCTTGCAAACATCACATTTGTATGAGGTAAATTTCGTAGTAAATTTCTTCGATAATTCGAGGTACTCGGGTCGGTAAAAAAGAAATCTTACAGAAAAAGATGGTTGCTTTCAAAATTTCTCTCTAAAATCAGTAGATGTCGCAGATGGTTACAAAGAAGACATTTCTTTCTGGTTTCTCTCGATTCCTGACGAGCCGCAGCCCAGTGCTAGCGACGGCATACACTCGGGCATCATCGGAGTGGGCGTGGTTCGAATCCCCAACCTGACAATGGGAGAAAATATTCGAATCAGTGTACGTAAATGGTGAACGTTGTATACGTAAAAGCCCATCACAACACTAAACCAGCCATCATGATTGATGAAGGTCGTAAGCCCTAATAGTACACATAACATTGAAATAGCACTCATACAAATGTGATGTTTGCAACAGATATTGAACGTGTATTACTTTGATTTTTTTATTTCATTATTATCTACTAATTTCACTTAAATAATAAACAATTTTAAACATTTAAATTAAGGAATAATTTTCTTCACATAACACTCTTTGTTATTTTGAGTAGGTACATTGAAACAACACACTTTTAATAAACATATGATGCACAAACATACAAAATGTTTAAAATAGCAATAAAAAGGTGCAAAATAAATAAAAATGTACGGATAAGATCCTGTTTTGTTTTTGTTTGTTTTTTGTTAAATATAATAAGTCGAAAACCTTTTCAATTTTGGAAAACCATCTCTCAACTACTTTGACAATGCGTTATTCCTACCGCCAACCCTGTTCAATGTTCATGTATAAATGTTTGACTTTTTCGTGGAAGGATCCGTTTTTTATCGATCACATTCTGATAAGTATTGTGTTTTGTAAGCTAAAATCACTTTCGATATAAATGTATACAGATGACAGAGTTTTATGTTCGAACGCTACGATCTTAGAAAATATCCATCAGTATAAAATAAAAAGCTTTAGGTATTTTGATATCCTCTTTCCTGGCTAAGGCTAAGTTTGGCTATTTTTCAATTCATTACGAAGAAAACACAGACGACAAGCAACGCAATATTATTTTGTTACTGAGGTTTATGACCATACAATATTGATTGTGACAAAGTGTATAAAAAAACAGTTCGTTAATCTCGCGAAAATTTGACGACGACAATTGAACGACGCCTGCAACGATTTGGCTAATTTTGTCACGGTGATCTGCAACAATTGCGAGGAAAATAGAAAAAAACAACAATTTCATTAATTCATTCAAATTGTTCCTATCAGGAAATGCGTTCCAATAAAGGATCGTTAGATTTAGAATGTAGGTGATCCGAAGTTAACCGTGTAATTTCAATCCAATCCAATCCAAACTCCCTTTATGCCCCATTTAGGGGCATAGCGAGGCTCAAGAGCTCTCCATTGCGCTCGATCTTGCGCAATGTTTATGACCTCCTCCCACACCATGTCACAATTCCTCAGCTCTGCATCGAAGGAGCGGAACACAGTATGGGAGGGTCTTCCTCGTCTTTGGGACCCTGATGGGACGAAGAACAGTCCATCTCCAAATTGTAGAGGTGATGGGCTCACGCTGGGTGCTCCGGCGAATAGCGTCGTTCGTGATGCGGTAGTACCATCTTACGCATGGAATTCTCCTGAGGCACTTCATTTTAAAAGCTGAGACTTTTTTGTGCCTGGGCTTTAGTCAGGTGCCAGGACTCACACCCATATAGGCAATGACTCACACCCATATAGAATGGGCAACACACATGCATCAAACAGCTTACATTCCGTCTCGACACTAAACGTTAAAATTAATACACTGTAACACTGAATATAGAGGAATATTCGGCATGTTATTTATTACAGGAAAACGCCTACGCAGGATCGCTATTATTTCGACACGGCATTATATAGAAGGGTGAAATTATCCAATTCGGATACTGATAGGAGCAATTCAATTATTATTTATACAGGTAGATATACTCAATCAGTTACCTCTGCTAGCGCTATTCATTATTCAATCAATAGGTTAGTTATATATTTTATTTATTTTATTTTATTTATTGTTAAAAAATGCAATTGTTTAGCATGTCGGTAAAAACCTTTGCGCCAAACAGTGTATATAATTATTATAGAGGAGGGGATTATTAAGTTTTATTTTTTATAAATTAAAAAAACTTGAGCTGAATGAAAACCTATAACATTTATCGATCGATTCGATTTTCCCTTTATTGAACCCACTTTGGAGAAAAGGGAGGCAACAAGAGCTCTACACTTCGCTCAATTTTGCACAAATTCGAGACGTGATGTTCGGAGTTTGCACAGTTTTGAAGCGCTGGGGCACAATTCGTGGTAAATACTTTGTTTATTATTGTGGTTGTGTATTGTGAATGTTATGTTATATTTTTTAACAGCTATATACCAAGTTTAATAATTATTACTAGATTTCCCGACATAGGTTGTCCTGTGTTCCCAAATATGAATATTGAATTCGAAAAAAAAAAACTTTACTCTCTTCCCTGTCAACTTTTCGGACTCACCTTGCGCATCTAAATGTCAAACTCGCAAAAAAAAAACATAATCATATAACGGTCGGCTATCATAATCATCAAGTAGTGTTGTGAGTTACCAAGTATTCATTTCATCACGTTCTCACTGGAATCAGAGGGCCTAGACAAAATACAGTTGGCCATCGACTACAAACGAATTCTTCGACAATGTAGAGTAGGAAGAAAATTAGCTGTCCACTTTTTATATTTTTATATAAGTGTCATTACTTGGTTTAAATAATTGTTTATACGTTCCAGTGGACAGATAATAATTTTTTCACACTATACATTGGCGAAATCTTCGTTTGTAGTCGAAGGCCAGTTTGAATTTGTCTACGGGGGCAGGAATAAAGGTGAGTTATATTCACAGTCCACTTCTTCTTCGTTCGTCTACGTACTTCCTGCTTAAAGCTGGGAGACGTAGCGGACATATTTTGGATGGACATATTTTATATTTTTGTATTTTTGTAAGTATTATCATTTGACCAATGTGATTCCGAACGATGTGTCTGTTTTAAACCATGTATATTCTCCTGATAAAAGCCTACACGACAAATTATAGGACATTCTCCTGATAAAAGCCTACACGACAAAAAAAGAATAAGCGAAATCGGTCCAGCCATTTAGGCGTGATGCGATGACATCGGAAAATTGCTCTCCATTTTTATATATAAGAAGAAAAAAAAATTCTTGAAGTAACTTTTGAAGACATTAATGGTATTGGAAGTTTATTGATTTTTTTTTAAGTATCTAATTTAACAATAATATACCCACACATAATAGTAGGAAGCATCTAAATTGGTCAATCAATTTTTGAGTGAATCTTTTAAGTTCAAAAGATTCAGTTCTTATATACCTACCTACTTTTTATTTAAAAACTGATACTAACAGTAAGGTATGTATGTAATAAAAAAACCTAATAAAAACCATTTTTGCATGTTATTCTTTAAAGAAAAAGCAAATAAAATTTATTTTTAGAATGTAGTTATAAAAAAATCTTTTATATAGAATATATCAAGTAATGAATTTTCTCGATTTAAATAAGAATCTTCTTGACTAAATTCATCTCCGCATCATACCGAGCACGTGCAAAATTACACGCTTGCGAGTTGTGGATAGAATATAAAATATAGGTACATACTAATAAAGGGGAAGTATTCTTGTTTGAATCCTTCTTTTTACCATTTTTAGAAATTCAATACCAAATTCACAATAGACCAATCGTGGAACTCTTTCATGCTTAGGAACCAAAATCTCAGAGACCGCGCAGACAGGAAGTGATCAAGCGTTCACCCAGCGTTCGTCCGGTCGAGTTCTAACACGCATCATAGCACATGGTCTAAAATGCCGTGTTCTATTTTCCAACCAAGCCTGCTTGTACGTGAAACATGTATTTCGATAGTTCGTCTTCAGAAGATGACTTTGGAAGAGTCTAAATAAGAAAATAAGATACTGATGGGTGCATCCGATTAATACCGAGCGAGATGAAAAAGGAGAGTTCAGTATTCCTTTTCCCGAATTACTTGAATATGAAACACGTTTTTTTATTTATTGACGTTGAACGAATGTCAATAAATAGCTTTAACTAATTGCATAATCATATCCAATCAAAATCCAAACTCCCTTTAGACCCCACTTAGGGGCATAGGGAGGCAACAAGAGCTCTCCATTGCGCTCGATCTTGCGCAACGTTAATGACCTCCTCCCACACCATGTCCAGATTCCTCTGCTTTTCTTCGAAGGAGCTGAACACAGTATGAGAAGGTCTTCCTCGTCTCCGAGTCCCTGATGGGAGGGAGAACAGCGCTCTCCTTGGCCAACTGTCATTCGGCACCTTAACACATGTCCCAGCCAAGTCCATCTCCTCCACATCATCATATAAAAAAAGAAATTAAAAAAAGAAGGAGAACTGGAGAAAGGCGATATTTCGGCGCCTTTCCTTTACTAAGTCAATTAATTTTTCTGTGTAAGCCATCTTGCGAGCGAGGCATTCCACGAGTTCTTTGTACTTCTGATGACAATAACGCGAGCATTTAATGCGGTGTTCACACGGGGCGATAGGTATAAGGCCAGACGATTTCGCTTGCATGAAAAAAAATATCGGTCGGTCGCTTATTGATCGTGTGATGTGTTCACACGAGTCCACCGGCATACATTCAATCTGTCAGGTGCGCTGATTTTGACGTAGTTTTAAAAATGGCGGACGGAGTGTTTGGGGTAGTTGAAAATGTTGTTTTAGAGTTTTTAGACGATAAATAAGGACACTCCTAATTAAGAAAAAATAAAAAAAAAACGCAGATATTGGGTGCGGAATTAGATTCTAAGGAGAAATAAATTTGGAGCAGTGCTGTCATCTGTCAAGAAACAGAACATACGGAAGCCGCGCATATTTGCGCATGCGTGCATCGTTCCACCAGAAACAAAAGTTGAAAGGCGTTCAACTTGAGGCGATATCGCTTTCAACCATTTTTATCGCTTCAGATTTATCGACAATCTGTTCACCCGGTTCAATTGGCTGGCGATATTTTGGTGTCCTCGTGTGAACACCGCATAACTGACCGGCGTGGTCTGACTGCCGCTGTGTCTGCGAGTTGCTATAGTGATCTACTACTTACAAAGAACTCGGAACGCTTGAACGCTTTCTGTCTGTGCGGGCTCTAAATGTCATCGTTTTTGAGATTGCGATTGAATCGGAATCGCGATGCAAATGCAGAGTAACCACCTTGATCAAGGAATTCATTTGGTTCGGAAAATAACGGATATTTTAAGAGAAACAAAATATATCTACCTATATTAGTTATTTATATTGTGTATTTTAATTTAGATGCATTGAACGCCCTTGTCATTTCATACAACTTTTCCTTTTTTATAGTATCTGTCGCATCATATTTGCCTGTTGTTGACAACCTATTGTGCAAAAACGTTTCAGTTCAGCGCTCTTCACGACGAGTCCTCCGCATAACTTATTCCGCTTCAGTATTATCACATGAATTGCGTAGGCAAGATGCTCTTACATAATACTCTATTACTCGTCTTATTCGCGCTGTACTTCTTTAAAAATGAAGAGGTGGAGTGGCGTACTTCAGATATGTAGGTAATATGAATGAATTCTTTAAGATTGTTCCGTATTCAAAAATCCAAGATCCATATTATACCTATTTACTTTCTTACCTATCCACTTCCACGAATTTGCCGTGTGTAAGGACATTCCGTTTTTGTCAGAGTCAATCAATTAGTGTGTAACGAGCTCCCGTGGCGTCAAGTCGACGAGAAATTTTTCTATTGTTTGTTGCAAACATCCGTTCGGCGAAATACGTGTATAAAATAGGTTTGTAAGACGATGATTCATAGTGAAACCGAAGATATTTAAGGACAGCCAGTGCAGAAAGTTAGGTGCGATCTCATTCATCTGCCCCTATAGGAAAAACAGTTTTCAACTGAAGATGGGTAATAAGGACCAAAGTACAAACAAAAACCGATGAGTCAATAAAAGGAAGTCCCATTGAATGAGATTGCAGCGTTGCTAACATAAAACAATAAGACCTGAAAAAGGAATGAAAAGGGAGGAGTTGGGACCTAAAAAAAGAGACTTTTGTTAATTCTGATTCCTTCAAATTGAAGTCTGAATAATTAAGAAAGAAAAAAGCCCGAACATTACAATTTGAGACAAGGTGGTAAAATTTCAAGAGATGAATTCCATATTTTTAATATTGTATTCGTAAAATAAGCTATTAAAATGATTCGTGAATATTTACTTATTTAAATTATTACCTAAGTATGTAATAAACCATCTTCGTGATGAAGATGTAGCTTTTCTTCTATCGAATAATGTTAATGAATAACATTGTAAAATGCTAATTAGACAATTTCAAAAGATGTTTTGAAACCTTTAGGAAATAAAACACGATCAATGGATCCAGGAAGGTAAACACGAACCCGATGCTTTGATTATTATTATTCGGAATATTTCTTAAAGAGGAAATATGATTAATCTTATTACTTGAACCTGTTCCCCCCCCCCCCCCCCGTTCAAACAACATTCGTGGCAGCATTATTGATTAACTTTTCGAGTTCAAAAGCATCTCACCGCAAAGAGTTATATGTAAAGTTACAGGTTTATACAGTTCTTGGAGCGTGAATGTTAGAAATAAAATGAGAGAGTGTCTTAATATTATCTGAAAAGTAGAGTTTTGGGTAGATGTTGGTATAAGACGAGGAAGAAATTATTGTACAATCATTAGGTACTCAAGTAATTTATCAGCAGTAATTCTTTGAAAAAGTAGATTCAAATTTAAAAAAAAAAATTAACAGAAAATGTTACTTAAAACTTAATTATTACAAATTAATATCAAGTCATTAAACAGATATTTTCCCTTGAATATTTTTTTTAACCTGTCCAATAAAGCAGGGCTCGTGTGAGGAGAGGGAGTCAACATAGCATAAATTGAGTAGATAATAGGAATATGAATGGAGTAGATAAATATAATAATATTTAAATTTTTTTCGTTATTTAATATTTTTTGTTTGTGTGCAAAGAAGGTATTTGCAACAAACAAATCCATCTCAGTGCAGACCTCTAGCAACCTGTTTCCGTTATCAGAGAGTGAATGATAACGGAAACAGGTAGCTAGAGGTCTGCACTGAGATGGATTTGTTTGTTGCAAATACCTTCTTTGCACACAAAAAGATCCATATGTATACTTGGAGAAGAAGGAATGAACAATCAATTATTGATTTGGTATGTGTGGATTCTAGTCTGAGGAACCTCACCACAGACACTCGGGTCTTTCGGGGTGCCGAACTTGGGACCGATCATTTTCTTGTTATTACAAAAATTGACCTGTTCCGTGGGTGGCGGTCGAGGAAAAGAGTTGTGGTATCTTCCAAAAGGATTAGAGTTGAACGATTGAATGAAGATGTAAGGAAAAATCAGTTTGTAAGATTGAATGACGTTACCCTTAGAGATTTGGAGACTAATGAATCGAATGTAGAAGAGCGCTGGAAAGTCTTGAGAGATGTATTAGTTAATAATGCAGTGGAAGTATGTGGAGAAAGTAAGACTGGTAAAGTAAAAGGTGATGCATGGTGGGATGACGAAGTGAAAGAAGAAGTAAATAAAAAGAAAAAAGCATGGAGAGATTTAATGAATGCAAAGAGTGAGTATGAAAGGGAATGCAAGGAATATGTATACAAGGAACAAAAGAAAGTTGTAAAAGAGGTAGTACGGATGAAGAAAAACTCGCTTGAAGAGAATGAATGTAAGAAACTAAGTGAGAATGCGAACAGTAATCTAAAACTTTTCAGGAAGGAAGTCAGAAGAATGCGATCTGGTGGTGATGATGCGGTATGCTGCATAAAAAGTAAGGATGTGTGTATGTTGATGAATGGTGAAGACATAGCTGAAAGATGGAGAGAGTATTTTGAAGAGTTGTTTGTGACAGGGATTGGATGTAGTAGCGAGGTACAAATAGAGAGCGAGGAAAGTGAAGACAGCCAGGGAATAAGTATGACTGAATTGAAGAATGCACTAAAGAAGGCAAAAAATGGGAAAGCGACTGGATGTGATAGAGTGGCTACAGAGTTCATTAGGTTGGGCGGTGAAGTGACACTGCAGTGGTGCTTAGATCTTTTTAACCAATGTTGGAGGACTGGACTAACTCCAGAAGACTGGAGGAAGGCCGTTATACGTCCTCTATATAAGGGGAAGGGGTCAAAGCTCAAAGCTCAGTTATCGAGCCATCAGCTTGCTGAGCGCTGTGGGCAAAATTTATGGCAGGATCTTAATAGAGTAAAGAATGTGACTGAATGTAAGGTCTGGGATGCGCAAGGTGCTTTTATGAATGGAAGAGGATGTGCGGACCAAATTTTCTCTCTGCGAATGGTAACGGAGAAGTTATTGAACAAACATCAAAGCTTTTCTGTGCTTTCGTAGACTTGGAGGAAGCGTATGATAGAGTCGACCGAAAGAAATTGTGGGAGGTTTTGTCATTTTATGGAGTGGATAGACAACTGATACGCGCTGTTGCTTCGCTTTACTCTGATAGTTCTGCTTGTGTCAAGGTGAATACTCATCTGTCACGGGAGTTCCGTCTTACGAGAGGGGTGAATCAAGGATGCGTGATGTCACCTTGGCTGTTCAATCTATTTTTTGATTTTTGCGTGCGTGATATAAAAAATAGTACAGTGGTTGTAGATCTGAATGGGATGAATGTATGCGCTCTGATGTATGCAGACGACCTAGTATTAATGGCTGAAAGCGAACGTGATTTGCAAGAACTTGTGACGCTTGTGTATCGAAATTGTGAAATGAATGGTCTAAAGATGAATGTCAATAAAACAAAGGTGCTTGTTTTTGAAAGAGAAGATTTAAGAATGCAATGTTGTGTGAATGTGAATGATAAAAACCTGGAACTTGTTCCAGGATGAGTATGTTTATTTAGGTAGTCTATTTAGCAGAGATGGAAGATGTGAAAAGGAGATTGAAAGAAGGAAACTGGCTGGTAGAAGGGTTGTCGGTGCACTAAGACCTCTAATGATAAATAAGAACGTTTCTCTTAAATCCAAACAGCTGATGCACAATGCAATCCTTATACCATCCATGATGTATGGGAGTGAAACATGGACATGGACGAAAAATATGGAAGTTGGAATGAATGCTGTGGAAATGAGATCACTCCGTAGGATATACGGGAAGAGACTGATTGATAAGGTGAGGAATGAGAATATTAGAAAGGAATGTGAAGTGGATGTTAGTGTAGTGACTAGAATGAAAGTTAATAAATTAAGGTGGTATGGGCATGTAGAGAGAATGAACGAGGAAAGAATGACAAAAAGGATATATAAATCTGAAAGAATGGGTAACGCAGACGAGGTCGACCTTGACATGGTCCGATCATATCGGTTCAGTCTTAGAGGAGGGCCAAGTCAGGAGCAAAAGAAATAGGAGAGCATGTATGCGGAATGTTAAACGTTTGGAAGAAGCGAAAGAGGTTTGTTTGGCTATCCTTTGAAATTATATTCTTATGAAAGAATGGAAATCCGTACTCTCTGCCTACCCCCTTCGGGAAACGGCGTGATGGGTAAAAAAAATTAATATTTGAAAGAAGGATTTTTCCAAGTGCTTAGTTAAAAATTGATTCATCAAACAACTCACAGCAAAAAAAGGCGCACAAAGGGAGCCAGTTATCACTGAGAAAAAATCACGTATGGGTTTATAAGCAGCCATAATATTTTATTTGACCAAACCATAGAGAAATTTTTTAAGTCTACATTAAATTTACAAAACGACAAGATTTTTGTTATGTTTAGTGTGATTAATTTTGTAACACTATATAAGACAAACAAAATATTTTTTATACCAATACTTAAACCATAGATTTTTTTTGTAAAATCAGTCGTACAAAACGTTTATTTTATTGTTTGGAGGAAAGTTTTTGAAATTTGTATTGTTTTTTTTGAGATTGAATTAATAATTCTGATTTTTTTTTATTTTTTGTAGTTGATTTTATCTGTATAGTTTTCTATCTTTTGTATAATTTTGTTGATTTATTGTTCTTGATAATGAAATTGTGTTGAAATTGTTATTAATATTTATGTAAAAGGCTTTAGCCGTTAATGTTGTTAATAAATACATAAATAAATAAAAAACAAAAATTGATATGTAAGTATTTACATAATATTGTAAGATTATAGTAAATTAATTTACTATTTACTATAATCTTACAATATTGTTATAGGTAAGTTAAGTCGGTGATAACGAAAAATTGGATAGCTCTATTGTACAAAAATGTATTGTTTTCTTTCTTATATAACCCGGATTTCCCCTAAACGCTGAAGTTCTTTGAAATCTGCTATTAAGTATATTCAAAAGTGATACACGTCTCGTATCGGGATCAAGCACCATGGAAAGTTCAAAATAACCTTCTTTATAAAAAATGGCGGATTTATTCCGCCGATGCAGAAAGCTTTTGTAAACACCTAGCCTACGTTGCCGAGTCAGGTTGATATGATGCAATGTGAAGAAGCAGATAGAGAACAGAGAACATACTTATTAATATGCAATCACTTGTATTTGAAATCAGTAGCTGTGTAGCAAATATTCTTCTTGATGAAAACGGAATTTTTGAGACAATCAATACAATCACTAAGCTTGAGTAATTTAGTAATTACTTATACGTATTTTCAGTCACTAGTCAGACTGGAAATTATTCTTAATTGATTTTCTATATTTATTATATTATATAATCTAGATTCTAGAACACTCACTGATTGAATAAATGAATGATCGTCAAACGTCGCACACCCAGAGATTAACCGCTGGCTAACATGAGTTCTTTAAAAATAAACACATAAAACATTCCGCCAGGTACCGTGTCATTTACCGTTGTTAATTTAACGCAGCGAAAAACTCTAGGTACCTACAGCCGTTATTGGCTGACAACCATCCTGGCAACGAGAGAATTTTATAAAAATCACGATTTACATAAATAAAACCCCGTGGATGGAAAAAGCACGACCAAATTCAGGAAATTTGAATTAATAATTCTCATCATATTTATATAGGCAAGAAATGTAGGTACCTACTTCCATCATTTTTACGAATCAAAAATATAATTACTTCGCATGGAGACGGACGACCCCTAGCTAATAATAAAGTGACTGTAGGTATATACCTAATATTGTCCTTACGTAGAAACTTTAACAAAGCGCGGTTCATTCAATGGTCGACGTATTACTATGTTTTACGAGAGGAACATATTTATATCTATGTAAACAACAAGCGAATAGGTACACACAAAATAAAGTATGTACGTAGGGGTCCTCATATATGTATACAGATAGGTAGATCATGTTGTTGGCAATATATCGAGTTAAGTACCTAATGAAATATTGTTTTGGTTATAAATCAATGCTTTCGATTGGGCGGAGGAATAAAGACAAAACGACATTTTTTTTATTTGAAAATGGATAATTTATCTTCGTTTTGTGCCGTTTATCTAACCAATTTTTTTTTTTTAAATATCTAGAAGATTTTGGTTTTACGAATAATCAGCTATGCATACAGATTTTTTGTAAAAGTATTCAATTTCAAATCAAATTCAAATTCAAATATTTTTATTAAGGAAATAAAAAACATTAAAAAAATACATTCACAAAAATAAATTTATACATTTTTTTTTTAATATATTTTTTTTTTACCCCCAAAATTGAGCAGAGCCCGTGCTTTGGGGGATCACATTTAAAAGGTACATATTGAAATTGATCTTACATACCCTCAGCCAAAGCTATAGCATCGAAACAACAGCAGAAGATGATCGTGTAAGCTTATTGTCATCAAAATCCACTTTCACAACAGAGTTGTATTTGTATCATTAAAAAAATCTGAAAATTTAAAAAAAATACCTATTATTGGTGTGATATTATTATCATCAAATTATCGGTAAATATCATTTAGATTTTAATAAAGTACACATTATTATAAAATAATATACTTTATTTTTCTTAATTGTATAGTGGAAATAAAATACGCACTAAACGCCAAAAATGAAAAAAAAATGAGTTGAGTATGAGGAAATGTTCTATAAACCATTGTCAATAGCCTAAATATTGCACTAAGTCCATATCGATGATCTAAAGGCGTAAAACAACAGATCCAAAAATCATCATTGTACTGTCTGTATGGGGGAAAAATCAGTTTTATTAGATTATCTCAAAATGAAGTTTTTGGCGTTTAGTGCGTATTTTATTTCCACTATACAATTATTCTAAATACAAATAATACCTACACCTAGAATATTATTAAATATATGGCCGAACCATCCACCTAGTGGATGGATGAAATGAAAAAAGGAGAAAAAAGATATTTAGTAGGTACGACATTGTGTTTATTGCTTGTCACAAAACTGATATTCGAAAGAAATTAAAAAATGTCGATACATTTTATAACAGCTGTGAATTTATATATAAATACATGAAAATAAATTATCAGGATATTACTATGTCAAAAATATGAAAGCAATTTGGATGAATAATTAGTTTTTTAGTAATGGTACCTTATTCTATTATGGTATGTTTTTTTTCAATTTGAGGCAGCTCTTGTCTTTAACCGATCATAAAACATCATATTGATCTTACATTTTGTGTGAAATATTTGGTAATGAGATCAAAGCAAAAACACAGAAAAATAATAAAATTATCATATTTTTTAGAAAAATTATGAAGCTTTGTAAATTTATTCAAACTAGCGGTCGACCAGTGCTCGAAATTCGACCATAATTAATTTAGATTATACTCGTAAGTTTAAACATTAGGCTGAGCAAGTGCTATTTTACTATTTTCTTTCCAAAACTATGACATGTACAGTGTATACGTCAAATTTTAAATGTCGATATTATGTGTAAAGTTTTTTCTATTATTATAGTGGAAAGCCTAATTAATTATCACACCTTAGGGAATGTAGCTAAGATTCAAACCACAGAGCTCTCTCTCTCTATGAAAACTTGCAAATTATGTCGGTAGGTTCGTATAATATTATGAGATCGGAACAAAAATTGTAAAAGTGTCATTCTTCTTTTTCTGTGCTTATGTCAGTTATAGAGGTCTGTTAACCAATGGGAAGCTAGAATAGAACCTGTTTAATTACTTACTTATCAAGCCTGACAATCGGAATCAAAAACGTAAAGCAAGACGGGTATAAGCTAGTAGACTATAAGTGTGAAAAATTTCATTCTCCTCCGTCCGCGCAATTTTCGTAAAAAAGGATATAAAGTTTTTGCCTCACGTATTAATATATAGATTCTTAAATAAACTGAATTGTATTTTCTTTGCATATAGAAATTTTACAGAAGAATATTTTTGAAATTGACTATCGTTGTTTATTTTAAATGAATTATGCTGTAGGTACATACCTGATCACGTATGTATGTTATATAAAATTAATTCGAAATTAAACTTAACTAATTAAAAAAAAGTGCCTTATATTAAATAAAAATAGGTTACAATTATTTAATTAAGACGGGAAATGTTAAAATTGCAATGAACTGGTAAAGAATATTTAAGTATTCAGCTTAAAAGAATTTTAATCTTTTTGACCATATCGACGTTTTTCCTCTTACAGCGATTGGTAAAAGCAGGCGAGAATCGGTTTAATGTCGAGTCACTGCGATGAAAAACACAATACAACAGCTAAGTAAAGGCTTGTGGGTAGAGGTTGTTTGCAAGGAATCTGTTCGTGCTCTTTGCTTAAAACGTAACATCTCCACTCCACAATAAATCTTACTAATTAATCATAAGATTTTTATGAAAGGAGTTGAATCTCTCGCGAAATCTTCGGGAGAAAGATTTAAAATCCGTTTAAGTAAAGAAAACCATCAGATATTCATAGAAATTTCACAACAACCTGAATAAACCAACGTACTTTGTAAAGTTGAAATTGTAGAAAAAAGAATAATATGTGGAAATACTCTGTGTGATATGGAAAGGAATGAGAATACTACGAATTAATATAATATGTATTATGGAAGTGAGTGTTGTGACAAAGATGAAAGTCAATAAGTTCAGATGGTTTGGGCATATGGAAAGAATGGACGTGAATAAAATGACAAAGAAAATTTATGAGAATGAAAGGACAGTTGTAAGAAAGCGTGGCCGACCGAAAATGACGTGGATCGAACACATCGATTCCGTTCTCAAGGCCAGGTTATAAGAGAAATAGGAGAGGTTGTATGAGAAGACGGTTTGAGTTCATCGACTGTTCTTAAGATATACTCGTATGTAATGGAAATGGTTCGACTTGTAGCAGGAAGAGTATGAAAGAAGTCGTAACGTTGAAAGGTTTTGCCTTGTAACTGACGTCCCTCCGCTAATAACGTGTTCTATAGGTACTTCCTCTAATATAATGAGTAGGTAAGTATGCCCCCTCTGTGTGTTGTATCAAAGAGCCTATAATATTATACTCCCACTCAATACTCGATAGTCTCGATCAAATACGGTTTAAATAACGCGGAGATATAAGCAACTGTATTAAATTTATCGCAGAAGGATTTGGCTACAATGTATACACGATCAACTGAGTAACAAACATGATATGAATTTTAAATAGAGCGCATATAAAATACGAGTACACTTTCTATTGTTTTTGTGATGAAAAGGAAATTTGTATGAAACGTGGGGTATAAAATCAAATTCGCGTAGGATGCGATACAAGATTGGTTTAAATTCCTTCATGAGTAGATCATTAATGGTTGATTTTAAAACATTTTCTATATTTTTTAATTTATTTTTGCCGCGAGGTTGCCGGCGACGAATAGCACCTCTGCTCTTTTTGCTGATTTTTCGAGCAACCTGTAAGAGGCAGGAAATCGAAAAGTCAGATCGGGACCGTGAGGTCGACCACTTCACGTCCTTAAATATCAACTGGTCAGAAAAGGCACAATACCCTCGGACGCCTTCAAGAGCAATGGAGAGCTCTTGATGCCTCCCTACGCTCCTGAGTGGGGCTTAGGCCTCCGCATTGCTGGTTGGTTTTGGGGGTAGTTCGCGGCGGGCTCGATTTGTTCGGGGCCGGCTTTTTGGTTTGATTGCTTTGATCGAGCTAGGAGGTCGGTTTCGTGCGGGTCGGGTTTGCTGCGGTTTGGTCTCCGCCGGGGTGGCTTGCGGTGTGCGGGGTGCCTTAAAGAGAGAATGTATGCTTATTGTGTATGTATGTATATTTTTAATGAAGTTTGCTGATAATGCAGTAATGTGTTAACACTTTTTATTGAGACACAGCAAATAGAAAAGTAATAGAAATCTTTACAGATTTTTTATTTCCATAATAAAATATTATCAAAAATACTGAAAATTGTAACATAATTATTTAATATGACATCTTAAAATTCATGATTTCTCCATCTCACGGAGAAAATGAAAAAAATAAAGAAATTGAAAAATATGGAAACAAAGATAAGCAGTTATTAATAGAAATTCAACGGAGAGTAATATAGTTGTTGTTGCTGCAGTGGGGCTAGTACGCGTTTAATCGAAAGCTAATTGCACGCTAAAAAGCGCTTATTAGCGTGCATATAGTGTTCGAAATTCAAACGATCGAATCATTCGATCATTTTTGTATGGAAATTTTCGCAACTCTTTCGATGATCGTTTCGATATTCGATGATAGAAAACTTATACTAGTGGTACTGTAAAAATATCATTAAATTAATCCGAACTAGTGAAGGATGTTGACATTGATACCTTATGCTGATCAGGTTAATCTTATATGATCACTGGCCAACTCGATGTGACAACTTGAATTTTCAAGCAAAGTCTTCTTCTTTTAAATTTCTTTTTCAACTTTTACCTACCAGCAATTTGCCACATTTTCCACCTGTGCGAGGCACTTACTTCAATGACTAACCGATGAAATACAAGTCTTAAAGCTAATTCGTTGTATGGCAGGTCTTGTTTGTTTTTCATACATAAAAATCCCTAATAATAAAATATAATAGGAGCATACAAACAGAGTTTGATATGAGAGCAAATAATAAATCATACTTTATGTTTGCTTATTTTCTTTATGTCTACGGAGGTTCCTTCGTAATAAATAATTATATCTAGGCGGTTTGTTCGTTATATTCCATTAGGTATCTTCGTATGTACTTACTTTGTTTTCTAATATTATTTTGCTGGTTTTTTTGGGCTATCTATTTGTCCATTTAATCTAACATTCATATATCAGCAGTTTTGGTTGTAATATTGCGTATATTATCGTGATTAAAATTTATCGTAAGGAAAGTCAATAATACAAATCATATTATTACAGTATTGTTACCATAAAAGAAATATTTACGATTTCCTAAAAATAAAGTGATATATTATTTTTTGTAAGCAAGTACCTAGTGGAGTTTTTTTTTTCATTCGATGGCGATCATATTGATTTGGAAATACAAATTGTTTTTGTGTGAGTGTAATAAGTACGTACATGGTGGGCGTACAATGTATATCAAGTATGAAATCAATATTCATGAATAAAAAAATAAACATGGTACCCATTCCTTAACCCTACCGCTCAAGGCTGATGAAATCTAAAAGTTTTATGGGATAAAATAAACAATTTTGATTTGGTCAAAATCAATTTCCCAAAAAAAATTATTAGGTATAATCAGAACCCCGTCACATACAAAATGTATCGTGTAAACTCACTTTTCTATACCGTGAGTACCTTCCGATAAAACAGAGAATAGGGGTACAGCACAGTAAAATTATGACGTTACCTCGTTTTTGTTTGTCATTTGTAAATATGTCACACCTTAAAAAAAATGTGTACATTTTAAGGATGGTTGTACGAGGGGTAAATATAATATTCCAGCCACATGTTAATTCAATGTTTCATAGTTTACAACTGTTTGAAATTAAAGATAGACATGGATAGATGTAGAATAATTAAAGATAGACATGGATATAGATGTAGAATACATGAATCTTCAACAAAGAGTCGGTCAAAATATAAACGAAAAAGAAGAAGGTAATGAAGTGTGTGGGCAGAAAGGAGTGGAGGTCTGTTATCTGTGCTCTGAGACGAGTGATCAGGAGTTGCTTTTCACTCAGCATTTGACATCCGCATCCCTCTTGGTAACACTTGTTGAGGTTTCAGACTAGTCCCACCGCTACCCAAAAATGCGTGTACCTATTCATTTTAAAAACGTATGATTCTTCTTCTTTTCCATTCCCATTCCCAGTTCATATTTGATTACTCTCTCGGTATTTGTCCACCATGTGGCCTGTGGACAACCCCTCCCCCTGGGTTGTGTGGGGATGTTGAGAGTCACACTAATCAGTGACCATGTGATCGTCATATAAATGTATGATTAAAATAATAAATTTAGGCAAAGCCCACAAGTTAATGTGGTTGGTACTCTAGCGCCTTTTTTGCGAGCACACTTCTCTTATTCCCTTATTCATACTCCCATGATTGAAAGAAAAAACCTAAAGAGAACTTTTACAAACAAACATGACCATAGGCTGAAATGAATACAACAATATGCTGAAATATGTTGGCAAAGAAGAAAAGTATCCTGTCAAGAACAAATATATAAACCTTCATTCTAAGAAAGAAAAAGTATGGTCAATCTCGAAATAAACATTGTTTTCTTGGGATTCTCCTCGGGAATGAATAAATAACACGAAGCACGTCCACGTACCCGGAAACAAAAACAGCATTCTGTAATTTTAAGTGAGTTTGGACGGTAGAATATTTTGTGGCCATTATTTTATGAAGTTTCGGCTTTAAACTTACCAAGATTCTTTACATTATTCAAATCTTTACAGCGTTACATAACTCCTGCTCTTAAAGTTTAACCAAAACATTTCCTTTTGCAACCCGAGTTCGGTGCACACTGCTGCACAACTCCCATTAAAAACCAGTTTGCTGATTGAAGTACTAAATCTTAGAACAGAGTGAATTTAGTTGAAGAACATTTCGACCTCCAGATTTTCTCACAATTTCAAAGTGCTCTAAGCGAAATAGCGTACACACATAACATAATATACAAACAAACTTCTTATGTATATGTAATGAATTATAGGAAGTTTTTGTTTATCAGGAAACTATGTAACTGAGTACAGAATATGAAAACATACTGAAAAAGTGATAAAAATCACAGACACACAAATTTATCTTACGTCTCTTTACGGCTTCATCGGTATTCCTTCGATTTTGTATTTATTTAATTAGGTACAACTTATAGTTCTTTGAATACTACCATGGTTTGGGAGGAGGTCATCGAATCTGCGCAAGATTGAGCGAGTGGAGAGCCCGTTTTGCTTCCCAAGTCCTAAGGGGAGTACTAGGGAAAATTATTGAGGTTATTTTTTTTATTTTACTCGATTGATTGATTTAATTTGAATTTGAACCTTTTTGAGCTCATGGCAGCTTTTAAAAAGGTAAGTTGGAAGCCATCGGCCTTTTCGTTATCCACACGATGTTTCCTTTAGCCAACAAGTGCTCAACGATACTTTTTTTTCTTCTCCCTCTAGCGTTTTCTTCAAGTCAACATATTTAGCTCGTTGTTGGCTACTAGATGTCTTCTCAGAATCAGATTTCTCGCATTTGAGAATCTTCAGTGGGCTGATTTTTCTTAGTTTAAATTGATTTTCGTCTGACTATCAAAATAGAGAGTTAATACCATTCTGGCCACGTTTTTCTTCAGAATTTTCTTCAATCCAGTTAGTCCCACCAATTTACCATAGATTTCCATCTACATCACCCGTCCTCCTCATTTATCACCTCGTCTACATTCTGTTCGTGGGCAAAGCAACTTTTTTTTTGATCCAAGCTGTACAAGCATGAAACCGTTTAATATTTACTGTCCAAATCATATTTAAGATAAGATAGATATCAATTTTGGATAAAATGCCAAAAAAACTTTTATGGTTCATGCTGTTTAAAGTTGTCTTGGTTATTTTCTGTTGAACGCAAAATCAAAGTTGAAGTATTTTCCAACTGTCTCATAGCAAACAGGATTATACGAGTGTGAAATTCATTTATGAAGCACTTTTTTTATCCTCTCTAGTTCTTCTCCGGCTCTATTAATTTTTATTTGGCAATATTCCATATCCGTTTGATACTATATAATATTATCATATAGGTATGATACTGAAGTTTTATACTGAACATTATCATAATTACATAAACTAGAAAGCCCGCAATGAAGTTATATGATGATAATCTATGTCATGCTTATTATGTTATCAGATCGTGCGGTATTAAGAGTTATGTATATTATATTTTTACTAAAATAGAAACCTAATGAGGTGGTAGAGTAATTCTGAAAATAAACTGAGTCTAGCTGAACCCTATTTTAATTTAGTAGCACAAAGTTTCTTAGTTACTCAATGTTGCCATTTTATTTGTTTATTTATTTATGTACTAGCTTATACCCGTCTTGCTTTACGTTTTTGATTCCGATTGTCAGGCTTGATCGGTAGGTAATTAAACAGGTTCTAGTCTAGCTTCCCATTGCTTAACAGACCTCTATAACTGACATAAGCACAGAAAAAGAAGAATGACTTTTTTACCGACCTCATAATATTATACGAACCTACCGACATAATTTGCAAGTTTTCATAGAGAGCTCTGTGGTTTGAATCTTAGCTACATTCCCTACTTTGATAATTAATTGGGCATTCCACCCATAGAGGGTGATTTGTGCTATCTGTCAAACTTCAAAATGGAGGAATCATTTTGCAAATTTTTTTATTAAATCTTTATTTATTGAGAACTAGTTTTTTAAAGGCGCCCGTGGCGCCCACCTATGGCCTTTTTATGCAAACTTTACTTTCTCATAGCATAGCTGTGAGCATTCACATGTGAGACTTCAAAATACTTGGTTGATTCAACTCTATGAAAACTCAAATACCTACAACTTAAACTTTTAATTACAAACTGTACATTCAAATAGCTTTTGGCATGTGGGTATTTACCGATTTGATTGATTAAACTTTTTCATGTAAACTTTGCATTCGTATTGCCGAATTCTTATATGAGACTTTAAAACACTTGATTAATTGAATTCTTCATGAAAACTCAAAAAACAACGTGAACTTTTTATAACAAACTTAACATATGTATGGCTTTTCAACGTTATGAATTCACATGAAAATCTTTAAAAAATTACTCTAGGTGTGTAAACTTTTTATTGAAAACATGACATTCGTATGGTTTTTCTCCGCTATGATCTCGTGTGTGTGGATTAAAGATTCGTGATTTGGTAAACTTTTTCATGGAAACTTTGCATTCGTATTGCCGAATTCTTATATTATGAGACTTTAAAACACTTGATTAATTGAATTCTTCATGAAAACTCAAAAAAACAACGTGAACTTTTTATAACAAACTTAACATATGTATGGCTTTTCAACGTTATGAATTCACATGAAAATCTTTAAAAAATTACTCTAGGTGTGTTAACTTTTTATTGAAAACATGACATTCGTATGGTTTTTCTCCGCTATGATCTCGTGTGTGTGGATTAAAGATTCGTGATTTGGTAAACTTTTTCATGGAAACTTTGCATTCGTATTGCCGAATTCTTATATGAGACTTTAAAACACTTGATTAATTGAATTCTTCATGAAAACTCAAAAAACAACGTGCACTTTTTATAACAAACTTAACATATGTATGGCTTTTCAACGTTATGAATTCACATGAAAATCTTTAAAAATTACTCTAGGTGTGTAAACTTTTTATTGAAAACATGACATTCGTATGGTTTTTCTCCGCTATGATCTCGTGTGTGTGGATTAAAGATTCGTGATTTGGTAAATTTTTTCATGGAAACTTTGTTTTCTTATGGCCGAATTCATTTGTGTGACTGTAAAGCACTCGATGATAGATTATAACTATTCATGATAATATAACTATTTATAAAAATGCAAAAAAAAACTTTTTATAACACACATTGCATTAGCAAGTGTTTTCTTGGCAATGAAATCGCGTCTGTGAGTTAAAGATTTGGTAAACTTTTTCATACAAACTATGCTTTCTTTTGGCCGAATTCATATGTCAGACTTTAAACAAATTTTGAACTTTTTCTAACAAAATATGCATTTAAATGGCTTTTATCATTTGATTGATTAAACTTTTTATCGCAATGGTTGCATTCGTATGTCTTTTCTCCGCTATGAGTTTCAAAACTTTTTATTGCACACATTGCATTAGTAAAGCGAAGTCCGGCTGTGCGTAAAAGTTTCCTGATTTGTCAATTTTTTGGCCGAATTCGCAAGTGATACTTTACAGCACACGGTTGATTGAACTATTTATGCAAACTTAAAAATGAAATTAAACTTTTTATTGCAAACTTACCATTCAAATAGCTTTTAGCATGTCATTGGTTGTTTAAATTATTTGATTGATTGAACTTTTTATTGCAATTATTGCATTCGTATGGCTTTTCTCCACTATGAGTTCGCATGTCATTCTTTAAATTACTTGAAACCGCAAACTTTTTATTGCACTCGTGACATTAGAAAGGCTTTTCTTCACTATGAAGTCCCGCTGTGCGTAAAAGTTTCCTGATTTGTCAATTTTGTGGCCGACGCAAGTGAAACTTTACAGCACACGGTTGATTGAACTATTTATGCAAACTTAAAAATGAAATTAAACTTTTTATTGCAAACTTACCATTCAAATAGCTTTTAGCATGTCATTGGTTGTTTAAATTATTTGATTGATTGAACTTTTTATTGCAATTATTGCATTCGTATGGCTTTTCTCCACTATGAGTTCCCATGTCATTCTTTAAATTACTTGAAACCGCAAACTTTTTATTGCACTCATGACATTAGAAAGGCTTTTCTTCACTATGAAGTCCCGCTGTGCGTAAAAGTTTCCTGATTTGTCAATTTTGTGGCCGACGCAAGTGAAACTTTACAGCACACGGTTGATTGAACTATTTATGCAAACTTAAAAATGAAATTAAACT
Organism: Mystacides longicornis; assembly: GCA_963576905.1. Lineage (NCBI taxonomy): Eukaryota > Metazoa > Arthropoda > Insecta > Trichoptera > Leptoceridae > Mystacides > Mystacides longicornis. The sequence continues at coordinate 23,030,891 of OY756424.1, forward strand.
TTTTATTGCAAACTTACCATTCAAATAGCTTTTAGCATGTCATTGGTTGTTTAAATTATTTGATTGATTGAACTTTTTATTGCAATTATTGCATTCGTATGGCTTTTCTCCACTATGAGTTCGCATGTCATTCTTTAAATTACTTGAAACCGCAAACTTTTTATTGCACTCATGACATTAGAAAGGCTTTTCTTCACTATGAAGTCCCGCTGTGCGTAAAAGTTTCCTAATTTGGTACACTTTGTTTTCTTATGGCTGACTTCGCATGTGAGTTTTTTAATAACCCAAAAATTGTTTTCTCTACGTCAAGACCTTTAAAAAAAGTGCTCAGCCACCAGGCATAATAATATCATTATGTTACTGTCAGTTGTCACTGCTGTCAGCCATATTGTATTAGAAGAACAATATTATTATTTTGTCTTTAGTTGCGAGTGGCGCGCCATCTAGCGGCGTTAATGACATCAGTCAGTCAGGCAGTCAGTCAGTCAGTCAGTCAGTCAGTCAGTCAGTGTTCAAGGCAAATATTATATAGATAATAAGATTTGAATAACATTTATATGTATAACAAATCAATCTACAATTATTTTATTACATTTTCATACCGTGATACCAAGATTCCATTCAACGTTTACATGAGTAATTTTATTTCCAAAAGATGACTTACCGTCTTTTTGAGAAATTTGTATGAAAATCTTAAAAAAATAGATTTTTGTAAATAGCTCTAAATATATTAAAGTTAATGCAGCAAATTGTATTTAAGAACTTTCTCCAGCATTTTGTACGGCTCTGGGCATATTAATATCTGACGTAGCATTTGTATTTTGAGCGTGATGTTCACATATAAGGTAAAAGTATTGTCAAAAGCAAATAAAAAAAACAAACATTTCTGAATATTATGTAGATTCACGGCTATGATGTGCCATTAACAAAATAAAAGATGTACAAAAGAAAAGTGATAAAAAACAACAAATCCTCAAAAAACAATAATCAAAGGAAAGAAAAAAAATGGGTTACCTAGTGACGCTTTATTATGCAATAAAGCGATAGGTATAGTTGCACCCATTTAAAAAGAAGAAAAAAGGAAATACGAGTATATTGTGTGATCGATTAGAATTAGCATTGATCACTCTCCCGAGAGTGGATTGCCGCGATGCAAAGAAGAAGAAGATTACAATTAGACAAAGATGGTAATTACAAAAAAAAAAGAAATCGTATGCAAAAAGACAAAAAAGAAATAGAGCCAATGATTTCTTTTTGAGTAGTTCTCTGAACCGCTAAAAATTGCTTTATGAGATATCTCTATGTATAGGTTTTATAACTGTTCACACTTATTTATTTCTATGTCAACACACATAGAAAATTTGGACACTATTTAAAATGCGATAAAACAGAGGGCTCTGATAAAGTTAATTATTGTATTTTACTTGTTGTTTATGAAACTTTATGACCATTTTTCAGGACAAAATCTTAACGAATATGTAAAAACTAATAGCTGAATACACACGTAAGGATTTATCTTTACGATTTGACCGATAATCGCTCATTTTTCTATTGTTTTCTTCGCTAAGATTTGAAAAATGATATGAAAATCGTTACGTGTGTATCCAGCTAATGACTCTTAAAATTCATTACTGATGTTCGATTTTTAAATGGAACAAACCACTACAGGCTTACGACCGTCTTCTACTGCTATTTAGAAAGCTGGCTTAGTGTGATCACTTTACGTTAACAACGTTAGGTGGTAAGTTGCTCAATAATTTCCAACTTTTATCTCTGCACCATTATATCTGAAAGATCTGCGTTGAATTAGTGGAATGACTCAAGGAGACACAAAGAGAATGCTATAGGTCGACAACCGAAATTGGGACTCAGCGTTACATTATGTGTAATGATATCTATTACACTAGCTCATTTTTATTTTTTTGTTGCAGATTATTTATTGGTCGACTTATACCTAATATGAGTATGTAAGCATGATACACATGATTAAAATCATATTGAAAAATTGAATAAAGTGAACAAACTGCTTGACCATGTTTTAAAAATAAAGTACAAGAATCTTGAAAATAATTTCACAAAAAGGAAAATGACCCTTTTAAGAGATAATATGTGTTAGATCAAAATAAATGTAATACAGGTAAATATGATAAATGACAATAATAATGCATCGATGGGGTTTATCTCCGAACTTCGGATGTGATTATATTATCAGCTATTGAAAATAATTACGAGGTCACTTCTAATGCTTCAACTTTTTTAAATCCTTTTTTTGAATTTATAAAAACCAGGTCTTTGCCTATTCATTTAAAAATAAATATTATATCAGTTTGAAAAGTTATTCTAGTCTATTGTGTCTATAAAACTATAACTATTACAAAATAAAGTACTTTTTATATCTACTTCTTGTCCGCTCCAATAAAAGTTTGAAAACTTTCCTAAAATCCAAATTAACCGTTCACATGGATGATCCAAACCTTTATTATTTTATTTTGTAGATATTTTTAGTTCCGGGCGGAAATAACAAGACTTGCGTAGAATTAGTGTGAGAAGTGAGTATAATATTATTTTGTGCGTTGTTATACTAGTTGATGATAATATTCTATACGAGCAGATGGCGTGACCAGCGATAAGTTAAGTATTAATATTATTCCAATAGAAATAAACAGTTTTGAGGTAAAACTAACTTGTGATGAGTTCGCAGTTGTCCCAATGAACGAAGTCCGCCAGACGCCACTACTTTATCATGCTAAGTAATATTTCTAGTAAAGCTTTTTGAAAATGATTATGCATTGAAATATGCAAATAAACTCCGCTGCAACGGGTGTAATATTCATAGGCAATGACATAATTTACTTTTTTTTGAATAAAAAAAAAAATTATTTATTATGCAAAAGAACAAAAATTAATGATGTCGGTGTTTTTCGTATTATGAACTAGCTGACCCATCGAACTTCGTCCCGCCTTAAAGTCAATAAAATATTGCTGGGAATAGCTAATATACATGACTTCTACAAACACGATAAAAATCTGTTCAACCGATCTCGAGTTATAAGTGTTCGCACTAACCCTATTTTCTTTTATATTATAGCTAGATGTTAACAAATTGTAAAAAAGCTTGAAAAAAGTACCATAAAAAATGTTCGTATGTATCATTTTTTTTAAATTTCAATGGTGGACACATTACTGCCATCTGTGGAAACATAGTGAAAACTTTGATCTATAGAATCTTTCTACCAAAATATCAATTTACCAGACATCTCCCTATTTCCGCAATAAATGGCGGTATTGTCCCCAACAGAAAAGCCGTTCCATACTAATATTTTTACTAATAACTTTAATATTATATTTTATATCATTTTTAGCAATTTTTTCGACTTTTTATTAATCATTATGTTATTCGAAGCCGAGAAGAATCAAATAAATCAAACATCGGAAGAATCTGTTCAGCCGAACTCGAGTTATAAGTGTTCGCACTAACCCGACTTTCATTTATATTAGAGATTGTGATAATGAAAAAATTTATAGTACTTATTAAGATACATACATACATTCTCCCTTTAAGGCTCCTCGCACACCTCAATCCAGCCCGGAGGAGACAAATCCGCAGCAAACCCGACCCGCACGCAACCAACCCTCTAGTTCTAGTTCGATCGAAGCAATCAAATCAAAAAGCCGGCCCCACACAAATCAAGCCCGCCGCAGATCCCCCCCATACCAACCCGCAATGCGGTGGGCGTAAACCCCACTTAGGGGCACAGAGAGGCACCAAGAGCTCTCCATTGCGCTTATTAACAGGTAGTGTTTTTTTTTTCATTGTCATGATTTGCAAAATGTTCATTTTGATTCGAAAAATGTACCAATAATTTTTGGGGTTAAAACTTTATCAATCCCAGTCAATTACCATTGAAAACCATAATCAAATACATTTTAGCAGAGAACCAATCTTTCCACTTTTGGTCTTGGACTGCAATTTTCATACCTATTTATCAAATTCTATGCCGTAGAAAGTGTTGACGCATGTAAGACATAGTAGAATTTATAAAATACTTACTGATATAAATTTAGAAGGTGTGCAGTATATGTTTGTCGGTTAAGTTACAGCCAGCCTATTATAAATGATGAATTTTATGTGACAAAAGGAATAAACAAAATATGTAAGGTTTGGAGAGAAGGGGGGAGAGGGTAAGGGAAGGGACGTGATGGCACCCTTAAATGGAAAAGTTAGTTCACATGATAATGCGGAATAGTTAGGTTCAAAAGCCCAACTACCTTCCTGAGTTCACGCTTGAATTATTGCTACCAATAATGCTGTGTTGTTTTGTATAGGAATGTTGATAGCTGTTTACTTTCAGATACATTTTCAAATGGCACAAAAGTAAATGAAAAAATATTATTTAGACCCTTCGCACACGGCATCGTACGTTTAAAGTATTGTAAAACGATAGACGAAGGAGAGCCATACGTGTACGCACAAAAATATTCGTACGAAGAGTATTCGATAAGTTAGAAACTGTAGGGTTATTCACGAAAAAGTTTAAGTTTAGAATAATTAGTCAAATATTTAAAAAGGAAGTGGCCATTTTCTCAAAATAGCCGTTTTTGGCACTTTTTACACTTAAAATGATTACGCGATTCTTTACCATATGAAACAGAAATTTATCGTAATAACAGTATGAACTTACATTAAATACAATAATTGTGTAATTATTTTAGCGGTAACGTTGTGAAGGTCCATTATAAAAACACAAATCACAAAAACTTTGTTACTTCCCGAAAAATATGAAAATAAACCTTAATAATGATTGGAATTTGTTTCATCAACCTAAAGTATTTTTTTAAGGAAACGACACTTAAAGTACGAACTTCGTATGGGTAAGAAGTGGTCATTTTGTTTAAAGAGGTTTAAGTGAGAAAAGGAATGCAAGCCCCAAAACAAAATTTTAAGATGATGTTGTTGTTAAAACTTCGGATTTTGGAAATTTATTTGGTACACAGTTGTAATAAACTGGGATTTCAAAATCAGGAAATTTACCAAAAAATCCGTTATCGAATAAAACCAGTTAAAGATTTCAACTTTTCATTCCATAATCTTTTCAATTTTAGCCAACAATATCCAATAATTGTCAAGGTATTGAAACATTGTCAACATTGAAAAATGTTTAAAATGTAAACGATGAATATTATTCTATTCCTTAATTTATTTTGAAGCTAAGTAGTTGAATTTCATATAAATGATTCGCAAGAATTTACCATCAGTTAATTGTTAAACGGAAAATTGATGAAATATTCTTCAGAAGAAACTACTGTTGCTTTCATCAATAGAATGACAAATTCGTTCAGCTTTTGAAGCTACAACAAGCGAGTTTAGTATACGTTTATCATACATTTATTCATACATTTTAGGCACCCAACTACATCCCAGTTAATTGGCCAACGTTGCGGTTAGTCTCGTCTAGACAATAGCAGCAGATAAGAGAAAAAAGTATTAGACAGAACCATTTTGTTTACAACTCATTTTCTTGTTTCTATTCAGTACAAATCTTTCAACAGATTACAAATCACCTTTCTGTCAAGCTCACAATACAAAAACAATAGTTTATTACTTAATATTTTCAATCATGTTCAGTGTGACCTTCTGAAAAAAAGCCCCATTATTTGAGGACTTAAGTTACATGCCAGTTAGGGGCCGGCTAGCACCTATGACGTCAGTTCGTGTAAGATTCTCTGCCCCGAGCTATCCGGAACAGATTTTTCTACATGCTGGATTCTGGACCATTTCTAAAAGGGATCGCTGAATGTATTTATTTAACTTGAATGATTTTAATTGCATTTATATTGTTTTTACATATCACATTTGTTGTAAATAAAGTTATTTCATTTTGAATGAATCTGTGTTCACTCAAAGTGAACACAAATACCTACACTCTTTGACAGAAAGCAACTTAAATCTTGTGTTGTGAAAGAGGAAGATGGTCAGCACCTGGGATCGAACCCACGACCTCCGCACCAAACATTGCGAAAGCCGCCGTCGTAACCGCCAGTCTACCTTAATTGACATAGTGGCTGTATGGTGAATACTTACGAAAAATAAACATAAATGTATTGAAAAAAACGCCACGAAAAATCTCCACGTTTGAAACAAAATGCTTCAGAAGAATTTTGAGTAGAAGGTGGTACCACAGCATCTCACTAAGCGCACCTGCACGGGGTTTTCTATAATAATTATGGAGAGTGTTAAGGATGTCGAAAGACTTTTTTCGAAAGAAAAAATTACCTTGGACCCCTACTGTTTAATTTCAGTTCCATGATATATTTTTTATCCACACATTTCCTATTCAAACAACAACAACAAATAACATTTGAATAACTGTAATTTTCTTATGAAATAAAATATAATCACGCAAATTAAGCCTTTTTGAATTATTATTTAATTGTACTAATCGACGAGGGATAGTATTTTTTTGTTAGGTATAGTAATAACAAAAAACAAATTATTTAACGATAATCTCAATATTAATAATATACACGAGTAGACAATTATGTCGATAGCTTATTTGTAATAAAAATTAACGTTAGGAGTTCGCCGCTCACCCTAGTAGGGGCTGGGATCTGCGAACAGCCTTCGCGGGTGACGGGTGAAGTGGCTTCAGTCAACTCTAACGTTTCAGGGAGTGTGGTGCGCTTCTCTTTTCTCGCCGTATTGCCCGGATGAAATTTAAATTCCTTCAACGTAACGTGAATAAAATGTGAGCAAAAGTTTGTAACTATCGTTTTGACACGTGCTACCGAAAAAAAAACTATAAAAAACGTGACTGAGGTTTAAAAAAAACCTATTTAATGTTTGTGGTTTCAATTGTATAAAGTTTGAATAAAATTGTATTAAAGTGATAAGTGATTTATCATCAAATTGAGATATTTTTTTTATTGTTATTGTGCAGAGTGACATGTCGTTATTTGTGAAACAAAAACAGTACCTAAATTGTTAATGAGTCATGCTTTGATATATATATTTTTTGTTTTTTTTTTTCACCCTCGGGACGATTGAATGATTGATTGATGGTTCTATTGAATGATTAATTCGTTTGAAATAAGTGTACTTGTGCTTCGGAATTATTATATTTTGGAATCAAGGTAAGCGAATAAAATTTTATTTTCAAAGTAAAATAATAGCATCTATTTTTATGATGAAATTATTAAGATTTATTGCAAATATTTAAGTAAAATTGCAAAAAAATGGATTTAATAATGGAAGGATTCAACAGAATGTTCTGTTTTCGTTTTTAATTTGAAATATAACAAATATAGATAAATTAAAATGTCAGGATGTCAGGATACAGAAAAGGGTATGAGCTTTCAAGTGCTTACTTGAGATGTATAATTTAATGTGTAATTTTTGGTTTGGTTTAAAAAGTTAGTACCTACCTACCTTTACGGGTAAAAGAGTGAAAATATTATTTTAGATTTTGAATTAGAAAATTTCATGTGGGGCTGGAATCTAGGTTTGACTGGTAGATGTCGCTTTCAGCGAAAGGTAGGTAACTCTTCGAAACGAATGGTCGGTCGGTTTAATTTAAAGGAGTTACTTTTTTATACTGAAGGCTTGTTTTTTTTTGAACTGGACGATGTTAAAATACCTTACATTTTTTGGCAAATAAGGGTATCTTTTACAATATTTCGCAGTGTTTAATTTTTGGGATAACACACGCGGTAGAATTTAATTATTATTATATACCTCATTTAAATACAAAAGTTAATAAATAAGTTGTGTTGGGAGAAATACAAGAAAATTTACAGTTAATAATTTCAAGGTAAGTTTGTAATTTTCTGTTTTTTGTTGTGACATGGGTTAAAAATATTGTATAATTACACGATGACTATAACAACAACAGAACTGTCTTAAATTTGATATACCAAAGCCATATTATAGTTTTTAAGTGAGTGGATTCCCTCTTAAATTGAAGAAAACTAAATCCGATATTGCTGCTTACGATTTCGTCCTCAAGCTACATCAACGTCTCAATTACCTTTCTTGAATAATATACTTTACCATAGTTCCTGTCCCGATCGTGACATTTGCCAGGGAAATTTGACACAATGATACGCTTGTCAATTGGGATGGTGTGGACGTGCTTCCACTATGGCCCATGAGCAAACATCAACCTCTGAGGATGGATACTCAGTGGATGATACTAGCTCAGGAGGAGCCAATATTGACCTACTTTGAGAACCCATTAGTATACTGTAACCACAAATAGCGCAATGGTAGGTACATATTATAATTCTGTCGCCCTTTTCCCCTCGAAACAGTTATATCAAAATGCATTAATGATCATATTAAGGTAAATATCATTATTTTGTGTTAAGTTATTCAATTTGTCACCCACGGTCATTACAACTCCCTTATCCCCAGGGTGTATTGTATTTCTCATCCATCACTATTAGCTCCCATCTAATCATTTGTTTCACTTAGCTTCAAACAGAATAATAAGTATGAAATATTTCGTCAACCTTCAAAAACATTAATTCATTATGATACATTACTCTTAATGCAGATATTTATGTTCCTATGTTTTGATCATCGTTCAAAAGTACTTATACATAGAATGGAAGGTTACTGTAAGCTACATTCGTCCCAGAAAATTGACTGGTATTCTCAAATTCACGTTCCAACTCAACGCAAGAAGCACTTGCTTAGAGCTTAATTGGTTGCCAGTAGTTACGCAACTAATGTATTGGATAAAACCTTAGATTAGGAAAGAGAGGGGATACGTAACTATGCCCGGTGGCGTGTGACCATTTTTATACTTGTTTCCTATAGAAAAAGTGCCTGTTTGCCACCAGCCTGTCACTTTTCGGATCATCCGTGGCGCTTAAAAGTTTCCTTTCTTCCAGTACCTACCTTTTGTTTGACATCGCATGCATGTTCCTTAGAGTTTATAATTTGCAGTTGTGGCAAAATATTTATATTTAGTACAAAAAATGTATTTTGTACCTGCCACCAAAAAATGGCGAAATGGTCACAGATTCTTAGTACGGCAATGCATAGAAGTTACGTATCCCCTTTCTTTCCTTATCTAAGGATAAAACATTTTCAGAATACAGAAATGTCAAAAGTCTCAATAAAAATAGGATATGACGCAACTCAATCGTCTGTTTTTCATTTCAGAATAATAGTCTTTATCTAATCCTGGGGCTAAATATACATTCATAATGCTTTTATTTGTGATCCCGCTTCGAGCATAAAGAGAAAAGATTTTTCCACACTTCTTGAATATGCGTGAAGAACAATACACAGTATGAAAGGAAATAGGGACTCTGATGGGAAAAAAGATTAGTCAACACTATCGTTTGGCTTATAGCACAATCTTTCGAAATTAAGCGGTATGAGTGTTATAATTTTCTTTTGGGTCTCAATCCGTAGTTTGGTCTGTCCTAAGCAGAGTCTGTCTCCATGCTTTCCTGTCGTCAGCCAGCCTTATCATAATATAATGCATACGAGCTACATACATATTCCTTTCAAGCCCCACTTAGGGGCATAGGGGGAAACAAGAGCACTCCATTCAGCTCTTTATTACATACGAGCTACAGCGGATAAAAATCTTTCTCAAAAAAGGTTGAATAAAAAAATACTATGGTAGTGTATTTTGATAATCAAAACTAAAACGTACTTTATACCTCATTCAGACAATAATGAAATCTCCCCATCGCTTGCAGCAACGTGTCCAGTAAGAATTTATTTCAGCTAATGAAATTGCGTCCAAAAGCTTTTGTATGTAGCAGACGCTACCTACCAGGATGTTGTTAATGGCCACGTCCATGCGCAGTCCATGTTATTGAGAAATTATGTTAGCCGCTTTCAGCTAATATATATGTACGTAAGTTGTCATTTGGGTTTTTGGTCTATTTTCAAAGATTAAATTAATACCTCAAATTTTAGCGTTGCCATGTTAGTTAAGATTCTACAAGAAATATTATTTAACTTCTGCATTGAGCGTAACGCTGAGTTCACACAGAGACAAGTCGGATTTGATTTTTGTAGGATCGATTTGACTAACAATATTATTTTATTTATTTTGAGATCATTTAAAGTTAAAATATTTGAAGTAAAATATTTTAAGTATAAAATAATTTTAAGTTAAAATAGTTACAATATATTTGAACAATAACAATATAAAATACAACGTTTCCTCTCTCTTAAAGCTTGTACAAGCTTGTGCAAAGAGAGGGTATCTGCATGAGTTGACATAAAATTAAAAAATTATAAAAAATGAAATGTTGTTTCAATACTTCACTGCCAATTAAAAAACTATAAAAAATGAATTTTTGTTTATATATATTAGTTAGTTCACACTTGTATACTTTTAAGATCCGAAAAATAACCGATACGGGCGACTGGAATCGGCTCTGAAAAAATTACATGACAAAAAACCGATAGGTACCTACGTGTTTTCAGTGGTAGTATAGTATATCCCCAGAATGAACTGGCAAACGTGGTAATTAACCAATAGAAAGAGGCATAATCGACTGGTATCATTTACATCCATTGAAAAGAGATAGGGATCCCTAAATTTTTATGGCGACGTTCGCCTGATGGTTCCGAGGGCTCTAGGTATAGCATTTGAGACATGCGTTCACACGAGCGCAGATTCCGTTTTTATCGACAGCGTGCGATAAAAATCAGCAGCCCGATTCACGGAAAAGTTTAAGTCTAAGTTTAGTTCGAAGTTCGAACGAAGTTCGATTCAAACTTTTGTGAATAGGGCTGCTGGTAATAATAATTATTGTAGGCGGCGACTATCTACAGTCTATGTACCTATTCACGGAGGATTTGAATCGAACTTCGTTCGAACTTCGAACTAAACTTAGACTTAAACTTTTCCGTGAATCGGGCTGCAGATCCGAGAAAACGTGTCTACGTGTGAACGCGGTGTAAGAAGCGTCTATACATATAGGTACGTACCTACGTAAAATGGTTAAACATAATAATATGACTTGATAAATAAATTATATAAGCTTATAAAAATAAATATGATATAGGTACTTACGTTACAATTTTTTCAGTATATTTTGTTTTGAATAAAGCTAAAAATTATTTTTATATTACCTATTGTTAAAATTTAATTAGGTATTTAGTTAATAATTTTACCCAAATAGGGATGATTTGTTAGTTTATGAGACCCTTTAATCATAAACAGTTTAGAAGTCTTAAGTGGAAGGCTAATAAATAAAAAAAGTCTTAATGTAAGCTTGATTTTACTAACATTGGTTTGCAATATATTAGCCACTTAAAACAATAAACAGTCCTTTATATGATGTCACTGATAAAGAAATAAATTATACATATTTAGTGTAGGTAATATTATGTACCCCTAAAAATTTAATACGCTGCACGCACGAATGGTGCTATGGAGGGGGAGAGGGAGGTGGAATCTCTGAGAAAATGGAGGGAAGGGACACAAATGTTTTACCAAATTGAACTAATTGAATCTGAGTTTAGCATGGAATATTATAAAATGATAATTTTAAGGTTGGATGAACTGAAAATAGAAACCTATTTATTTTGAAGATATTTATAGAAAGTTCTATATAAAATCCTACTTATTCAAAAATTAGGTAGGTACCTACTCATATTTAACCCGAATTCAAGTTAATGTATCCACTCAAATAAAATATACATTTTTTGGATTAATCTAGAATACTGACTGATTGACTAGTCGACTGATGCCGCCCACCTGTCCCCGTAGACAAATTCAAATTAGCGTTCGACCACAAACGAAGATTTCGCCAATGTATAGTACGAAATAATTAACTGTCCACTGGATCATATAAACAATTATTTAAACCAAACAATGACACTTAGATACAAATATAAAAAGTGGACAGTTATTTTTCTTCCTACTCTACGTCATTATCGAAGATATTGTTTGTAGTCGATCGCCAAATGCATTTTGTCTAGGCCTACTGAAATGTACTAGCGTGCCACACAGACATCTCACGCCATTTTAATGGAGTGGTAAGTGAGTTATTTTGTTTGAAATAGGCGGAAACAGATACGCAGTCATACCCCATACAGATACCGCAATTAGTTCTGATGTAATTTTTATGTTGATTAGATTTTTAGGTTCCTCTACAGCCGAAAATGAACGTTAAAACGGGCGATACCTACAATCCGTCAGCATATTTACGTCGAGGGGCAAGGTTGTTCTATTGCGGGATTAGAAATAAATTGATCAGTAAAAATGTTGTATCATGTACGCTTTTTTATTTAATTGACCTCTGCATACGTCACATTTTATTTGTACGCAAAGCCCTTAAAAAAGTAAAAAAATAATCAGTTTTCATCCTTAACATTTCTATGCATCGCATAGAGTAGATACAGTTTTATACAACACAGAAAATTATAAGAAATTTTGCAAAAAACCCATCATGGTACATAGGGTCGTATGTTTGTGATTAAATCAACATTACCAATTTATAAAAGCGGAACAAACAATAAATAATGATAAATGGCAAACATTACAATATTTCATTGTGGTCCACTCCAATAATATTTAAGCCAAGTATCTATGCGTACATAATAAACGAGTTTTTAATGGCATGTGGATGATGAATTCATTTAGATTTTCAACACTTTTGATGTTAACATTAATCACAATTAATACGTACAATCAATAAAATTGAACGACGATAGCTACCAGCCATTTGAAAATACTCGGTAGGTAGGTACTTCTGTTTGTGACCCAATGTAGGCAGACCCAAAACACTAATTATTATCGATCTTTGACCCATATTAATAATCGTGGGCTCAAACCTAATTACAGATTCCAACCCATGAAGCTAATGTGAATTCTATTCGAAAATTTATATTGAACAGCGCAAGAATTGAGAGGACCGTCATTTACCTCACCTCGAATTGTGGTCATTGTAGTGTTTCAGAAAGAGACATTGTGGTATGCTTATTGTACGTACTTAACTTATGTTTTAATAATCAAAAAGGCCTAAATCGGGATACCGGGGTAAATATTAAGGGGGTTGAATTAATTCTCGCCGTTTTTTCTATTAGATATAATAAAACAGAAAAAAAGCTTTTTTTTTTAAATTAAAGTTTTATTCAAAATATTGCCCTTCTTTTTCAATTACTTTTGCCCATCTTTCAGGTAAAAGCCTGATGCCTCTGTTAAAAAATCCTTTTTTTTGGAAGCAATCCAATTTGTTACCCATAATTATTGAACTTCATGGTAACTATACGGAAGAGTTCGCCAGATAGACCATGCTGCATAGACCGAAAAAGATAGTAATCTGAGTAGGGCGGGTGGGGTAAAACTTCCCGACCAAAAGAATTTAGCTGGTCTTTGACCACTTTAGCCACATGGGGCCTTGCGTTGTCGTGCTGAATAAGAATCGACTCATTTTTTTTTTTTATTAATTATTGGCATTGCGTCCAACCAGGGACGATTTGTGCCATGATCAATCTTATACATACATAAATACATTAAAATTCATTCAAAACAGTCTCAGAATGAAAAAATAGCCAAAAACAATCTAAAGCAAAGAATATTTTCAGATCAATAAATTATCTATGAAGTTTATAGTATAATAATGTTCTTATTTATAAACCTAAGGAGCACTGATCGCACCGTTGTATCATTTATTGATAAAAGATGCTCCACATTCGTTGGAAGTGGAACATCGGGAAGAGCCGAGCAAACGTCATAGGCATCTCGCAGAGGACAACCAAGGAAGACATGGTCCAGTGTTTCCAGGTCTAGACCACACTCACAATACGGTGACTCCACCATATTGAATCTGAACAGGTGTGAGTACAGTCGATGATGATTGAAACGCATCCTGCAAAGTCGTGAAATGTCAGACCTCGAGAGACCGGTCCCATGAAACCATGGCCTGGAAGGTATCACAGATTGAACCCTGCGATACGCCGATCCCTTCGCCCGACTCTCGTGATCCCACCATTCCTTCCATTTGATTCGGGTTTCTAGGGACAGTTGATTCTTAAGATCACTTATAGGAACAGTAAATTCTTCCGGGGCTACGCCAGCAGTGATTGCTGACCTCGCCAACTCATCCACGTCCTCATTACCCTGTATTCCAGAGTGAAGGAATCCAGACGATGTCTGCCTCACCGCCGTCGCAACTCCGAACATGAAGCAAGTGTTTCACTTCCAAAACTATGGGATTGGGATGAAACGCAGAGAGAGGCGAAGCAAGGAGCTGCACCAAAGATAGGGAGTCTGTGAATATTACAATTTTTCTAAAACCATGTTTATTCGAAATTATCTATCTATTATATTTATTAGTGAAAATGGAGCACTCGCCAGGAAGTTTCAATCTTGAGCAAATGTTAAGTTTAGGGACCAATACAGCTGCCCCCAAATTGTCCAATTCTGGCATCTTTGAACCATCGGTAAAAATGTAAACATGCGTTGGCCATCTTTTCCGGACCTTTTCATTAAACAAATTATTTGTTTGTTTCTGGGACATCCCAGTTCCCTTATCGATACCAATATTTTCTATTGTGTTTGGAATATGATGTAAAGATTTTTATTTATTTATTTATTTCAACAATACACGGCTACAAGCCTTTTACATGATCATATCAATTCAAAACTCACAAAAACAAACAATAAAATATAGAACATAGCACTAAATCAATAAATATTCTCATCAGTTCCACATAAAAAAAATCAAATATAAAACAAAGCATCAAATTATAAATGTCCTCATCAGCAACACAAAAAAAACGAAGCAGGTATCAACTCAACAAATATCCCCATTACCTATACAAAAAATAAAATATGAAACATATTATTAAGTCAATAAATAATCTCATCAGTCACATATAAAATTCTCTAATACAAAGCAAAGCATTAAATCAACAAATCAAAAAAAAAAAGCATTAAATCAAAAAATCAAATCAATAAATATCCTCACCATTCATATAAAAAATCAAATATAAAACAAAGCATTAAATTATAAATATCCTCATCAGCAACACAAAAAAAAAACGAAGCAGGTACTAACTCAACAAATATCCCCATTACTTATACAAAAAATAAAATATGAAACATATCATCAAGTCAATAAATAATCTCATTAGTCACATATAAAATTCTCTAATACAAAGCAAAGAATTAAATCAACAAATCAAAAAAAAGCATTAAATCAAAAAATCAAATCAATAAATATCCTCACCATTCATATAAAAAATCAAATATAAAACAAAGCATTAAATTATAAATATCCTCATCAGTAATATAAAAAACAAAATAAAAAAAACGAAGCAGGTATTAACTCAATATATAACCCCATCACATATATAAAAAATAAAACTGGAAACACATCATTAAGCCAATAAATAATCTCATCAGTCACATATAAAAAAAATTAATATAAAACAAAGCATCAAGTCAATAAATTAAAAAAAAAAAGCATTAAATCAAAAAATTAAATCAATAGATATCTTCACCATTCATATAAAAAATAAATATTAAACAAAGTATTAAACTAATAAATACCATCATCAATCACACAAAAAAAATCCAATATATGACAAAGTGTATACATAAATGTCCTCATCAACCGTATAAAAAAACAGAGCATTAAATTAATAAACATTCTCATCAGTCCCACATTAAAAAAATATATAAAAATATTAAGCAGGCAAAAACAAAGCATTATACCAATAAATATCCTCATCAGTCACATAAAAGACAAAAAAAAAAAACAAAATCGAAAATAAACGAAGACTACCGAAAACCAAGGACACCCTCCACAAGTCGCCTGAACGCCCGCAAACCATCACCGAAAATATCCGCCTCGGTGCAGAGCTCGTTTGCCAGTCTGTGCAATCTGGGAATGGGGGAGCTGTAAAAATAATTCGTAGATGCCCTAGTCTCGTGGAACAGTACAGCCTGTCTTGTGTTCCTAACTGGAATGTCGAAGTTTATCCGTCCCAGCAACTCGACACTATCTATCTCGCCGTTCAGCAACCTATATAAGAACACAACATCGGTAACCTTTCTCCGATCACCAAGGGGAAACAAACAGAACCGACGCATCAGCTCGAGATAGTCAATCTCCGCCCAAGTACGGCCCAATCTGTGATTAAGAAACCTAAGAAACCTGCGCTGAACCCTTTCCACCATGTCCACGTACACAGCATAGTGAGGAGACCAGACCACCGTACCATACTCGAGCTGAGGTCTTACTAGAGATATATAGAGCGTCCGGAATGAATCCAAAGATCGGAAGTCAGAGCCCAGGCGCAACACAAACCCCATGGTCCGCATTGCCTTTCCCACTATCTCTTCAATATGTAACCTGAAAGACAAATCACCACTGAATGTAACTCCCAAATCCCTAATCTGAGTGACGGCCCCCAGAACCACGCGGTTCATACTATAGTCAAAGGCAATGATACCCTTTTTTTTCTTGTGGAATCTCACCACTTGGCA
Source organism: Mystacides longicornis (assembly GCA_963576905.1). Lineage (NCBI taxonomy): Eukaryota > Metazoa > Arthropoda > Insecta > Trichoptera > Leptoceridae > Mystacides > Mystacides longicornis. Next base: position 23,047,363 of record OY756424.1, read on the forward strand.
CTTCTCCTCATTCATGAACAGTAAATTTGAATTACACCACTCCGATAGCCGGTCCAAGTTCTGCTGCATGATAAGGCAATCATTTTGGCCCTCAATCATCCGGAATATCTTTAGATCGTCAGCAAAGAGCAGGATCTCGACGTCGGAGAAGATTTCCACAATGTCATTGATAAAAATATTAAATAGGGTTGGTCCCAAATGGGAGCCCTGGGGAACTCCACTAGTGGCGAATATCGGCTGAGATATGCAGTCGGACACCTTGACTCTGAGAGTTCTTCCCGTCAGATAACTTGTCAGCCATGACAAAAGAACGTCATCGACACCATAGGCTTGAAGTTTTTTGACCAAGATCCCGTGGGAAACCCTATCAAAGGCCTTAGAAAAGTCGGTATAAACCGCGTCCACTTGAAGTTTGTCTGACAACTTTCGCATAATATAGTCAATGTATAGAAGAAGATTTGTTTGAGTTGAGCGCTGCGGCATAAATCCATGCTGCCTGGGTGTAATAATCGAATTGAAAGAAACCGAAATCCTCGACAACACAATGCCTTCGAACATCTTTGGTATTGCCGAGAGTATACATATGGGCCTATAGTTAATGACGTCCGAAGCGTCTCCCTTTTTAAATATGGGGGTAATAAATCCCGTCCTCCAGGTACTCGGAAACACGCCTTCCCTCAAAGATCTATTAAAAAGGTCGCAAAGTGGATCAATCAAAACACTAGCACACTCTACTAAAAATTTATTAGGCAGATTATCTGGCCCCGGTGACTTCGAGCAATCCAACGAACGAATAGCCCTCTCAACCTCATCTCTGGACAATATAGGGATCGGCAAATCAATAGATAATCCCGGCCTGAAGGAATGTAATGATGCCCCATCTGAACTGACGTACACAGAACTAAAGAACTCAGCAAAAAGATTAACCGAATGAGACAAAGAATCAGCATGCCTACCCTTATAACTTACCTGCTCAGGGATGGGTGAAATGTCCTTCCCGACTGACTTTACAAATTTCCACAGGGATCCAGAATTTTTAGGCAGATCAGATTCAACTTTATTCATAAAATCTCTGTAACACCTTCTTGATCGCTCCGAACACCTCCTTCGTAAATCCGAGAAATATCCATAATCCTGGGAGCTCCCCGTCTCCTTGTATCTTCTATGAGCTAACTTCTTATCAAGCGTTAGCTGTTTAAGCTCAGGATCGAACCATCGTGGAAAGTTTGATGGTTTGACTTTAAATTCTGGAATATATCTACTGATACAGTCATTAATCTGTTTGTAGAAGAGCTCAACGGATTCATCAACATTTCCGGCGGTGGCTAATCCGGACCAGTTCACATTCGACAAAAACTCGAGGATCGGCCCATAGTCTGCCCCACGAAAATCCAAGCCTTTTCTTGTCAACTTTTGAAGATCCAACTCTCGACAAGATATATAAATATCTATTGCAGGATGATGTGGATCTTGAGGAAGGATCTCAGAGATTGACGCTGATACCCTTATGTTTGTGTCACTGCAAAATACCAAGTCAAGGATTCGATCATTGTGGTTCTTTGTGAGATTTAATTGGTGCAGTTGAAGATAGTGGAACATATCCAAAACGGATGCCGTCCTCTCGCAAGGCCTATCAAGTGTTGCGATCACCTCCAGGTCGTCGCAGTCCGTACCAGCCTCCCAATTAATGTTCGGCAGGTTGTAGTCACCCACTATCACTATTCTAGCTTTAGGAAATTTTTCATGTAGTTCCTCGAGTTCATCACAGTGAGCTTCATACACCGCCAGGTCAGAAGCAGGAGGAATATATGCGCAGACAAATATTATGGTTTGACTTTTCATTCTAACAGATACAAAGACATGCTCGACATCCGTGTGTTTGGTCCTGATTCTGCTTGAGGCAAATCGGTCTGAGATAGCTATGAGGACTCCACCACCTCTCTCCTTATGGCTAGTACTGGCGTTTCTATCACATCTATAGACCTTAAATCTATCAAAACCCAATTCAGCAGTTTTGATTGACGAATTCAGCCATGTCTCGCTCAGAAGTACCACATCGCAGTCCGTAATGGATATGTTTTGCTTTAGCTCAAAAATTTTGGTTCGCGTGCCCCTGACATTCTGGTATGTGCAATTTAGTTTTTTGAATTATGGTTTCTGATAATTTTTGGTACACCTCTTATAAATTTAATTGAAATATCTGTTTCACCCCTGCTCTTTCTATCAGTTAATTCCTGTTTTAGCTCTCTGAAGATATCTCTCTGCATTATGGTTTGATCACCAAATACTTTGATGTGACTGGGTCGGACATGCAATTTTTTCCTTAATATATTCATGGCCTGCTCTTCCGAATCCAGAATAACCTTGATCGGTCTGCTGTGCCCATTATATTTTCCCAATCGAAAACATTTCAACTTTGAAGCGTCGATCGCTGGGTCCAGCGGTTTAAGAAGATTGGCCACACTTGTGATGTCCTCACGCAGTGACTCTGAATGGGACGTATTATTAGGGTTCTCCTCAAGGTGACAAATGATAATGTTCTTCTTCCTCTTTTCTCTCTCCTCCATCTCCACGTACATTGCTGAAATATTGGGTGCAGATCTTTTTTGAGCTGCATGAAGATCCGATATTTTTGCCTCCAGAACAGACACCCTCTCGGCAAGAATTATGTTTTCCTTCAGGACTTCATCGACCTTGTTCAGTTTGTTTGATATCACATTGTTAATTAGGTCGTCCATACATTTCAACCTTTCATTAAATTCGTCCATCAATTTTGTAAAAGAGTTAAAAGTCAGTAACAGTTGATTATGTTTTGATTCCGAGTTCCTCATAAACAAATCAATCTTATTTGAAATCTCCGACAGAGCTGGACACGATGAAAAATCATTCTCAATGTTTGATTGTTTATGCACGATTTCTTTGTCTATGGGTTGCGGGATTCGCACTGCGTGGTTGTCAACACTGTCGGCGCTGTCAGTGTAGGCGGATGTACTTACACCGCTGTCATGGCTGACGTTCGTTCTCTTTGTTGTCGTAGCTCTAGTGACAGGCCGGTTATCATATGCTTGATATGGAGAAAGAACCTTCCCCTGGACATTGTCGGGACACTCTTCACAACACCAATCACTTGTGACAATCTTGCGTCCACCATTATGAAAAACAACGCACTTCTTGTGAACAACATTTCGACAGGTGCGACATGATAACAGCTTTTCAGACGAGCCTGTTTCAATCTCCAATTGACAATATTTACAAGTCATGGTGTCTGGGATGCTGCTAAACTATTCGTGTATCTTATTGTATTTAATTTGTCATATACCCCTAGTATTTTCGTTAGAATGTAATATTGTGCATTGACAGTAAGCGAGTAAGTACGGCATGTGTTATATTTACCAGATAGAGTGAAAAATCGATCGAATCAGTCGATCTTATAATAGTTATTATAATCCCAGGTGAAATAAGTGATAATTATGCTTGTGTTGCTTGATATTAGACACTTTAAACTTATTTTCACTAAATTTATATTCAGAAATTGTATTTTTGCGTTTTGACAGTTTGCACCGGAAACCGGAAAAAAAAAGAGGGGATAGTTATAGGTTGGAGAAATGTAGCTATACGATTTAATATTTAGGTTTTTAATTTTTTGTAAACTTGAACATAGGTTGGGGATACATGGCCGACACATTCCTCCTTACTAGACTTCAGATTTCTGGACATCCTCTGTCCCCCAGAATCTCGGAACTTCTTAACATTTATTCAACCCGTCGTTCTTTGGCTCAAGAATCGACTCATGTCTGCCTGCATATTCTGGTCGTTTTTCTTCAATCGCTGCATGCCTTTAACTTTATTAGTTGTTCCTTATAGCGCTATGCTGTAACTGTTTCACCTGCTTTAAGAAGCTCTTTTTCTTCTTCTTCTTTTTGGCTGGCCAGTTCGTGGCTTGTCGTCTGTAGAAAAATCACCATTTGAAAATGCTTGAAACCACTCCCGACATGTTCTAGCAGACAAGGCGTGCTCCCCATAAGCCTCCACAAGCATTTGATGAGCAGCAGCAGCAGTTTTCTTGAGGTGGAAACAGAAAAGCAAGGTTTCCTGCAAGTTTTGTTTTGATGGTACAAAGTTAGACATGTCGCAAGCCAAAAATCTCACCGTTTTGAAGGATTTGGGCGGTTGAAAGTGCCACGTGGAGCTTGCGCAGAGCGAGAAACACTAAAACAAAAAAAAACAGCAGTAAAAAATATTAAGATTACAATTATTTCTTTATTTTTTTAGAACGGCAAGAATTAATTCAACTCTCCAAAAAACGCCACAAGCTTTGTGCCGTAGAAAACTTTAAGAATTTGACAGAATATCAAGATATTATTTTAGTCCTCGACCCACATCGGTAGCTTAGTGGCGTAGGCGCTGACTTCTAATCGAGAGGTCTCACGTTTGATTCCCTGTCGGGTAAAGTGTTTTTTATTTAAAATATCTACCTACCTACACAGGGTTTGCCAGTCTCAGATTTGATGCATTGTACCTGACATATTACGTTGTACTGTCTCTTTATGAATATTGAACATGGGAACAGGCGACATACCTACTTACAACTGGCTAAGTGAAAAACACGGATTTTCAAAAGTGATGCCCAAACTCTTACTGCTTTATTTAAAATCTACGATGAGTGGAAAAATAGCTCAACGATAGAAAATATTACCATCAAGCTGTCATCGAGATAGTTTAACTCGTATCGCTTGATTGTGAGCTGATCTCTGTAGATTTTGACCCGCCATATTGGATTTAACGTCAACTGACAGTTGATTCTAGTATACAAGAAAGATTTTTGTAATAAATACACTGTATTTAAGTTTTTCCTCCGTCCAAATATGTGCCCCTTTTATATTTTGGTCCATTGTATTTTGGTTTATCATTTTTATAATAGGAAATTTGAACAAATAAAGGAAATATGCATTCTCGTAATCATTCGACTGCTTACAACCATGATCAACCAACTAAATTTATAAGAAATATAATGAACTTTTGAAGAAAATATTCAAAAAATCCTTTTTAAGTAGGTACAAATTTTAAAATTGATGTGATCAAACATCAATTGAAATTGCGATAAAATAAACCGTAACCGACTTACTTATAAAAAAAATCGTTAATCATAAGATTACGTACAGTTTAGTTCAGTTTTTACTTAATTTATAAAAAAATATTTAACCCGCGTTTGTTATGTATGAAGATGACATTTCATGCAAAATTTTGTAAACAAACAAAATAGTAGCCGGGCAACGCGAGTGCTTAAAACCAAGATGCGCTATGTCAGATTTGAATGATTTCGAGTTGATACAGAATAGATACCTTATTTTTAAAATATTTATTTCATATCAAAATATAGTTAAGTCTTTATTAAATCATAGGAAACATGTATGTTTCAGCCAAAATGAACTAGTTCATGATAACCGAACAGGGAGCTAAGTCGAAATAAATAACGTTAAACGTGAAAACTGTTAACGTTCCAAACGTTAACGTTAACCAAATTGAAAATGGTTTCCAAACTAAAAAAAAAGTGTTTCGTCTTCGATATAACAGCAGCGTCGTAATGTTTCCATAGATTTCGAGGTAACGTTAATTTTGAATAACTGTCAGAATTATTTTTTTGACTCGGAATTTGGAACAACGTTGTTTAGCGCACGTTGATCAACAGTTTTTACGTTATCTCTATGTAAATAACAACAAATTGTTAACGTTGGAGCTGTCGTTAATATTTCGACTTGGCCTCCTGGAAATTGTAAATCTAAATCGAATGGCATGTTGTTTTTTATGTAAAGGAATCCGTGGTACCAACGCGACTTCGCCTTTATACTTCCCTTTCAAAATATGGCTTTGATGATGTTTGTTAATTTATGTAGAGGTACTATGGAGAGGTTCGTTAAGTATTTTTAAAATTTGCACAACTTTCTTAATTTTTCTTTTCTTTCTAGCCTTTTCCTTACAATAAAAATACATAAAAAAATGAATAAGCGAAATTTTCTGGCACTTCACGGGGGATGCTGTTGCCGTGGGATATAGGGAAAAGATGTTTTTTTTTTCCTAATATTAGTACAATAATTATCTTCGTTCATTTCATCAAAAACTAATTTTAGTTCTTTTAGTACATGATGAGTAGTTTTTATGTGTGCTATTGTTGCCAAATTTGTGCTCAAAATGTCGGAGGGTTCACCATACGATCAATTTTAAGTATTCAATTGTAATATTTAAAATAATTTCAAAACGATATTCTGGATTAAAATATTAATATAAATTGAAGCAGTATGTTAAAAAATCCTTCAACTAATTATCCCGAAATCCATTAGAGTTTGTCAACGGAATAAATTAACAGAGCTTTACTCCAAAACAAATTGACGTCGCAACGTATAACATTTTATATATAGATATTTCATTTTTAAACTTTTTTGATGTAGGCACGTTATTTTGTATGCCTAACTTAATTATACAATTTGTTTTTGTAAAAGAAAATTTCTTGTACAAATCACTGTTTGAATTGAAATAATAATAAGCCTTTTGAGTCACAATAATAATTTATATTTGAATGAGGTACGCAGACGACATCAAAGATTTTAATCAGTAAGAAGAGTTTTGGGTCGTTTTATAAAATACGAGCCTTGGGCGTTTGATTTGTGAAAATATTTTGTTGGAAAGGAAATCGAGTTGAGGGCGACTCATACTATAGACAACCTCAACATGAAATAAATAGGCACTAAGCTACAAAATCAGGCACAAACTACTTTTTATGGGATACCTACTCAAACGCGCCGCAGAGAGACTACAAATAATTATTATAATGGAAAAATAGGTAAGGAAATATTAAGTATAAACCATTTAGTATTTTTGTGAAATATCATACATAAAACGCCATCGAGTGTTTGTAAAACCGAGAACGAACATAAATAGCGGAAAGATAGGGTCACCAATCAGTTATTACTCCCTTAGAGGCTTCCAATTATTTTACTGTATCGCTTTGTGGACAATTTTACAATGGTCGTTTATCAGAACCTCTGATCAAGAATCACATATTTCCTCGATATTATATTTCCCGCGGACCCAACTATTGTCATATAAACGAATATAGACTGACGGACGAATACTTTGCTTAAGTATGAAAAATCTCATTAATAAACCAGGCTGAAGACCATGTGGAGTTGGGAGCGATAGTTGCCAACCTTTGTTATGAGAGACACACGACCGAGAAGAAGATTAAACATTTTTCCCGTCACTGTATTGGGTTTTTTCTTTTGGTATAAAAATATTTCGCTCGCGCCTAGAGTGTTTTAATAAAATAACCGAGTTACGGAAGAACGTACAAATTATAATATGGGATATAATACGAATTTTTAAGGCAATGCTCACCTTAGGGACATGAGGAGGCAATATGGGCCCTCCAGCATCTCTTCGCATGTCCCCCTATGGGAGCGACATGCACGCACCAAGACACAGTGACAGTGTATAACTAACAGTGGTAAGTATACAGGTGGCCGAGTATTGGGGATCATGCATTTGATGATGTCCGGATACGGAAAGTAAGTAAGTACTAATCGTTCAATCACGTCATATAACATCAAGAGCTTCTGTTGTAAGACATTCATAAACAGTCATTTATTAACTATCTAAAATCAAAGCATGAGATTTTTCGACATGTCGAGAATCATACATGAGAATTTTCGACATGTTCATGTCTTGTATTATCTCGTAATATAAGGAGTTTCGGAGACTTAAACATTACCACCTAATGGCGAACGTTTAAAAGTAAAAAGATCACACTAAGCCAGCCTTCGAAATAAGAGTAGAAGACGGTCGTAAGCCTGTAGTGGTTTGTTCCATTTAAAAATCGAACATCAGTAATGAGGTGTTAGAGTCATTAGTTGTTACATATCTTATAAAATCAAAAAGTTCGTGGATCGAACACATCGATTCCGTCCTCAAGGAAGGCCAGGTAAGAAGTATGAGAAATAGGAGAAGCTGTATGAGAAATGTTATGTCGGTGGAAGAAGCGAAAGAAGTATGCTTGGATAGAAAAGAGTGGAGGTCCGTTCTCTCTACCTACCCCTTACGGGACACGGCGTGATGGGTAAAGAAAAAAAAAGTTTTGTTTTTGTAAATTTAAGACAATAAACATTAAATCGAACATTTACGGCCGGTTTCAATAACCTATCTATCCCCTATCTATGGTTAAAAATCTATCTATCGTTACACTTTGGTGTTTCAATAAACAAAGGATAGATAGAATTTCTATCTAAACTTTCTATCTATCTTTCATTATATGATTTGTATAGAAATCGGCGATAAAGCGTTTCAATAACCTATCTCTAGTAGCTTCTGACATTTGTGATTACTGTTTTTTTTTTCTATGGTTTTCCTAACCCCCGATTTCGATGGTTTGTTTTTCCTATCCCCCGATTTCGACGGCAAGTGTTTGGTATAGCAACAAGTTTTTTTCAAAATAATGGCTTTTTCAAGTGACGAGAGGGATTTGGAGTTATTTGAAGACGGAGTCTTCGACTCTGACGAGGAATATAATAATATTGTTGATATTGAAACTCTGACGTATATTCGAAAATTGACATGGACGAAGTATCGACAATTTCTATGATGAAACGCGGATAGTTTCCATGGTAACTTACATAAATACTATCTATCTGTTGTTTGTTTATTGAAACGCGGATAAGGATAGAATAATTAACTGCGGTTAATTGACGGATAGCGTTTAACTGATTACTACTGATAGGTTATTGAAACCGGCCGTAAATGTGTTGTGAAATACTTGAAATAAGCTGATATTACACAAAATGGATGTTTCAGACACAATCACATTCAATGAAAAGTAATCAATAAAAAATAGGAATCGTTAAGATGGGTATAATTTATGTCAGGGTGGGTTGAAATTAATTAGTGACTTGTTTCTTCCCAATAAGAACTGAGCCAGGGGATGATAATAGCCGGAAAAAATCATAAAGCACTCGAGTTGTTGTACTACGAAGCGAAATTAAAAAAAAAAAACAAATGTTTTAGCAAAAGATATAGACGTTTTAATACAGCCTTTGTTACAGAGTATGTAGGTTGGTTGTATTGTTTATTCTTACAATGTTTATTGTTTACACGAATGCCTGTAAAGCATTGTTGGGAATAAAATATGAGAATATTTCACATACCTATATTATATTTCATCTTAGGCATAATAATTGTTACATTGTCTCTAGGGAGATGAAAATGTAAAGGGAACAACTATTGTTATTCTTAGAAAAGTAAAATGAGAAAGGATATAATATTATAGAAGGAGATTTGAACACTTTAAATTGTAGGAATTTTATAAATGTTATGTTATTACTGCATCAATAATAGTTGTGGAGATCGTCGTTAAATCGGGATTTTCGTTGAAAAACTCGAAACCCCCTCATGCAAATGAAAATAACATACCGAATACGGGAAAAATTATTCGTTCTTATAATGTTTATCTGAAAGTAGATTGAAAATTAATAACTACATGTCATTGTATCCACGGGTAATAATTGGTACATTGAACAAATGATATATTGTGATACTTCATCAGAGGTAAGTAAGTACCTGCATACAATTTTTGCTACAGGTAGAAACGTATTAAAGTAATGTGGTAAAGTACTTACCTATGTAAAATTGGAACCCTTTAAGGGACTTTATAACTGATTTATAGGACAATCAGACAATTTATTACCATTCTCTGTGAACATCATCCAACAGGTTTAGCTGCTAGCTTATTAATAATTAATTAATCATTCTCGCGCATACCTACAATAAAATATTATAAATACCTAATCGAACAATGTGAAATCATGATAAAAATATTTCAGCAGGTAGGTAGGCACCCAACACATCATTAACGAATTCCATAGTCAGTAGACATGTACGATGTTGAAAAAAATACATACCAACCTAACTGAAGTATAATTTTTGTTCACATATAGGTATCATTTATATTAACATTTATTATTAACAAATTCAGGAAGTTATGGATGTGTAAAATGCCGTAATTACAATATAACTTTGATCAAAATTCTTCATGCGAAGGTATTTCAAAATTTTGTAAGCGTATCAGCCATTAAACGATTCGCAAAAACTACGTCAATTATGTTTAAATTTCATTAATTTATCTACCGGCTTAAGTTCATTTTTAATGTTATTTTGAAAGTTGGCTTAAGTGAGATCAGAGGGATTTGATTTTTAGTCGAGTAGAGTTTTCAGGTATCTGAAAAAGGAAATGAATAGACACAACGAATGAATAGACAAGACAAATTAAAAGAACTTATTGCCTGAGAAATTATTGTCCCAGTCCAAAACAAGCAAGTGAAAAACACCTAGTACATAATATTCAGATACGACCGGATATCGAACCTGGGACTTGGCACCTATGCAACTAGGTTATTGAGTTGACTAGCACTGCACTCGTTTTCGAGTGATTCGGTCCATTAGTTTTTATAATAACGATTCTACAATAACGTTTCATTAGATGACGAAAATAAAAGTTAAAATATGTTTCTTTTTTAATAATGTTTCCTGTCTACACTTTAGATACCGGAGTTTATTGAAGTTGACCCAGTTTAAATAGAAAATGCTCCCAAGGAAACATATAGCCGGTGGCAGGCGTTTCCTCTATTATATCCGCAGGAGTTCCGATGTGACTAAGAGGGACAATTTTTCATGGAAACAATATGCTGGGATGTCGATAGATCTCGCTTTGCAAATAAGTAAGTGTCTCTTATTATCTTTAGAAAATTTCTATCGCGGAAATAACCTATCTATCAAATAGCTTTTGTTTTTTACCTCTATTCATCTTCCCGTTTTGGTATTTCAATAAACAAAGACACATCTAGAATTTATGTTCGAATTATGTATCTTTATTTTCAGTTGTTAACGCTTTTCTTATAAATTAGCGATAAACAGTTTCAATGACCTATCTTTAGAAGCCTGTGATATTTGTGTTGGAGACAGAGATTACCATAGAACGGCTGTAAAGAGCAAAGAATGTGGACTTCTAATTTCTTTAGAGAAGAAAACAATGACATCATAGAACATAGATAAAAGAAACAATGTAGTAATGCCAACATACACTGTTGAGCGTACACGTAAAGGATTTCGGTTTATAAAGCATTTTCAAACAATTTGTGATACCTAATTTTGTGGTTTGGTTTCGTTTTTTCTATGGTTTTGTTATTTCACAATTTTGGTATGAATTTTTTTAGCAATAAACAGTTTCTGTAAAAATGTCTTTATAAAGACACGAGCTATTAAAAATTGTTTGACATCGGAGTCTTTAAATCCTTGGAACTGAACATCTTGACGACGAAATTCCGAGATAGAGTATTCGCCAATAATTATTATAATAATATTTCGGAGTTATCAAAAAAATATTTCGTCCAGGTACAGGATGAGGATCATTAAGAAAATCAAGGGTATTTGTTGATTAAAATACTTAATAAATTTGCATGCAATATTTTCAAGGTAACGTACCCTAAGAGCATATAACAAAATAGACCTTAGAACTCCGACCTTGAGCTACACGATAGAAAGAAATCCTATCATCTTAAGAGTGGCTATCTTTGTTTATTGAAACGCAGGTAACGTTTGATTGTCAGATAACATTTTTTAATGTCTTTTAAAGCGGCCGTTAATGGTTTTCCGTATTTTATTTTATCAGGTTAAACTTTTTTTGATGTGTAAAATTATCTTATACAAATGATTTTTTTCCGTATGAAACAAAATCCCGACATATTTTTTCCTCGTTAGTAAAGGATCTTTGTATAAAATCTTTACAATGTCAACGAGATTGGTTTACAAAATACATTATCCAAACCTTATACATACTCTTGGTTCGCGTGTAATAAATGAGAACACCTGGATATATGGTATGTGGGTACCTACATACGTACGCCCATCTTTCAAACGAAAAAATAACAATTTCCTAAGCGTAGGCAGCTTAACAACGTTAGCTTGGCTAAAGGAAACTGCTCGTGCTAAAATAATATTATGGAAAATAATAACGGTTATTTTAAAAAAAAAAATTCAAAAAAAATATTTTTCTATCTCGTATTGGCTTTTGATATTTAAGAGGTTTTTAAATTTGAATAGGTGTGTTCGTATTAAATTTCAAAATTATTTTTGAACAAAATATAGGTTGGTAACTGCATAAGTTAGTTTATCTGAAAATAAGAAATTGTACAAAAATAGTTTGAAAACGCAGGTAGCCCTCAGAATAGGAGGTGGGTTGAACTGTAGTAAGAAGAGAGGTATTTTGTGTGACCTACCTGATGTGCTGATGGATACGGATGACTTCAGACCGGCCGGTTCTGTAATTTTTCTTCTGCTTTCATTTAATTCTTTATTTATTCTTCAGCTACAGAAAACGCAATTTTTTGTATCAACACGATCACTAAGAAAAACCATTTCAACAACAACAAAAAATAATAACAAAAGATCCACTTTAAAAAACACCGATAACAATAATTTTATTTGATTATGTTCCAAATAAATATTATGTAGGTCACACAAAGTAAAGAGGTAGGAACTGGGAAAAATAAGGGTTCTGCGTCTACATATGGAGTTCTTGATGCAGTTTGATGAAATCAGCAGGTAATTCAAGTCCAATCCAAATCCAAACTCCCTTAAGACCCCACTTAGGGGCATAGGGAGGCAACAAGAGCTCTTCATTGCGCTCGATCTTGCGCAACGTTAATGACCTCCTCCCACATCATGTCCAGATTCCTCAGCAATTCAAATACCTATTTGAAATTATTGGGTCCATCCTATCAAAAATGTGAAAATAAATATGATTAATGATGGGAATTGTTTCGTTCACCTAGAATTTGTATTTAAGGAAATGGCCCCTTAAAAAGTAAAAAAATAATTATTTTAACTTTTTCGTGAATCAGGAAGCAAAATTGGTAGGTATTATTTTTATTAAATACTTCTAGCTTTTACTACAGACGTCTTGTAGTCCTTACTATAAATATTGATTTCAAATTGTAATTTATACAAAAATACGTTTAAAATATTTTTAATGTTAAACAATTATTGTTTCTGAATTTCGAAAAAAAAACACCAAAATCTGCGTACCAATATTATTTTCTAATGTCAATGGTTGTCAGGTAAACAATATAATTTTTCATAGATGACGTTGGCGTCGCAGGAAATCCGTTCCATACTAAATTAAATAATATATTTTATATTATTTCTTATGCAGTTTTCAACTTTTTAATAGTTATTCTGTTATCTGGAGGGGAGAAGAATCCAACAATTAAAACATCGGAAGTATCTGTTCGGCTCATCTCGAGTTATAATTGTTCGCACCAACCAAACTTTTTTTTATATTATAGATCCCACACTTCACGAAAATTCCGTTCAATTTCAAACTTGATAATAATCTCAGATGAAACTGTTATAATGTAACTATCAACCACTGATTTTTTTTATCGGAGGTTTTTTATTATTTATGTAAGCGTCTTACATAATATAATCGCAAAGTTTGCTTAAACCAAAGATAAATTATACCTTCAAAGAACTTCTTTTAGAGAGCTTTATCGCACCCATATACAGTATGAAACGTTCCATTATTGAGGGAAATCAATTTTACCTGAGAAAGTAGAGGAAGGGATGACATGGGAGTAGGAACCATCTGAGGACCAAGGGGTTGGACGGAGTTTATGACATCCACATGCGGCACTTCGGAGTTAACTCAGGTTATACGTGGGCACACTGTACAATTTAATCATGTCTGAATGATATATCGTTGGACATAATAATACGCAAAAAATACCTACCCATCTCATAACAATACCTACCCATCTCATAACAATACCTACCCATCTCATAACAATACCTACCCATCTCATAACAATACAGTACACCGAACTATTTTGACATTACGGATGATCGAAATCGATAATTTTGGTGCAAAATTGATGATTTTTACAAAAATCATTAACACGATATGATGAAGGGATTTAAACACATATTTGGAATACCTAACTACCTACTCCAAGAGGCGACAAGAACCTTCTTCCATGCTCGATTTCCTTCTTCAATTTGACAAAATGGAACACGGCGTGAGAGGCTGTTCCTCGTCTCTGGGACCCTGATGAGAGGAAGAACAACGCTCTTCTTGGCCAACTTTCATTGGGCATCCATTGGGCACGTTATTGTATATACCCATCAAAAATCGCGGAATCTATCTGCATCTTCCAGCTGGATGATATATTATGACGAAACATATTTTTATTAAACTTTCCTTATTTACGGAGACAATCGAAGCCGCTTACTACCTCTATACCTATAAAGAAATAAGTATTCATTCTCCATAGTTTACCGTTATGCATTATGTTTGCTAATCAATTTTCTATGTTGTAGAAAATTTCTTGTGATTACAAGGTGTATTTCTTAAGTGATTTTACTAAATAAATCAATTAGTTATCCAATTATAAGCTTTTTTAACTATCCGGTATCCTGATAGGTGCTAGTTATCCGATATTCGACCGGATAGCATTTAAGCAGCCGGATACCGGATAGTTGCCAGATATCCGTTTCATCTCTACTTTTGATTACGAAATGCTCTAAGTACGCGATTTACTAATCATACAGGTGAAAACTTTACCGGTGAGTGATGAATTTTACGGGAAACAACTGTTTATAAATGACAATAAACATGAAAAATAGCAATTGCTCTAATCTTTGAAAAGGATTGCACTTACATAATCTTCTATTATATAAAATTGGAGAGCTATATCCCGATGTCATCGCATCACGGCTAAACGGCTTGACCGATTTCGCTAATTCTTTGTTTGTCGTGTATGATTTTATCAGGAGAAGGTTCTTATAAAACAAAACATGAAGAAAATTGCGTGAAAAATATAAAATTAAAGAAAACTCTAAGTAGACTTTTGACATTATAATTTTTATTGCAAATTTGTAAAATTGAAATTAAATTAAAGTTTGACAGGAACTGTCAGTTTTTTAATTGTTGGTGCAACTGACAGGATGTTGATGGAAAATATATGGTTGGAAACAGATGCATCGATCTAAATAATTACATTGGTTAAAAGGTATTAAGCTTATCATTATACAAATTTGAATTTAATATTCATAGTTAGCCTCATAAGACAACGTCTGTCGGGAAAGCTAGTTATTTATAAATATTTAAATTAGAATTTCTTGGTTGAGAACAACGCAAGTTTTATGAAAACGCTTAAATACCACTCTAAAAATAAGAGTGAAAACCTAGGGCGTCGCCAAGGGGGGGCAGCTGCTCCCCCCCTAGAGATTAAAAAATGTAGGCAACCGCAAAGCAACCAAAGATCAAATACCGTTTTCTGCCGTTAAATCCTAAAAAAACCTTCATACTCTTGATTATACTTACAATTCATATATTTCTCATCCTCCATAATATAGCATATTATCCGGAGCATAGCCTATGACTGGGTTCAATTGCCCCCCCCCCCCCCTAGGCTTTGGGCTGACGACGCCCTTGGTGAAAACATAACTGGGTTGTAAAAATCTAAGTCTATTTAGTTCTAGGTTAGTTTATAAAATATGGATTCTCGTGCCCTGTATCACTGGACAAGATCTTTATAGGTATACTCGATGATTTTTAGAATACCAGCTATTTTGATGCATCATTATTCAATTTTAAGGCGGCTCAGTGGCTCGCATTCTTGCACGTGGCAGAACTGGGTGCGAATCCTGCTTGGGGAATGGGAAATAACCCCTGCATCGCCATTTTATTGATACTTTTATGAATTCTGAATAATTACAAATTGTCAATTCGAATTCCCGAAAATATGTTTTTATTTGTTAATTTGAATTAAGTGATTAAAACAAATGATTTTAACTGTGCAGTGCGCAATGTGATATTCTTTTATTAAGTTTGAATTTAACTGACTTGAGTGAGTTTTTCAAGTAACATTTTCCGCTATCGGGTTTCAAAACCATCTGAATATCACTCACTCACTTTAGGAAATAATTACAAACGTCTCACGTTACACGCCGTGTATTTACTTTGAAATTTTAATAAAACCGCAAAAACAAAGAAAATAAAAATCCGATCTCGTTGAATTTCAATTACTCTCAAAGAAAATGGAGTTGTTTTAATTTGTTTTGAAGAAGTCACCGTCTTGAGATGAAGAGAGTCGTTTTCATTTAAATTTGATGATTTTTTGTTGATAAAAATACTGCAAAAATCTTATATTCTTAGTAAAATGGCAAAACAACATACCTCCATTCTTAAAAAAGTAAAATTTGTAATTTTCATTGAAATTGTTTATAAATATTTTAGTAAAAAAGCAGGTACTTAAGGGCGTAGGACAAGATTTTATCCGATTCGTGTGCCCCTTTTATTTCGTATACAGTTATAAGTTTTGTAAACAATTATTAGACTTAACATTAATTTCCTTTAAAATAACGGGATAAAACGAGTATGTACGTAGTAAAATGTGTCCCTAAGGAACTTTGTATATTAATTTGGTTTTTGTTTACACAGGTAAGTAAATATATCATTCGAAAGGGCTAACGGATAGATTGAGGAAATGCTAGATTTTATCAAGTCAGCCCTTCTTCGTGTCTATGTGTGTTCTTAGGTAATGTTTATTTTTTTTGTATATTTAACGTAATAAAGCTATTACGCAGTGTTATGCTAATCGGGATACAAATAAATACGGTATTAAAATATATTAGGTTTACCTATGTTGTTTTTATTCAAACGAAAAAATATTTTTCTCCTTCGAAAAAAGGGGTTTGCTGAGTATCATTTGAATAGGGAGGTCGAACATAAAGGTTCACCACGCTAAATATCTCTATTTATGATGACATAAGAAGGGCGGGAGGGCAAATGGAGTCGTGTCATCCTGTTTTAAAGAATTGAAAATTATAGGGGTGATCCGTCACAATGTGACTCAATTATAAATTCGATTCGATGTGTGAATGTTGGTTTGAAGGTTCCTAAAATTTTTGTTTACAAAAATGTGACAGTTGAACCGACGCAGTAAATATATGGGGTATGTGTGTATCCGCCTATTTCAAATAACATAACTCTATAAATCTCGTTGAACTCATGCATCACTACATCGAGGTGTAGGTATATGTGAGACCCGCGGAGAAGGTTTCTGAAAGACGGCGGGTGTTAGTCTCTCATTCAGTCAGTCAACAAGTCAGTGTTCTGAGCTTCTTTTAGAGATAACATAACTACCTATATGTAGGAATAACGTCTGTCATGTAAATTTTCACGTTACTTTTAATTATTATTTTGGACTAGATATTCGTCGTGCGGCTCCATACTGCACATTTCAATTAGTTTCTGCCTGAAAATCTTTTTCTTTCTCTTCTTTTTTAATATAGCGCTTAGCTTAAACTGAGTTAGAGCCTCTCCAACCAATTCTGTCTTCTGCCGACGCTCTACATCTCGACAACTGGAGAATCTGCACCGCCTCTCCCTCCTTAATTTGTTCTCTCGCCTATCCATGTTCTTCCAAAGTACGAGTATAATGCATCGCCGGGGCTGCGGTCGAGTCAATTTCTAGCATTGAGGTGGTCGAGTATCCGACGCCTTTCTATATCCGACACTTGAACGTCGTAAATCTACGTAAAGTCATCACACTTCTAGGCTAAAGTCAGTTCAATTGCAGGCTCATTTACGATGGTGCTCTGAATTAAACGATTACAAAATTTAAATAAAGCTTGCATGTAATATGTCACAATTGCTACAGGTTTACAATAACATATACATGTAACTTGTACAGTTTGTGGCCAAGCTAATAATATGGTGTTAACGTTATGTAATCGTGTGCACATTAAGTGAATTAAGCAATATTTTCATATCTCTTTGATTGTTTTATATCGTGAGAAGTCACGTAGTCGTGAATGCAGACTGTTAGGTATAATATGCAACTCTTTATTTTATTAACATTGTTTATATTGAATACTTCTTTTCTTATGGTTTCAATTTATCTTGAATACTTCTTTTCTTATTGTTTCAATCTATTTGATATTCTTGATTATTTCTATATTTTTATATGATTTGACTTGCTATATTTCTAATTTACTTATTGTATAATTGTTATTGATAATTTTGATTGTTTTTTCTATCGTATATTGTATTGGATAAGCTCTCCTCGATACGGTTTTACACCTAGTAAGGTAGCATTTTCCTTGTTGTTTATATTTTGTAATGTTAAGTAGTATAACTTATGTAAGCACAGATGATTGTAATGTGATTTCGACTAAATAAAAATGAATTGTGTGTGAAAATGACAATTGTTTAGATTTTTTAATGTAAAATGATAATTTTGATGAATATTCTTTTCAGACTAAGCTTTGAACTAATTATTATTTTAACCAACGATAACGTTTCGAAGTATTCAAAAGGGGATCAGTGGGACGATAAAAGTGATATTTAACATCTTCTTTTTTATCTATTTTGTTACCTCAATATTTTTCTTCAGTGGTTTTGCAGGAGGATGGCAATATACTCTCTCCAGAATCACCTTATTTCTCTGCTTTAACGTCTTTTATCTTACAAAATCTGTGATTTTCCTCATTGATAATTACCTACATATCTCAAAGTTGTTGCTAAGGAAAAACATGTAATTTAAACAAGATTACTACAAAAATAATAAACAACATAAAAAATATAGGTATGTACACTTCTCATAAACATGTATGAGTATTATGAATAGGGAACTTTTTGCTTGGTCAATTTTTTCCAGTCTACAGGTTTTGTCAAATCTGAGACAGCCCAATCCTGGGTAGAAATTATAAATGAAAAAAAAAAAACTGACTGTTCGGGAATCGAACCCAGGACCATTTGGACCATCTGGTTTTCAAGCCTATATCGTTAGTTCACCGAGTTTTTTTTTGAACAAAAAAAAAAACGAGTTTTTTTTTGAACAAAAAAAAACATAGTTTCTGAAGTAAACAAAACAGATGCTTAAATTTTTACCATCATTTCTTTGTAGATCTATTGAATTACTTGTATACATGAAAAATACTAATTTTTGCGAAGTTGATCTGATATGTGTTTTATAAAATATTTCGTGATTCGCGCACAAATGTGGTTAAGCTTTCTATTGACAGAAAAAGAAGAATCACCATTTTATTTTCTGGATTTAAGTTTCTACACTGGAATAGTTGGTTTACTATTTCAGCAATTTTATCCCCACACGTTCCAGCGTTCGCCGTAGCACAATCTCATATTCCTAGAATCTTTGTAATCTTTTCCCTTTGGGGTTAAATCTTTACCATGAGTGACGAGAACAAGATTCTAACAATGTACTCGAGAATATTCTCCGTCACATTTTCCCACACCTCGTCCTAAGAGAGACGCCACACCACTCTTTAATCCTCATTTCAGTTATTTTTATTTTAATATCTTCCTTTGACTGTTTTGTCTGTCTCTAAGCTTTTGTTTAGAATATTTTCCATTCATACATCTCTTAAGTTTATACGACATCTCAGTTCACTGTTATAATATTATAATTTATGCAAGAGTGTTACAGTACTTATTCCCTTAACGAATACCTATGTTTTTTTTCAACAAATCTGGGCTTCTTTAAAGTGAAAACATGTACATTTCTAGGCATTTTCATGATATAATGCAAGGTTCGGGGTTTTATAAGAAAGTTTGCAATGCAATTGCTAGACTATTAATCAGCTTATCAAAAAAAAACATAATAAGTTTCCTACTGAACAAAGTTTATAAATATTTTACTTTCTTAAGGATTCTTTTTTTTATACTTAAAAAGTTATTTTACGTTTAAATCTGTATAATATTAATAAGTGAAATAATATTGTTATTTTTCAGTTATAAAATATGTAATTTTTTCGTCATAATCTAAATAAATAAATGCCTAGTACTTAAAGGAGTTTTTCCGACAGACGTTGTCCCGTAGTACTTGCTATGAATATTGATTAAGAATTTTTAATTTAAACAAAATTACGTTTAAAATATGTCTGAATGTTAAAAACATTATTTCTAAAAGCTCAAAAGATATTCTATAAAAAATCTGCGTACCAATGTTTTGAAACTGAATGGTTTTCAGGTAAACAATTATTTTGTTATAGAATATTTCATAGATGGCGTTGGCGTCGCATAAAATCCGTTCCGTTTTTCTATTATTTCTTATGCATTTTTCAACTTTTTAATAGTTATTATGTTATCCGGAGCGGAGAAGAATCCAATATATCAAACATTGGAAGAATCAATTAAACCGATCTCGAATTAAAAGTGTTCGCACTTACCCGCCTTTTTTATATTATAGATGATGAGTTCCTATAAAATAAGTGATATTGACATGTTATTGTGATTGTTGAACTGTTACTTCATTGGTTGATGCTATTTTTTTCTTTTCATTCTGACTGCCGTAGAACGCGTAATGTACGCGTTATACCTACATACCTACACTAAGCTGCATACATCAATTTTCAAAAATTGTATCAATGAAGCAAAAACAATGACGTTTATTGCAAACAAAAAAAAAATAAACAGAATGTTATATTATGTTATTTTTTGATTTAAGGTTTTTACATCATTTGCCATTGGTGGAAATACATTTTCGATTATCCACGAACATTTGATTTAATGTTTTTACATCATTTGCCATTGGTGGAAAAACATTTTCGATTATCCACGAACATTTTCAAATTATTTTCTCTTTGAACAGGTACCGAATTATTGAAGTTAATATATAAACTCTTGTCAACTTTCTCTCATAGAACTTGTTATAAATGTTTAAAAAATAAAATAAGCAGAAAATTATATAATTAGAAAAGTATTTTTTTTTCATAACATAAACGTATAAAACTTTATAAAATAATATAAATTTTTTTAACTTTATAACGAGGCGTTATTTTCACGTTATCTGAAATCTATTTTATGGAGAAAGGTCTACCGTAACTGCCAAACTTTAAAGCAATATAATAAGTTATATTATTCTGAAAAAAAATACGTCTCAGCTCGGTACTTAAGCTTGAATTATATCATCGCAAAGTGTTATGGAAGCTAACTTTTTTTTTTACAAAATCAACCCGCCTTGTAATAATTTTAAGTGTCCTTTAAATCACAAAGAGTGGTCTGTAATATTGTGGCTTATAAAATCGAGGTTGTTGAATATAATATATTATTATGCAACTGTTTTAAAGGCTTAAAAAATCAATTCCTTGCAATATTTACTGAATGGATTGTCTTTTTAATTATTTAAAAACCAAATTTTTTTATTTACCTATTGTTTGAGCGGATTAGCGGACTGTATATGCGGGATGCGGTTTTAATGGAATCAAAAAACTCATCAAAGGCTTGCACATATGGTGAGAATTAATAAACAAATTCCTACCTTTGGTGATGGAACTGGTGCATAGATGGATCCCCCGATGTCTTCGTTGATTCCACTGGTTTATTTACAACACAAACAATGCAATATTTATTATGTTAAAGTAAAGTAAGCGGATTTAGATTGTTAAGAAAAATTAATTTTATGCGGGTTGATTAAATTAGCGAAGCGATAAAAATGCGGCAATAAGCGAAATATACGCGCAATGCGTGCGTTCCGGAATAATCGTAATTAATTACTGAAGATAGCGTTGCGTTGCATTCATTGCAGGTTCAAGGTTAAGGAGAGAGAGATGGCAATAATTTTGGACTATAGGAAATATGGATGGGTGACAGAGATAGATTCTATTTATTAAATCCCACTTCAACGCAATCCCATAAATCAGTTTTTCAATTCAATTATTGCTAATGTCCATGCTACTGGCTCAAACATTCTCCCCACCTTGAAAGCTTAAAGCGTACGAAGCTTTCAACAAATAATGACAAAGTGAACATGAACAAAAAAACGCTTGAACAAGCCGTCAAAAAAAAAGAAAAGAAAGAAAAACAAGTTACTATATTAGCAACCAATATTTAATAAATTTAGAATTATTGTTATTAACTAAACTTACAACTAAGAATACTTGTAAGATAAATTACTGGGTTGGCAAAGGACATAATTTTACAACTGGACGTTTAAACGTTCCATTATTGGTCCTAACCAACGCCACACGATTGACTCCATCAGAGCCAGGAAAAACCTCTTCGATTCTTCCTAAGGGCCACCGAAGGGGTGGAACATCATCGAGATGTATAATAACGATAGTACCCACTTCAATGGGTTTATCTTTAGTGCACCATTTCTGTCTGGTTTGTAAAGTATGCAAGTATTCTAACCTCCATTTTTTCCAAAACGATTGTACTAAATTGTCTAACAATAGTTTTCGTGATAGCAAATTAGGACGTTCAGAAGACACATCTGCTGCGGGAAGAAATTGTAGAGGCGTGATCATTAAGAAATGTGCTGGAGTTAAAATCTCTGGATTTGGCTCCTCTGAGAGCAAACATAGAGGCCGGCAATTCAAAACAGCCTCTATCTGAATCAATACAGTGGATAATTCCTCATAAGTCAGCACTTGACTTCCAATTACCCTGTATAAGTGGCTTTTAAAGCTCTTAACTTGCGATTCCCAGCAGCCACCAAAATGTGGACTGTAAGGCGGTATCAGCTTCCACTGGATCCTATGCTGCAATAGTTCCTCAGCGAAAGCCTTGTAAAATTCAGAAGAAGCTATCAAAGTATACAACTCCTTCAACTGGGCTCTTGCTCCGATGAAATTTGTCCCATTATCAGAATAAAGACACGAAACAGGTCCTCTGCGTGATAAAAATCGTTTAAATGCGTTAAGAAATCCATCAGTTGACAGATCGGGTGCCAATTCTACATGCACTGCTCTCGTAGTGAGACAACTGAAAATGCAGATATATGCCTTTTGATATCTTTGTCCACGGCGTCTTGAAAGGGTAATATTGATGGGTCCTGCATAATCCACTCCGGTATGAACGAATGCTTTAGTTGTTTCAGTTATCCGATATTCAGGTAAATTTGCCATTTTTGGGTGAGTCCCCTTTGGCCTAACACGAAAGCAACTATTACATTGTCTCACTCTTTTTCTGACAACATTTCTGGATGAAACAATCCAGTAGCGTTGTTTGATAATGGAATTGAGCAAATTTGCTCCGGTGTGGCAATTTGTTTTGTGATAATGATCCACTAAAAGATCCACACCAGGGTCAGATTTTGGAAGAAGCGCGGGATGTTTACTTTCATAAGGTAAGTCTGCATTAGACAATCTTCCTCCAATGCGAATGATACCCTCCTTGTCTATGAAAAGATCAAGTCTTTTGAAAGGTAAAGGCAGCTCTTTACCCTGCGAAATAGCTGCATATTCTTTGCCAAAATGCACCTGCTGTATGGTTAGCAACACATATCTTTCGGCAAGATTTAAATGATCAACTTGAATGTTTTTTACAGATGCTAGTTTGCGAGTAAATCGCAGAACATATATGACGGCCCGAAGTAATCTATTCCATGATGATATTCGAGTGATCAGCGGGTATAATATAGGCGGTTCTGGTACAATGACATTTAAAGTCTTTGAATTAAATTCAGGTATGTCTGTTGAAGTAGTGGGTATAAATGGTTTGACAGGCCAAGAGTCAGGCGCAGTCGAGACCCATTTAGGTGCGTTCCACCACAACTCATGCCTCAATATTTGCGAAGGCATCAATCCACGAGATAAACAATCACTTGGATTTTCTATTCCAGCTATATGGTAAAAATGTTTGCAATCTAAATTTTCATGAATTTTGGCTACTCGATTAGCTACGAATATAGACCAGCGGTGCGGGGATGAATGAATCCACGACAAAGCGATAGTGGAATCAGAAAATGCGTATATTTCCTCAATAGGATATCGAGGATTGAAAGAATCATAGACGATTCGAACTAATTTAGAAAGCAATAACGCAGAGCAAAGCTCTAAGCGTGCGAGTGATACAACCTTAACTGGTGCGACTTTAGATTTAGAACATACTAAATTAGTAGTTATGTTACCCTGAGCGTCCGTAACATGCAGGTAAATTGCGC
This sequence comes from Mystacides longicornis, assembly GCA_963576905.1. Lineage (NCBI taxonomy): Eukaryota > Metazoa > Arthropoda > Insecta > Trichoptera > Leptoceridae > Mystacides > Mystacides longicornis. The sequence goes on from OY756424.1 coordinate 23,071,371, forward strand.
ATCCATAACCTTGAAGACTCGCATCACAAAATGCCACAATGTTAACCTTACATCCAGGAGCTACGTTCAGGTAACGATGAATTTTTAAGTTCGATAATAATGGCAATTCATTAATCAAACTTTGATAAGCACTGATTATATTACTAGGAGGCAGTTCGTCCCAACCAATTTTAGCGCTCCATAAAGCTTTAATAAGTAATTTAGCCGTTAAGATAACTGGTGAAACCAGTCCCAAAACGTCAAACAATCCTGCTATCACGGACAGCATGATTCGTTTTGTACATTTGTCAGTGCATGGAGATATTTTAAATGAGAATATATCAGATTCTGGAGACCATTGCAGTCCCAGTATCTTAAAATTCATATCACAAAACTCTACAGAAGCACAGTTTTGCGGCGGTAATTTAGCGAGTAGATCTTTTGAGTTACTGGCGAACTTTACTAGCTCGAAGTTTCCTGAAGCGAAAAAAGATATCAACTCATTAATCAGCTTCGCAGCCTCTCGATCCCCGGGGCTGGCGTGAACTGATTTGACTAAATCGTCCATGTAGAAATCCGAAGTTGCGGTTTTAGCGGCATTTGGAAAGGATTGTACCTCAGCTTCTGCAAGCTTGCGTATTGTACGCATAGCTAAGTAAGGACTTGCCTTTAATCCAAATGGAACACATTTAAATTGAAAAATGCGAACATTTTCTTCATCATTGAAGCGGTATAAAATCTTTAGGTATTTTTGATGTTCTTCGGTTACACCAATTCGTAAATACATTTGTTTAATATCTGCGGTAATGGCTACAGCAAATAAGCGAAAGTTAAGTAAAAGTAAAAATAAATCTGCTTGTAAATTATTTCCAGTGTGTAAAATGTCATTTAGCGACACACCGTTGTGCGTCTTTGCACTTGCGTCGAGAACAATTCTCAACTTTGAAGTTAATTTATCCTGTCGAATGACACCGTGATGTGGTATAAAATATCCTTTGTCATGTTGAGAGGGACTTTCAATTAAATAACCATTTTTTATGTAGTCATTAATGACATCATTGTATTGATTGCGTAATGTGGGATCTATTCTGAATTTTTTCTCAAGAGACATTAGACGTCGCTGAGCAGTGGCGTACGAGTTACCCAATAAATTTGGTTCTTTAGAAAATGGAAGAGATACTATAAATCGCCCTTGACCATCTCTAATGGCCGTAGAACAATAGTTATTTTCACACTCCTCATCCTCTGGGCTCAAATGCTGTACATTAGGTACTTCATCTAATTGCCAAAACTTATGTAAAGATTGTTCCAACTCATTGTTAGAATATGTACAATATGACAATGTCTCTAAATCTTGTTGATCGATAAGAGAAATCATCGACATTGTATGCGAGACGCCACTGTTAATTTTATTATTATTAGATGTGTTAGGTAAATTTCCCATTATTAAATATCCTAATGTAGTTTCAATTAAAGGAGATAAATTATTTACATTGATTCGTCCTCCCAATAATATGTGAGGGAAGATTTGAGCTCCCAAAATGACATCTATATTTCCCGGTACGTTCCATGTATTGTCAGCTAAAGGTACTGACATTAATTTGGGAAAATTTCCAGTATCGATAAATTCAGAAGGCATATCCTCAGTAATTTGATCCAATATTAAACATTGAATCTCATATGAGTGCTGATTAATGCGAGATTGTATTTTCAACGATGTATAACCATAAATTGGCTTAGAACTGACTCCCACACCCTTGACAACCGAATTGTGTAAAGGGATAATTCGTAAGTTTAATTTTTTACAACAGGCGAGCGTTATTAAATTATTTTGCGAACAATTGTCAATAAGACATCTAATCAATCTCTTATTATTTTCATTCAAATATGCGTATACTTGTGCGGTAGAAAGAATTACCTTTGTATGTAATTTATTATTATTACTAGCGAGCAATGATGTTGACGTACTGGCAATCATCACTGATTCAGTATTATTATTATTATTATAAGTTACATTTTCATTACCAAAATGCAACAACGTATGATGCTTTTTATTACAATGTTTACAATAATTTGTAGAACTACAGTGTGTTATTTTATGGGCTAAACTTAAACAATTTATGCACCCATTATTCGACTTTATAAAATTAAACTTTTCTATTGGTTTGAGTTTTTTAAACTCAGAACACTGATAAAAATGAGTATGGGAATTTTTACATAATGAACAAGTATTTTGTTTGGTATTGGTCATAAAAGACTTTGAAACATTGCGATGATTAATTTTCTGTTTATAATTTCCATAATCATTATTATTATAATTCTTCAAATTATTATTGTTTGAAGTACGCTCCATTATTTTTATTTTATCTTTTACAAAATTTACTAAGTCACTTAGCAAGGGCATTTCCTTCTCTCTAACTGACATTTCAAATTCGTTTACAGTTTGAGAATCTAATTTTCTTAGAGCGAAGCATAACAAAACAAAATCCAAATTATCTTTAATGGCTAATTGCTTGAATGCAGCTACACCTGCAGACAATTTATCAATGAAGAGATTTAAACTTTTTGAATCATGACGTGAGTGAGATATGTCTAGAATATTATTTATATAAAACGATCCTAAAGTGCGATCATCTTGATATTTTTTAACCAGACTATTCCAAATATTATTATAATTTTCACCTGTAGGTATTATTCCGACAACGACATTTAGAGCAGATTGAGTCAACTTCCCAATGAGATACTGCATTCTTTGGGAATTGTCAAGCGAAGTATTTAAATGAATGTTTGTTTTAAATGACTCGTAAAATATAGACCAATTTTGAATATTTCCATCAAAACTAGGTATGTCCAAAACTGGTAGTTTTATGCGATTTTTTGAGTTCGTACTCTCAGTAACAGACACAGATGGTGAAACAAGTTTTTGTTTTTCTGTTAGCAATTCATCCCGTTTACATTTAATTGAACAAACCATATCTTTGAAAACATTTAGACCTTCAAAAGACGGTATATAATCATCGACATGTTTAATTTTTAATAATACAATAGTTTCCATTGTATCATTAAATTGTTTGTAATCTTCCTCTAATGTCGAGGAATCAACCAAAAATTGCGAGGCCGATCTGGTATTCGAAACCAGTGTTGCGATCTTTGCGTAAAGAGACTTGATTCTCTCCTCTATGCTGTCCTTTAAGGCCTCCAACATACTAAGTCGGTCCACCATTATGTTATTGTAAGTTAACTATAAATAACAATGTATCTACTATTTACTATATAGCGAAAAATATTTCTCTATAAACAAACGAACGAAATTCTATATAAATTTACAGCGAGTAGTTATCACTAATTATTATTATGCAATTAATAACAATATAAAACGACTTCTCAATAAATCAATACTATTAATTATAATTTGTAGCGATTTAAGTTCCCAATGAACGTATTTTTACTCGTTTTGTATTCAACAGAAAGGTACCACAGCTAATAGATATGTAAGTATGAACCTAAGCGATGCGATGAAACGCCGTGAAGAGCGAATTTTTACCAAATAATAATAATTATTCTTCACAGAGTTTCTAATAAAAATACAATATTTCAATCGTTGCGGTAAATTAATATTTTACTTTATAAATGAACAATATAACACTACACTATGTCTGTTCAAATGCGTTCTAAGTATTCGGAAAAAATGCAATATTTTTTCGATACTAAAATAAATATTTAATATATTTATTTGCTAGATAATATTAAGAATGTTCAAAATGCGTTTTAGGTATTCAGAAAAAATGTAATATTTTTTCTATACTATAAATATTAAATATATTTATTTGCGAGATAATAATATTATTTTTTCAAACTCGTATCAGTCAACGAATGTACTTATGATAGGCGATGTGAATAATTCTATGACAATAATACCAAATTTGATATCTGAACTGTAGTATATTATTATTATAAGCGGAAATATATTTAAATAATATACTTGAAGAATATGAAAGAACAATTAATTAACCTTATTATTATTAAAGCCTGTTCAAACGATTTCGTATTTCGAAAAATGCAATATCTTTCGAAAATTAAATAAATATGCACTATATTTATTTTGAGAAATCTAATTTTTCTATCCAGTTCGATTGGATCATTATGTTTAATATAAATAACTTAAGGTGCGTTAATTTTTTGTATGTAAGTATCAATTCACAAGTACAAGCAAGTACCTAGCGCTGCTATGCGTTTAGCGAACAGCAATCAATTTTAACAATACTTGTGAATGCGTTACAACAATTATTCTAAATTTAATATGGATTAAATATATTTTAAATGCGGCGAAAATATTAATTAATAATATTTTAATACTATGAATGAACAAATTAATCTGTAATTTATCGACAATGCTTGTTCAAACTGCGGTTTTGTGTTCCGAAAAAATGCAATATTTTCTCGAAATTAAATAAATTTGCAATAAATTTATTTTGCGAAAGCTAATTTAATCCGGTTCGTAAGGACCATTCAATGTTTGAGCGGATTAACGGACTGTATATGCGGGATGCGGTTTTAATGGAATCAAAAAACTCATCAAAGGCTTGCACATATGGTGAGAATTAATAAACAAATTCCTACCTTTGGTGATGGAACTGGTGCATAGATGGATCCCCCGATGTCTTCGTTGATTCCACTGGTTTATTTACAACACAAACAATGCAATATTTATTATGTTAAAGTAAAGTAAGCGGATTTAGATTGTTAAGAAAAATTAATTTTATGCGGGTTGATTAAATTAGCGAAGCGATAAAAATGCGGCAATAAGCGAAATATACGCGCAATGCGTGCGTTCCGGAATAATCGTAATTAATTACTGAAGATAGCGTTGCGTTGCATTCATTGCAGGTTCAAGGTTAAGGAGAGAGAGATGGCAATAATTTTGGACTATAGGAAATATGGATGGGTGACAGAGATAGATTCTATTTATTAAATCCCACTTCAACGCAATCCCATAAATCAGTTTTTCAATTCAATTATTGCTAATGTCCATGCTACTGGCTCAAACACCTATCATAATATACAAATTTGCTCTAGTATAATCCCTTTTAAGGAATGTATCGAATTACCAGTCACCCTGTATATATTTTTTCCAATCCAAACTACCTTAAGGCCCCACTTAGGGGCACAGGGAGGCAACATGAGCTCTCCATTGTGCTCGATCTAGCTCTGCTTCGAAGGAGCGGAACACAGTATGAGAGGGTCTTCCTCGTCTTCGGGATCCTGGTGGGAGGAAGAACAGCGCTCTCCTCGGCCAACTGTCATTCGGCATCCTTGACACATGTCCCAGCCAATTCCATCACCTCCACATAATGGTAGAAGTAATGGGCTCACGCTGGGTGCGCCGACGTGTAAGTATTTTTTAGTGTGTGAAAAACTGTCTGTGTGATATATTAAAAAAATTGTATGAAAAATGATATTATCTTTATACATTTTTTCCTCTTGTTTTTTGTTTGAGATATTTCCTGGTTTAAGGTATATGGACCTCATACTAAATCGATAAGTCCAGTATAGTCGACAATGAGATGCAATTAGTCATAGAATTTTGTTGGACATGGAAACACCAAGGGTGAAATTATGTAGAAAAAAGAAGAAGTAGGAAGAGAGGTAAAAATTGTGGTATTTTCTTTCTGCAGACTAAGAGTTATGTATGTGTAAAAAAGAAACATATACCTACTAGAGAAGTGCTCATTTTTTAAGAGTAAACCCAAAATACGAGTAAGATAAAATTACTCTATTTTCGGTAACAGTGTTCATTGTGAATGGTACAGATTACTTAAACATTTTTCTCATTTTGAGAAAAATCGAAAGTCTTTAACAAAGAGATTCCACTAAATAGCCGCCGACAGATAATTATGTACCTACTTAAAAAAAACGAACAAAGTTTAGTTTTCGTAATTTGCCAATCAGGACGGACTTTGCCAACAGCCATTAGAACTTTTCGTAATGTAGGGGTTTGAACAATGTTTATTTCTCTACTATTGTTTGATTTCAGAGAAACCGGTTGTTTCAGAAACTTTATTTTTAAGAATTAAGATTTTTTTAAATCGGATGTTTTTTTCAATTTGATTTCCGCCTGAATTCATGACTGTATTTTTTTCAATTTTCTACAATAATATTTTTTGAATTTCTCAATGAAGTGCTCTCAAGCCGCGTTCCTACTCACCTGAGTCGAGAGCTATAACATGATAGTGATTCATCGCCTTTGAATTTGGGCATGTTGGATGAATTTTCTCTCGCTTGCGCAGCAAAATGTGGTTGTAGATGCTTAACTCGAAGGTTAAGAACGGTATAAGCGATTTTAAAGATTGGAAAATTGTAAACGACTCATTGAGACGCTGCAAATGTAAAGTAAAATACCGAAAAAAAAAAAACAGTTTTAATCAATCATAAGCCCATTCTTCTTTACGAAGAATTCAGCTTGGTCCCCCTGACCGCGAGGACCTGGGCAAACGGCGCCCTGTACCTATAGGATGTAGAAGTCCAGTAAGCTGAAGAAGCATTATGTGTCCTAGTTTGAGTGAATGATTTGACTTGTCAATATTTTTATGTGAATCTGCACCCTTCGTTGTACCTTTTATAGATGACCATTCTCGTCCAAAGTAGCTTAGCATCATTCTTTAGTGAATAATGCACATTTCGTAAGCCTTTCTTCTACCTTTTTGGTGCTATGTCAGGTTTTTCTGACGTTAAATAATATCACGCGTCATAATAGTTCTATGTCAAAGGCAGGTAAAAATAATTCATCAACTGTTTACTTCAATCAAGCAGAAGCATGTTATGTAAAGCAAGAAAATTTGTTTCCTGTTAACTCCATCTTGGACATAGTGAAAAATTGGAGTACTTAGGAGTGCTTTTCTGCTTTTATTTTCAAGGGAGAAGAAAGTAATCAAAAGATTCTGCCAAATCTAGCTCTATGCAGAACTCTTTTGTTGCTGAACTTTTTGGCCCACTGTTTCCACAGCTTTCTGCAATAAATCCACATTTTGAATGTTTCTGATCTGTTTATCCTATGTTATAGTTAAACCCTAGTTCATAGTTCAAATTTCCTCATAAAATAAATCACTTTCTTCGAAAATTACATTCTTACATAGAAACGGATAAACTCTTATCTATCAACACAAACTATCAAATTTTTTTTTCTCGAACCCAGGTTTTGATGATAATAGAAGAACTGTCTATTTTTCTAAACAGCAGGTAGATTTTCAGACATCTCAGAACCTTCGTTACTTTTTTTGCCCTTGTGGTCTTGTCATGTCACTTAGATAATAAAAAACAAACGATGTAAACTTTCTTTATTTTAATCTAAATGTCACTTTTTCGGGATTCCGTATAATAATGATAATATTTTGTTGTTTTTGTATTGACATATTTCCAAATTTGCGAGATGTTCTTCTTTGAAAAATAATAAAGCGTTTGTTGTAGGATTTGTTTTGTATTATTACTTTATCATTTTAAGCTTAGTCCTTTAACATAGGATTAATCGAATATTTATGGATTTTCTTGTATTTTAATGAGTAGGTAATGCTAACAATTTTATAAAATATACGAAATAATGAATAGAAATGTACCAATATTCTTTGTTTGGACCTTTAACGAGGTATTTTACATATACTAATACGTTCACTGAGGATAAAAGGAAAAAAGATAAATAGTTAAAAAGTTTATTAAATTTAAAACGTCATTTTTATCACCGTTTTTAGAATTTCTGAAGCAACTTCGAACACTACTGAAGTATAAGATTTACCAATTTAGGTTGACAAAGAATGTTTAAACTGAGTTTAAACTAATTACCATTCAGTATATTGGCATTGTAAAGAAAGCTTGATATATTTTTTAAACTCTTTATTCATTAAAATAATAAAAATAATACAAGTCTTGTTAAGGCTTTTACAAGCCTTGTCAACAGGTTCTTTACATAATTATTACAAAATACAAAAATAATTCGATCGTTTGATTATCTTAATCATAGTCACACTAGATACATACAGACAATATTGCTGACTCTACCACGATAGATAAATTTATATAAAACAAAAGATTGATACAAACAAAACTAATCACACATGTTATTATATCATTAGGCAGATTATACACATTATTATACAGATTATAACAACAATGTTATAAATAACGTTTCAAGTCGTGAAACATGACTTTGTCCTTTTAGACATTTTTACGCATACTTAATATAAGGATAGAGTCTTGAGTTTAGGTAGGTAGGTACTCGACGGCCGGCGCTAGCAGTGACAAGGGGTTGTTTATTGTTACGTTTCGTACTTCAAGTAGAAAAAATTCCAATAGAGTCTCCGCACTATTTATTAGTCGATAATATACCAAAAAATATCAGAATACCATCACGTAGATGAAGGGTTAACTAACTGTTTGTTCGTGAAGTAGTTTTGGATTACGATGTTTTGTATTTACCAATCATTTTTCAAAAACTGTCCTAACAAATTGGATACGATAAACTTTGTAAAAGGTTTTCTTAAAGTCGTGAAATTCCTTTATTTGAGACCCTCTCATCGGTAGCTAGATTATATGAATAAAAATAAAAAGTAAATATGAATTTAGCACGGGACTCAAACAAACCGATTTGAGGGGTTAAATAAAACTTTGCAGTATTACGATATTCTACTGCAAAGTTTTATTTAACCCCTCAAATCGGTATAATGGCTAAGTATTACAAAGTTTCAAGTAACGTTTTTGAAGAATTACAAACAAACCGATTTGGCTAAATACAATTAGCCAAATTGGTTCAATTATTGTTTTCGAGTTTTAGCGAGACAAGGTAGGTTAATGAGCCTTATTCCCGTAATCAATCGCATTTAAAAATCACTTGACGATAAGATTAAGACTTGATCGCAATCAAGTCGCCCTTGAATTTGACGTATGTAAGATAGTTACGGGAATGCCGATTACATAGAATTTCATACTAATATTTCAAAAATAACGAATTTTTAAGATATCTGCTAGATATCTTGTTTTTTGAATACCAATCCGCCATTTTAATATTGTCAATCAAGATAGGAGCGTATCAAGACCGCTACGAGAATAACCCTACAGATTATTTCATTTACATCATAAAGAAATGCTCATTAAGAAAGTGGTAATACGATTTCACAGGTATATTTGTAAGATATTTTCTCAATCTGTAACTATTCAACAAAGTTAAAAGACTACTTATCGTCTTTTATACCGTACATTTCAGCAGCTATTTTGATGAACTAGCTACCAAGATAATAAAACCCTTTTGTCGTAGATATAACCCTTTTTTATCCAAATAAAGAACACAGAAAGTGGGACCCGATATGTTTCTTTATAAAAAATGCGATACAAATACGCACAGAGTTCATATATTTATTATGTAAATATATCATTTTTAAGGTTAGGCGAAATTCTTGGAAAAACTCCTGGGTTTGTGTATTTATCATACAGTATTTTTCTGATGTGAAGGTATATTATTTGTTATTTATATGTCAAATAAAGTTATGTGCATTATATTTTTACTTATTCTGAGCCCACTTGCCTCCCGTTTAGATGATAAAATGTAGAAAAATAGCACAACGGCTTGTATTAACAACTCTTATTTACCCAAACTTTGAAGAACCTCGTAATGTTACCAAGTAAACACTCGCTGTACTTAGATAATATTATTTGAAGCTCCGCTTTGAAGACGGTTTGTAAAGAGTTTGAATTTGGATTTAAACTGCCTATTGATGTATAGTAAACATATTAAATTACATTATTTAAATCTGGAGATCTGCATTTAACACTCTTGGTCACGTGCGTTAAGAAAATATCGTGATCACACGCAGTGTCCGTGTATCCTGTACTTTTTTATTATCGTTTATATTCAACGTTTGGGTAGAACGCTTAAAAATACATACAATTTGTAGCTTGAAATATCAATTTCAAAAGAATATCCAACAGAGTAGGGTCATATTCATAACCAATCGTCATTTCAATAAATAAAATAATAACTAGAGGTACGTAACTTTCGCAACTTAAATATTGAAAATTCGCATTTAAAAAAAAAATACAAAAGAAAAAATTTCGAATTTATTCGCACAAAACTTGTATAAAATATCAATAAGCTAACAATTGTAGAAAAACTACATGGACTATCAATATGTAATGAAATATACGCGTTAAATTAATATAATTGAGTTTCATCAGATACTACTACTGGCTTACTGTTTTTCAGTTTCTCCTTTGTTGCATCTTTCCGAAATACCACAGGTAATTCATACATAGCCAAGCCCTCTTTTTGACATTAATGAAAACTGAACAGTAGGTTAATTTGATTGGAACATTTGAGTAGTGCAAGAAAAGTAGAATCTAATTTTCAAATTGTTTCGTTGTAAAGTTTTAGCCGAATGATATTATGAGTGCTGAAAAAAGAAAAAAAAAACATCAACAAAAATGAATAATTCAAATACCTATAGGACAAAAAAATGCACTCATACATTAAGTTTTTGGCTATTAATATAATTGAAAATAATATTCATAACTACACAGAATAAAAAGTCTCCTTAACCCCTACATTCCATACTTTATCTACAAACGATATTTTTCATATTATTATAATATTCAAATAATAATTTATTCGTTACAAAATATTTTGTATAAACTTGAAAACACCGGAGTTCCGACAAGAGTATAAAAGCCAAGAAATGAGCTGAGCTCGTTTCGTTCTTCTGAACTGAATAACTTTTATTTTATTTTTATGAATATAATAAACATATGAATCATCCTTAGTATACGTAATATTTTCTGTGGATTATTCTTGGAATTGTTTCAAGTTTAACTCACTTTTTTTTATCTATTTAACTAATATGTTTTATTGATATTCTGTTTAATAACATAATATGATAGGGAACTAAATGCTAATGCAAAATTACTTACACTTTTTTATTAAAAACATTCGTAGACCGTTGTTTTTTTTTAATTTGATTCAATGATTTTCCGTCCTAATAAAGTTTTTCGACAATAAGTAGAAGGATCCATATTTTGTGAAGGTCTTCACTAGTTCTGGTAGGGGTGACTCGTCACCATGCTATTTTGTTGCTCGTTTCTCATCTCATACTATCTAGTATCTACACAATATGACATGCTGCAGGACTTTTTATTGACAGTATTCTGGATTGTATCCGTAAGCGTCTTTCCCTCATTCAGAATATTGAATAAAACATCAAAAAACGTAAGTAGGTAAATAAATAAAAAAATAACCACATGAAACAAAACATCTTTGATTCATCAAAAGAAAAACAAATGATCCTTTCGAAGAATCTTAAATAAATATTATTTTCACATTTCTGACGTTGAAATTTGTAAGTATTTTCACAAGTCAACATTATTTTAATAAAGCTTACTTTGAAGTTCTAGTATGACTTGTGTAGTGTCATTAAATTAAATGCCTTTCTTAGTTTTTGGGAAAAGTGTACTCTGATTTCAGAAAGCAAAATACGAGTAGGTACTTACACTAACTTGATAAGGAACATGATGAGACTCAAGACCTTTGTTAGCTGAGAGGATACAATGAGAATATAATTTCGTTGTGTAAAATAATTTCTGGGATTCAGTGTCAATATTTATTTATTTATTTATTTGAAATCTACGCAACCAATGGTTGCTTTTACATACAATTTACAAAACAGAAGAAGAAAAAATACAATAGTTATTCATCACAGTAAAAAAAAAAATAAGTATCTCTAAGAATTCAATGAGCCAAGCGGTACCTATAGCGGAAAATATATCAATTTCGCCAAGATCATTGCCCCCCCTAAGTAACCTTTGCATGGGCGCATTGAAAGAATAGTTTGTGACACTGTTTGCCAATCTAAAGGTCTGTGTACTTCGCGTGCTCCTGGAAGGGACATGAAGCTCCACCATAGACAACAACCGAGAGGAATCAATCTGGCCACCGATAAATCTATGCAAGAAAGTCATATCCGCTATTGTGCGCCTTTCGGATAGCAGTGTGAGACCATATTCATTGCGAAGATGATCATAGTTAATATCCGCAGCTGGAATACCCAGTTTGAAGTTAATAAACTTCAGGAGTCTATTTTGAACCCTTTCAATTCTTTTAATGTGAACCTGGTAATATGGTGACCACAGAACCGAATTATACTCTAACTGTGGTCTAACGAGACATGTGTACAAATGAACAAATGTTGAGACTTTGGAAAAACCGCGGCACAAGCGTAAGACAAACCCGAGTGTTTGGAGTGCCCTGTCCACCATTGAATTAATGTGCAGGACAAATGTCAGTCCAGTATCAAGCTGCACTCCCAGATCCCGGACCTGGGATACCGCTTCCAGCTCTTCACCAGCCATTGTATATGGATAGACGATTGGTCATTTTATTTTGTAAAAACGTACGACCTGACACTTCGCAACATTCAACCTCAGTTCATTATTCGCACACCAACCCAGAAGAGCCTCCACATTGCTCTGCAGCACACAACAATCATCAGTACCCCTTATTTCTTTATAAATTTTAAGGTCGTCAGCAAACATTACAATGCCCACCCCATCAAAAACCGTTAACAAGTCATTAATAAAAATATTGAACAGGATTGGACCGAGGTGTGAGCCTTGCGGTACACCACTCAGCGCAACAAAGGAAGATGAGATAGTACTGGACAAGCATACTCTAAGCATCCTACCTGTTAAATAGCTTGCAAACCATGATAGCAATGTTCCATCCACACCAAGTGAACGGAGCTTAGCTAACAATATCGGATGCGAAACACGATCGAAGGCCTTCGAGTAGTCGGTATAGACACAGTCCAGTTGGCCTCTGGCCTCCAGTGTGTCCATAATATCAGAATGAAAGTCCAAAAGATTGGTTAGTGTAGATCGCTTTCTCATAAAACCATGTTGTTGATCAGATATCAAAGCCGTTAGGGAATTCTTAATCTTGTTTAGAAGGATACTTTCAAATAATTTTGGTATGCTTGATTGAATGCATATGGGGCGATAATTTTTGATATCAGATCTGTCGCCCTTTTTAAAGATGGGGATAATGTAACTCTCCTTCCAGATCGATGGAAAGGTCCCAGAAGCAACCGAGTCGTTGAAAATCTTCTGCAATACACCGCACAAAACAGCCGAACAATTTTTAAGGAATACCGGTGGGAGTTTATCAGGACCGGGTGATTTGCTAATATCAAGTTCATCAAAACCCTGCTCAATGTCAGACAACGAAAAAGTGACCACAAAATTATTATAAAGAAAAAAAATGTTATAAGTGAATATTAATCTTGTTTTCTACTTAAAACAGTTATCCTAGGAATTTCAATAATTTTAAGGGGTAAACAGAGTCATCAAACTATTTTTAGTCGATTTTTATTAACGCTCGTATTTGTGGAAGAAAAAAAAGTGTGAGAAATCATAATGACCAAAATACAAAGACACACTTTCTTGTCGATTCTTTAGGTCACTTCTGCTAAAATTTTCGTGAACTAAAGTTTTCAATTTCGTTTACCTTAGTTTTTTCTTCTTATGTGTTGGGGGTGTCCAGGGATTTTAGGGATTTGATCATTTTTCAAATGCAGTTTATTCTAAAACTCTTCGCTTTTCGAGTTAAGCTTTCATATTATTCCTTCTCAGTTTACCGGTGTGACCCAAATAGACCTCTAACTTGACCCTTGCTTTATTTTGACCTTTAATAATTGTAATCGATTTGGTTGAATTTATCCTAGACATGACGTGACTCATATTATTATTTGTTTTAAATACCACTATACAGCGTTAATTTTTGAGGTCAGCCAACTTTATAATATTTTCTTTTGTGTTGGTGAAGGCGACTTAGACAGTTGATGTACCAATGTAAGAAATTATAACAAACTTTTTGGTCGATTCTGTATCACTACTACTAAAATTTATCGTGAACTAAAGTTTTGAATATCGTGGGTAAATTCAAGTGATTTAAACTTACCAGAGGGATATTTTAAAGAAGTAGATCGAAGTAAATATAGTGTGGTTTCAACGGATTCATTTACATTTTTTTTGCAAACAAAGTCATCTTGATCAAGAAATATAATATAATATTTGCCTTGAACACTGACTCACTGACTGACTGCCTGACTGACTGACTGACTGCCTGAATGACTGACTGACTGATGTCATTAACGCCGCTAGATAGTGACAACTGACAGTAACATAATGTTTAAATTATTATGTCTGGTGGCTGAGCATTTTTTTTAAAGGTCTTGACGTAAAGAAAAACATTTTTTTGGGTTATTAAAAAACTCACATGCGAAGTCAGCCATAAGAAAGCAAAGTGTACCAAATTAGGAAACTTTTACGCACAGCGGGACTTCATAGTGAAGAAAAGCCTTACTAATGTCATGAGTACAGTAAAAAGTTTGCGGTTTCAAGTAATTTAAAGAATGACATGCGAACTCATAGCGGAGAAAAGCCATACGAATGCAATACCTAATTGCAATAAAAAGTTCAATCAATCAAATAATTTAAACAACCAATGACATGCTAAAAGCTATTTGAATGGTAAGTTTGCAATAAAAAGTTTAATTTCATTTTTAAGTTTGCATAAATAGTTCAATCAACCGTGTGCTGTAAAGTATCACTTGCGAATTCGGCCAAAAAATTGACAAATCAGGAAACTTTTACGCACAGCCGGACTTCGCTTTACTAATTCAATGTGTGCAATAAAAAGTTTGTGAACTCATAGCGGAGAAAAGCCATACGAATGCAACCATTGCGATAAAAAGTTTAATCAATCAAATGATAAAATCATGATAAAAGCCATTTAAATGCATATTTTGTTAGAAAAAGTTCAAAATTTGTTTAAAGTCTGACATATGAATTCGGCCAAAAGAAAGCATAGTTTGTATGAAAAAGTTTACCAAATCAGATCTTTAAATCACAGACGCGATTTCATTGCCAAGAATGAGTGCTTTACAGTCACACAAATGAATTCGGACATAAGAAAACAAAGTTTCCATGAAAAAGTTAACCAAATCACGAATCTTTAATCCACACACACGAGATCATAGCGGAAAAAAACCATACGAATGCCATGTTTTCAATAAAAAGTTTACACACCTAGAATAATTTTCTAAAGATTTTCATGTGAATTCATAACGTTGAAAAGCCATACATATGTAAAGTTTGTTATAAAAAGTTCACGTTGTTTTTTGAGTTTTCATGGAGAATTCAATTAATCAAGTGTTTTAAAGTCTCATATAAGAATTCGGCAATACGAATGCAAAGTTTACATGAAAAAGTTTAATCAATCAAATCGGTAAATACCCACATGCCAAAAGCTATTTGAATGTACAGTTTGTAATTAAAAGTTTAAGTTGTAGGTATTTGAGTTTTCATAAAGAGTTGAATCAACCAAGTTATTTTAAGTCTCACATGTGAATGCTCACAGCTATGCTATGAGAAAGTAAAGTTTGCATAAAAAAGGCCATAGGTGGGCGCCACGGGCGCCTTTAAAAACTAGTTTAACAATATTAACCTAAGGTTTATGATATAAATATTATCACAATAATAATATTATATAATTATTTTTACTTTAGAATTATTTATTTAATTTTATTTGTAAGAATGTAGATAATAAATTATTTTGTTTCTAAGATATAGGTATATGAGAATAACACGAGAAGTTTTGATAAGAAAAGCGGTTTCTCTATGATTTTGGCAGGCGCAGCTCAAATTGATCGAATAGCGAGTCACTTTAGAGGAGTTATGTCTATTTTAAGCGGAACCGTTAGTTTAAACGTACTTTTTTTCGTGTAGTTTAGCGGAATTCTTATGGAATAGGGGTATTTATGTACCTAGGCATATAAAATGATAAAAAAGTTCCTGTGAAATTTAGATAGCCTTTTTTTCTTTTACTGAGTGTTGAAATTCTAATATAAATGAATGTCGGGTTAGTGCGAACACTTATAACTCGAGATCGGCTGGACAGATTCTTCCGATGTTTGATTTATTAGATTTTCTCTGCTCCGGATAACAGAATAACTAATCAAAAGTTGAAAAAAAAATAATGGATCAGATATGATAAAAAAATATAATATTAAAGTTAGTATGTAACGGATTTTTTGCGAAGCCACCGCCATCTATGAAAATTCCATAACAACACAATTTTTACTTACCTGACAACCATAGAGTTTCAAAACACTGGCACGCAGATTATTTATAAAATTTCTTTTAAACTTACAGAAATTTTTTTTTTAGCATTCAAACATATTTTTGACGTATTTTTGTATAATTAACAAATTAGAAATCAATATTAATAGTAGGATGGACTACAGGACGTCTGTCGGGAAAGCTTATTTTTATTAAAATAGCAAAATATTATTTGTATCGGAAAGTTTAAAGGTCAAATAATAAAACAGTTTCTATTGCTATTCTTGTCAATGTCACCACATTATTTTGTTTATTTAAATAATTCGAATCTCTGTCTGTGTTTTTGAAGTTGTTACCACCGTAGGGTGTTGATAGGCCTTGTACTTGTCAGTTCGTTAGGTCAAAACCGTCTATCATTGCGATAACCTTTCCAAGAATAATAATTCTACCACAACAAAAGTCCAATTCGATAGCCTTTTCCACTGACCACAAAGATTGATTAAAAGCGCTTACAAAAAAAAAAGAAACCGTATCAAAGAACGAACGTAAAAAACCTATAGACTGAGCCAGTTGTTCTGTTTTGTTTAACTTCATTATTATTCAGAAAGTTTTCGAAGATAATACGAGTACGTACAATGAATTGAATTTGTGAGAAGATAAATGTCTTAATAAATATTCAATGTGCACCACCTCCCTATATATTTATTCTTTTACGTAAGTTAGGTGGTCGGTGCTAAGGAATTTCACTTAAACATTTCATGATCTTTTTTGTAGGTAAATTCGTCTTTTGAGGTGCGTTTTTTTTACAACTGGAAAATCGACTCGATTTAGGAAATAACTTTAGGGAGAGTTGTTTAATTTGAAAAATCGTTTGATAATTAGATTGTTTACCTTTTTTTTTAAATGAATCTGTGCTCACTCAAAGTGAAGACAAATAGGTAGGTAAACTGTTTGACTCTCTAACAGGAATCTACTTAAAGCTTACTTGAAATACCCTAAGGCCGTTTACTGTCTAGTAGACGGTAAAGAACTAGAGGCAGCCCATCACTTCTACCAAGATGGAAAGGAGATGGACTTGACTGGGGCATACATCAAGGATTCTGAAACATAATTGGCCGAGGACACCGCTGTTTTTGCTGAAGACCCTCTATTACCGTTTTCCGCTCCTTTGGTGCAGAGCTTAGGGATTTGGGCATGATGTGGGTGGAGGTCAAAAACTTGTCTAGGTGTTATTGCCTCCCTATACATCTAATTCAGGTGTCAATGGAGATTTGATTGATTGAATATTCGAATAATGAGTCGATAGTTCTAACGGTCTTCACGTTCATCATTTATGGTTTACATGTCTCCAAATGTAAAAAATATCTTTTTTGGAAAGTATTCTCATAGTATATATTCCTAAATTTTAATTTGGATACCACTTAGGCGGTTACATAATATTTAAAGTAGTATGTTATGTGTTTTGTAATCCCTGCGTATGTTTTTTTTTGTATAAGACCAACTGAGCCCCAATTCTCTGTTTTATCGGAAGGTAGTCACGGTAGTAAAGTGAGTATTACACGATACATTTTGTATGGGAAACGTGTATAGCGCCGCCACAGAAATATTTGTAGAAATAAATGCGATTCTCGCATTCGATACGTATAGACGTTTTTCATACAAAATGTATCGTCTAATACTCACTTTACACCGTGACTACCTTCCGATATAACAGAGAATATGGGTACTGACCGTGGAATAAACGAATTGATAAATAAGACTTGTCAGTCTTGTCACTTTGATTTTGGAACATAAAATTATTTTGAATGTTTATTCTTAATAGAAATACCCAATGTTTACACAGCTCATCGTTTTCTTTTCACGACTTGGGCGAAATAATCGAAATTAAAATCTATAGAACGAGATAAAAGTATTAACACAATCGATATAAATGGAACAATTGGTGTATTGATTTGGGAACCGCTTTTACGCTCGGCGAAATAACGAATAACGTTTTAGGAGTGCGGCTGACAGGCATTCGAGGACGTGATGTGGAAGCGGCGCCAGCGGTCGGCTAACGGATTCCAAATTAAAGCCTTCTGTTTTGAACGCTCTCATAAAAGTTCTTAGTAGGTACAAAACAAAATATTATGGTTAATTGAAATTGTGCCTGCCATCTCCTCGCTAAGGAAAAGACAGATTTATTATTTTACTTAGCGGTTCAGACTCACTCGTTAGCGTATCAAGTACAGCCTTAATATCGCTTACTCGGTTTAATTATTGAGGCTCTATTCCGCCGTCAACACCCCGTTGGTGGTGACTCCGTTACACATAATTGCCGCCCCGTGTTATTTACAGACTCACGCACTCATACAAGCAGCTTGGTATGAGGTGGTTTTGTTTTAATAAAATATAGGTTTCTTAAGTAATAACGTTTTCAATATTTCAGACAACCCATTTTGTACCCATCACGCCGTGTTCCGTAAGGGGTAGGCAGAGAGAACGGGCCTTCACTCTTTTCTATCCAAGCATACTTCTTTCGCTTCTTCCACCGACATAACATTTCTCATACACCATCTCCTATTTCTCTTACTTCTTACCTGGCCTTCCTTGAGGACGGAATCGATGTGTTCGATCCACGCCATCCTCGGTCGGCCACGCTTTCTTACACCTTTCCTTTCAACCTTATGAATTCTCTTTGTCATCCTGTTTGCATCCATTCTTTCCACATGTCCAAACCATCTCAACTTATTAACATTCATCTTTGTCACAATACTTACTTCTATAGGTACCACATTCCTTCCTAATATGTACACATTTAATTAATAACTTTTAAAATTAAGTTTAATTTTAATAATTTTAATAATCGAATCGAATATTATGGGTGCATTTGTTCCAAACGAAAAAACACACAGAACTTGAAAAATATATAGTATATTTTCCTAATCGTTGATATGGTCACCAAGGATATAATAACCAGAAAGAACTGTCATCGCCTACTAATAAGTTGTTGTTTCCACGGTGTCAAGTATCAACCATTATGCAAATATACTCTATTTTCAAGTTCTGCTTCTTTGTTAATTTGGTAAAAATGTACCTTTAGGTAGTTGTTTTTTGTATATTAGAATTATATTTTTCATTTCATAGCTTTTGTTATCTTTAATTGACATTTCACACTTACCTTGTTACGCAGTGAACAGGGGAAGGTTAGGGTATCAAAGCATGTAAAAGATGATCGGCACCGGAGATCGAACCTACGACTTTCAGAAAAAAAGTCGGCGTTTGAACCCTAAGACAACCATTCACTTCAGATTTTGTGAATAGACTTCATTCTGGAGATGTTTCATTGTTGAACATGCATTGTACATAAAACATGTAGTTTCTGAGTTTTCTTCCATAGGCACAACCAAATCTTTATGGATATTTAAACCCTTTTCCAGCATTGGATGTTAGCATAATTGGACCATCTATTTTGACACATTAAATTAATGGATGTTCGATTTTTAGTTGGTATTATTCTTAAAATATGCACAACTACGGGTTAACTTAAGCTTCAAACGGCTGTCATAAACCATGCACTATTTTAGTGGATAAACTTCAAAGTATTCTCCCACGGGGCGTCTTCTCTGCGAATGTACTTAATGAATGAATAAAATATGATGAGTATTTTTCTTGTGATTCGGCTTTATTGATCCAAAACAGTTCGTTAAGGCTGAAAATACACAACAAACGTCACGCTTTTCATTGTTTTATAGTAAACATGTTGTTGTCGAATGTAACACATAACAGTAACATACTCATGTAATTACACTCGTAAACACCTACGCGTGGAATGATATGATCGTCTCACCGATGAATGAAACGTATAAAACACATAAAAAATCCAACGACGAATACGATAAAATTTTATAAAGTGTTCAATGGATTAAATTTCCCCGAAAAATATAAAAAAAGAACAGGTAGGTAGAGAATAACCGAAATTACATTACGGGTGGCAGGTGGTATTATAGGTACATTTTTTCTGATTGTTCGAGCATACATATATTCGAAATTGTCAATATCATTCCTTATTGTACACGAGGTGTGCCAATATTATCTAGATTCTTAAAAATGGTCGTAGGTATATAATATAAGTAAGTCAATAATTTTTGGAGTCCATTAAGTCTATTTATGAGCATAGTAAGAACTTCTTTATAGAAATAATTATCTATTACCTTCCTTCTTTCACAATCTGTCCATGTCTATTTTATATTTTTACAATACATTATTATAAGAGGATTCTCATATGAAAGGAAGCATTTCAGTCTCTTAAGGAATCTTCTGGATAAACTCTCCTCTATATTCCTCCAGAGCTATTTTTTTTTCATTTCTTCAGATAGCACTACCTGTGGCTCTTTGCAATTTTGTTTTAAACTTTTGGACCTCTTATAATCATCTAAAGATAATTGTCAAACGATTTTCTTGTTTGACAATTATAATGCATAACATTGTTTTCTCTATTAATTTTCTAGTAATACCAACATCTCTATATATTATGTTATTTAAGATCCGGAAAAAAAAACAAAAAGGGTGAAATCTTGAAAATAGAGAAGGAGAAAAAATCGTGTAAATCCAGACGTTTAAAATTTTATATAAAAGTTCTCTCAGTTTCAGCGTTGCCAAAAAAAAAAAATGTATGAAAAATTCATTTGTCAACATCTCCATTTTGCCAAAGGGTAATTTTAAGGAATATTCTACTGCTTCTGTAATATTCCGAAGGTGTATTTTTACATTTTATTTTTGTTCGAACGGGGGAGTAAAAAGATACAGAAGGGATTCTGACATACCGTTTTATGAATTTCACTCAATCTGATCCGACAGATTTATAGACGGTTTGACAAAAAAAGAGAGATTATTTTATCTACATACGTACGTCGTCGATGAGATAATTTCGGTAACGTTCTTTTTTTTTCAAAATATTTATATCTTAAGAATTTTTTCTTCAATATTTGATTAAATTTAAAATTATCGTTGAAGTAAAGAAATACTTTAAAAGTCTTGCTAATTACAATATAAATTATTTATATTTCTGAAAATGGAATTAATCGTCTCTGATGACGGTTTATGTAACAAGTTTTAGTGTTATTCATTAAGTTATAGGGTGCATTTAAACGAAGAGCGAGAGCTGGAAAATCGAGTTCTCTTTCTATATTATTTTGGTCATCAAGAAATTTATCGCGCGTAATCTGTCACCTTCCGCTATTCAGTTCTTGCTTGTTTTTGTCTCCATCATATCCAGTATCAACCATAAAAGAATGTTTATTCTATTTCTTGATATATACGCACCCTTAAATAATAAGAAATATATAGGTAGGTATAGTATATATGTAAATACATCATAAAAAAAAGATACATCATAACATCAAAGAACAATAATACATTTAAAAAGTGTACAATTTCATTTCTTTAAAGAATCTAATAATTTGGGTTGGCTGGAAGAGATCCTGCGGGATAAGTCCTCCCTTTGACTCTCGTGAATGGATTGTATCAAGAGTGCATTTTTTGTAACAATAAAGCATGATTTATTATTATTTATAATATTCTACTTACAGGGATGGCCTTTAAAAAATAGCTTAAAATGTCTAAAAAACTTGTATTTTGAAATCAATTCTGTATATTGCTTTAATAAATAATCGATAGAAAAGTAAAAATATTAATTTAATTAAAAAAAATAGCTCGGTGATACAAGAGCGTGAATTTACGACAATTTGGTGAAACGTATTGAGCTAAGTACCTAACTTGAGATTTCTAAACAAAAAATAATGTCGGAAGGGGATCGTGATGGCCGTTGTATATTAAGATCGCGATAAGGCAATAAATAATACGCAGATAAACCTCCGGTTGAAAAGTAGGGCCAGGGGAGGCCCACCTACTTATTCTTATTACTCTACTAGCTTCCCCGACAGACGTTCTCCTGTCTTTACTTTGAATATTGAATTTCAATTCAAATAATGATATTGATTAATTATTTACTTTTTATATTATACTAGCCGACAGACATTGTCCTGTAATCATTTACTATGCATATTGATTTCGAATTTGTTATTTTTATACAGAAATACGTTTAAAATATGTTTGAATCATAAAAAAAATATTTCTGAAAGCTTGAAAGAAATACTTACTATCAAAAATCTTCGTACGTATCAATATTTTAATTTCAATGGAAAACCAACAATAATTTTCCATGGACGGCGGTGGCGTCGCAGAAAATCCGTTCCATACTAACTTTAATATTATATTTTATTTAATTTCTTATCCATTTTTTTCAACTTTTTGTTGGTTATTCTGTTATCCGGAGCGGAGAAGAATCCAATAAATCAAACATCGGAAGAATCTGTTCAGTCGATCTTGAGTTATAAGTGTTCGCACTAACTCGATTTTCATTTATATTATAAGATAATACCGACCTCGGTAACCTAGTTGTACTGGCGTGGACTTCAGATCACGAACCTCGGTTCGATTCCCGGTCGGGTAAGAGTTTTTTTTAAGTGTTTTTTCACTTGAAATTTCTACCCGGGGTTGGCCTGTCTCTGATTGGACGGGACCGGTTGACTGGAAAAAATTGCCTCAGGCAATAAGGTCCGCCGGCTATACTGATACCTTTATATAGAAAAGTGTTATATTATTATTAACTAGTTTTTTAAAGGCGCCCGTGGCGCCCACCTATGGCCTTTTTTATGTAAACTTTACATTCTCATAGCATAGCTGTGAGCATTCACATGTGAGACTTCAAAATACTTGGTTGATTCAACTCTTTATGAAAACTCAAATACCTACAACTTAAACTTTTAATTACAAACTGTACATTCAAATAGCTTTTGGCATGTGGGTATTTACCGATTTGATTGATTAAACTTTTTCATGTAAACTTTGCATCCGTATTGCCGAATTCTTATATGAGACTTTAAAACACTTGATTAATTGAATTCTTCATGAAAACTCAAAAAACAACTTGAACTTTTTATAACAAACTTCACATATGTATGGCTTTTCAACGTTATGAATTCACAAGAAAATCTTTAAAAAAATACTCTAGGTGTGTAAACTTTTTATTGAAAACATGGCATTTGTATGGTTTTTCTCCGCTATGATCTTGTGTGTGTGGATTAAAGATTCGTGATTTGGTTAACTTTTTCATGGAAACTTTGTTTTCTTATGGCCGAATTCATTTGTGTGACTGTAAAGCACTCGATGATAGATTTTAACTATTCATGATACTAATTAACTATTTATAAAAATGCAAATAAAACTTTTTATTACACACATCGCATTAGCAAGGGTTTTCTTGGCAATGAAATCGCGTATGTGTGTTGAAGATGTAAACTTTTTCATACAAACTATGCTTTCTTTTGGCCGAATTCATATGTCAGACTTTAAACAAATTTTGAACTTTTTCTAACAAAATATGCATTTAAATGGCTTTTATCATGATTTATCATTTGATTGATTAAACTTTTTATCGCAATGGTTGCATTCGTATGGCTTTTCTCCGCTATGAGTTCACAAACTTTTTATTGCACACATTGCATTAGTAAAGCGAAGTCCGGCTGTGCGTAAAAGTTTCCTGATTTGTCAATTTTTTTGGCCGAATTCGCAAGTGATACTTTACAGCACACGGTTGATTGAACTATTTATGCAAACTTAAAAATGACATTAAACTTTTTATTGCAAACTTACCATTCAAATAGCTTTAAGCGTGTCATTGGTTGTTTAAATTATTTGATTGATGGAACTTTTTATTGCATTCGTATGGCTTTTCTCTGCTATGAGTTCGCATGTCATTCTTTAAATTTCTTGAAACCGCAAACTTTTTATTGCACTCATGGCATTAGTAAGGCTTTTCTTCACTATGAAGTCCCGCTGTGCGTAAAAGTTTCCTAATTTGGTACACTTTGCTTTCTTATGGCTGACTTCGCATGTGAGTTTTTTAATAACGCAAAAAAAATGTTTTTCTCTACGTCAAGACCTTAAAAAAAAGTGCTCAGCCACCAGGCATAATAATATCATTATGTTACTGTCAGTTGTCACTGCTGTCAGCCATATTGTATTAGAAGAACAATATTATTATTATTTGTCTTTAGTTGCGAGTGTCGCGCCATCTAGCGGCGTTAATGACATCAGTCAGTCAGACAGTCAGTCAGTGAGTCAGTGTTCAAGGCAAATATTATATAGATAATTCCTAACGAATAACTAAAATAGTTATACACACTCTGACAATCCATCAACTGACAGTTGTTTGTCAAACGTCAATTCAAATTCAAAAATAGAAAAGCTTAATATGCCGTCAAAAGCACTACGAAGGTTACCTACCGCTGAACTTTTTTTATTATTTTTTTTATCATTACTCGTGACGCGATGGCCAATAGAAATGGAGCAATATTTATATAAATAGATCATTTTTTGTATTATTTTTAGCGCTCTAAAAGCTTAGGAGGTAGGAAAGTTGTATATTCGTGAAATAATCTCTTTTTTAATGTTTAACAAAAAAAAGTTATAACCAGATTAATATTTTTGGTAAAATAAATGAGATGGCCTTTAACAAAAGGTGTGGTAAGAGAAATGTTCCAAAAATAGCTTAAGAGCGGTTATACAAACTCAAACAAAAAGAGCCGTAGATGGACAAAGGGTCAAATTATTTCTGAATACTTATATATTATAAAACTCGACAACAATCAGTTTTTTTTTTATTTTTTACTGCATCGTGTGTAGTTGGGGATTATATTTTTTATTCATTTTTTCATTAATCGATTTTTTTTGTAAGAAATATCGGTTGATTATGAAATTCGGAAAAAAAACCTGAGTATTATGATACCTTATTAGTATTTTATAAGAAGTTTTCTACATAGTTGGAATTCATGGAATATCTATATGTAGTCGGAATTTCACATCACTACACATAATTAGGTATTTGATTTAAGTTGTTTTGTTCAGCTGGAAAACATCTTTTATCAAAGTTTTGACATCTGTCGACTTATCAGAAATGGAAAAATAAGTAGTTAATCTTATATGTAAAAATGGAGAGCTATTTCCCGATGTCATCGCATCACGCCTAAATGGCTGGACCGATTTCGCTTTGTCGTGTAGGCTTTAATCCGGAGAATGTCCTTTTAGAAGAAAAAAATTAAGAAAAATGCATGGAAAATTTGAAAATTATAGAACATCTACGTAGACAACCTTATTAGTACTTTTTACCTTATAATTTTTATTCCAATTTTGAAATTTTGACAGAAATTGTCAATTGGTGTGATTGACAGAATGCGGATGTAATAAACATGGTTTAAAACAGACGCATCGTTCGGAATCACATTGGTCAAATAATAATTAATTCATCACCATACAAATTCGAATTCAGTATTCATATATAGTAACACAGGACAACGTCTGTCGGGAAAGCTAGTATTTTAATAAAAGACATGACAATATAACGGAAATATCAAAACTTGTACGAAATGGATTTGGAAAATAAAAAATGTCAACATTTTCTATTATAGTTTATTAACGATATGACAGATACCACCAACTTTAATTTGAAGTAGGGTGAAAAATGAAAGAAAAAACCTCATTTTTTTTCCAAAGGTTTATTTATAATAATAACACCTGCAAAATCTATTTGATGACAGGCATAAAAATTAAAGGGTCATAAATTCTTTGATTGTCCTATAAATTATTATTTTTTGTCCCAGAGTAGCTTTACTTTCTTTAATTAATTTGACATTTTTTTTCTGAGTTGTATGTAAGAACCTCTGATCAAGTAACACATATTTCTTAAAGAATATGTAACAACTAATTACTCTAAAAATTCATAACTAATGTTCGATTTTAAAATGGAACAAACCACTACGGGCTTTCGACCGTCTTCTACTGTTATTTAGAAGGCTGGCTTAGTGTGATCACTTTACATTAACAACGTTCGCCATTAGGTGGTAATGTAACACATATTTCGTTGATACAATATTTTTCGCACACTATTACTGTCACAGCAACCAATATCGGTTCGAGTGTTTCAATAAAAACACTGAGTTAGATATGGATGAATTTACCAAACCAGAAAAGTTAACATTTTTAAGTAAGTTTCTCTAAAAAAACGTTGTTTTGCTGTTTCAATGTAAACTTGGAGACATTTGTTTAGAAAATGAATTTAAGTAATTAAATGTTGGTATAATTCGAGTTTAAAAACACAGGTAAGTTTTGTAAAACTTGAAACATAGGCTGTTATACCGTATAAATTTTAATCCAAATACCTATGCAGTATTTCATTTTTTATGTGTAAATAAACTCAAACGAGTAATATTAACTTTGTTCCTTTGGGCGATGCTCAAACTTTTATTTAAAGGAACAAAGAAAAAATTTAATCATATTATACCTTAAGATGGATAGGGTTAGTAACTATTATTCTTGGGTGAGAGAAAAAGTATAAAATAAAGTTTGTTTTATTAAGTCGGATGGTAAATTCAGGTATTTGATTCTTTGGAACGGTGAAGACAGCAAATAGATGTTGTGTCACTCCCAAGGGAAATAACACGCAATATACGAGTAGAGGACAAGTCCAGTAGCTATGTAGGTTCCTGCATATTGTAGAGGAATTAGGTATACATAGGTACGAGGAAATATTTATTTAAAGGCAACTGAAACAAGTGTTAAGTATTGGTTAAAGTCGACCGGAAATAAATATCCAAAATCGAGATTTAACCGGTCAACAACATTGTCAGAATTGAAGATGTCAAAATTGACTTTTGACATCTTCTTTGGCTTTTCTTGAAGCGTCCGCATTCTCTGCACATGATCCCACCAAAAACATCATCATATCTTACGATATCTTGAAGTTTTGTGTATTTCGCTACACCGTCTTTTTTTTAATAAAGTGTATGAAAACAGAGCATTCTTATAAAAATTGTCCTCTTTTTCTTAGTTATAGAAGTGGTAGTCATACTCTTTCAATAATATAAAGAAAATAACAATTATTATTTCAATAATATAAAGAACGTTCATGTACTTAGGTACGTAGCGATATGTGTGTTATTGGTGAAACTTTCCGGATAGATAAGATGGGTTGGTGCGACTGAACTTTCGCAAAAAGATCGCAGTAGATGAATTTATTTCTTCAGCGCGAATGAAAAGACCAAATAGTAAAACAACTTTATTATTTTATTCCTCTCTCTCTATTATTCATGAGTTCGGAGGTGGCGGAGTTTTAGCAAACTTTTTTGTGTCAGAGCTGTGTTTGGTGCGGTACCTACTCATAAATATTTAACTTGCACCTACTCGCGTCCCGCAAAAATATCGCGTAATTTAGTTCTTTTTTCTCTCTTTATACCGGTTATTTTGCCGGATGAGTTATTATTATTATTATTTTTCGTGTTTTAGAGAAGAGACGCGTTTGTATGTGACGTAATTCAAGGAGAAAAAAATTCAATGATGGTTAAGTCTTGGGTTTTAAGAAATGTGAAGATAAATAAAATGAAGTAGCCTACCAAATTGAGAGCATACAAAAATATCAAATGAGATAAAAAATAATTGAGTTAAACAATTTTCACACAGTTCATTTTTTGTGATTCGGGTAAATTAATACAAATCTCATTTAGATTAAATTTTCTTCAGGAAAAGGATACAAAAAATAAATTTATCTCCGAAAAGAATTATTCGGTGTTAATTAATAAATTTTACTCTATGAATTTCTTGTAAGCGTACCTACTACTCATGTGAAGGTTATTTAAGGATGGTTTAGAACCACAGTTTGATCTTCTGAGTCTAGACACAACATTTTTTTTTATGACACCTCGTTTTTGTCATATACTTACTTCTTTTAATATTAAAACTAAAAACATCACATCGAACAAAATACGCTTTTAATAAATCAGACGAAATACTTTTTCTTCATAATATCATACAAGGAAACTTGCAGAATTAAGCGGCTTAGGGAGTATAAAAGACTTATTCTGATCCGATCGGGAAGTGTTTTTTACTTGAAATTGCTATCCGGGGTGAGACTGTCTCTGGATTTTAGGTAGGTAGGTACACATAAAATAAATATATATTATTCAAAAGATTAACATAATACATTTCTGAGCCAGATTCATGGTATGAAATGTTATCACAATCTTTTCTGTTACTTTTTACTAGCTTTCCCGACAGATGTTTTCGTGTATTCAATATGAATATTCAATTCGAATTTGTATAATGAGTTGGGGAGGAAAGGAAAATATTGAACACCATATCAGTCTGGCTGGGCATGTTATGAGACACGAATATTTACTGTTTACAGTATTGGAGGGAATAGTCGAGGGTTCGATTGGTAGAGGACACCCGCGTATTAGCAACAGATATGCTGGGACATGGAGTGTAGTTCATATAATATAATCGAACTGAAGAGAACAGCGGAGAACCGAGAGGGGTGGAGAAGGATATGTTCGCACTTGATGCAAACCTTTCCACAGGATTGAAACCGCAGAAGAAGAATTCCGACCGATGTATCTGTGTTAAACGATTTATTTAAGTCGCGGATTATGTCAATCGTACCAACTGTCAAACGAAAATATTTTAATTTCAAAAATAGACTTATGATCAGCACTTGGAAAGTTGCCTACTTTAAGTTTTCTTAAATGGTCTAATGTTCCGCACATTTTTCTCATTTCTTTCTTTCATAGAACCTTTTCCTGACAGTTAAAAAACTCGCCAAAAATGAATTGGCAATATTCATTTACCCGACGTTCACGCGTCATGCGATGACCAACTAAAATAGGGCTCCATTTTTCTTTACCTATTAATATGAAGATAAAAACATTCAAAACACACACGGTAAATTATCCTTGAAACAAAACGAAAAAACCCACATGTTTGTAAAGAATATTCATTAGTTTAATGGAGGAGACCGCGACAAGTTTTTTTGGGTAAAATATTTTAACGAAAAAGAAAAACAACAGTTTGAAATTTGGGATACTTCGTAAAATGCGACATATTTTATTTACGAAATATGTCTAAGGATACCTTTGAAAACAATATGGTAAATTATTGTGTCGAACTGTCGCGTTTGATGGAACTAACCGTGTGGGTGTTACACAACATACTTTATAGGAAGGATTGGTTTATATTGGACTGATGCTGGGTGGTATGTTTTTTAAGAGGTATGAATGTAATATTGATCTGTCAATTTCAACCTTATTCATGTTGTTTATTTTCTTTTTCAATAAACCGTAACTATCCACTGTTGGATAATGGCCTTTGTCGCATATTATGTGTAGACATTTCTGAAATGAACTTGATGTATGCGAAGTATAGTTGACATTACAAAGCTTGTCAAACAGGTTGGCGAGGACGCCCTTCCAAGTTGGCCCATGGGCTTAAAATGTCCACCACCTTCCAGGAGAGATCAATATCGAGGAGGAACAGATAGGTACCTGAGATCAAATCCCCATGGATTATAAATAGTGGTTTTATCAGCTCTAATAAATTTAATAAATAGACATAAAGTTACATGTAGGTATATGAATAAAATCATCCATATCAGTCATATCACTCGAGTAACTACTCCAGAAAAAGGATTCTTTTTAATCGCTTATTGTGGCATTACTCGTCAGGCTTCGTCTTTAAGCCTCGAGATGATTTTGTGGGTGCTTTTTGAAGCGCGTATGTTACTCATTCTTCGATATAATAGATGTGACCGCACTAGAGGCACCAAAAACCTCCGCTTTGGTGAAATGTAGGAATAATGTGCTTCCATCGTACTAAAAATGTCATCGGACCCGGTGCAAACCATCACTTAGGGCATTTTAAATATGTGATGGACATGGCAGGGACATCTTATAAGGATTCCTTACGATAGTTAACCGATTAATACGCCCTAATTTTCTCAAGGGATGCTGAAGATGAGGAATAATCTTTCATATTGTGTTTCATTATTTTGAAGCAGAGCTGAGAAGAGTTGATTGATACTTTGCAATGGAAAACTCTTGTTGCCTCCATATGCCCTTTAATGGGATTACAAAATTCGGGAGCAGTCTATTGTGTCTTCTCAAACCGTGGCCTGGTTATCTGTGATAAGCAGTCCAAAAATAGAACTTCAAGAATGAAACTATTTATTTATTTATCAAATAAGTCCTCCAGTCAGCTTCAAGCTTGTATATTTTGCATTGGAATTCAACCCTGAATCACGCAATTAGTGATACACTTGTTTCACTGCAGGTGCCGCATATTCATGTAAGTTTTGCTAGCATTAAAATGATCGGAATCACAACAATTACATAAAAACCGTTGTCTCGGCTAAGTAAAGTTTATGGAAAGTCTCTCATTTGGGTTGAGAATATAGCCGGTATAAAAATACTACGAACATTAAAACTATTAAGTTAAATTACCTACCTACCAAAGTATTAGAAATAAAGGTAACGTAAACATTTTAAATAAAAATATATTATCTTAAGAAAAACAACTGTCGTTACATTTCTTTGGTGTGCAAAATAAAGTCAACAACAATGATACCTACCTAATGTATCAATCACTCTTAGAAAAAGTTTTACGAATCGAAGTTAATGTGTCAGCAAAACGGAGAGAAAACCTAATAAAGAAGAATCGAACCAAACTCTTTGAAAATACTTTTCTTTATTTTTACAAACATCCAAAAGTTGGAAATAGTTTGTTTTTTTTTGTTTTTCGCTTAGATAAATTCTATTTCCTTAACAAATCAATCAAACAAAAAATTCCAGATAATAATTTGAACAATATATTTTTTTCCGTATGTTCTAGCTCAAATGAATGAAAAAAAATATCACGTTCATACAAAGTTTATGTGAATAATTGAATGAATCAAACAAAATGAGTCTCGTACGTCATATTATACCACAGACGAATGATTTTGATTGATAGGATGGCTCTATTCTCTAGTGGAAAATTTAATCCGATCCGCATGCCGTAATGGAAAAAAACCGAGTGTTTTAAACGGAATTGGTTTATTTTAAAACGTGTGTGCTCACGTCATACCGAATGTTTATTTTGACCGTAAATACTGTAAATTTCAACTTTATATTCGGCAGAATTGATTGTTACTATATTTTTTTGTATTACGTCAAAAGGAAATTCTTAATCGTTTGTTTTTTATTCCATAAATTATATACCATGACTAGTTTCGCAGATACAGGTGACAAAGAAAAAATTGTTTCAGTTAGCTTATCTATATATTAATACGTGAAGCAAAAACTTTGTGACCATTTTTTAAGGCTGCGTTGCAAAGAAGAAGAACCTTGTTCACCAACGTAGTCTGTGACTGTCTTCTCTGCTCCTTCCACCCAGATGTCCCTCCAGGATTTTCTTTAGTAGCATCAGAGCCCGCCCAATCTAGCATATTCTGAGATCCTGGGAGGTTTGTTAATATTGTACAGCTCATAGTATTCTCCATCGTTCGCGGGGCCCAAAATCTTACGTAAACTTCGCATTCATTGTCCATACTTCTCACTCAATAGTTTTATAGAGGGTGATTTTGGTTTTCCTATGGATATTTCTTGATCTGAGTAAAGGCAATAGAAAAAAGAATACTTTACTTCCTGTTGCAATCCTTCGCTTGATTTCTATATTGTCCTCATTCTCGTTGGTGGACTCCAGGCAGTTCAATTCGTTCACCTCGATACTCAAAGATATAATATTATTCTTCTTAAAACTGGATGCTGTTTTGAGAATTATTGTTCGGGTTTCTGGATTATTTCAATATTTTGTTTTCTTTAACCTCCAGGACCCATCGGACATCCATATTGGCCTTTTTTGTTCCTATACCTGACAAAAGAATATGCAGATTCCATAACCAAGTTAGTTTAAGCTGTCTCATGTGGGATAGCTGTAATGAATCCCACAAGCCTCGTACATGTGACGTTATATTTTTTGTGTTAGGTGTGGGGGAGGGGGGGGGGAATGAATCCCTTATGGACATCCGTCCTTACTAGTCGGATATTGTCAAATTATCAATGCTTAAGCCCAGCCACCACCGTTCTTCTTTGCTGCACATTATCATTATGTAGTAGTTTTTAAGCTACAAACCGAGTTTACCCTAGGGGTAATAGAAATTCCCCCCTTCTATTCTCGGTGGGTTCCAGGTTCTCTAGACTTATTTTTCGTACTTCCTCTGACCGTTTTGTTTTTGAAAACATTCGTCGGTAAACCTCACGGTCTGATTTTTTTTTATTTCCTGCCTCTTACAACTCGAAGTTGCGCTCGAAGGGTGCCGGAAACCCTACAGCAAAGGAAACAATGAAAATGTCCTGTAGGAAGGTCTAATAAAATGTTATAATTCAATAGATCCTGTAATAATAGGGTTGTAACTTCGCAATTTTTTATAGAAACTTGTGCAAGCAAAAGGTAGTAACTAACTTTACAACCTGTTGAATATGAGTTACAACTTTTCTTATTTTTGGTATTTCCGATGCTATCGTAATATCCTCTGATAGAGCAGGAAAAAGTAAATAAAACTGCATTCATAACTCAAAACACGCAAAAGACGACTTACAACCTTTTTCTTGTATACCCTCGAATATACCGATTACAGGCAGAAATCTACATATTTTCGACGTTTTTCAAATGAATATCAGATTTTTTATTGAATGACCTTTTGTATTTTTTTTTCTAAAATTTGGGATGGTTACACTGGCTGGGATCCTGGAAAAATTCAAGGGTATGATTATAAGATTTATTTATTTATTTATTAAGTTTACGGTCTTAATAAGACCTATAACAATTTTAAGATACAAAATCAACTTACAGCTAGACATGATACTTTGCATAATATTTCAAATTTCGATGCTATCATATCATTCTTATTTATTAATTTTTGTAGACACTGTTTAGCATAACGTAAAAAATAAAGTCAAGTATAATACATACTTGTTTGACTTTATAATATTATAATGATCGCAAAAAAAATAATAGGTAAGTATACCTATGGTTAATTTTGTATTATTTGTATGAGTTCTGTTTTATCACACTACTTAGAATCACGCGGTGCCGGTGACTTTCACGCTTTACTAACAGCCTTTTACCAATACTTGTCGTGTCGATAAGAATGACAGCTTGAACAGCTCCATATAAAATGTGCCAGAACACCTAAATAATCACAAAGTGGGAAAAGGCGTTAAACCCCATCATATTAGGGCAAATCATTTTGTTATAATAACATTCTTGTAATGTAATTTATTTACAGGTCTTACTTTATTAAACTAATAGTTGATTATTTTGTTGACAATATCGTAAAAAGATTGATACTAATTTATAAAATTTCAAAAGAACTTTTAACTTATTTATGACTAGCGTTCTGCCCCAGCATCGCACGGGAAATAGGTACCTACCTATTTAAAAAAAATAGTTTTCATGAAGATCCCTATTTTTTTTTTCAAAATATCCTATAGCCTTTTAATCTGGAATAATGTAGCATTCTAATGGTCCCATTCCGTACGGCTCGTACCCCAGTGACGCCCTATATCTCTGCCTAGCTAGATGGGCAGATTGAGCCACGGAGAGCGGCGGCCACTCTTTTATTCTCATAGGTAGGTACTTACATTTTTAAACTCGCAGTATCTTTCGAATGGAATGTCCGAATTGAATAATTCAAAAAGTTTTATAATCTTATTGAAGCAGTCTTGAATATGAACTAATTTATTTCGATAAGGAGTAATACTAAGATACAAATGAAATGCCTTTTCTAGAGGCTGCATTTCAATTAAATTTTTAAAATAAATGAACACTTATTGTGGCATAACTATAAAAGTGAGATATATTATGCTGTTGCGACATTTTTTGTAAATATTGATGTCTTCTATAAAGTCGTATTAGGTACATTATTTTATTCTATCATCAATAGTTTTCACACCGCACGCGATGTAAAGAATTTTTAGGTAATTTTTTACACCTTGGGTTACATTATTGGAGTTTTAGTAAGGATCCCAATTTTTTTTTTTTAAATTCAATATAGCCTATGACACCCGGGGATAGTGCAGCTTTTCAACAGTGAAAGAATTTTTTAAATCGGTTCAGTAGTTTCGGAGCCTTTTCGATGCAAACAAACAAACAATCAAATCTTTCCTCTATATTATATTAGTTTAGATGAATTAAAGGAATGTGTGTGTGTACTACTGTGTACCTATATTTATTTCAGTAATAAAATTATGTCTTAAATTAACTTTTTTCTTTTTATCAGATTTTTTTCATATTTTGTGCGTAATTGTGGAATTTCTGTTGAAAGAAATAAAATTTATGATCTGTGTAGGTATCTATAGATATCATACTCTTATTCTTTGAAAAAAAAAAAAAAAAATATTTAGTACAAAAATATACCTACCTATTTCATTGCCGTCCGTAAATTATTATTTTTATTCAAAGATCAAAAGATTCGCGTGTATTTATTTTATTTGGATAAAAATAAGAATTTCCTTCAAATATACTTTACCTTACTTTGAAAACCTTCTAATATACATTTTTGGCAAACTCTGACGTTAGAACCATTTTAGATTCAAAACTCATTTTTTGCTTAAAATATTAGATATAATCTTTTCAAATTGAGGTAACGTAAAATCTACATAAATATACTTACCTAAATATACCGCGTTTTTGTGATCTTCATCAGCTGTGGGGCTAGTACGAGTTTAATCGAAAGCTAATTGCGTGTTCTAAAATGAAACGATCGAATCATTCGATCATTTAAGTATGAAAATTTTTCGATGATCGTTTCGATATTCGATCATCGAAAACTTATACTAGGGCAACTGTTTGTTAATTCTATCACTTCCCGCTGAATCTCAAAACCAATGACACAAAGAGTAGATGATTGAAAATTAGCCACTTAGAATAAAATAAATTACCTATGGTTATTTACGTAACTAGGATAATATATTATATCAAATTTGGAAGTGGGGATTACATAAGCTGTGCCCGACATTACAGTTTTATGAGTTGGTGTTTCCCTCATCCTTTTCTCTTCCTCTCCACATTTTTAGGGATTTACATAGCTCGAGAGAGGATATTTTTAGATATGAGGCTGGTCCTAATGCGGTTTGAGATTATAAACGATAATCCATTTGGGGTTTTAAAACTTATAATGTATTTCTGACACTAATAATAATTATACATTTATCTATATCTGTCTTTCCACTAAAATTCTACTGCGTTGTTCAGTTACTAAATAATTTGTCAAAAAAACGGTGAGAGTAATTTTATTTTATCTTTTGTGTTTTTTTTGCCTCGAAATATTAGGTATTATTTGTTAAAAGTTTTTGGAGTGTTTTTTTTGTTGTCGGCAAAAAATAATATCAATGAGAAAAATGTTCTGGTGCTTCTCATAAGTCGTCAAATATCTGTAAAGATTAGAATTAATAATTATTAGGTACTTACTTTATAAATATATTAGTTTGACGTTTTTAAATAATTTGTGAAAAAAACTGTATCTTTTTATATATTTTTGTCATGATTATTTATTATTTATTTATAAGACAGCAACAGAACATTGAGATTACAGAAATAACCTTTAATGATCCATAAACAGTTATCTCTCATATATATTATGTGAGTTTTAGCTAATTGACAACGCGCAATAATTGATCGAAGTAAAGATATCTGATGAACTTTTTACACTATGAATATTTCCTTAAATCCAAAATTCGTTAACCATGAGAGTAATTTTATTTTATCTTTTGTGTTTTTTTTTTGCCTCGAAATATTTTTATTATTTGTTAAAAGTTTTTGGAGTGTTTTTTTTTGTAGTCGGCAAAAAATAATATCAATGAGAAAAATGTTCTGGTGCTACTGGTAAACCTTTTTTAAATTCAATTAACTAAATGTCTATTTTAATAGAACCAAACGATATATTTTGTTTGGATGTTGCGTTGATATTCAATATTTTACATAAAACCTATCCAACATAAATTATTTTGGTCTGTTGCGTAACATTTAAGGTATTTATAAAAAAAATATTTGTACTGTTGCCGACTATTTTTGTTTATTAAAATTGTGATTTTATTCAATTCGTCGGTTGAAAGTTTGTAGTCCCAAAGTTTCATCAGCCTTTATTAAAATACAGTAAGAAAATAATCCATGTTTTGTAAATTATTATTTACTTTTCCCAGATGTTCTTTCATAACTTATTATCCATTTCGCTTAAGTTACTCCTCGGCTCACTTGAACCTCTAGAAATTTCACTCGAGAGTATTCCTCTGTGTTCCCTGTTTTGTGAGGGTTTCTCATTAAAGATACTGGGTATATAATTTCATTAATATCTACGGACATTTTCCAGAAGGTTCTGAACCGTTAATCTCCGAAGTACCCGTGCAACCTTCTAATAATTTTTCTTTAACAAATACCGGGTTCCAACAACTGTTCTGTTGTTTTCTCTAATTTGACGATCGTCCGTTTGTTCCAAGCGAACGTACTTGTTTTTTTTTTTGAAAATTTGTAGCAGGAATTCCAATTGAAATTAATGAAAAACTATAAAGCGAGCAGAAATGTTGTTTTTGAAACATTATATTACATTACTAGCTTTCCCGACAGACGTTGTCCTGTAGTCCTAACCAGAAGCGGCCCGTTCATATGTGCACTGCACCCCCAGAAACAAAAATACGTAATTAATCCGATTAAGTTACTAATAAAATAATAATGTTAAAATATTTCCAAAACATCCATATTTCATTCGTATTCATAGCTCAGGCGGGAACAACGTGAGAACAATATGCGCGCGCACACACTCTACTTCACCTATGAAGTAGGTACCGTAACGAATGTGCCCGATAATTTTGTTGACTTTTCGGTGGAGTAAGTGGGATGGGCTACTGTAAGAGCGGCAATCACGTATGCGAGAATGAGAGGGAACTACCCGCGATGCGTCGTTGTCGCTTTATAGAATGATTTTTATTGACTCTGGTTGAAGGTCTTTTACATTGAAACAATGTTCCCCATTCACTACTGTCGAATGTTTTCCGGTTGGAAGTTGTATATGTGTATGCAGTAAGCCTGATAAATTTCTTATTTTTTATGATCACTTAATGATATCTCTGATTGGCATTAGAGTAAACCTTCACGCCAATCAGAGTGTTTGAATTTGATGAGCTGCAATTTTTTTCTCCTCCCACACCATGTCCATATCCCTCAGCTCTGCTTCGAAGGAGCGGAACACAGTGTGAGAGGGTCTTCCTCGTCTCTTACGAAAGATCTTGCAAATTAGGCGGTACCATTAGAATGTAGCTATATAGTTTCTGAGATTATAGTGCCTCTAAAACCTTTGTAAACTAAAAATTATAAGATTTGAATTACAATTTTTATATTTGAAATCAAACTTCAACCTTTTTAATACATTTTCATATCATGGTTCCACAAAAGATTTACCCGAATAATTTTTATTTTTAAAAGATGACTTACGTTTTTTTATAGTTTTGTACGAAGATTTTACAATTTTTGAAATTTATCAGTAACTTTAAATATATTCGAGAAATTGGAAAAAAATGGATCTATCATTACAATAAATATACCTACCTGTAAGTTCTGTAAGGTTCGGCGACTATTAAAATAAATCGTAGAGTGTGCGATTTATGCGTGATGTGACAACTTACGAAAATACAAACATAAATATATAACTGAATTATTATGTAGACTAGCTTATACCCGTCATGCTTTACGTTTTTGATTCCGATTGTCAGGCTTGATCGGTAGGTAATTAAACAGGTTCTAGTCTAGCTTCCCATTGCTTAACAGACCTCTATAACTGACATAAGCACAGAAAAAGAAGAATGACACTTTTACAATTCATAAAAAGAGAGAAGAATGATACTTTTAATGTTTATAAAATAGAAAGAAGAAAAATTATAGTCTACTTCCCACATGGAAAAAAAACTCCATGTTAATATGTTACATCTTACACTTGATTCAATTTCACTGTTCAATCTAAGGTAAAAAATACTTTAATAATAATATTATACGAATCTACCTACATAATTTGCAAGTTTTACTCTCTCTATGGTTTGAATCTTAGCTTATTCCCTACACCCTCTATGTGTGATAATTAATTAGGCATTCCACCCATAGAGGGTGATTTGTGCTATGTGTGATAAAGGCAGCTGTTTTACCGACCACTGTATGTCACTAAAATATGTCGAACTTTTGCCCTAGTCTCTACTGTCCATGATCTGATAGAATCAGTATCCATCGAAACTGAGGTATACATCAAGTATACCGACGCTCTAACGCACTAAAAAACAGAAGGTTACGAAAAAAGTTTTCCCTCTTTTACCATCCATCTTACAATGGGCTGAGATGAAAATGGCAGAACTGCGAATTTAATAACTTTGCAGGAAGAAAGAGGAATATTTTCAAAGTAACTTCATAAAATTTTGCATACATAAAACTGGAGTGTATCGAGTCTGTGACATATGGACTTTGTCTTATCGCATCTAAATGCTGTGGAATTTGGATTTTAGTCGAAGAAACTTTGTGAATAAAGTAATATGCAACCGAAAATTTAATATAGGTACATAGTGTATGCAACACGGAACTTAATGAAATATTACACTGAGAAGTTTGCGTCATTTTGAAATTAAAATGAAAGAAAACTTTTTAATAGCGTCGTATGTTTGGGAAGCGCTTTAGTGGTGGGACACACGAATATTTCTATGCATTCAAAGTCTAAAGTTGAATATTCCGTGTGTTGAAAATAAAAAGTTTAATTTCAAATTGTTTAAATTCTTTAAACAAGTATGTCCATATTAAATGTAATGAATTTCGAGGAATTTGGAAGGACCTATGTATTATTTATTTATTTATTCATTTTACGCAACTAAGTTGCTTTAACGACAGGTTAGTTAAATTAATATTATTCCTATTGCATTCTATTTGAAATATATTTTTTGATATCATTTTCTGTCTTTTAACTTTCAATTTTTTTATTTGTAAGATAAATTGAATACGTTAATGGAAACATGTCACGTCTTTATGATTTAAAGCTTTAAGTGTTCTTCTGTTGTTGGTTTTATAGTGATTCTTTGTAATAAAAATATGTTCTGTAATAATATAATTATTGTTGGAGAACCAAATTAAATAAAAAATGAATGCGTATTATTTTGAAAGCAATGCTAATAAATAAATTGATTGAAAAAAGTGAAATTTTGTAAGACTCAATTCAAAAGATATAGAATTTGTGTAGGTAGGTACTTCATTATTTTTGTTGGCGCTGGTTCGTTGATTTCGTGGACTGTAGATAGGATTTAGGATTGCTCTGGTAGATTGCGACCGATTGGTGAATAGAATTTGCGTGTTCTTCTCTCAATATGAAAAGAGTAGGTATGATACGCCTTAATGGCTTCGGTGTGAGATCACAAAGAAGGAGGAAAGATATATGGACTTACCCTTGTTTTTCTTGCTCTCCTCACACTAGTTTGAACTACACTTTTTATTTTAAATAATTAAATTTTATGGATTAATCCGGCACGAGCTCGTGTTTATTTTAATGATTATTATTTAAGATTATTTGTTTGATGCGGTTGATAATATGATTCAATGATGATGCGTATGCGGTGAGTTATTCAATGGAACTGAATATTGCTCCAATATTGTCACAAGGGTAATTAAGGATTGGAACAATAATCAGGTAGGAAGTTATGACTTGATGGAACTTAAGGAAGGTTCACACCAAGCCACATAAAGGCGCATCCATGCCCCCGGGGTTGGAAGGCCATGCCTTTCTAAACAAATTAAGAGAAAATCAAAACCCCAAAAGGTCACAATCAATATCTAAATGTAATGAAGTAAAGACACTTCTTCTATAAACAAATGAACAAAACAAAGAAAAAGAAAAGGTATTATACCTGGGTTTCCTTAATGAAGGATTAAATAATAAAGAACTGCGCATGCCATAGAGATAATATTACTATAACAAAATCACTTAATCTATGTTCCTTAAACTAAATTGTAACGAAAAAAAAGGGGGTCATTGTGTGGGAAGCGGACATAAATTGGCCACCGATCGGCGATAGAGTCCTCTAGAAGTTCTCACATCAACGACCCTCACAACTCCATCTTTTCCGGGATAGAGATTATGAATGACACCCAATGGCCAATGGAAAGGAGGAGTGTTCCCTTTGAGGAGAACCACTACACCCTCGCGGACATTCTCACTTTGAGATGTCCATTTTTGTCTCATTTGTAAAGTGTGTAGGTATTCAGTCCTCCACCGATTCCAGAACGAATGAATTATTTGATCTAATAACAATTTTCGGTTATTCAAAGAGCGATCACTAATTGGAGTTATTGGTAGATTTGACACGGGCGTCAAATTAATAAAATGAGCTGGTGTTAAAGGCAATGGGGCAGAAGTGTCAGATGAGTCAAGCACAGAAAGGGGACGAGAATTGAGCAATGCCTCAATCTGTACCAAAACCGTCTGCATCTCTTCGTAAGTTAGAAGTTGATTTCCTACAATTTTACTCAAATAAGATTTGACGCATTTGACGTTACTTTCCCAAATTCCGCCGAAGTGCGGAGAATAAGCGGGGTTGAACTTGAATTTTATTCTATTCTCGAGGAGGTATGCTTTAAATTCTTCATTGTAATCTGAAGAGTGGATTAAACCATAAAGTGCGTCCAAATTTGACTTGGCTCCAATGAAGTTAGTTCCTCGATCGGAGTAAATGCAGCTTACGGGTCCACGTCGAGATATGAATCTCTTAAGAGCATTCAAAAATACTTCAGTGGACAGATCAGAGGCTAGCTCTAAATGAACTGCCTTTGTTACCAAACAAACAAATAGGCACAAGTAAGCCTTTTGACTATGTACTCCTCTTTTCCTGTATGGAATTATAGACAGAGGACCGGCGTAATCTACGCCTGTATGAGCGAACGCCTTTGCTTCTAGAACGCGGTGAGAGGGTAATTCTCCCATTAATGGAAAGTGTGGTTTAGGATTTGCCTTGAAACAAACATTACATTTGTGAACACATTTTCTTATCAAACTACGCGCTGACAGAATCCAATACTTTTGTCGCAATAATGACATTAATAAGTTTGGTCCTGTATGGAGATGAATTAGATGATAATGATTAATAATTAATTCAACAGTACGCTCATTGTGTGGTAATAAAACTGGATGTCTTCTGTCGAAATCAAGAATAGAATTCGACAGTCTACCACCTACTCGTAACAAACCCTCATGAATGAATGGCTGTAATTTTGCCATTGTTGGTGGCAGAGGTTTATTTTTCCTCAAGAGTTCTATTTCTTTTTGAAAATGGGTTTGTTGTATAATTGCGATTATTTTGTTTTCTGCGAAAATATAATGATCAGGAGAAAGATTGCCTGGCAATAACTTTCCAAATCTACAAATGTAAATGACAATATGGAGTAATTTTCTCCACGACGATACTTTATGAACTAATGCGGGTAAAAAGGATTCAACCTTATCAACAATATTTACTAAGACATTGACCTTTGCTTCAGGTGCAATGGCGGATGCGACTGTATCCACTCTCTGTAGAGGCCATTGATCCACTGGCAACTTTGCGAAGGGTGGACCGTGAAACCACAAAGGGTGTGATAAAAGTTGCGATGGCAGTAGTCCTCTCGAGAGGCAATCTGCGGGGTTATCAGCACTTCTAATATGAAAGAATCTATCTGATGATATATTATTTTGTATTTTAGCGACACGATTGGCAACAAAGGTTTGCCATCGTGATGGTGGTGCATTTATCCATGACAGAGCAATTGTGCTATCACAGAAAGCGTAAATATTCTGTATGATGCATCGTGATTGATAAGCATCCAGAACGGTGCGCATTAAAGTTGAAAGTAATAATGCTGAGCATAACTCCAGTCGAGCTATGGACTCTGTTCTAACAGGACTGACCCGAGAACGCGCACATAATAGTTTTATTGCTGTTTGACCCGTGTTAGGAAAGGAGATGTGCACATATATGACAGCTCCGTATGCTCTCTCACTTGCGTCAGAGCATCCCAATAAAGAGATAATACATTCGTTATGCACTCCTATATGTCTAGGCACTGATATTTGTTGTAATGAGGGAAGCTCATTTCTGAATTTTTCCCATAATGATACAATGGCTGGAGGTGGTATTTCATCCCATCCAATACCGGCTTCCCATAAGGACTTTACAATTAATTTTGCTAAAAGAGTGACAGGAGCTACCAGTCCCATGACATCCCAGAGACGAGCTATTACTGAAAGAATGTTTCTTTTTGTACATTGACGTACGTCTTCTGAAACTACGAAGGTAAAACAGTCGGATGCTGGCATCCACCTAAGACCTAATACCTTCAAACCATCTGCTTCATTAAAATCTACAAAGTCTTGAGATGTATTTGTTATAGGTATCGACCTCATGAATTCTCGAGAATTGCTCGAAAACTTAACCAAGTCAAATCCTCCAGATTTGAACAAATCAATTAATTGTTTTGATTGAACTATTGCATCATCTACTGTTGAAAAACTCACAGCAAGGTCGTCCATATAAAATGATTCCTGTTCTATTATTGAAGAAGCTAAAGGAAATCGATCTCTCTCATCAATGGCTAGTTGTTTGATTGTTCTCATTGCTAAATATGGACTACAAGTCATGCCAAAAGTTACTCTATTAAATTCAAAAAGTTTAATTTCCTCATCTTCTCTAAATCGATAGAGGACGCGTTGGAATTTACGAAACTCTTCCTGTACAATAATTTGCAAGTACATTTGTTTGATATCAGCGCAGACGGCTAATCTAAATAAACGAAAGTTGAGTATTATTTTGAACAAATCAGATTGTAAGTTTTCACCTCGATGTAAAATATCATTCAAAGATACACCTGAGGATGTTTTCATACTTGCATTTAAAACCATTCGACATTTTGTTGTCTGTTTGTCGTCACGTATCACCATATGATGCGGAATAACATAAGCATTATTTATTTCATTATTTGATTCTACTATGGAGATGTATTTCTTTTCTAAATATTCTTTGAAAATAGCGTCATATTCAAGCTTTAATTTTGGTTGTTTTAATAAACGACGCTCTAATGACAAATATCTTTGTTTGGCAAACTTATATGATTCTCCTAACACATCCGTATTGTTTTTGAAGGGCAAAGCGACTTGATACCGCCCCGTTGTATCGCGCGTAACTGTATGAACATATTTGTCTTCGCAGTCTTTTTCTTCCAATGTTAATGGTAGTTTGACAGATATGTCTTCTATTTGAAAGAATCGAGATAAGCACACCTCATCATTCTCTGCAAATGTGCAAAAAGTTTGTGCGACTTGTGATGAGTTGCAAGAAGTAGGTATTTTACCCATTACAACATAACCGAAAGTTGTTTCAAAGGCTACAGGCTCATTGAGAGAGCGGCGAATCCTTCCATCCAACACGACCTGTGCAAAGATGTCGCTTCCCAGAATCACGTCCACCTCCTTAGGTATGTTAAACGTGGGGTCAGCCAACCGATGCTCAAGCTCTGTAGTATATCTAAGATTGTCTATTGGAATTAATGTTGTAGGTAATTTATCTGTGATGCGATTTACTATTAGGGGTTGTATTTCATAAACAGCATTTTTGTCAATACGAGAAGAGATACTTAAATTAATAAATCCATTAATTTTATTTTTAGAATTTCCTAATCCGGAAATTTGTGTGCGTGTGGACGAAAATGAGTTAAATCCAAGACGAGCACAGCAATTTTTAGTAATAATTTCACTCTGTGAGCCGCAGTCTAATAAAATATTAATTGTTTGAAAATGACCATTAACGTCCTTTGCTAGGATCGTAGCCGTACCGAGTAGAACGGTATTCGTTGGTACATGATTACTAGTTGAATACAGGGAGACTGGACTAATATTTGGTCTATGGCTATCAGATTGTTCCTGAGTGGGTGAGGCAATATCGACAGTTTCTTTTGGACGTGAGTCTGCATTGAAATGCAGCAATGAATGATGAGCTTTATTGCAAACTTTGCATCTGCTTTTTGACAAACAATCCTTTATCTTATGTCGGTCACTTAAGCAATTTATGCACAATGTGATTTTAGAGTTTTTAATACTGGCATATCTTTTTTCAGCGGTTTGGGATTTAAATTTCTCGCATTCATATATCCCATGATTATTCCCACATATTGGGCATTTATTAGCAAATGTATTGACAAATGTTTTTGGTACTGTATATTGTGATTTATTTTTTGAATTATTAATTGGACGATTCGACGTCATTGTATAAATGTCCGTTCTATTCTGTATTCTTTGTTGATCCCTCAAAAAACTAACAAATTTTTCAGTATCGGGAAATTTATCTTTTTCCTTCAGTGTGGCTTCGAACGCCGACACTGTAGAAGCATCAAGACATTTAAGACCTAAATGCACTAATATATACTCTAACAAGTTTTCAATTTTTAATTGCTTAATGGCACATATTAATGTTGAATATTTATCTACAAATGTTTCCAATGAGGAAGAAGAAGAAATTTTATTTAATTTACATAATTGATCTAAATATGATATGGCAAGAGCCCGATTATCATTATATTTATCACACAAAGTTTTCCATAGTGTCTGATAATTTTCACCAATGGGATTGATCCCTTGACATAATTTTAATGCCTTCCCAGATAATCTGCCTGTAAGGTATTGTACCCTCTCTGTATCGTTTAACTCAATATTTTCATGAATTGCATTTTTAAATGTTTCATAGAACCTAGGCCATTCTTCAATACTTCCATCAAAGGACGGAAGTTCTAATTTAGGTAATCTAACCCTACTAACTA
This sequence comes from Mystacides longicornis, assembly GCA_963576905.1. NCBI lineage: Eukaryota > Metazoa > Arthropoda > Insecta > Trichoptera > Leptoceridae > Mystacides > Mystacides longicornis. The sequence continues at coordinate 23,116,260 of OY756424.1, forward strand.
ACTTTAGTTCTTTAACCTCCTTAATATCTTTAACTTCTTTCAATGATTTAGGCTGTAACTCCTGAGTGAAGTCTTGCTCCGCTAATTTAATCAGAGCATACAATTCGTCGAATTGCCCAAGCAAACAGTAATCAACTTCACCAGGCGGTTCTAAAGACAGTTTTAATTCATTTAATGTTTCTAAATCTCTTATGAATTCTGTTCTTACTGTATTTAAAATTGAAGCCTTTGACAGGAACAATTTTCTTAATCGAGGGTTTTCCCCAATATTTTCTATAGTGTCTACTATTTTTTGAATATTTAAAAGGTTTGCTGACACTTTAGCTTCTAAATTTGTAATGCGTCTTTGAGACATTTTGAATGTATTTAGAAAACTTGTTCAAGTTATTTGTTATATATGAATGAAATATCAATATTACAAATGTTGCAATATTAAGATTGAACGTAGTTTGATATAATGTTAATAAGAATTAATATACCTTTAGATGGTATGCGATGTTGTAAAAATATATTGTAGAACTATAAATAATATTACAAATGTTGCAATATTAATATAGAATGTAGTTTAATATCTATAAATTAATAACAAGTAATGTATTTAAATGATATGAGTGCGGTATTTGTTATTAACCAAAGTTCGAATAACTTTAGTAATATTGTTGACATTGGCTGTCAACGTCAAGTTTGTTTACATGAAATGTCACTTTCACAACCATAGAACATAAGTATTTTTAATGTTCTACAATGTGATCCATAGACGATAATAATGAATGCTACAAATTAACACTTCTATGGCATGCGATACAATTCTTTTTTCCTAGCGGAAACACAATTATAGAATAAATTATTTTTATATTCTATCTATGATGATAAATTGTTAACAGTATTATTGTTAACAAAAGTACTAATGATATTGATGTGACCTGCTCACCAACCCGTCACAATCCACAGAGATCCTTTTTTGATGCGGTTTATTCGATTGAATATGAAATTATACAATCGAGCTAAAATGATAAGATTTTCTAAGTTACCAAATTTTTATGATCCGGCTCGAAGGACCAGATTTTATGTTGGCGCTGGTTCGTTGATTTCGTGGACTGTAGATAGGATTTAGGATTGCTCTGGTAGATTGCGACCGATTGGTGAATAGAATTTGCGTGTTCTTCTCTCAATATGAAAAGAGTAGGTATGATACGCCTTAATGGCTTCGGTGTGAGATCACAAAGGAGGAGGAAAGATATATGGACTTACCCTTGTTTTTCTTGCTCTCCTCACACTAGTTTGAACTACACTTTTTATTTTAAATAATTAAATTTTATGGATTAATCCGGCACGAGCTCGTGTTTATTTTAATGATTATTATTTAAGATTATTTGTTTGATGCGGTTGATAATATGATTCAATGATGATGCGTATGCGGTGAGTTATTCAATGGAACTGAATATTGCTCCAATATTGTCACAAGGGTAATTAAGGATTGGAACAATAATCAGGTAGGAAGTTATGACTTGATGGAACTTAAGGAAGGTTCACACCAAGCCACATAAAGGCGCATCCATTTTATTATTTCTTATGTGTAAATGTTGATAAATATCTACTTTTACATTGTTGTATTGTATATTTATATTGTAAGCATATCTGTATTTTTCATGCTATTTTCATATTGTAAAAGGCCGCTCCGGTCGTTGAACATAGTAATAAATAAATAACACACTATACAAGGTTTTCATGATAAAAAAAATCGTATTATATTCCATACAAATCTGGATAGTATCGCAGAAGGGCTGAGCTGAAGATAGGAATATTACTACGTGTCCAACATAATACTCAGTAAGTGTAATATACACTGTATATTATACAAAAGAGAGTCACGGAGAAAATTAATGAAGTGGAAGATACATAATTAAAAACCCGGCAAGTTTTATTTAAAGTTTCATTGGTAGGTGTAATTTAACTTGCACGTTCTAACAAATTATTGTTCTTTTATAAAAACAATAATAATTACTTTTATCATAATCACTGGAAATTATTATAAAACGTTGGCAAAATTCCTTTATAGGGATAATGTTATTCAAATTAATTTCGAAAACAACCATCGCAAATTTCCTAATTTTGTGTTATTATTAATAAGTTTACCTTTTTACCGTTTAGCATTTGTTAAACACACAGTTTAACCAATTATTACTATCCGGAAAATTGGTAGGTTATGTTTATATATATATATTTTTCTGCGAAGAGGTGATCACGGAGAGAAATATACGAAACGTGAAACGTTTTGGGTACTCTGTGTACTCAGGTTGGCTCTGAAAAGAGCCGTTGGTCGCCCGACGTTTCGATTGGATTCCACCAATCATCATCTGGGGCAGATAAGATTAGAGCTGTGACCACCTCCTCACAGAACGTTAGCCAAACTGATAGGGTATATAGAGGGGACCATTTCCAACATCGTTTCCATACATCAAAATGTATACAGGATGTTACTTTTTTTCCATGATTTTTTTATAAAATTTCGGAAAAATCTCAAAAATTTACCTATTAGTATCTATAATGTCTATGGTCATCTGTCAAGTGACAAGTAGTGTATTTTGTAGCTCCTATTAATAATTTAATAACTGTGTTATAGTTTAGTGTTGTGTGTTGAACTTGGCATCATATCAAACTGTAAGAAAGTGCATCTTGTGGATAAATTGTTCTTGGGGAACCTAATCTGTGAGTAGTGGGATATTTCATTTAAAACCAACTCTGACATAAAGGAGATTATTGTTGCATTGTGGTACCCATACCTACATTGCAACTGTTCATAACACCAGTGCTGCATACATCGACCATCCAACATCATTTGTCATGAATGACTCTGTGTTTTGTAACTCAACGGGATTGAAGAATTCTGAGGAAAATTCTCCGCATGTTTTTATCACCAATGCAAAAAGGGATATTGATGTTATAAACTCAATTCTTATGGTTGAAAAAACCGAAAATTAACATCGATGCTAGAGGTGAGGTTTGCAGTGCGACCACAAGTCTTATAGCTAACATAGGGCACGCATCTGTTGTTATAGCCTCACTCCAAGCAATTAATACAAATTTGAGGATGGAAATACTTGAGTTGAGAAATCAACTAAAGAAACCAACCACCAATGTAAACACCGAGTTCTCTGCAGTGCAACCATCAATCAGCAAAACTCAGTTCTCTACGGTTTTGATGGCCAATATGGATGGAGGTTGTAACGGGAAACCATCTGATGACACCAATTACAATACATCAGACGAACATCGGGGAACGATCAATTCTAGATCAGCTAACGCCAATAACCGACGCCTCAACGAGACAACAGCTCCACGTAGCATACCTAAGAGACGACCAATAATAAAGGGAAATTGCAATGTCGATCCGGATTTAAAAACTGTAGAACAAAGAAGACATGTTCATGCCTTTTCTTTTGCTCATGACACTACAAAGGAGCAAATAGAGGCGTACATAAAGAAAAAAGATCCGAACTCTGAAGCCGAAGTTGAAAAAGTTGTAACTAAGGGCGACTATGCATCTTTAAAGATTTCTTTTCCTGCTTCAAAAATTGATGACTGGTTGAAACCAGAAATGTGGCCACTACACTCGAGTATCAACGAGAATGCGCTGAGATATCTGTCAGTATGCGTTCCCTTTCGGTAAACGTCATACGACAGCTTGCGGTGAGATAATTTTTTGACGAGAATATCGAGAAAAGGTAGAGATTCGTCGGACTCTACCTCCATTGTGAATTGGATGGATGTGTGAATGGAGTTGAGATGCTCAAGAAATAGACGTAGTTCATCATGTCCGTGAGGCCAGATGACAAAGGTGTCGTCGACGTACCGTAGCCACAGCTTTGGTTGTAGGCGAGCACTGCTCAGCGCCCTCTCTTCAAAGTCAGCCATGAATATATTCGCGACTGCCGGTGAGATTAGGCTACCCATGGGAGCTCCTTGGACTTGTTTGTAAATCTTGCCATCAAACGAGAAATAGGTCGTCTTGAGACAATGCTCAATAAGGCTGAGAATGTCAGCCGACGGCTCCATCTTTCGCTCGATGACGTCGATCGCGTCCGGAATAGGTATCATTGTGAACAGTGACGTCACATCAAAACTGACGAGGATGTCGCGGGGGTCGAGAGAGATGTCTTTGGTAAGTTCAAAGAAGTGTTGAGAGTTTCGGAAGAATGAGGCGCAGTCCTCCGATGCCGGTTGGAGAATGTTGGCTAGGAACTGTGCGAGTTTGTGGGTTGGAGAATTTGTTGAACTTACGATTGGGCGGAGTGGTACGTTGGGTTAATGGATTTTGGGGAGACCGTACAGTTTAGGTCACTGTGAAGATTTTTCACGCGGTACAAGTTGAGATTTAGTACGCTCTTCGATGTTCGAACTCAAAATTTTTGATTTCGTCACCTTTTCGAGGTACTTCGTGGGATCGTTGGGATGGAGTTTGTAGGCGTCGTCAAGGAGAAGATCGTGCATCTTCTTTTGGTAGTCAGCGGTGTTCATAACAACCGTTGCTGAACCGCTGTAACGCACACGCCGCGGTAGTCAACATTTAGTGCACTACCTCTCTCCTAACCCCGCGTGCTACCTGCTTCCCAGCGGCTTCCCATCTGCCCCAGATGATGATTGGTGGAATCCAATCGAAACGTCGGCCGACCAACGGCTCTTTTCAGAGCCAACCTGAGTACAGAGAGTACCCAAAACGTTTCGTTCACGCATCGTATATTTCTCTCCGTGACCACCTCTTCACAGAAAAAAATATATGTATATATATTATATATTTCTGACAATCTATTCACACTAATTTATTCGCATGTTTTATCCTTGAATATTTCAACACCTACACATTTTTGGAATTGAATACTGTCTAAAGAATATTCAACCACGTCTTTGGTTCATTCATTACATTTAAATATCTATAATTTATTATTATACATAAAATGGAGTGGGAATATTTACCCTTGCATCTCATCACGCGTGAACGGCTGGACCTGGAATGATGTTTTTTTAGTTGTGTTTACTATTGTCAGGAGAATGTTTTTATGAAAACAAATCAAGAAAGGTGCACGGAACAAACATTGGAAAATACAAGAAAACCTTAACTTTGTTACCTTTTTAGAATTATATACAGTATAATATTATAATTCTTATCGTCAAATTTAATTGATACGATTGATAGAATGCGGATGAAAAATATATGGCTAAAAACAGAAGCATGGGTCTAAATTAATATATTGGTTAAAAAGGTGGTTAGTAGGTACCTAATTTTATCACTATAATAATAAGCAAACGCGAATTCATTATTCGAAGTAAAGGCATCAGGAAATAACGTCAGTTGGGTTTGCTGTTTTTCATCACTTTAAGTACGTTCCAATTCTAATTTGCAAGTTCCCAAGGATTCTCATTGTTCGAATCTTCGATACGGTTGCGCTCGTCCTTGGAGGGTTAAACAATAAACATGAATGTGAATGAATGTATAAGATTGAGATAATACCTAGATAATATAATCCTATTTAGTTTAGGATCTTACTTTTAAAATGTAAGTTAATTACCTGTATTTAAATATTTTCCTACAGTATGTTATATTACATTAAAGTACAAAAATTGTAAAGACAAGTACAATATAATAATATAATGTACCTAATCGTGTAACAAACAAATTTGCAAACTTATCTCATTATTTGGAAATTCACATCGTTAATGTGTATTTAAATATTCTTCTACTTAGTATTTTTCAAATATTTTTCTGGTCATATTGAAATAATATTATTAGCATAAAATCCATAGTTCAATATAATAATATAATGTACCTACCTAATCGTGTAACAAACAAATTTGCAAACTTATCTCATTATTTGGAAATTCACATCGTTAAAGTGTATTTAAATATTCTTCTACTTAGTATTTTTCAAATATTTTTCTGGTCTTATTGAAATAATATTATTAGCATAAAATCCATTACATAACTAAAGCTTAATTTGGTTAGGAAAATATTTCGTGTTCCGCAAAAAAATGTTCCTAAAAAATCGACTCAGAGCGTAGTTGATTCAGCGAAGTACTTAAGTGAGAAGTATTTGAATAATTCTCACTTTCTAAGTTTATACAACTGGCAATAAAATTGGCTAAGGTAGTATTTTTTTTTAATTCTCAACCGCTTGAAGCGGTTTAAAATTTAGTTTAGAAAAAGTTTCAAAAGGTAATAAACTAAACAAATAAGTAATAGTATAGGTAATATTTTATAGAAGGGAGCGTTGTCCTTGATTTTAATTAAAATACTTGGAGGAATCTATGTATTTTTCAAATCGTAAAATTTTCCATCTCATTTGTTCGGAGCATTACACGTTCACGGTTACATAAAATGACTCCAGAAACTCAACGGAGGCATTGTAAAAACTGTTCGTGCGGAGCTTCTACCTTTTCCAGAAGTTTATCGTTTATAAGCCATTTCGCTTCATTAGATTATAAGTATTTACTTAAGACTACATAACATCGTGCTGCAAGTGAATTAAATACATAGTTTGAATGAAATAACTACAGATTTTCAGTGTATCCTGCAGGTACCGTTATGTGTTAGACAAAAAACAGTTTGACGTATCATTTATTTTAAGGTGGGTTTAGTAGGACCAAGCGCTCGTATCTGCGGTATCCAAGCTGAGTTTATTTACACTCAACATCAAGATTTAACTGTTTCTGTCCCGCTTTAATTATTTTACTGCTCGAAGGGAAAGAGATAAACATTTAGAATGTGCTTAATGCCGCTTTTCTTTTCTTGGAAAACATATCATAAGATTCTTTACCAAATTCTTTTTGTGTAAGCATTGTTTAACCGTTTTTATTTGTTGGATCGTTTGACGCTGAACAGTTTTAAAATCACAAGTGGCTACCAGCTACATTCACTTTTGTGAAAGAGTAAATGGCCAGTACCGGGATTTAAGCCCACGACATCCAATATGCTGTACGTACGACAACTTTCGACTGAATCACTGGGCTATCAACCTCTTAATATTGAAGAAAACCTTCGATCAATGTTGCCATTTTACGAACATGCCTCTTTCAAAATGAAATTTCTTGTAAATCATAAAATTGAGAGACGCAATTTTCAATATGATTTTTCATTTACCTATGTACATGCATGAAATCACAATCTAAATTACTTCCTCTAATGATATTTCTATTCAAATTCAAAAAGTTCTATTGAATACGGGTGGTGATAATGTAGTAGGTAATTTATATTTTATCGAATACGAAACAGTGTGATAAAAAATCAGTTACCTGTCAACAAAGGGTTTATCCGTAAAAAATATGAAAATGTTTCTCTATTTTATTTTTTTTATTTATAACAGTTTACGTAACACGTCATATTCTTTCACGGTGTCAGATAAAGGTATTAATAAATTGTCAGTTATGTCTAGACAGGTACCATAAGCACCATACAAAACATTATGGATATATTGTCATATGAGTGGATAAGTATGGCTGTACAGTGTAGGTACATGTACCTACACATTTATCAATGTATCCTTCCATTTTCACAGTGACATCAAGGACATTGAAAAACTATCATTTTTATTTGTTTTGACCAAATTATGTTAAATGTCACCAATTGAACATGGCTTTTTTTCTTTATACCTAAGATGATAGGTAATAATTCAATATTTTGTTGAATGACCCCTAGGATATTGTTAGATAGTGGAGGCGTAGAAAATGTGTTTGTGATTGAACCAATTAATTAGAAGAACTCAAAAAGGCAGCTGAAAGTGTCTTCAATACATGTGGTGATGGTTACGCAAACTGTGGACAAGTTACAACCTGATCATTAACAATCAACATACGTACAGGATACAAACTCTGCATAGACATTCAATAGATCTGCTTTAAAGGATCCCTTGGAAAGGCCTCCCTCGTCTTTTGAATCTTATGTGGTGAAGAACTGCGCTCTCTTCGGGCCAACTGTCACAAGGCATGCTTAATACTTGTCCCAGCCATGTCCAACTTAATCTATAATGAAAGAAGTGATGTGCCTGAACCGGGTGAATAGCGTAGCTTCTGATGCGGTGGTACCCTCTTTTAAGCAAAATTTCTTCTGCGCCATTTCGTTTCAAACACTGAGATTTTTTGTGCCTGGTCTTTGGTTAGGTGTCGAGACTAACACTATTGTGGTTGGAACAAACACTATAGTTCAGCATAATGGGCACCACACCGCATCAAACAATTTATATGTTTAGACAGTAAACGCTGACACTTTCCATATTTCGGTCATGTTGTTAAAAGCACCACTTCACTTACCGAAACGTATCGGGAGCTCAACTAGATTTGAAAATATACCGATAGGAAATTGATGTTTCCGTTTTCCGTTACTATTGTGTACAGTAAAGAGAATGGGATGTCATATACTTTTTCATTTTGCATTCAAACTGCTTTCAGTAACAAGGTTCAAGTGTGGCGAATGTTCTATTAAACGATCTTAGTTTCCGTCGCGATAAGACAGACGAATATAATTTTCGAGAATATTATCATTAGGTACCTACCTACTCTACTACTAATTTCTCTCAGAATAAAAAATCAAGGTTCTCTCAGAATAAAATATCATTTTTTCTATTCTGGGAATGTAACATTCCAAATATGGGAACATTCAAAAACTTTGAAAAGATATTTTTAACGTTATTACAATTGACTGGTATTCTAAAACTCACGCTCCGACTCAACGCAATCAATGATTTAAACTGACTCCATGGCAATCAAAACCCAATAGTTGATAAAATGTTTATTATGGACGAGCTAATGGCATGTATTTCTATGGAAAAATCAAACAGTTCTGTCAAAAAGTGTATAGCCGGTGCAATCCTCTTTGGCTCGCGGTTGCCAATTTTGGAACTACATACAACGTTATCTATGTACAGAAGATCACCACGCTATTCCCAAGTGACAAGTAGTGTTTGACAATCACAATTCAATAAAAGCAATGAAACAATTTTAAACAAAAAAAAAAAAAAAAAATAAGCAATGAAATGGTTATTCTGAAAGAGCATTGAGTTCTTTATGGTATTTCTATGGAAAAACACAACAGTCCGGTCAAATGATCTGTCAAAAAGTGTATAGGCCGCGCAATAATTATTGGCTCGCGGTGGCCAATTTCGGAACTATAACGTTATCTATGTACAATAGATCACTGCGCCATTCCCGCGTGATAGATATAATGGTGATGTATACAAAATATCACTATGTCAACATATACAACGGATCTAAAGGCCGGCGTACACATTGTTAAGTAGTATGTGCGAGTGCGTGTGCCGGTGCGAGTAACAAGTGTTATAAGATTGTGAGGACATATCTTCGAATTGCGAGTGAACTTAACAGTGATAGAAGCGGGTTCTATTTTTGCGAGTACAATGCCCGCCTTCCTTTCCCATATTTGTATCATACGTGCGCGCACCCTGCTCGCAGTGCTGCCCCGGTGGAGAGAAAAGAAAATAAAGAACACATTGAAATGGGCAGAGCAACTTTGGATTCGCACCAACTCTCACTTCACAGAAGTGGACATGCATTCACTTATCTCCTGCAATTTTACTGCGCAACTCGCACTCGCACATACACTTGCTACTTGGCAATGTGGGTATGAGCCCTTAATTGAAACAACACCAAAAAGCTCTTGCGTAGAACTCCGTTGGTTGCAAGTAGTTACACAATTGTTTTGTTGGATTAAATACATTCAGAATAGGTAGAACTGTCAAAATAAGCAACAAATAATATTGGATACGAGGAGTTTTGTTATTTCAGAATAGAAGTTTTGGCTTAGAACTTAATCGGTTGCCAGTAGTTACGCAATTAATGTGTTGGATAAAATATTTTCAGAATAGGTAAATGTCAAAAGTCTCAATAAAAATTTGGATACGACGCAACTCAATCGTCTGTTTTTCATTTCAGAATAATAGTCATGTGAAATATTGAAGAAGAAAAATAAATGTTAAATATTTTGATGACTGATTTGGAAAATTTTAATAACCTGAGATCATTAGGGTGACCATTGACCATGGCGGATTGTAATGTTAAAATATCGAATGAAAAAAATAAAATGAAAAAATGGCAAGGAAAAATTAAATTTTGAATAAAGAAATTTACATTTTTCTATACAAAGGTGTTAGCATAGCTGGCGGAACTTATTGCCTGTGGCATTGTTTTCCAGTCAATCGGTTCCGTCCAATCTGAGAAAGGCCAATCACGGGTAGAAATTTCAAGTGACACTACGAATAACTCCGAACCGACCGAGAATAGAATCCGGGACCTCCTGATTCGAAGTCCACGGTTTTACCGAGATAAGTAAAAAAAAATATTAAAAAATCTACGCCTGGGACCCATCAGGCATGGTATCCCCCCTGTAAAGGCGCATGATCGAGCGCAATGTGAACTCTTGTTATCTCCCTATGCTCCTAATTGGGGTTTAAAAAGATAATGAATGAATGGATTAATGATTATTTTTTATAACGTTATAAATAATATTTTTTTTCATGAATGTATCATTTTTTACAAAGATAGTTAAGTTTATTATTTTATGTATTTTAATCGTTACATATCAACAAATTATTAAAGATTTGCTTTTTTTCATATAGAAAATTCTTTCCGAAATATTGGCGCTTATTAACTCAAGCTTATTTTTTTTCAATCAGGATAAAATAAATATTCTGCGTTCTTTTATAATATGTTGCTTTAACCTTTATTTATAAAATATTTTGTTCGCTCGCTAATAAATGATGTCTAAAAAGGACACATTTTTTGTTGTAACTCTGTGGAAATTTCCTGTCCGTCATTTTGTAAAGTGCGGACATAAAACTAGATGAGACAAATATAATTACTGTAGGAATGTAAAAATGTTGCTCGGTGTGTGGAGGTTTTTATTTAGTAGCCAAGATAATCCGGCCAACATACATTAAAAACCCCAAACCACGTACGTTTTATAACCTACGTTTTTTTTTGTATAAGTGTGTATGCATGCTCTCTCCAATGGAAATGAAATACAATTTTTGAGTGTTGTTGGTACGACGCGACGCCGTATATATACATAACAGAACAGGTATTGAAAACAAAAACATAAAAAAAGTTCGAGTGCTCGAAGGTATATGAGGTACACTTTAGAATGAAAAAAAAATAATAGGATAAACGGAATAACCTACCTACCATGTAAGTACGTTGTACATATTACTTGAAAAAAAAAGGTTTTTCGTTGATTGTTTTTTTTTGTTGTGTGGCTGTAAGTAAACATAAACAACAGATGAACTTGTAAACGTAATAAAATGTTGTTATTTTTATCCACGATCGAATTAAGAGCGTAATGAATTTGATCAAATAATTTAAACTTTGTTTTGCTAATGGCCTTGTTACGATTCCAAATCCATATTGATTGATGTACAAACGTTTGTACCAAGACTTTAATCAGAAATTGCGAAGGTGGAGTCCACATAAAGACTTGCCTGAAAAAGTAGGAGAAGGATAAAACTTATTTGCCTCGTCAACTTCTTTTTTCATAAATCGTACGCAGAAGTGACTGAAATTTGCTCAAGCCGTATATAATTTTTTGAATGAGTTAATCAAAAGGTATAATAGAGTCAAAACATCTTTCACCTCATATTTATCTACTTCTTCTGAAATGTAAGGAAGTCCCACTTTCGTCACTGTAGCGAACTCGAAACGCTGTAAATTCCTTTATAGTCTACAATCAGAACCTCTGCTCTTTCCATGCCCCTCTGCGACCCTCACGACTTTTACCAATGAGCTCAGAAATTTTTATTCATCTCTTTCTTCTTGGTCTACCTTATTGAGACTTGCCTCTATCTCGTCGTGTAGGTATTAACCGCTTTCCTATCGTCCATCTGGAGAATACCGATTTTACGCTATTTTCATAGTTAGGATTATGTATGTATCACTTCTTCTGCCCCTTGCATCCCTCTTTTGAAATCTCCGGTACCGACAATCTTCCTCTTTAACAACAAAACTAGGTTTCTTTGAAAGTGTTAAAAATGTTGGTGTTTGTTTTAATTTATTAAAAACATGAACAAAATTTTTGTCAGAAAAATTTTAATCTAACAAAATATATGGTTTAAAATTAATTTACGACATGTGGCAGTTTTAAATATACTGTCGGTAGGTTAAATACATTTAAAATATGGTATTTGTATTATTAATTTAACTTAGTTGTTTTTGTTTTGCAAACGGCACGACCGTGTATGATACGTGATGTTACGGATGTGGAGATAAACATTTGTGTCTGGACATCAGCTAAACAAATATCAAATATCAAGCGTGTCTGTCAAACAGCATGATATTGTGTGTGACGGTATGAAGCACTGGTGTATTATATCAAACAGAGTTATAATAATTTTTGTTTGTTACTTTGTTTCAGCGCAAAGTGAATAATAGACAAGAAGTAAATTTGAACAGCACCCGGTGACTAGACAGTTTAATATCAGGTATGTACCTAGCTTAGTAAGACTCATGAAAACAGTTTGACGATAAATCCACTCAAATAATACTTGATTCCCGATCTTCAGTTACATTCACTGTAATTCTTTAACAATAAACTTTAAAAAAATGAGAGATTTTCCTTACGGGATACTGGTTAACAAAATGTATAACAGTAATGTATCGGATATTTGTGTCCCTGTAAGTACCTAGACTTCGCGCGTTCTAAAGATTTTTTTGTATCTATCATCTCGTTGTCCTTATTGGGTAGGCTGAGGGAAAGGACTTCTATTTCTTTTCTATCCACCAACATAATAATTCTCATACAACTTTCTTTTTCTTCTGACCTTACCTTTGTAGTAGGTATTAATTATTTCAACATGCTCATCTCAACTTATGAACTTTAATATAGGAACGTAACAACACATTCCCACGTTTCATTCTTTTCTATATTCATAGAGATGTCATTTTTCCTGCATTTTTGTATCTTTTTGCCTACCAAGGGCTGGCATCGTCAGAAGATAAGAACAAAATGTAAAGAAATTTCGCTAATAACAAGATTATTCTATAAAGTTCTAAAAACAGTAGATAATCAATCAATCAATCAATTCTCCCTTTTACACCCCACTCAGGGGCATAGGGAGGCAATAAGAGCTCTCCATTGCGCTCTATCTTGCGCAATGTTTATGACCTCCTCCCGCACCATGTCCATGTCCCTCAGCTCTGCTTCGAAGGAGCGGAACACAGTGTGAGAGGATCTTCCTCGTCTTCGGGACCCTGATGGGAGGAAGAACAGCGCTCTCCTCGGCCAACTGTCATTCGGCATCCTTAACACATGTCCCAGCCAAGTCCAACTCCTCCCCACAATGGTAGATGTGATGGACTCACGCTGGGTGCGCCGGCGTATAGCGTCGTTCGTGATGCGGTGGTACCATCTTACGCCCAGAATTCTCCTTAGGCACTTCATTTCAAAGGCTGAGACTTTTTGTGCCTGGGCCTTGGTCAGGTGCCAGGACTCACACCCATATAAGAGAATGGGCAACACACACGCATCAAACAGTTTACATTCCGTCTCGACACTAAACGCCGACGCTTTCCAAATCTTGGTCATGTTGTTAAAGGCGCCACTTGCCATACCGATACGTATAACGTAGATAAACAGAATGTAAAGTAGAATATAAATAGAAAGTAAAAGTGTGGACCAACCAATGATCAGACAGCTTAACTCTCACACCATAACGCAACTTGACAATATTATATTGTTTTTCATTGTTTTGTTCATAGTAAGCAAGGGTTGAAGACATTTATATAAAAAGCTCACCCTCGCCCGTATTGCGGTCCATAATGATATGTTGTCTAACAATTACAGAAGCCATTAACCAATATTCAGGTTACCCGCAAATTTACATAACGTTAATATTATGAACGGTTTTCGGCTGTGCTTTTTGGCTTTCGGACATCTTCACGCATTTGTTTGGGGTAAGTGTGTACCTCTGGTTTCCTTATCATCTCTCACAGATCACATAAATCTCCCCCAATGTTTTGTAAATCATATAATAAATTACAATAATGTGGCGTTTATTGTTTTATATCTTGTTAGGCCGTTTACAACACACAATTTTGTTTATTTTCCCGGATAGTTTTTTGACTTATCGAATTTTCCATATCTGGCGCTTTACTTCACTGGATATCACACAAACTAGAAGATATTATATATTAATGTTTTTGATTTATATCATGTTGTATACGACTTTGTTTTTCTATAATGCCAGCATTGCCAGCAGGGGTAAAACTCGTAGCGGGTAGGTATAGGATTGAATTATTATTTGCATAGTGAGCATTGTAGCCCATATTTTACAATCCTCTTCTATGTATTACTTTATTACATATCTATCCTATTCTTTACTTTAATCTTAAATCAAGAATTTAATTAAAATCAATTAGTGAAGCATTTCAACATTTTAAATTACAAAAAAAAAACATTGAAATGTTACCAGAACTTTTGCAATTATTCTTCCAGATTTTTTTTCATTTTATTCAATCCAGGTTTTTTAAGTTTTTCTGTTTGTAGATAAAAATTAAAAAATGCTTACTTTTTTCTGATATTGGTCTACACTAAGCATGTAAGCTCTGTAACTCAACTCCTCCATTTCACTTGCTCCATTTTCTTCAGTTCTTGGTGCTACAGCGCATGTTCCCGCTCACCTGGTCTATACACCTAATTATATCTGGGACGGTCTCTGTGGTTTTTCTTCAATCATTCCTTCGTGGATGGTAAAGAGAAGACCGATGTGCCTTATAATGACCTATATCAATTATTTTTAACACGTTCTTTGGGATTTTTTAGGAGTTGTCTTTTTCCACGGCTCTATTCAGTTTTTTACCTATCATTTACACAAATATTTGAAAAATTTCACGTAAATAGAGCAAAAATTATTCTGAACCAATACTCTTCATTGATTTTAACTCTTCATTTTCCATCATTTCACTGCAGGTTAATGATTTAAGAAACATATGTTAGATGCTTTAACCTTGTTTAAGTAAAATGAATCAGACCGCCATGCTTTTTCAGCATGTGATTCTTGCTACTCTAGTAAATTAACATACATAATATTATTATAAACTCCACCATGCTTATTATTTTATACTGTGATGTCGCAGCAGACACCAGCAGGTGATTTTCATCCGAGATTACGGACGTGTCTGTGGAGCTCGAGTGTTAGGTACCTGTAAAGAAAAAGCAACGATGAAATTGTTTTTAGACGTCGACCATGTTACGATGGTCTCCCGTAGATATTATGAATGTGTACGGCATCGTGTCGTTTGCATTCTGCTTCAACTTATTGTCCATGTACGACACTGCAGTTAGTATATTAAATAATGCAAATGTAGAATGTCGCGAACAAAGACTCGTAAACATATTCGCGAATGCATGTTCTATAATTGGAATTAATGTGTACGAAACGTATGGACTGTGAGCCGGGAATCTATGTACCTATCCCAATGATAACGTGCAACGGTGGGCATTTGGTGCTTGACGTTTATTTTATAGAAGAGCTAGTCTAGAATAGCTTTCCGTTAATTTAGATGCTAGCTTATTTTAATCGTCATATCGCACCATGTCTGTAAAATCTCTTTTCTAGCTACCATTTTTATCGAGAGCAAAACTTAAATTGCTATTTCGAATTTGTTATACTTATTATGCGACATGTTTGTTATTAGTTTACGTTTTGCTTAATAAAACTTGTCCATTCCATAGAATAGAAGGTATTACATTATCAAAATATTTTGTTTATTGAAGATTGAAACAAATTTATAATTCTAATAATAGTGAAAGAGTGATCTTTCTATCAAATTATTCTGTCTATGCCCATTATAGACGTTGAACCCATTCAACCGATGTGCCCCAAACCAGTTTCAATAGAAAGCCAATAAAATGCAAAATTAAAGGATACCTAATAATCATTTGTGTAATTATAGTTTCTATGTATACCATGCATTAGTGTGGAGTTGGCATAAAACATAATAGACCGTCAGCACAAATACATTTATCATTCTCGTCGATCGTGTCGAATAATCGAAGCAGTAAACGCCGGCTTTCCTATTGTAAGCTGATAAAATACAGTAGATATACCTACCTGCCACTTTTTATTAGTTCAGAGAGATAGGTATTTGTATTTCGTTTAAACTATTGTAAACTTCTATAAGGTAAGTATACCTACCATATTTTTAAACAAACACAATCGTTAAAGGTGAAAAATTCCCATCCTCTTTAGCCTTCTCTTACATCTAAGAATCTCTTGTGCTACTGGGAATATAACGATAAACAAATGAAGTGAGAAGGAATATGATGATCGCATTTTCCTTTGTAATCGGGATTCTGCACCTTTGCCATTCTATCTTTTAACAGGTTACGTCACGTATGGTTTATCTATCAAACTTTTTATCTAACGAAACAAAAACGTATCTAGGATGATGTTGGATTTAAAAAGGGAGAAAAGCTTGAATAATAATAATAATAATAAAAAAGATATACGGAAACATCAAGAATATTTCAACATGTAACGTAATTTTTCGTTTGTTGTTATCCATCAAGGGGAGATTACGCTGCGTGAAGTGTGCCGTAACCTACAAAGGTTCTACGACTCTCTACGGTGTAATTTGTAACATATTTATATCCTTTATAATATTTCTTCACCCTTGATATGGCACATATAGTCGGCTGGAAATACCACGGGACTCATCATTTCTCGGCATTAGGGTCAAATAATATATATAATCTTTATTTCAGGGGCAGTGCCAGTTTGTGGGTTATGCAATGCAACCTCAGTGTTATGCCTTGACCTATGATCTAGCTTTTCATATTCCATTATAAAGATTTTATTCGTCTTTTCGTATAACTTCAAGTATTCAGTAGACAATGCATAAAAAATAATTTTACGTTTCTTTGGAGAAATATTAATTGTCGCCATTTTTATCAATACAAGAAACGATTATTTGTTTGTTTTTGTTTGAAAGGAAGATTTAGCAATAAACGTACTATAATAATATGTATTAAAACTAAATAGATACCTATTTAAAAAAAACACTTGTTCCAATAAATGAATAAAAATTTATTACCTACATTTAATGTAATCAAACCCTTTGAATGCTTTTCCCAAAGTAGCGTAGTCAATATGACGAAGGTTTGTGATAACGTGTGTAAAAATAAGGTGTGTGATCTAGGGTTAAAGGTAGCTACCTACTTCAAAACAACCAGGTAAAACCGCAATGACCTAACACGTGGAAAATAGTCTCGACATACTATGAGTCGATCAGATGTTAGAATGTAAGGTAAGGACTGAAAAATAATTACTTCGGCTCATTTTATATGGCCCTTCCAGTTGCAACAATGCAACGTTCACTGTCCGCCTACTATCAAGCGTCACTCTGTTGTATGTTGGATATCTCTATATTACGTATGTAGGTACGTACCTATAATAATGCAACCGGAAATATTATGGCTTGCTTAGCAAGCTTGGTTTAGCTTGAAGTCCTCGCTTACCGATATCTGTTGAATAAATCTGAAAACATTTTTTTGGAAGGTAGGTAGGTACTGTAACGATATTTTTCGTCTGCTAAAACATCTGCAGCCCCAATATCGCATCTACCTGCCACCCTGAAGATAAATAGGGGTGGAGGTCACAGGGATGCGCGGGGTAGGAATTTTGACGCAGGGTAGCGGTGACGCGCAGGTCGACAGATCGGCCAAATAATGAATGACGACCCTAACCTTTTGGAGGAGAAAAGAGAATTTTTCCTCCTCTCCAGTGTGATATGCGTGGGCGTTTAATAAAATACAAATATCTCGTTGGTCAGTGTTGGGCAAAGACAATTAAAGGAATATGGACTGTTATCGTGCATAATAATTATCATCCGGACAATAATAATTTTAGGTAGTTTTAATATGTATTTAGTGTTCAGTTTAGTTGTAAGTTTTAAATATGTAAATTTTAATTTTTACTATAATCTGCATTTTTAGTCATTTCTTCAACACAAGGATCATGCCCCATCTATCCCTAGACAAGGATTACCCGAGCCAGGGTAATAATGTAGCAGTACTTGGGAGAGATAGATACCTTTTTATCAGCTATTAGTTTAACGTATGTAGGTATATGAAGCGCGGTAGAGAACTCTTGTTGCCTTCTCACACTCCTAAGTGGGGCTATTCAGTGGTATGTCTTTATCACTCTTGTAGAGTTTATTTATTTATTTATTTATTCTCAAAAGACACCAACAGAACAAAAGACAGCACATAAGCAAGGCACATACATAAATAACAAATACACATTTATCTCCTTTGCTCTAATGACAGGTGTCTGTCGCATATGTATGGCACATTATCTTATAATAATATACCTTAGCCAGCACGCATATCAGTATAATATTATTGTATTACCTATGCACGTACATACACACTACACAGTGTGCAGTACGTGGGTACTGGCCCAGCGCGGCGGCCTGTGCATAATACAGTATTATTGTTACCCACAATTTTTGTTTGACTGAAACATTTCTTCATTATGCTACAGTCAAAAGCGCCAATTCCGTCACTGGTCGAAAAAACTAAAATTAAACTGATACGATTCTATTTATACGGAGGTTGATGTTCTAAGACTTTCGATAATATTCTTTTTAAATATATTTAATGGATTGGAGAAAATATCCAAATCAGGGATTTTTTTTGACAGGTCATTGTAGACTCTGGTCATGCGAGCCACGGGGCAGTGATAACCAACATTGGATTTGTAATTTTGGAGCCGAAAAATACCCCGACCTCTCAACCTGACGTTAGCATACAAATTTATTTGCTCCAAGACTGAAGTTTCCATCCCATGGTTCATTATTTTATAAAGAATAGTCATGTCAGCCAAGCAACGCCTGTCAGATAGTCTATCTAGCTGGAATGCCTTTAGGCGCTCGGTATAACAGATGCCGCGAACGTGTCCGGCTCTTCGCGAAAGGGCTCTGGTGAAAGATCTTTGTACACGCTCTATTGCATCACTATCAACCATGTAATGAGGAGACCAAACTGTGGAGGCGTATTCAAGTATACTGCGAACCATAGAAACATAAAGTGTTATGACACATTGGAGATCGCTAAACGGTTTAGTGATTCTGAGGATAAAACCCATTGTTTTGAGGGATTTATTCACGATGTTGTCTAAGTGTTTCTTAAATGTTAGTTCGGAATCCAGTGTGACGCCCAGATCTTTGATAGTTGATACTATCGTTAAACTTTTGCCATTAATGGTATAAGGGTAATTTATTTTGTTTTTATTTCTAGTGAAACTTATTGCGTGGCATTTATCAACGTTAAGTGACATTCTATTAGCAATGCACCACCGGGACAGAGCATCAAGATCCTCCTGCAGGCTTTGACAGTCACTTGCATTTTTTATTTGGGTAAAAATTTTGAGATCGTCAGCGTATATTAAATGCTGATTTTTCAGACAGGATCCTAAATCGTTTATATAGATTAAAAACAGAAGGGGCCCTAGATGAGAACCCTGTGGAACCCCTGAAGATACTAATGACGGTAGAGAATCGTATCCACCCACAGAAACAACCTGAACCCTATCGCAAAGGTAAGACTTAATCCAGTTCAACAAACTGCCAGCAATTCCCAGAGCTCCTAGTTTTTTTAAGAGAATTCCATGGTCAACCCGGTCAAATGCTTTACTGAAGTCCGTATAGATGGCGTCAACTTGTATTCTAGAATCGAGACACTCACTAATCTGGTTCACAAATTCAATCAAATTAGAGCTCGTGGACTTCCCCGACATGAAGCCGTGTTGGGTATTGAGAATATAGGGACTCACGTGATGATAAATATGCGCATATACCATTTTCTCGAAAATCTTACCGAAACAAGACAATAAACTTATTGGTCTGTAGTTTTTGACGTTGGTTTTGTCGCCAGATTTAAAAACGGGTATAATTCTGGCTATCTTCCACAGTTCGGGAAATGTCCCCGAGACCAGAGACTTTTGAAAAATGTTATAAAGGGGATCCAAAAGTTCACAGGCACATTCCTTCACAAATAAATTTGGGATATCATCACTGCCACAGCCCTTGTTAGGATCAAGTCCTTTCATTATAGCAAGCAACACTTCCTTTCGCAATGATATATGACCGAGTGCGTGTACGGTTGTTGTGTCACACTCTTCACTCATCACCGTGGAGTCAATGAATACGGATGAGAAATAATCAGCAAAAAGGTTACTAATGTCGTTGCCATCCTCAGCCAAAATATTCTCGTATGAAACCGATTGGGGAATGGAGCTTGAAATTTTATTCGAGCTGACGTAGCTCCAGAAAACTTTAGGTGAGCATTTTATTGATTTTTCAACTGATACTAAATAGGCCTTATAGCAGTTCTCGATACATTTTTTTACTCTAGATCTCAAAAGAGAGAAACAATTCGCGTCACTTTGGTTTCCATACTTCTTAAACTTTCTATGATATTTATCTTTTTCTCTAATCATATGGATGAGGGACGAGGTATACCACACGGGATATTTGGGTGATTTGATTTTCTTCAAAGGCGTATGTTTCTCTATTGATTGCCATACATTATTGTAAAATGTCAACACGCTTTCATCACACGAGAGATCATCAAGCACCGACCAGTCAACCATGGAGAGCTCGGATCGGCATGCGGAGTAATTAGTTTTACGAAAATTGAAGCGGACACGTTCGGGGTTGTGCTTAAGAGGAGCGGAACTGGATTCAACTATGTCGACCAATAATGGAGGGTGGTATCCGTCAGGATTCACCAAGCCGTCCGCGGATGACACCCGCACCAGAGCACTAGAGAGTACAAGATCTAAAAGACAATTATTACAATTAAAACAATTATTAAATTGGCGAAGGTTTAAAAGTGATGCCATTTCGACAAAAAGTTCCGCTTTCACACCGCATTTATTGGATACCATGAGATGATCATCGTTAGGCTTCCATTGAATGGCCGGCAAGTTGTAGTCGCCCATAATAATAACAGGAGGAGGACGGTGAAACGAGTTCCCCGCTGGACGTGTTTTGTGCTGCGTGAATTCAACTACTATTGGAAATTGATTTTTTCTACACTCGATAAGCTTTTTTTTTTTTTAATTTCTTTTTGACTAATTCTTACTATCTTTTTATTTATTTAGATATTATTTTTGTAGTTAGTTTAACACCATTTAAATTACTGTACATTTATTTTTTTATATTATTTTGTTTTGTTTGTCCCGTGCGACGTTATTGTTGCATCGGGACGGCGCGGTACGTAAATACGTAATTATTATTTCTTTATTATTTTTGTTTCTTTATTTTGTATTTAAATCACTTGTGAATATTATTATATGTGACGTTAAAAAATGGAGGAACGTGATGGAGGTGAGATCCCCCCTGACATTGGGGTGATTTCATCGGTCTCTGACCCTCCAGAGTCGGGGAAAAAACGTAAACTTTCTCAAACTATCTCTGAAAATACAATTAAAGACAAAGATGTTTCTCTTGCTCAGAACACGAGCAACATGATCCAAAATGAATTGTTATATACACCGGATATTCCCGGGCCGTTTGTCGTGTTTGTTCAGAACGCTGACGACACACATTTGCACCCGCTAACATTCGGGAATTTCTTATACAGAAGAAACTTTCTCGGCATAAAACCTGAATGCATTAGAGCCGAAAACAGATATAAAATTTCTCTAACATTTAATAATTATTTATCTGCAAACGAGTTCGTTAAATCGACCTTTGTCTCTGAAAACAAATTGAAGGCCTTTATTCCGACTTATAAGTTGGTTAAATCAGGACTAGTAAGAGATATTCCCCTGGAATTATCTGAATCTGATATCGTTGAAAACTCTTCCACATTTGGATCCTCGATTAAAGTTTTAAAAGCCCGCCGACTTAATAGGAAAAAAGTTGACAAAGACACTAATAAAATATCATGGGTCCCTTCAACTACTTGTATTCTGACTTTCCGCGGGCAAATCTTGCCCAAAAACATTTACTTATTTTATAACTCCTTACCAGTAGAACTATACTCTGAACCTACTATAATTTGTCACCTTTGTGCTAGATTTGGGCACTTAAGGAAAAATTGTCGATCCAAACCCAGATGCGCAATCTGTAGTTCCACTGAACATAACAAGGATAATTGCACCTCTAAAGAGGTGAAGTGTCCTAACTGTCATGGAGATCATAGTGCTCTGCACTCTAGTTGTCCCGAACTAAAAAGGCAAAGAGACATAAAAAAGGTTATGGCTGCGGACAACTTATCGTTCGCCCAGGCTGTTAAGCTCTTCCCGAAATCTAGCAAACCCTATAGTGAAATCGTCAAGCCCTTAGAAGGGAAACTCCCCTCAGTCCAAGTTCCTAATAATTCCCAAAACTCTAGTCGACGAGTTACAATCTCGACTAAAGCTAACTCAGCTCCTCTCAAAAAAGTTTCACCTCTGTATAATGATAAATCTTACATAGACAACCTTTTTTACACTAACGGGCAGGCTGGGAATCTAACTCCAGGATGTGCTCTTATAACTCCAGAGTCATTCACTTCAACATCATCCGAAAACGAAATCTCAAATGAGAGTTCCTCATCTCTCAAAAATCACATTTCAAAATCTTCCACCGATGAGACAAATTCTTTGAAATCAGCCTTAGAGCTGTTGCTTGATATTATTTTTAACAAATCTGATATGTTCACTTCAAAAATACTTCCTCTTATTAAAACAATTATAGAAAAAGAATAAACAGACAATATTCTCAACATTTCGTTGGAGAATGCTATTTGTTATTTCGAATTCAAACTATTTATTCTACTAAACGTTTATTACCTACTAATAATTCAATATGTCAGATAATAATCAATTGAATATTCTTCAGTGGAACTGCAGAAGCGCAATCTCCAACAAATCAGATATTATACATATGTTAAATCAATTCTCTATTCACCTTTCAGCTTTAAACGAAACATGGATCAAACCACATTATACCTATAATATTCCTGGTTACTCTGTCTTTCGAAATGACAGAGTTGAGGGCAGGGGAGGTGGAGTAGCCATATTGGTGAAATCATCTCTCCATTGTGATCTTATTCCAATTCCAAGCAATCCCTTCTTAGAAATAATTGCTGTCTGCATTGACGGTATTGGATACGTCTCTGTATATATTCCCCCAAATGGTGGATTTGACAGTAATTATTTCAACTCGATTGTCCCTTTACTTCCAACATCATTTTTCCTGCTCGGAGACTACAATGCCCATGCCGTTGCCTGGGGGAATACCCTAACTGACAGAGCGGGTAACCAAATACTGTCATTTGTAGATAAGCATGACCTATGCATCCTGAATGACGGTTCACCAACCAGACTGTCTTCCCCTAATCAGAATCCAAGTGCAGTGGACTTAACAATTTGTACTGGCAATCTGGCTTGTTCATCAAGCTGGAGTATCCTAGACGACCCGTTTTCTAGCGACCACTACCCAATTTTTGTTACTCTATCCGTAGCTCCATCCAGAAAGTTTTCTTACAGCAGACAATTATACAGTACAAAAAGGGCAAACTGGGCTAGATTTGCCGAAATTGTAAAGGAATCCATGTCTAAAATCGGAGATACGTCCAAGTCTCCTGTCCAAAAGCATTATGATGACCTGACACAGATTATTTACGAGGCGGCTAATAACAGCATTCCCTCTAGAAATAAATCCAGCAAAAACACGAAAAATGCCCCTTGGTGGGATCAGGAGTGCTGTGATCTTATCACTGAAAGAAAACAAGCTATGCGAAACTTTAGGAAAAAATTTGATTCAGACTCCTTTATACAGGCAAAGGCCATACAAGCCAAGGTAAAAAAAAAACTACGAGCTAAAAAGCGACAGAGTTGGCAAACCTTTTGCTCTTCTCTGTCCCCGAATTCTCCCCCTTCACATGTTTGGAATATGATCAGACGCTTCAAGGGTTCCTTCCAGACCTCCAGAGCTTCTGCTCCTCTTTCTGACTGGCTTTCAGAGTTTTTAAATAATCTAGCTCCTCCTACTGCTCCTAACTTGGACCAACTAGTTCCCCCTTGTATAAATAACAGAAATCTCCCTCAAAATAACAATAGATTGTTAGAAAAAGTAAATATGTATGAACTAAAGCTCTGCCTACTATCGGTGAGGCATTCATCTCCTGGTGAAGACAAAATTCCGTACGCTTTCTTTCAGAAAGCTCCTGACATCTTTATCGAATCTTTTCTCGACCTTCTCAATAAAATACTATCTTCGGGAAACATTCCCAACTCTTGGAAACACCAGTTAATTATTCCCATCTTAAAGCCTGGAAAAAATCCTAAACTCGCTTCCTCCTACCGGCCCATAGCCTTGTCCGCATGCGCCATGAAAATTCTGGAACACATTTTGAAAAACAGACTGGTTTGGTATATAGAACACAACTCTATACTACCTTCTACACAGTTTGGTTTTAGAAAGTCACTGTCTTGTGTAGATAATTTGAGTGTATTGATCACGGATATCCAGATTGCTTTTACTAAGAAAAATCCGATGTCGGTCGTATTCCTTGATATAACATCTGCTTTCGACAATGTCTCTATCCCTCTTCTTTTCAAAAAACTTGTAAGTCTCGGTATCCCTCACCAAATTGCCACATTGATCTTTCGCATGTTTACGGAGAGAAGCATTTCAGTGAGCGGAGACGTCCCTGGAGACCACAGGGTGGTCTGGAAGGGCCTTCCTCAGGGGTCAGTTTTAAGCCCTATCTTGTTTAACGTCTATTGTTCAGACATCCCCAAGATACCTGATGACTGTCAATTGATTCAATACGCGGATGATATTGCAATATATACTACTAATAAAAATAATGTATGTGCTGAAAGAGCTTTGACAGGAGCCTTAAATATTGTCAATTCATGGATGGAACGGAATAACTTATTCCTATCCCCTCAAAAGTCGAGAGTTGTATCATTCTCCAGAAAGCACGTGAATCCATCTATTTCTGTAGAGCTTAACGGAAGTATAATCCCTCAGTGCGAAGAGGTTAAATTTTTGGGTATGTCCTTAGATAGGAAATTGACCTGGAGCCCTCACGTAACTCATACACTGGCCAAATGCGAAAAAGGTTTAAATATACTTAGAGCGATCTCTGGCACCTCTTGGGGCTCCCACCCTTCCTCTATGAAGAACATATACAATGCATTAATTCGCAGCCACTTAGATTACGGTAGCTTTTTATTGACTCCAATATCCAAAGCCTTGGTGAACAAGCTGGATGCGGTACAAACAAAATCTTTAAGGCTCTTGGTTGGCGCAATGCCCTCCACTCCAAACAACTCTCTCCAGGTGGAATGTGTTGATATGCCACTAAAGATTAGAAGACAATATCTTTCTGATTCCTTCTTTATTAAAAAACGGACTTTCACTGATCATCCATTGCTGAAAAATTTACCCATACTACGTAACCTATATCACGTTAACGGTTACTGGAAAAATAAATCGAGTCCTTATTTATGCAACAGTTACAGTAATTACATGACTCAGTTTGGCGTTAAACGTTACCCCTTTCCATCCGCTGTTTATGACCTTCCTTTGGAAGTCTTGCAATTCTCCCCAACCGTCTTTGAAAATATCGGTATCGGTAAAACTCCTAAAATATCCTCCAATCAAATAAATCAGACGTTCTTTTCAAAAGCTGATTCTTCTTGGCCAAACCACATCCAAATTTTTACTGATGGCTCCAAATTTTCTACTAGTGATCATTCTGGATCGGCGGTTCTCATCCCCAAACTCAAAATAAAATCAATGCTAAAACTTCCTCCGGAAGCCTCCGTTTTCACGGCAGAGTGTGCTGCTCTGCACCAGGCTCTCACTCTGTGTGATCACCATGAATTGGAAAGGGCAATCATCTTCACGGATTCCTTATCTCTAGTAAATGTACTTGCGTCCGGCTCAGATACTGATAACTGTATCATCTTAGACATTAGGAGAAACCTATATAGTCATAAAGTAAAAGGGAGAGATATTGTCATAGCTTGGATCCCGGCTCATTGTGGTATAACACCCAATGAGGACGTATACGCATTGGCAAAAGAGGCCACCAGCAATGGATTGGTCCCTCGAAACTTTGAACTCCCCCTGAGTGATATAAAACGTTCTGCCTTTCTCGGAGCAATGTCGGCCTGGACCGATCATTGGGATGAGGTAGGTAGAGCTAAGGGATCGATTTATCGGGACATTAAGGAGTCTATCTCCAGAAAGCCATGGTACCAAGACTTCAAATTCTCCAGATCAGAAATAGTCACACTGACTCGCATGAGATTCAATCACCATAGACTGGATAGTCATCTATTTAAAATAAATTTAGCCTCGTCTCCACTCTGTGAGTGCGAACTCGATATGGAGACATTAGACCACGTCTTCCTCGGTTGCCCAATAAGAGATTCATATGAACTTTATTACGAAATCAATGAAATTCAGTTCCCCATTAATATGTCTTGTCTGTTACACTCTGAAAAGCTTTCTGTCTACAAAAAAATTTTAAAATCAGTAAAACAGAATTATTTAATTATATAAACAGTATGTGTGTGTGCGTGTATGTATATATTTTTATATAAATGCGAGAATGTATGTACGTAAGGGCGTGATTGTAAGTAATATGTAAGGCCGAGTGTGAATGTAAAAATAGTAAGTCTTTATATAAAATAAAAGAAAAATAATAAATTAAAGCATAATATTTTTGTTTTGCAAATCATCAAATATTTGAAACTGGCACAAATCGTCCCTCTAGGGATGGGATGCCATAAACATAATAATAATAATAAATAATAATAACAGTTGATGTTGGTGGCATGTCCAGGCAAACAGTCTTACACTTATTTAGGTGTTTATGCAGAAGATCGGGTTTTATATCGGGAGGTATATAAACAGTACAAATATTGATATCTGGGCATTTATGTGATTTGATGGTCACCCACAGGTCTTCCACTTCAGAACTCCACTCCGGTCGCGGTAGGACGTGATATTCCTTCTTGACAGCGATTAATACACCTCCTCCTAGTCTTCTGTCACTGAAAGCTGACGAGTTGCGGTCTCTTCGCACAACTATATATCTGTCGCCAAACAGCTCCTCGTTTGTTATATGTTCAGTTAGCCAGGTCTCAGTTAAACAAATAATATGGTAGTCCCCCTTCAAGATTTCCAAGAATGCGCCGTTGGTCTTGGTTCTTAAGCCTCGAACATTTTGATAAAATATAGAGATCATTGGAAAAGCAAAAAAAAAAGTTACACATATTGCTCAGTAGAGAAGACAGTCCAGTATTAGAGTCTGTCTAATGAATATAAGTCTTTAATGTCTATTATAGGGGCGTTATCGTTTTTTCTAGTTAGAATCTTTCCATTCTGTATCCAAACATATTTGATCCCTTTCTCCTTTGCAACAAGTCTAGTTTTAGCATGTAGGGTTTTGAAGAAGGGTGACAGATGCTCACCTATAAATATTGGTTCTCCACTGTCATAACCGATGTGCCGCGTGTTGAGTTTAGCGGTGGCGTGTTGTTTGTTAAAAGTCTTGGCAGATAATAGAAATTGGTCCCTGTATCTTGCATTTGGTAATTCTACCACAACATTTCTGGGCCGGTTCACTGCGCTGTTTTGGTGTTGAACTCTATGACAGGCCAAGATTTCTTCAGTTTTCAGGGGACACCCAACCACCTCACCAATCTTTTTTGTAATTTCCAGTAGGTTTTCGCTCTTCTTCTCCGGTATCAGTTGTATTTCAATATTGTTACGCCTCTGTCTTAATTCCATTTGGTTAATGCGGTGTTCCAATAATCGATTCTTTTCAAGCAGAGCCACGTTATCTGTTTGAATCTTCAGCATATCCCTTTGATTTTGTTCCACCTGCTTATTGAGTCGGTCATACTCCGCTGACAGAAATTGTAAGGATTCTTTAATTTCATCAAAATGGCTCACCTTTTCCTTGATAACAGCGACCTCTTGGGTCAAATCCTTTCTGATATAAGCATTAAGTGGGTCAAGTTTATCATCTAGATACTTTTTGATCATTGCCCACGGAGCTTCATTAGGAGCCGCTGACATTCCCTTACACTCAGGGCATTTCCACTTGGCTTTGTTCATTGGGAGCATTTTATTGAAAGCAGACTCGTTCAATCCAACACAGAAGTAGTGAAAAGGTTTCGTACATTTGCTACAGTTCATTAGATCATCGTCGCAAATAATTTGTTCGTCACATTTCAAACACTTCATGATTATCGATTCTGTCTGCAACGCTAACAACTATGTTGAGTTGGCGGGTAGGTAACTGGCAACTGGGTCTCAGCGATTGGTTGCGCTCCGCGTGAGTGGCCAATCAGCGTCGCCTTAAGTTTGATGTACTTGTCAGAAGTGTTGTTTTTAAGAAATATGATGATTTTCAAAATGAGAATATTGAATAAAGAATTCAGATAAATTGAGTTGTGAAGGAAGATTTTGGATTTGTGTCAAGTAATAATATTAAAGCTATATTATATCAAGTGAAGCGACAGGTGAAATCGGATCTGTGTTTACACGTTGACTATAAACGGATATTACCAAAAAATTTGCTTTTGAATAAACTTGGTTGAACAGAATTTCAAAACGGTTACAGGAATAAATAAAATATTGTTATTTCTTTCAATATACTTACCTATTATAATGTTATGTTTTGTATTTTGGGATAACATGAGTGGGTGATTTTTTAAGGTCTTCCAAACAAAACAACATCCGTTCATCATATTTGCGTCCATTTTTTTTATAGATGTGATAATATCTATTTTATTATACAACCAAGAAAAAAAATAAACATAATTTTTTTTTACAAAAAAAAAAAAATTAAATTAGAAACAGATTCTTTACAATTAATGTGACGCTAAATCATTCCAAAATAATTATGAAAAATACTGTAGGTATACGAGTTTTCATCATTTTTGGTTAACATGCCACGTAGGTATGTATTATGATTTTTTTTTTTTCAATAAAAATGCAGGTTTATTTAAAAAAAAAAAAATTGAATCTTGAGTGTTCGAAGTTTATATAAATAGGTATTGTCAAAAAGGAAGAGTACCTACCCATATTCTAAGTTTTATCGGAAGGTAGTCACGGAAGTAAAGTGAGTATTACACGATACATTTTGTATGGAAAACGTGTATAGCGCCGCTACAATGATATTTTCTAGTAGGTAACAAAAGCGATTCTCGCATTCAATACGTAAATTATACGTTTTTCATACAAAATGTATCGTGTTACTACCTATCAGACTACCTTCCGATAAAAATTAAAATACGGGTACTGAATGCAATGAATGGTCGTTTTGAGCTCATCAACCACTAATATAGGTAACTATGAATATAAGAACCTAACCGTTATTGTGAAAGCTTCAGTGTATTAAGGAAGCCATACAATATACTTAAGTACCTATATCTATCAATATTTCAGCAAGATACTCATCAGAAGTTACATACATGTTGCCAGTTCGCATGCTTAAGCCAGGTTATTAAACATATTGATTCATTGTTGAAATAAAAATATATTTTTTAGTTATTATATAGATTTGACATCGGTCTAATCTAATTTTTGTGTATGACTTGGCGCAAAAGCTATGACGCTCATCGAACAAGTACAGGATGCCACGAACAAACAGCTATGTGGAAGTAAGCAGTGTTTGAGTTGTTTCGGAAAGTTCACGCAAGAGAATACTTTGTTATGATTTGAATTTACACCGAAAAAAAAAACATTTTTTTTTCTGAAACGAGTCAAAAAAAAGAAAACGGGGAAATACATTTGAAATCGGTATATTATAATGTCTTTTTACTTTTACAACCCTTTTATTTCTGATAAATTTCTCTACCGCACACTTTTATTATCACTCTTATTCGATAACGACTGTCTTGGGTAACGTACCAAGGTTTATTAATTGAAAAAAAAAACAGTAAGAAGATATTTTTCCTCTTTCCTGACTTTTTTAAGACAAGAACTTTAAAATTATTTTGCTCCGCTATCGTATCTCCTGCGCTATCTACCGACTGAGTTCATAATGATACTTCATTACTATAGGAGTAAATAAAATCTTCGTTGTTCATGAAGAGTTTAAAAAAGGGTAAACATTTTAATATTTTTTCGTCTACAAGTGCCATGTCTAGTTCCTAGTGAAGTCAGCTAAACTACTGTGGTGTGTGATTTTCCGCCCTGATTAAAACTTAAGAGTTCATTCACCAGTTGGATTAAGTTTTTTTGACTGATATTCCTCAGTCAGGACAGCAACCATTTTTATTTATTATTTATTTATTTAGATTATGAAGTAACAAAAATTACATATTTTATAACTTAAAAATAACGATATTATTCCACTTATATTAATCCATTTCAGGCATATTATGGGTTCTCGTAATTTTTTTAGGGCAAGGGAACAACGGTAGGTCGTCTTCTTCTTTGTTATATATTCTCTGATTCTATCGATACTTGTTCTGTGATATCTGCATTCACCGCGTTTTCTTCGACTACCATTCCACCAAATTCCATTTCGAATAATCTAAGCAACATCTGTGTTTAAAATGATCTGTATTTCTTCTTCATTTAGTACTGTAAACAAAAATGTTTATTAATCTACTATATAAATTAGAATCAGAATATTTATTAATCAGAATATTTACAACAAGATATGTAACATAAAAACATGATTGATACAATACTTATCACAGTGAATTTTGTCACCTCACTAGACCTTAGGTCTGTATCGAGGTTGACAATAGGTAATCATGAGAGAATATACCCAAATATAAAATAGGGTCAAATATTAGGTACTAAACTAAGCAAACAAAATAATAGATCAGAATAATTAATACATGCGATCGAACAAATTCATGTCAACTATCAAATATTTCACGCCACTTACATAAAACAAACCAAAATTAACAAAGACAACACAATTACCAGGTGCAGAAAATGATAGAAGCAAGCATAATAAATAATTAAATAAGTAAGTAATACAGGTAGGTATGTCTTAAGGACTTGTCAAGCTTATCGCCAAGAACAGCCGACTCGCTTAGTAGAATAAAATTTTAATAAAATAAATCAGATATAACTAAGATTAATAGGTACAACAGTATAGACACCACGAATGATAAGAGAACTTAAAGTCGGGTTAGTGCTGAGATCGGCTCAACAGAATCTTCTGATGATTGATTTATTGGATTCTTCTCCGCTCCGGATAACAGAATAACTAATAAAATGTTTTAAAACTGCATAAGAAATTATGTAAAATACAATATTTAAGTTTGTATGGAACGGTTACCTATGACGCGCCCACGCCACCGCGGGTAGTTCCGTCTCATTCTCGCATACGCTCCTACGGTAGCCCATCCCACTTACTCCACGCACCGATTCGAGCGTTAGAAAATTTTCACACAAAGTCGGGCACATTCGTGTTGGCATAGGCGAGATAGGGTGTGTGCGCGAGCGCATTATTCTCAAGTTCTTCCCGCCAGAGCTTTGAATATGAATGAAATATGGATGTTTCAGAAATAGTTTAATGTTATTATTTTATTAGCTTAACTCAATCGAATTAATTTTGTATTGTTTAACGGGGGCGCAGTGCACATTATGTACATATTAACGGGCCACTTCGGGCTAGAACCACAAGACAACGTCTGTCGGGAAAGCTAGTTTATTATAATCATAGCTCAAACCCAAAGTCCTACTACTACTAATTATACAAACTGACCGAACGATTAACGCAAATCGTCCGGACATTGTATTGGTTGATCGTAGGAACGGGATAACGTACCTATCTTGTGGATATCACTGTACCGTATGACGAAAATTTGAAAAAAGCCGAGCAAGACAAGATAATTAAATATCTTGATCTTGCTCACGAAATCAAGGATATGTGGCATACACCGACCACACACATAATACCTATAGTGATATCGACGAATGAAGTTATTCCTAAGTCTCTTAAAGACAATCTAGGGAAACTTGGCATCTGTTGTGGTCACAGGTTATTCAAATAACCTGTGACCATGAAGGGCGTGCACCTTCGAAACATGTCAGGTACAATAAATTTGTGGAATAGTTAAAAAGTTTTTTTATTTAAATTTGATTATATAGCATTGTATTTAATTTTAATTAACTTTTTTTGTAAATTTTTATACAATGATGTATGCTTTGTATGATATATTGTGATTTAATGAATAAATGATTTGAAATAATAATATAACACTTTTCTATGCAAAGGTGTCAGTATAGCCGGCGGAACTTATTGCCTGAGGCAATTTTTTTCAGTCAACCGGTCCCGTCCAATCTGAGACAGGCCAACCCCGGGTAGAAATTTCATGTGATAAAACACTTACGTTACTTTCCACAACTCGGCTTTCATCAATTCATAATGAAAAAAGGTTGCGTAATTTTCGATATTTTTACTGAAGTGATGCATCGCTTTCATCACAATAACTGATCCAGTATAGGGAGTAACACTTGCCTTCCACGAACTCTTATGAAGAGAATGGTTCTTTTTAAGAACTATTAGGATAGATATTTCTGTCTCAATAATTTATTGTGTAACAGAAATACAAACTGTCTTACTTTTTTGTCTTACTTACTCTGAGCTTCACTAAGTAGTTGTTTATTAAGATTAAGAAAAATGAAAAAACTTGCGTTTTCTTGGTTGCTACTCATAGATAAGAAACTAACTCTCTACAATTAGTAAATACATACGTAGGTACGAAATAGTTTGCTCAAAAATATTGTTTTTCAGCACGTAGGTACCAAATTATTTGCTCAAAAATATTATTGTTCAGCATGTAGGTACCGAATTGTATGCTCAAAGATATAAAACAACCCTTGATGAAATCCAAGTATTTTGAATAAAAAACCTATATAAATACTCGTGTATGATTTAATTAAATTGATCCGATATCAATTTCAACGGCAAGGTAGCAATTGAATCGGTCTGACACACTGAGCTTTCAATATTTTAGTGTATTCCCATGAATGTTGAAAAATAAATATTTTCAATAATAAAATATTGCAGAAATTCGTGTGTGGAATATGAAAATGTTCACTGCAAAATTTAAAATACATATTTTCCTGTTTTTATGATGGTGTTGTTTTTGAAAATACATATACCTACTAAATTGTGACGACCACAATATTATCTCGTGCGGACATACGCCATAAAAGCCGCGCTGACAAAGGTTTTTTTTTCAGTACATAAATGTATATTCGTGTTTACAGAAAACGTTTTTATTGAAAACGTAAAATACAATTAATTAGTAAAAACAGCGTACCTTTTTTTATTTTTCTGCAAAAGGACATTTTTTGTTTCATTGAAAGTCGGATGATAATTAAAAATATTTTTAATATTTATTTCCTTTCTTTTTTAAAGCCAGATTTTTGTAAAAAGTTTCTTTTGAATGCTATTTTTAAATATTCCATTTTTTTAAATAAACAGGGCTAAAATAAAATAATGGATTATTAGGATTTTTTTTCTTTAAAAAATAATCATTTTTTTTTTAGATATTCGTTTAGTAAATTTTTATTTTTTATTTTAGATATTCGTTTATTAAATTTTTATTTTAAGCTTCCGGAAATTTGAGTAGAATAATATTTAACTGAAATTAGGTATTTTAAAAATAATTACACTGTCAAAAGGGTATAAAGTATCCTGAAAAGTAGAATAATAAAATTTTCAGATCAGAAGTAGGTATTGGGACCTACTTTTTGAACTTATAAGTTAAGGTGAAAATATTAAATTTTAATAAATTGGTACCTATTTTATGACTGACTTTAACTATGTGCCGCGTCGTGCTTCAGTAATTATTAATCATGTTGGTTCAATATGTGTACTTTGCTGTTTTAGACTAAGTGTGTATGTAATAAAAGCTCTTAGCAATAAGCAAAACAAAAAGTAAGCTAAGCAAAAAGTTAAAACTCTTCTAAAATACTTTTGAGAATATATTTCATTTTGATTCATTTACGCTTGTGTGAGCTTTAAGCATGAATTTATTTCACGTGTATTTCGTTTGTTTCTAGTAAAAATTATGGATGTAAAAAATTTTTTTACAGGATAGCGAAGAGAAGTTATATACCTAAACATGTATTTTTTACTCTGAAGACTTTAATTTATGAGATGCATTTCTGAATTTTCATGATGATGTTGCATAACCGCCATTACTTATTGGTTGGTATTAAATGCTGGATCTCCAATTTAACACATATGACATAACTAAAATGGTGAATGTTTTAGTTAGATTCACAAAATCCACTAAGAAAAATACCTACGCGGAGTTTGGGGAAGATATTTTGTCTCGTTTTGAATTCTCAATTCAAATGCCGGATCTGCCACATACAGGGTTTTGAAGTACCATGCATAAACTTACAGTATTATAATATAGTTACACTCAACTTTGTTGGGTGTGGTTATTACAGAAAAAAAAGTTTTCGCACTGGGCTTATGCCATCATGCGAATTTTAAACATATTATTTGATGTGTGGCGATATGTATTGAGTTAATGTAGACGTCATAGGAGTGTGTTTGTGTAAAAAAGCTATGTATGTATGTGTGTGATTAAGAAATTTGTGGCTTAACAAACATAAAAAAATTGGTTTTAACTTTTATGAGTTTGTTTAAGGTTTTAGTCACAGAACTAGTTTCAAGATACGTAGAGCGAAGTAATCAACCTTAATATAAATATTGTGCTCGGTTTAATCAGTCAGAAAACAGAAAATATGAATCGGCTTAAATGAACGTAGAGGTGGGAAGTAATCAATCGTAAAATAATATGTATTAAAACATTTTACTCTTAGCTCAGTCTTACTATTTTACTCTTAGTTCACTCTTAGCATTTTACTCTTAGCTCAAACTTTTTTTCAGTCTGTTTGCTAGCGTTTTTCAGGAGAATTTGTAAGAAAAACCTTCCCTTTTTTTAAAGCCCGAAGACTACGGGTATATCAGTGAACATCATGGCACCAGTATTCTCCAAATCCTTATAACGGGAACTGCATTTTATTTTGAAATTCAACAAAGAATCTGAGCAACAAAAGATAGGTTCCTTAAATTTTTATAGTAGGAATAATTTTTAATTTTGTTTTATGAACATGGGAAATGTAAATGAGCGTGGGTATCCAGTCAAATCCGGTCGAAACGTCGAGCGCACAATGGCTATATTCCACATCAGTACACAGAGTAAGTACTCAAAAGGGTTGCGCTTACTCTTATTCCTATAAGATAAGTACCTACTATGAAATACAAATAAAATACTTACCACCATTTTTTTTCTCCCTTTGTCCATCTTTGACACCATCCAATTGACGCACTATATTATTTTGAAAGATAATAATGCGATTATGGATTTTAACTTTTTTTATTTTGATCGCATATATATGTTGAAAAGTTTTAAAAACAAAGACTTTTTACTCGTATCCAACAGTTGTATAAACTTTCGTTATTGCGTCGATCAAGTCAAACAATCATAGAACACAGCCGGGTATCAGCTTGTATTATGTTGAAATCATAAAATTATTATTTACTAGCTTATACCCGTTTTGCTTTACGTTTTTGATTCCGAGTGTCAGGCTTGATCGGTAGGTAATTAAACAGGTTCTAGTCTAGCTTCCCATTGCTTAACAAACCTCTATAACTGACATAAGCACAGAAAAAGAAGAATGACTTTTTTACCGACCTCATAATATTATACGAACCTACCGACATAATTTGCAAGTTTTCATAGAGAGCTCTGTGGTTTGAATCTTAGCTACATTCCCTACTTTGATAATTAATTGGGCATTCCACCCATAGAGGGTGATTTGTGCTATCTGTCAAACTTCAAAATGGAGGAATCATTTTGCAAATTTTTTCAATAAATATTTATTTATTGAGAATAATAAGATTTGAATAACATTTATATGTATAACAAATCAATCTACAATTATTTTATTACATTTTCATACCGTAATACCAAGATTCCATTCAACGTTTACATGAGTAATTTTGTTTCCAAAAGTCTTTTTGAGAAATTTGTATGAAGATCCTAAAAATAGATTTTTTTAAATAGCTCTAAATATATTAAAGTTAATGCAGCAAATTGTATAAGAACCTTCTCCAGCATTTTGTACGGCTCTGGGCATATTAATATCTGACGTAGCATTTGTATTTTGAGCGTGATGTTCACATATAAGGTAAACGTATTGTCAAAGGCAAATAAAAAAACAAACATTTCTGAAATATGTAGATTTTAGCGCTCGAATCCTAAGGGGGGTTACTTCTTCATCTTCCTGTCACTTGTCCCAGCTAACTGCCTCTGGAGGCTGCTAGGGTCGGCTCTTCTCGTTCTCAGGTTATACTCTCCTATTTCTTATGACACTCTCGTCTAGGCCGTTTCTTTGCAGGATCTTGTCGCACTGTTGCATCCATGTATTTTTGGGTCTCCTTCTTGATGGAGGTCGACGGAAAATTACAGTCATCACCTTGTTAACCGTGTGTTCTGGTGGTCTCCATCTAATATGATCGTACCATCTCAGTTGCCTCTCTTCCAATTTACTGTTACTGTCAGTGACACCCATGCTACTTCGTATACGAGTACTTCTTATCCAGTCTTTTAATGATACTCCCGCTGTCCACCTTAGCATTCGCATCTACGGAGCATCAACTACGGAGTTACTATGCATTCCAATTTCAATCTAAATAAATATTATGTCATTATCTAATTTAGATTTTGGTTGCTATGCATAATAAATAGTCCCACGTAGGTTTAATTCAAATCCAGTGTGACAGAGAGGAATGGAAAAGATTTCTTGAGGAGGCCAAGGCTCATAACGGGCTGTAGCGCCAATGATGATTAACGGTCAACATTGAGATCGGGATCAAGTTTCAAGAGTAGCCTCCCAGATGTCAATTTTCATAGTTTTGTAGTGTCAAATTTGATTGATAGAACTAAACTAAAATCATTTAGTTACTAAAGTAGGTACTTTGTTGTATGAAATGTTTCTTGTGATTGATTAGTCTTTAGTACAAGTAGGTTCTAATGTTTTTGTTTCAGTTTTCTGATAATAATAATATTTTTGTTAGTAGGTACTTGCTAACACGTGTGAAATATAATATCTCACTCAGGGCCTTTTTCACCAAAACGGCAGCCTCAAGGGCGCCTTTTGCTAACCTAATTAGGTACTTATTATTCACCCACTAGTGTTTAGTGAAAGATGTTATAGGATTTTCAATGGGTTCATTCACACAAGGCTCTTATTTTGATTCGATGTTTGTTTTTCTCGAGAGATTTACAAACTTGTAAGTAATTAATGGTTGTTTTTTAAACCACGTTTTCCACTACAAACACTAAACGCAAATAAAGGAAGTGAAAATCGATATTATTAGGTTAACTTTTGTTGATTTAAAGTTAATAGTACACATTAATTAAATATAGTGAAATCCTATTCGACGTTTGTATATTAAAGAGAAATATCGATATTAAATTCACTGGTTTATGATGTGTTATAAAATTACAACGAACTATTTGGTCAAGTAAAGTTAGTTAAGTACCCTTGAGGTGAACTCTGGTCCAAAAAATGGCATTCTGGATTCGTAATCTTAATTAAAGTATACCTACGTATTAGAAGCCACTGTTATTATGCGAGCAAGCATCAGTTTACAAATTATGGTTTTGTCTATTGAGAAATTGAATTTCGAGAATGGGTCGCTAAACTGTAAACAAAAAAAAAAGTGAGCGAAGGCTATGATTTGTTATTGTGTATTAAAAAAATATAATTCTTTATAGTAACTGATCAGTTCGTCCGTATCTCGGTAGGTATTTTTGTTGAAATTTTCAACCCCATTGAATTTTTATTTGTCTGCAGTCCCCTACGAGGTTGAGTAAAGTTTGGACCTTTAATGGATGGTAAAACGATTCATAGGATAACCAAACATATTACCCTCGTGTGACCCTCGTCTGATAGATTTTGGTGCCTACCTACTTTTTATTTACCTACTTTATACAGGTTCATATTCTATTTGACTAAAGTCGCAGATAAAAATCGAACAGCTGAATTTCAAAAGAGCAACGACAGTCGATAAGTAAATTTCATATTATGTAAAAGAATCGTTAAGTGACAAAGATGAATGTTAATAAGTTGAGATGGTTTGGGCATGTGGAAAGAACGAATGCAAATAGAATAACAAAGAGAATTCATAAGGCTGAAACGAAAGGTGTAAGAAACGGTGGCCGACCGAGAATGATGTGGATCGAACACATCGATTCCGTCCTCAAGGAAGGCCAGATAAGAAGTAAGTGAAATAGGAGAGGGTGTGTGAGAAATGTTATGTCGGTGGAAGAAGCGAAAGAAGATGCTTGGATAGAAAAGAGTGGAGGTCTGTTCTCTCTGCCTACCCCTTATGAAACACGGCGTGATGGGTAATGAAAAAAAAATAATTAAAAAAAACTTTGTAGATAAGATCAGTTTTTCGTGAAGAGTGAAATGTTTGAAAAAAAAAAATACAATTTCGAATTATTTGATTTACGTTTTTAGGCGAAAAACATGATCGTTAGTCGAATAGAACCTTTTCAATGTTGGGAAAATTGTTGGTAATCCATTTCATTTCGGAAAATAGGTTTTTGAAGGAGATAATTTGTTGCCTAAACCAAGTAATAAAATACCCAGAGCAGTCCCCTGGGGATGCCCGATATTATGCCGACTGATTACTGGTTTAAGAGTTGGCTCCTAATGATATAAATAAGAGATGGATCCCCCATAATGTATGTAGGCAGGTTAGTGAGGAATGTTATTTACATTGATAGATACCTACACCCGGTAGTAATGTTGATTAGGTGAATTTGATTGGAATTAGGTGAGAAGTGGAATAAAGGTAAAAGCAATAATCATCAGTGGGTCGTATATCTTCGCAACCTCCTTTGCTATTTTTGGTTTAATTTATCACGTCATCGCCTACAACACAGGTAGAATATTAATAATGTAGGTTTCGAGCTTACGTAGCTCAGGTACTCATTAGTTGGGAAATCGACTTAAGTAAAAATGTTGGATTTTGTTATGGTGCTTAGTCAACGTGTTTCATCGAATATCAAACATTTTTATTACTCGTTTTTGTCTTGTTAATTTGAACGTGACCGAAATAACTGATAAAGTCCTTCTTCGCTCTCTACTTTGTCCCATTATTTAGGGTTGGCTCTAGCCTCTCTACCCAAGAATCTCTGTCAAGCGCTAGCTCTGGTTCCACTTCGCTTTCCTTGAGTTCCCTATTAATGCTAAACAATCATGTGGCGGGTGGTCTGCCTGATGGTCTCCTGGCTGGAGTTTAGATGTTAATAGCTATCTGGAGCATACTTTATTTTTGTGGTCCCCTCATAGCTTGCTAGCATACCATCTTAGCCTGTTTACCTAGAAGATATTATAGAATATCTCGAAGTATTTGTTTCTTTCAACTTAAATATCTACTCTCTAAGAAATTACGAAATTAAATTAATTTAAGTTGTTACCATTGAAAGTTGTGTGATGGTATGTGTGAGAGGATGTTGCGGGGTGTCTATGCGTGTAAAATTTGATGATGAAATGAATCATTATTGCCTTTTGTATTTTTGAAATTTTATTCGGAATAATACAAGGATTATAAAAAATGATAACTACTGTAATGTAATGCATGGATAATAATATGTCTTAAATGTACAGAAACATGATATTATGACACTATGAACACTTTGTATAAATCAAGTATGTATTACTCATTTTGCATGTTTATTGATAATGCAGGAATGCCTTGTTTTTACTTTTGTATTTTGCCCTTCTTAAACCAATGTATTTATTACTGTTTAGAGGGTGAGAGAGGAGAATAAATAAATAATAAAATAAAAATAAGACACAATTTCTCAAAGGTTTATTTATTTTATTGGTCAATTGAAATTGTAGCTCTGAATAAAAAGACAATATTTTATCGGGATAATGAGATGTCAAACAGATAATAAAAGTCATCAATTTCAAATCAGTATTATTTAAAAAAAAATCCTTCAGGTTTTGCTTCAACTTCAACCTTCAACTTCTGGCACAAAATAATGAAGTTCAGTAGGTTTACCTACTAATGGATCAAGATACATAATATCAAATCACTTCAAAATTTTGATATTTTATTTTGATTTGCCTCTTGCATATTGCAGAAGCAGATTGCGATGGTACGGGCATGTGAGCAGGAGACCGCCAGAATATATTTGCAACAGGGCACAAGCTCTTGAGGTCCCTGGTTCCTACCACGAGGGAGACCCAAACGAAGATGGCGTGAAGTTGTGTGTCAGGACATGAGGAGCTGCGGATCTACCCCCGAGGATGCACAACTTCACGCCAAGACAAGCTGAGTGGCGGCGTAAAACGAAAATGGCAGACCCCACCATCATGTGGGAATAATAATTGCTCGGGAGAAGAAGAAAAAAATTTTGATTTGCCTTTACATTAACATCAAATGTTTCTTTGATAATATTAACTCGAGAAAATCATTCTTAAAAGCACGTCCTTTTTCATGAATTAAATTTCAAA
This sequence comes from Mystacides longicornis, assembly GCA_963576905.1. NCBI lineage: Eukaryota > Metazoa > Arthropoda > Insecta > Trichoptera > Leptoceridae > Mystacides > Mystacides longicornis. The sequence continues at coordinate 23,156,817 of OY756424.1, forward strand.
GGTTTCGTATTTCTTTGTAATCAAACAACAACATTTTTGATCTTTATGTCCGGAGACACAATCTCGTTTTTAATATTCAAAATTAATTTCAATTTCTCAAATACTTACTTGAAAATGTAATAAATTATTCCGATTACATAGAACATAAAAGTGTTTTTATTTATTTCGGAGGAAGCGAAATCTTATAATAATATAACGAAGTGAGTTGGTTTAAACAAATGTTAAGCTAAAGAATGAAAATATCAAAATGTTATCATTGTTTTATGAAGTTACAGCAATAAGTTCTCAGAGCCTACAATACGTTTCTTGTTGAGTTAAGAAAGAGATTCTTACTCTGTAGTAATACCGAGTGTTTATGAAGAACACCAAATTATAAATTATTGAGACTTGAGAAGGCGAAGGTAGATAAAGCCAGACAAAGTTTGGAGAAAAACTTTTAAACAACGGGGAGTGTCTTTTCAATTCAACTTTTAATCATTTCTTTAAAAGTCTCTTCTCAACGGAGACGGATTTTGAAGCGTTTGTTTTTCACTCGTTATTTAAATTCATTACGGATCTATTTATCTTTGTTTTGTAAAGGTTCAAGGAACATTTTCATAGACTTTTTATCCAGTTTTTTTAACAAATGAATTTGAAAGTTAATCTATGGAAAATATAGGTTGTTTACTAATAATTTCGCGGAATTTCTGTTGATATGTCAATTTCATTTCTCAATAGAGCATCAAAGTGCCGTTTTTGTGTTGATTTATTATTATGGTTTATGAATTAGTAACCGAAATCTGTAACCAATAATATTCTTCTCGTTTTACCATGTTTTCCACCCTATTTTAGTCATTTCAAAGCACCACGAAATTTTCTATGAACTCCGATAGCAAAAGATTGAACTACACTAATGTCGACTTTACGTCCCAAGAACGGGACTTTAACATAAAGTGTCATTTTGTTGTTATGAAACGCGTTATTTTTTAAAGAAAACTGGATGTCTCCTTTATTTTTTATGAAACCGGCTGTCACTGTATATTTCGAGTAGGTAAGTACCTACTTCCTATACAATAAAATATGTTTCGTTATGTTTTCCAAATACATTATGGGCTTCCTCTAAAATTACCGCCTTCAATCAATCTTCGAATTGGGTGCCAAGTTGTCCTCTGTTCTATAATTCGTGTGATAAACTTTTCACAAAGCAACTGCCTTGTCTCTCCAACTCCGCTAAACATCCAGTCGTTGGTGATGACATGCATCTGAGCATCGCATTTTAAACACGGATATCTGACTTTAATAATATAGTCTTCAAAAAGGCACACAAGATGGCTTCTACTGGTGACACGAAGTTAAGGTCTCCTACATACATTGAAGGGCTGATAAAGGGTTGCTTTTGATAGCATAGAGAGGGAGAATGATTGATCAATATAATATTGTGACCAACTCGAAGAGTTCGTCGATCTTAAAGATGTCTTCTTCTCTGGTCACAATATTATATTGATCAATCATTCTCCCTCTCCATGCTATCAAAAGCAACCCTTTACCAGCCCTTCAATGTATGTAGGAGACCTTAACTTCGTATCACCAGTAGAAGCCATCTTGTGTGCCTTTTTGAAAAAGCTTTGAAGGGGTTTCATTCCTCACTATTTAGGAGCAAATCTCTATTTGTCATGTGGTCCCTCCATGATATATGTACACACCTAGAACGATTTTGTAGGATAACGTTACAACAACTTCCAAGGTTTTTATTATCTCTTTTGGATAGTTACCAAGTAATCACCGCTGTACATTTTTATACGCTTAAGTATAAGGAACATTGAAAGCTTAACGAACTCTGAAACATTATTAGTAAAGATCCTTCCATGAATTAAAATATGTAAAAAGGTGTTCAAATTTTAGATTCTTCTGCAACATCTTCTCAGATCAATACCAAATCTTCTGCAAATCATTGTTTTTGAAATACTTATACAAGTATGTCTACCTGATTTGTATAACAAGACACTCATAGAAAAATATTAAAATGCAGACTGACGGTGTAATAAAAACCTTCTTGAACCCATCCCATCACATTTACAGTCCCTGCACTCAACAACTCAGAATGAATTGATTCCATCCATTTCGCCGAGACGTGCTCCGTGATTGTACTTTGAAATTGAAATTTGCATCACACAAGTGCACTCTTACATCTTATATTGCATTTTATGACCACGCGGTTCTTGGAGCATTCCTTCATGTGGACTTGAGTGCTTTATACGATGCTATAAATTTATCACCAGAGAAGTCGATCTATGTTAAACATTCATTGGTTATCTTGAAAGACAACCTATCCTATTAACTTGAGCAAGAGTGATAAAACTTATTTATTACTTAAAGGAATTGGAATGTCTTGGATGATTAAATATTGAATAACACATACGTACCTAATTCCTTTATGCTTACTTTATTTCGATATGCGATTCGACCGCCACTAACGTTTGTAGTCGCAGTCGAATCCAATATCGAAGTGGTATCGAAATCTTATTCCAAGTGAAATGCTTGATATTGAATGTCTTCAAACGTTTTTTTGCCTAGTTCATGGTCATAACTCGTTACCGCGTGGAGATTTCCTGCTCCTAAATGCCAAACATTTTATTAACGAAGAATATGAAGTACTTATCACTTCACGGATCTGTTTTTTTTTTCTAGATTACCGGCGACTCATTCTATTCGGAACGTATTGCGCCGTGGTTATCTGTGTTTTTATGCCAAACCCAAAAAACAGTTAGCCAGAATAATGATATATGGAGTAAAAAAAATATTCTAAATTTATTGAAATACTATCTTTCCCGACAGACGTTGTCCTGTGGACCTTTTGATCCTAACCAGAGGCAGCCCGTTCATTGTGCACTACGCTTCCAGAAACAAACTAATAAAATAATAACATTAAAATAATAATAATTCTAAAACTTACACATTTCTTTCCTATTCAAAGCTCAGACGGGATCAATGCGAGAATAAAATAATATGCGAGCAATTTGGTTGACTTTGTATTAAAAATTTCTAAAACGCCCGAAACGGTGGAGTAAGTGAAATGGGCTACTGTAAGAGTGGCAATTACGTATGCGAGAATGAGAGGGTGCAGGTGCAGAAGACAATAATTTTGTTCTTAGATATTTTCAAAGATGGCGTCGCATGAAGTTCGTTCCATACTAACTTTAATACAATATTTTTTACTATTTCTTATCCATTTATCAACATTTTATTAGTTATTCTATTATCCGGAGCGTAGAAGAATCCAATAAATCACACATCGGAAGAATCTGTTGAGCCGATCTCGACTTAAAAGTGTTCGCACTAACCCGACTTTCATTTATATTAGAGATGTTTTTTACATGCTTATTGCTTATGCTATTTGATTTTGTTGAAACCATAACGCACTGAGTATAAATATGTATTATTAGAGAACTTTTTTTGTATGCGCAGAACCGAAAATTGGTTCCTTTATTCAACAAGATAAATTATCAATAATAATTCATTTTACTTTCATCCACAAGCACAAGACAACACTGCAAAACCCGTACATACTTCCTTTAACTAATTATATGATAAAAATATAAAATTCCCCTGTGTTAACGCAAAAATATTAAAAACAAAAAATCGAATGTCACACACCGCTACCGACAAACGTCACAGTTTGTATGAGTTTAACAGCAGTCACGTGGTACATGTTGGAACTATGCGCAGTAGCACATTATTTCTCTTATAGTATTATTTTCTTCTCAAAGCCATAACGTAGCTACATAGCTGCAACATTTGGCTACAAAAATGTTCAATAATAATGTCCCGGCGGCTCCCTTGGAAATAATCGCATTTGGTGTCTCGCGACACAAAAATTCTTTAGAACAACAAGATGTAACTAAGCCGTCCGCATTAAAATGGCCCCTCGTTTTAACATATTCGATGTAAGTAAATATTTAACTTGCATCGTAAATGCATTTACTCAGCATAGTAATAATTACTATATTCTGAAGATTTTTTATGCCGTCATTACTTTTTCTTGCCCTCGAAGTCCCTTCACCTCCATACTTTTACGGTTCTTTACTTATTTCTGATGTTGAAAAATGACGTTCCTGTAATTCGAAGCACCTTACTTTATCTTTCAACGGAACTTGAAAAATTTTCGTAACTACGAAAGCAGTCATCCAAAAAATCAAAACAAAATCTTCAACAAGAATGTGTTTTGTGGAAAATGTAATAAATAGAGGATAATAGTTTTGATAAAAGTATTCCTTTTAAATTTTGTAAGAAATAGCTTTGTTCCATATTGGAAATACTTGGGTCCAAATAGAATAGAAGGAAATAAGGTAATACAAAAGAGAGAATATTCTTCGATTCCATTCGATCAAATTAGTTTCTCCATCCAGACCAGACTTTAGATTGGTCATCCTCGGTTCAACCTCAATTTCCTTTATGAAATAGAGTGGCGCTTCCGTTCGGCATTTGACCACTTTGTAGTTGTATATACATACATATACGTATCTAGGAATCATTTTCTCATTAACTTATATTAAATTTGTATTGTATAGAATATTTACTCATAGAAAATTGGAATGTAATAGCGATTCATGATACCATGCCGATTTGACTAAAGTAATTTTAAACGATAGCTATTTGAAAATCGACTGTATCGTTTATTTCAGTTAAACACAAGCTCGATTGGCTGGAATAAAACAAACGTTTTGTTTCAAACAATCAGTTAATTTTAAATCTATACAGGGTGTTTTCAAGTATACCTACGTTTGTAAAATAATAAATTGAGAAATTATCGATACAAAGTTAGGTGGTTGGTAGTTCAGCGTTTCAGTTGACCGCTTTTGTACGCAAAGCGTAGGTACTGAGGGGTCGTGAACTCGTGTCCCGACCATTTCCATTTTCACAACAGAAGGTTTGCTTTCTGTAAAATATGACCAAAGTATATTTTTGTATTCACTTTGGGTGATCCCAGATACATTAAAATAAAAACCTGGTTAATTAAAAGCAAAGGAAAATAAACTTTTTTTGTATAAGTAAGGATCCTACGAGGATTGATGGCTGTTAAATATTATAAAATTTCTAAAAATATACAATAAATCATGGTTTGTGACTAAATAAAAAAGAAAACTGGACAACTTAACGTTTTAATAAGATGGTTTACTTTCGTAAAAATGGGTAACGATCATGTAAATTCTAAAAAATGGACGATATGAAAACATTTTAAAATTAATTATGTGATTTATTGAATTTTTTCATTGTTGATTTTCAGGAAAAACGTTAAGATAACAGACGTAGAGACGGAGTGTAATAAAACCATTTTAATCTTATAAAAGGTCTTCATATTATGTAAATAACAAAATGCTTTCCGGGTATAAGAGAAAATCAATAAATGAATTTATTATTTTAACTGTGTATGTTTAGGACTTTAGATATTATTCAATGTTTTCAAATATAGGTAAGTACATGAATGATATAAAAAAGCATTTTAACAAAAAATATCCAAAATTTTCTTCCACTTACGAATTTATCACATCAAATGAAATCAAAGCAGGATTTATGTAATTGTATTTAAAGTATTTCTTATTTTAAGGATTTATTTATATAGATTTTATGTGCATTGCAGTAAGCAAGTATGTTATGAAACAATGCAGGTATGAAAAGTAAACAATTGGAGGTTAAGAGATTTTTTGACAATATTTGAATGTGTTAGTTATAAAACAACTAGAAACATTTTTTCCAAAGACATCACTAGTTTTCTAAAATGTGTAATTAAACGGAGATGTTACCACAAGTAAATGAGGAAATTAACCTTAAGTGGGTAATTTTTGTGGCTCACCCAAACCATACGGAAACCAGACGGAAAATGGCTTTCGGTATGTACTTACCTACCTATATGGTTATCTTTATAGAACTATTATAGAATCATTATACTCGCTGACTTCTGTAAGAAGATAACATACTTTGGAATTAATTAGGTAATAAGAAGGTAATTCTATTGGTCTGTTTACTATTTGGCATTTTTTTGTGTAAACATCTGTACCTACTAAAGAGGCATTTAATTTTATTTTTTTTGTGTTACATTACCTACTATTTATTCGAATATTCTAACCAACTATACCTATTATAAATTACGAAAAAAGGTTAATTTGAAATTATATGTTTTGGAATAGGTTCTCGGAAGTTTGAGAAAATTTGAAAGTGATTGGTATGTCAGAAAACAAAATGGGTCGTTAATTTTTGAATATTTAATAGCATTTCCATATTATGATCTTGATAAATAATGCCAATAATTAAATATGATTTCATTGCTACGCTGACTTTGGGTTTAATTTATGATGAAAAAATAATATGGAATAATTTCATGATTAAATTTTTTTTTACAAGTTTTTGTTGGCATCATCAAACGTTCACCTCATTTTGATCGCTGTCTAGCAGTAGGTAGGTACTCACGAGACTTTCTGCTTTTAAATTTTGAAACAACCCATCAGAAAATTTGGCAATTATTGGTACATAGAAAGAAAAAATAACAACTAATGACTCTAACAATTCATTACTAATGTTCGATTTTTAAATGGAACAAACCACTACGGGCTTACGACCGTCTTCTACTGTTATTTCGAAGGCTGGCTTAGTGTGATCACTTTACGTTAACAACGTTCGCCATTAGGTGGTAATGTTTGTCTCCGAAACTCCTAATCATGAGAATTCTCAACATGTTCAACATGTCGAAAAATCTCATGTATGCAACAAATAGATTGGTACATAGTCCTACGAAATATGCGATACTTAATCAGAAAAGTATAATAAGGACAATCAAACACCTACTGATCCTTTTTTTCTTTGCCTGTCTCAAAAACTGGTTTTGATACTATAGTCTAGACTTCTAAACTTCTATTTTCTTCAAGCCTCTTTTGGATAGAAATCGCTTAAAACAAGATTTAAAAGGTGCCTTAATCTGATAATCAAAGAATAAGTACACAAATCACATTTTACAAAAACCAGATATGGAAGGGGATCATTAATTTAATATTTTTGTTTCGTGTTTTTTCATTATTATTGATTTCACTCGCTAACAAAGCATATTATTTTCCAACGAAACAACAACAACAAAAAAAAAAAACGGTTTAACGCAGTGAGCAACATCAATAATGATTGCGGACGGGGGCCAAAATAATGTAGGATAATAGAATTTCGTAATTTTCGAAATTGGGGAATAAATTATTTGAAATGGGATTTTTATAATACTGTTTTTCTCACGCTATCTAAAGTTCATTAGACATTTTTATTATTTCGAGAGATAATAAATCTGAGGAGAATGTTCATTTTTTTCCATATTCTGGTGATTGAATACATAACGCTCCCTGATACGTTTTTTATCACAGTTTTGAAAAACATTGTCGGAAACAATTTCCAATATTGTCAAATTATTTTTTTCATACAATTTTGCAAGCTATGTGACATTCTTACAATATTGATCTTTTATATTTTTTATTCTAGGAGGCGATCATCATAACTTTAAGGTTCCATTAACTCGAATATTACCTACTTTTCAGTACTTCCATGAATAAGAGCTGTTGTGAATGACTATATACATACTGGAAAAAATATTACAAATTTTTATATTGAGTCAAACTATGGTGGATGTTGCTTTATTTTTTATTGGTTATAACTGCAATAGTAACATATATTTTTTTCGCCTTGATGATAGGTATTTTCTATTTTTCCCGCCAACATACATTTTATATTTCAACTAGTAAGCACCAAAGGTTTTAAAAAGACCAAAAATATGCCCAATGAATTCTGCAGAAACCGGACGAACCTGCAACTGGGGAGTAACTCTATAGACAGATAATGTTGACCACTTGACCAAGTATCTAGGAGTGCATGTAACACCAGATGGTATAGTAGCAAAAAAAGCTCTCTATAAGAATTAATTATAGCACAAGCCATCAGCTCCAGAAAAAGATTTGAAAGTCCAACAAACAAAATGTCGCCTTTTGAACGCATGTGTTATGCCGGTTCTGATAATATATGGCTGCGAGTCTTGGAATTTGACAAAGGAAACTTCTCAATTTTGAAAACAGATTCCTGCGACAATTTTTGGGAATCTTGCGGAATGATTTTGTAACCAATGACTCTGTCCGAGAAAAAACACTACAGCTCTTCGGTACTAGTCATCCTTAAACGCAGACTGAGTTGGCTCGGGCACGTCCTCCGTATGTACCCCGAAAGCTTAGGCCAAGCCAGCCTATTTTACAATCCGGGTGGCACAGTATAAACATTTTTCTGAGTAATTCTGTATATTAATACGTGAAGGAAAACTTGGTGACTATTTTTACGAAAATCGCGTGGACGGAGGAGTATGAAATATAGTTAACATAGAGAAGGAGTGGCGAATGCTTTTTTTTTATTTTAAAAAAAATGTAGATTAAATCAATAAAAAAAAATTTCAAACACTACTGTAATATTATGTTTTTGATACTAACACACATTTCCATAGACTACTTATAAAGAACATCAACTTTATAGAAACAAATGTAAAATGAAAAGCGCCACATAATGGGCGCGGAAAACTTTTTGAAGACGGTATAATATTCAAATGGAAGGTGGAGCTGGACGGGATAAAAATTAAGAATAGATCAATATTGTCTGTCTTTAATAATAATAAAAAAATTGTGCATACCTATCAACATGTCAAATTTGACGTATCCATGCCATTGTTTTTGAAAAAAAAATTTGAAATATCACTCGCTCATTCTTTGACAATAGAACCTTAATAATGTTAAAACTTATAATTTATGGTCGAATTTCGAGCACGTTATGGTCAACCTATGTTTAAAAGGCTTCTGTTTTTGTATTTGGATATTATTCTTGTGCAAATTCATCGAAAGTTTAAATAGCTGTTGAAGGGAAAGTGGATGATTAATTACTGATCAAGTCGTCGATAATTACAAAACAAGTGGTTGTTTTAAAATTTCAAAAGTTTAAATTAAAATAAATCGTTATAACTTTTTATACTTCGTGAACATTTCGATGAAGAATACAGTACCTAAAAACTCGAATTGATCGATCGATTTAAACTATTCATTACGGATTTATTAATATATCATCTTTATGTTGATACTGACCCCGTGCTATTTTAATGTACTCCCGGAAATGTTTCAGCAAGAACATTTCAAATCCTGCTGTCTCCAAATGTTACTGTCACCATATAGTTTTGATGCCGCATTGTGTACTAAATTAGCAGAAATAATAGTCACTCAAAATGTGATGATGAAAAATGCAGTTGTTTTATACTTAGCATACGAGTTTCGTTTTTCGATGTGATTAATAAAATTATTTCAAAGTAAAAATAAGTACACAACACGTGAGGCTAGCTGATCGAGAGGATTGAAGTTCCAATGCGCTAGAACAAAACATGCTAACACACTTGATCCTTGTCACAGAAAAACTGAAAGTAAGTTCATAATATTTCCAAATTCATTTCCAACTCCAGTTTACATAAAGCCATAAGGCTTTTTGGAAACTGTAATTTAATTTTATAACGCAGAATCAATTTCAAATTGCTCTGTAAAAATAATTGTTACATACCCCAAAGAAATTCCAATGATAAGTAGGTTAAATAACTGGAATCGAATTTGAAAAAAATATATTTCATTTTCATAGAAATAAAAAAAATAATTTAAGTCGTACATCGACAAAGTAATACCCATTATTGTTTATACAGATTTTTTTTCATCATCATGTTATTATACACATTAAAATTTTGATCCTTTTTTTATTTTAAGTTGTTTTCCATTTTATCAATTTTTACCTTTGTTTCATACTATTTTTTATTTAATTTAAATCACTCTTTTTATCAATTTCACTTTGCTATGTACACATTAAGTCTTTTCTTCTTTGAATTCTTCTTCTAGATTTTTCGATCTGTTTTGTTCAGTCAATACTTCTGCGGACACTTACTGCCAGCTGTCTTGCCACCTTTTGGGCGGTCTGCCTGCCAGTCTTCTGCCTTGTGGGATACCGTCACGTTAGCCGCCACCTTGGCTATGCGGTCGCTTCCCATTCTACTGACATGATCCCTCCAGTGTCTTCGCCTGCTTCTTCCCCATCTCACAACATTTTGTATATCCCTAATAGTGCTCTTTGAATTGATTTTGTAATTTTTCTTTGTCTAAGTTCTTAAATTATTATTTTTGCTAGGACCACTTTCCTTGGGTCCATAGTAATAGCTGAAGACCCCGAGAGATGGCGGTTATAATCTTTGGCATCGAGGAGTGAATGGATGTGCTGACCAACGACTCGAAGTAATTTTAATTAATATATATAATTTGTATAAAGGGTTTATTACCTCACTAGACGAGAGTCTGTGCTGAGGCAATACTACTTAATGTAAAAAGAAACCATGCACCCATCAACCATATATGAAATTTTCAACTTGCATTAGAAAATCGCAAATAAAAATTGCCTGAGTATGAGGATGCTTATACCATACCCTACAACTGACACCGAAAGGCTGTTATGAGAAATCATTGAAAAAATTAAGGAATGGACATTTCCTTGCGAAATGCCGGCATGACGATAAAAAAGGCAGATCGGTTCGTATTAAAATAAGCCGAGTGAAAGTTGTTCGTGAGAAAACAATGTTTTATAAATTTTCTCACAATTTATTTAAAATATATTTTCCCGGAAAACAAAACGAAAACAATAGTTGACAAGAAAGGACGAACCAGTAATTTGTAGGGAAGTCGGACAACATGATTCGTTTGGAAGGAAAGGAAATCCGATTCTTCTTGACAAAACAAAATAATAGAAACAGAGATGGCACATAGTTGCTTTTATTATTTTCCCATTGTACTCCGAGCGCTTTCTGTTTATTTCGAATTACATACTAGAAATGGCGAAAAGTTATAAAATACTTCAATGTTGCGCAAAAAATATGGTTTAAGTTTGAATAATGGGTGTACAAATTTCTACTCGTATTATTGGAGTTTCATTCATTCGTCGAGTAATCGTCTAATGGGTTGCTGAAAAGAAACACCAAACTACTGCATTGAAAAACGGGACTAAATGGATATTGAGCAAAAGTGGTATGAATGCTGGATGGCGTTGTCGGGTACTGTCGGCCTCTGGCGCAGCAGAACTGGAGGGTGGCAGCCAGTGACAGATCAGGATGGCGAAGCTTTTTGGAGGCAGCTAAGACCCACCACGGGTTGTAACGCTGAATATGATTATGATGGTATGAATGCACTTTTGGTCTTTAAAAAGAAACTGTTTATAAAAAAATATCGATGGATGATTGGCGTAGGACTTACTTGGAGCTTAGAATGTGACCAAAAATAAATTGCGTTTGATGAACAGGAGGGTATGGCTAAGGGTTCTGGAGGCCAAGACTCTCATTGAGCGAGGCTCTCATTGTAATGATGACGAATCTACTTTAAAGAGGAGTCAGACTATAAATAATCTAGTTCAAAAATATATAGGTATTTGACACTGCGAAAGAATTCAAAACAGCCGTGATGAGATCTGTTTCTAAAAATAATATGTAGAAAAGGCGTAGGTTTGCGGCCTATGGCTTTTTTATACTCCTGCAAAATGTTATTTATTTTCTTTTTTGCTGTCAACTGGATTCATACCTATATCCACATTTTTTGTTATTTAATCAGGGATCTTGGTAAGCGTCATGCATTACTCTGTCTCGCCACATGTCCCGCCCACTCTTATCTTCCTTCCATGTCGCTTTTTTTCTCCGGCGCCGGATTCCCTCATTTCTGATGTTATCTCGAAGACTGACATTTGTCTTTTCTTGGCTCGATGGACGCATTTTAATTTATGTTAAGTGTCTGATGGTGGAGTACGCAATATTCAATCCATTCGGCGCCACTCAATACGCGAATTAGTATTAATATAATATATATTATCTATTTAAGTAGGTATTCTTTGTCATAGTTAAGGATGAAATCCTAAATTTTAAAAGAATATTGAGTAGTTATATAAAATATATAATGAATAATATAAGCTAGCCGCATGTAGTTATATAACTTTTAATCGCTAGACTAAAGAGTTGTGCATCAAAAGGCTGCTGCATCTTATGCACATATTATTATACTATCGACATGATAATCGATCGAATAAAAAATAAATATCGTATTTAGGTTAAAAAATGGCCATAATATGTCGATCGATCAATCGATCATTTGTATTGCAGTGTATGGATGAGCGAATAAGATCGTCTTAATCGATTCGCGAATGTTAAGTGTGGCATTGTCATTAAATTAATATTCTTCTTAATTATCGTTTTTGTCTTTTTATTGAGGATATTGTAACCTGGGTCAATAAGACAGTTTAGGAACAATCGGGGTATCTTCAAGTGCCGCAAAAATTGCCAGGGAAAAATACCACAAAGAAGCAGACGTACTTATAGGTCGACAAACGCTGGAGGTATACCTGGTACTCGGCTTCCCATAATGATAACACAGCAAGCCTAATCAAAAAAATTTGAATCGATTTAACTGTGGCCAATTCAAGGTTACATACTATGCGCCTAGCTTTATGCTAACTTTTACCTGAATTTTTTTCTAATAAATGCATAATAAAACTTTGAAAATAAGTTCCTTTTTTATTTACATAGAATACTTTAGTAAAATTTTCTATAGAGATGCGACGGAAGAGAGTACTTGGAGAGTTCTACAATACGGAATAATCTCAACGTTTATATTCCCAACACCTCTAGAAGCAGCAGACGGCGAAGAGGTGTTCTGCTTTCCATTTTTATTAGAAATTTCGATACCGTTCACCCTTGGTACTTTCAGATTAAGTTTTAATTGGAATAGTTCCGGCCAACCTTTAAATCTCTGAATTCATTCCAACTGGCATGTCCTTAAACGAAAAAGCAGAAAGCAAAGAATTCGCTCGTATAATACTCTTACCATCATCAAGGGGACATTTTCAGCTATTTTAAATACAGACGAAATCCAATAAAACTTTACATTATTTTATTCGAATTTCTGATTTCCGTTATCAATTCCACACATAATCCTTTATTATAACTTGTTAGTTCGGACGTTACTCGTTAATTAAAATTTTATGACAAAAGCAATTCAACTACTATATTTTATCAAGTCGACAGCTGTTGTTATGACAATAAAAATATGTATCCGCGGAAAATAGTGATGAAAAATAAATATGTAGGTAATACCGTCTGTGAAAAATTATACCTTTTTTTTACCTGACAACCATTTTTGTTACAATTTGTTACTCTGAAGCGCATTTTATTAATTGAAAACGCGAAGTGAACATAAATCTAATTTTGAAAATAAATTGTCGTTTGATACAAACTGTCAGTTGTTGCGTTGAAAGAATTCGGATGGAAAATATGTGGTAGACCTACTGTATAAAACATTATATGCATTGGTCGGAATGACATCGGTTAAATGTCATTTTTATCATTTTTTTAAATTCGAAATCAATAGTCGTAGTAAAATCACAGGACACAGTTTGTCGGGAAAGCTAGTTAACTATGAAAACATATTTCAATCGTACATGAAGGGCAATAGTCTTTATTTCTGGAGACCAAGAATAGAGGAACATAATAATCTTCAAGTTTATAAAAAAATCTTTTTGTGGACGCACAATTAAATTTTGAGAAAGAATTCTAAAGAAATTTTAATGTAGCTTACTGTGAAATAGTCAAAGCGTGTATTTGTGTTCTCTTTGAGTTAGCACAGATTCATTTGAAAAAGAAAACAATGTACACCAAGGTGATGTTAAATACAGAGGCGGCCCGTTCATATGTGCATAATGTGCACTGCTCCCCCAGAAACAAATAATCAATTGAGTTAAACTTATAAAATAATATATAATCATTAACATATTTCTAAAACAACATCCATCATTTCATTCGCATTCAAAGTTTGAATTTCAAACCCAGGCGGGAACAACGTGAGAATATGCGCGCGCAGACATTCCACCTCGCTTACGAAGGACCGCCTCTTTGTGTGTATTTTTTAAAATGCCCGTGGATTTGGTAGATTTTGTATGAAAATTTCTAAAACGCCGCGAACGGTGGAGTGAGTGAAATGGATTACCCTAGGAGCGGCAATTTGGTGCGCGGGTGTGAGAGGGAAAAACCTACGATTTGTGCATTACCCAAAGTTCTTGAGACTTCTACTTGCTTCTACCGTTGATTTCGGCCGATATTTCATTTTGAATGTGCAAAAAGATGTTTGTTAGTTATTTTGTTAGGATAATTATTATGATACGCGCATGCAATATTGGTTCATTAAACTGTATTAATGATATTATATACAAAACAGTCGAGTTTAATTTGAAAGGCCTGTATTAAGAAATTACTTAGTCTTGAAAAAAAAGTCGTAAAGAAAATTATCAAATTGTACATCTTCAGGCTAGTTGTTAATTATCCATTGAGCTAACATCATCGAGTCTGAAAGTTGAGGACACTTTCGATCATTTTTATCGTTTGGTGTCTATGTTACGGAAAAGAAAGTAAAATAAAGAGCCGCCTCTGGTTGAATATGATAGTTTATGTGTTCTTTTTGACCATTTTTTCACACTTCATGAACATTGAAACAATATAATTTATTCCATATGTTGTTCAATACAAAGAAGTAATAGAATTGATTGTAAAAACTTTTATATAAGTTTGTTAAAAAATACATGATTAAGTTAAACAATAAATTATTATAATGTAATGCGTTATTTTCATGTTTGAATAATAACGACGTTGGAAATAAAATGAGCATTAAAACGGTCGAGGTAACGTAAAAAATCTATTGTTTTTATTCGATGTAAGAATATAGAAATATTTCACGGAAAATGAGGCTTAGGTACCTATTTATAGGTGGTGTGTATGTATACGGACATTGCTTCAATATTGCGGTTAGAGAATCGTTAGACAAAGTTTGTCTGCTTACATGGATATTAAATATGATTTATGGAAGTAATTTCTATCTTATCCCTTGGTTAGATATTTATTCAACCTAAACCTCTGTAGTTTTGTGTTATTTCACAGTCCGCGATATGTACTGCAGATAGGAGGTTGATCCAAATTAATAGAGTTTCCCAGGATAAATTGAAGAAGAATCCACAATGAGGATTATTCTGACTTCTAAATTGATTATCCGGAATTATTATTAAAAATTTTATGCGGTTATAATTTGAGTGATAAATTTGTGGATATTAGTAGAGGGTCTATCTGTTTTTAGGAAACCCATGACATACCCAATTATATTTTACTCAAATGTATGAGAGTTTCGTAAAACGGGAAAGCATTTACAAATTTTTACAAACAACGCGTCGAATTCGATGACCTTTTACTTATAGTCACATTTTGATGATCTTTGAATTCAAGCTTTAAGTCTTTTTCTTGTTATGTCGTTTTTTTTTATAACTATATACACTTCCTGATACGTATCGGTATGGAAAGTGGCGCCTTTAACAACCTGACCAGGATTTGGAAAGCGTCGGCGTTTAGTGTTGAGACGAAATGTAAACTGTTTGATACGTGTGTGTTGCCATTCTCCTGTATGGGTGTGAGTCCTGGCACTTGACCAAAGCCTAGGCACAAAAAATCTCTGCATTTCAAATGAAATGCTCCAGGAAAATTTTGGGTATAAGATGGTACCACCACATCACGAACGACGCTATTCGCTGGCGCACTCAGAGAGGGCCCGTCACCTCTACCATTGTGAAGAGGAGATGGAATTGACTGGGGCATACAAGGATGCCGATTGACAATTGGCCGATTGTATTTGCGATTGATCGAAGAAAGAGTAAATAAAAGGTGGTTCACGATTCGCCTAAAAGCCGCAAAATGGCTCCTTGGCAAAAAAATCTCAGATTATGGTTAGGCTTATTAAAGGATACAGATGAATGGTTCGAAAAATTGAATGATCGTGTTCAACTTATAATTCTTGGAGCGGCAACATAAGAATACCTTAATTACCATATTTTGTCATCAGAATCATTTTCCACAATTCCTTTTTGGAGGATTATTATGAAAAGGATTCCTCAACTTTTGATTATTTGAGCGAAGAATCTTTTTTATTTAATTTATTTATAGACCTCCACCCGGGCTCGAGTGATTTTGTGAAGAACCTTATTTTGAGTAAAAATTAGTATCGGGAAATTTTTGGGTAGGTACCAAATAATTTCTTCAGTAAAAATAATTTATGTATCTACGAGTATGTCATTTAGTTCCTTAGTTTGTATTACCACGGTGTAGAGTTTGGACATAAATCACTTTGTATGTTTTAAAAAAATTTTCATCTTTAACAAAAAAGTTCAGTGTTTGAACACGAAACAAAAGGTAAACTTTGTGATAGAATAATATGACTCATACCTACCCCTTTTTGATATTTTTTTATCAGTTTATTTTAAATTGTTAATTATCCCTCGTTTTTGAAGAAAAATCAATTTTTCTCTCTAGAACAAAAGATTTTAAATATTATTAATAAAATAAAATAACGTTTACCTAATTATTAATTAAAATTTTACTTACGTAGAAAAAAGCAAATAATATACATAGATTATTTGAAAAGGGAAATTTTATTAGTTTTTTTATGAGTTAGAAAAAAACCCATAGGCATAAAAAAATCAAGATTGAAAAGAATTTGGTACTAATAAATTATTATTATTATTTTTCAGGTGTTCCAATGAATTGATCAACAACCGATATACTTAAAGGTAAGCATTAGAGATCTTTAGTTTTAATGATTAATAAGACAAGCCTTGTTCCCAATACAACATTGTTTTAGTCGAGTAGCGAGTAATTAAGTTACTAAACGGTCAAATACTTCGTTGAGAAGATAAATTGAATCGTACGCTTTTTTGGTGAACCTTGCTCAGCGTTGTCGACCTTTTACGTCGTAGCCAAAGTGTCGTTTCACATTCCACATACTTAACCTAATGATAAACCTTAGGAAACTCCTTTCATTTTAAGTTACTAAAATATCCTCTACTTGACTTTTATGGGAACCAGATTTTTGTTAACTTGCGCATTGAAACTACCGACTAAAAACGCTAACGGGTTTCGCTATTTTAGAATGTCCTACATTACACTATATTAGGTATTGGGTTATGATTCTGACTCTCTTTCTTTATAATATTGATTGCTTTTACGACATTAGAAAAAAATAATGAAGGCTAGTTTTTGTGCGAGAGACTTGTTGGTTTATTTCTTTATCTTTATTTGTCTATATTATTATTCTAGGATATCTTTAACGGATACATGGAAAAACCCTTTCCTTATACTTACATACCCGCACTTACTACTTTAAATATTAAAAGCAAAACCTTTCGTTTATAAAAACAATAAAATTCAAAGTACATAATAATATTCTCAAAAATACTAATTGCGTGCTGTGCAATATCATATTGGTATTTTTTTTATAAAATTATAGGTAGGTAGGTCTCTTAAAAACATTTTACTTACAAATCAATATTTTAGTCATGCAATAAAGCCAACATAATTTAAACACACAACAAGTTTGATATATATATATATATATATATATATATATATATATATATATATATATATATATACATCACGCTATCTTTACGGCCTCCTTTCAAAGATCCTTATTACGGCGTCCAGTGAAATTCCGTAGGTCTTACTAACCTTACGGCGCATTTTCATATTACTATCTTTGTGACTTCCAGCCCGTATATAAATTTTCAGTTTACTGACTTTAGAAAGTCCTACACTGTTGCCAAACTTTACTCGATAGTAATACCTACCTAATTATATCAACACGTTATGCCAAGGAATACATACCAAGAATACGTAGCATTCTTTATACATCTACATACCTATTATTGTGTTGTTATAATTTTACTATGGTATTAGGTGAATTTGTAGTTTTTTTTTTGTATTATTGGAGACTTATTTCGTTGTTGTTTTTGTCTCCAAATCTTTTGAATAAATTTTGATTGATTTCTAGACTACTTATGAACCTGAAACATTTAGAGAGACAGAAAATATGTAAATCATTTGAGTGGATCCAAGGGTTGTGTGTGGTCAAAAGATTTTTATATAACTTTATAAAATTAATAAAATAAATAAATAAATAAATATTTGGTATCATATGAATGGGCGTCGGAAAAACAATTCAGGTCTGAAGTCAAATTTTCTCCAGCTCCAGCCATTGGGAGACAACGAGCAATCGAGAGAATCCAGTCATCGCATTCAGTTGTGTTTGGTTTCTGGTGAGTGCTTCACGAGAAGAACTCATATATTTTCTCAAATTTTGAATCGATCAAGTGTTGGTGTGTGACGCCATTTGCGCGAGGGTATCCAACTACTCGGGTAGGGCGTGTTTGGTATCATTTGAAAGAACGAGAATAACAAATTTATTTAAATATTTATTTAAGTATAATAAATATAAAAAAGTATCTTACAGGTAAAATAAATATGTATACCAAAATGCGATATTTTAAAATAAACTACCTACCCAATAATATAATCAAGATCAAGTTGAAAAAGTTAACACAATATAGTTTTTTAAAGGAACATTAAATTCCGTATAACGAAAAAGGAATGAATTTTCTGGACTATTATAGACTCTGGACTATTAAGAACATATAAAAAGAAGATAAGAATCAAATAATAGTACCTACTAATATTATCAAGATCAAGTTGAAAAAGTTAACACAATATAGTTTTTTAAAGGAACATTAAATTCCGTATAACGAAAAAGGAATGAATTTTCTGGACTATTATAATTTAAGAACATATAAAAAGAAGATAAGAATCAAATAATAGTACCTACTAATATTATCAAGATCAAGTTATAAAAGTTAACACAATATAGTTTTTTAAAGGAACATTAAATTCCGTATAACGAAAAAGGAATGAATTTTCTGGACTATTATAATTTAAGAACATATAAAAAAAAGATAAGAATCAAATAATAGTACCTACTAATATTATCAAGATCAAGTTGAAAAAGTTAACACAATATAGTTTTTTAAAGGAACATTAAATTCCGTATAACGAAAAAGGAATGAATTTTCTGGACTATTATAATTTAAGAACATATAAAAAGAAGATAAGAATCAAATAATAGTACCTACTAATATTATCAAGATCAAGTTGAAAAAGTTAACACAATATAGTTTTTTAAAGGAACATTAAATTCCGTATAACGAAAAAGGAATGAATTTTCTGGACTATTATAATTTAAGAACATATAAAAAGAAGATAAGAATCAAATAATAGTACCTACTAATATTATCAAGATCAAGTTATAAAAGTTAACACAATATAGTTTTTTAAAGGAACATTAAATTCCGTATAACGAAAAAGGAATGAATTTTCTGGACTATTATAATTTAAGAACATATAAAAAGAAGATAAGAATCAAATAATAGTACCTACTAATATTATCAAGATCAAGTTGAAAAAGTTAACACAATATAGTTTTTTAAAGGAACATTAAATTCCATATAACGAAAAAGGAATGAATTTTCTGGACTATTATAATTTAAGAACATATAAAAAGAAGATAAGAATCAAATAATAGTACCTACTAATATTATCAAGATCAAGTTATAAAAGTTAACACAATATAGTTTTTTAAAGGAACATTAAATTCCGCATAACGAAAAAGGAATGAATTTTCTGGACTATTATAATTTAAGAACATATAAAAAGAAGATAAGAATCAAATAATAGTACCTACTAATATTATCAAGATCAAGTTGAAAAAGTTAACACAATATAGTTTTTTAAAGGAACATTAAATTCCGTATAACGAAAAAGGAATGAATTTTCTGGACTATTATAATTTAAGAACATATAAAAAGAAGATAAGAATCAAATAATAGTACCTACTAATATTATCAAGATCAAGTTATAAAAGTTAACACAATATAGTTTTTTAAAGGAACATTAAATTCCGTATAACGAAAAAGGAATGAATTTTCTGGACTATTATAATTTAAGAACATATAAAAAGAAGATAAGAATCAAATAATAGTACCTACTAATATTATCAAGATCAAGTTATATAAATTAATACATATTTTTTAAAGGAACATAAAATCCCATATAGCAAATAAGGAATGAATTTTCTGGACTATTATAAATTAACACGTATTTTTTTAATCCAAATCCAATCCAAACTCCCTTTAGACCCCACTTAGGGGCATAGGGAGGCAACAAGAGCTCTCCATTGCGCTCGATCTTGCGCAACGGTGATGACCTCCTCCCACACCATGTCCATGTCCCTCAGCTCTGCTTCGAAGGAGCGGAACACAGTATGAGAGGGTCTTCCTCGTCTTCGGGACCCTGATGGGAGGAAGAACAGCGCTCTCCTCGGCCAACTGTCATTCGGCATCCTTAACACATGTCCCAGCCAAGTCCATCTCCTCCCCACAATGGTGGAGGTGATGGGCTCACGCTGGGTGCGCCGGCGTATAGCGTCGTTCGTGATGCGGTGGTACCATCTTACGCCCAGAATTCTCCTTAGGCACTTCATCTCAAAGGCTGAGACTTTTTGTGCCTGGGCCTTGGTCAGGTGCCAGGACTCACACCCATAAAGGAGAATGGGCAACACACACGCATCAAACAGTTTACATTTCGTCTCAACGCTAAACGCCGACGCTTTCCATATCTTGGTCATGTTGTTGAAGGCGCCACTTGCCATACCGATACGAATCGGGAGCTCAGCCCCGAGGTCACCAGCGGTGGTAATGGTTGCTCCCAGGTACTTAAATTTATCCACCCGGGAGACCTGGTGACCATCGATGGTTATCGGGGCAGGCATTATTCGCCATGAGCTCCGTCTTACTGGCATTGACTCGAAGGCCGAGGCGCGCCGTTTCGTTGCAGAGTCTTGAAACACTGCGCTGTAATTCCTCCACTGTCGTACTGAACAACGCTAGGTCGTCCGCGTACTCCAGATCGCACAGTTCGCCCATTAGACCATCTCTCTGTGTTATCGGTATACTTATTTTTTTAAAGGAACATAAAATTAGTTATAGCGAATAAGGATTGAGTGAATGAATTTTCTGGGCTATTACAATATGAATTCTTATCGTTTTGTCATTTTCAAAAGATCAATTTAAACACTGACTGACTTCTTTTGTTTATTTGAATAAATATTCTGGATAAAAACTTTAATTTTCAACCAATCCTTATTCTCCAGAACTTCGGGATGTCTTCTCTTCAGTTCGTCACATTCTCGCTTTTTAGGTGGGATCTTATTACGAATATTATTCGCAAAGAAGACTTTTACGATTTTTTTCTGTTCCTCTGTCCACGGGACCATTGACGTTTTTTCTTATTTTGGCTACACTTGGTTTTTGGATTTTTTCCAATGTCTTCGATATCATCAAACTTTACATTTTCTATTACTTCTAAATCTGTATTGGCTTCGACGGCCTCAACAAGTTCTGATTCACCAATTTCTGGATTATTTAGAAAATTTTCTTCCAAATCAATTTCAATGCTATCTAGGTCTTTCCCCTTGTGCTCTCCAGCCTTACCGCTTTCGAGCAATAGAAGTAACTTTGAAATTTTAACATAAACATGCAACGATAATAACATAACGATAATAAATGATTACGTAAAATTTTTAGATCTCCAGCCAAGGGAACGATGGTAATTTTGTTCCATTTTTTCATGTTAAGATCGTTAGACGCTTGGCTGCTGATTTCGAATTGCCACTGTGACTCTATCATTCTTATGAATGTTTTTAATTCTGCCTCATTTTCTGCAGATGTTACAGTGTTAGCTATTGTTTTTCTCTTTAATACGATAATAATGGCCAAGTCGGCACATTGCTTAAGTGTTGTTCCCCTATTCAAGGCAATAGTTGGTGATTCGTATCTATCAACTTTTTCATCATACTTCGCGACGTTTTTCGTCGCTTGTAGGATAGTATCGAAATACTGAGGTCGCAAAACGTCGTACTAATCGGATACTTTTGGTTCGATAAGTAAGTACATTTATTATAATATAATATATTCTTCTTCTTCTTCTTCAGCTCATCGCCGTCCACTCCTGGACGAAAGCCTCCTCCATGTTCCTCCATGTCGATCTCTCCTGCGCAGTCTGCATCCATAGCACCCCAGCGTGTCGCTCCAGGTCATCCCTCCATCTCATCTGTGGTCTTCCTACACTTCTTCTCGTGTCTCTCGGTCTCCAATTCAGCAGTATTTTGGTCCATCTTTCGTCAGTAGCTCTAGCAACATGTCCTGCCCATTTCCATTTTAGAGTCATCACCCGGTGGATCACGTCTGTGACTCTAGTTTTATCCCTCACCGTTTCGTTCCTGAAATATAATATATTATATTTAAATAATATTGAGCAAATTATAACTATATTATATCATATCCTAGTAATACAAATAGATATTTATAAACAAAATAATTATAACATATTATTTTTAATTGTTTTATCTCAAATAATATTAATGCGCAGTAAATTAATCAAGTATCACCTCAGCACGGGCTCTTGCCTAGTGGGGTGATAAATTCCAATAATTTTATTCTCATTCTCATGTAATTCATATTTATTTGTATTATTTTTTGGAAATAAAATTAAATAAAAAAAAAAAAAATTATATCTGTAAATTAGAAAAATAATTACTTACATATTCCCTGGAAAAGATACTCATTATTATTTTCTGCGCTTTACGGCGAGCAGCGGAGCACACCAGATTCCAGAACAAGCAAATAAACTGACAGAACTGCGAACCTAACCGACTCACAGTTAAAAACTCCGCACGCTCGTAGATTTTAGCGATGTTGCAAAATCTTTGGACGCCGCTAAAATAGCGGATTAAAAAAAATATTCAAAAAGGACGCCCATCAATCCGTGTAGTGAAAAAAAATATACACAATCTGTATATCGCACGGTACCCCTTCAGAAAAATGTTCAAAGCTTAACTATACGCAAAACGTATAATTTTCGCGCTAAGACCGTCCTTGGGCGTCTCTCTAAAATTAAAAAATTTGACGTCACCATGGTTGGTAGAGTTCATTTAACATTGATGCCATTGAAGCGTCCGCATACGGACGCTGTAATTTTCATGACGCCCTAATGATAGCAAATAGACAATGTATGGACGCCCTATGGTAAGTGGGATATATATATATATATATATATATATATATATATATATATATATATATATATATATATATATATATATATATATATTTATATAATGAATCTGTGCTCACTCAAAGTGAACACAAATACACTCCTTGACTCTTTCACAGTAAGCTACTGAAAGCTTGTGTCGTGAAAGAGGAAGATGGTCGGCACCTGGGATCGAACCACGACGTCCGCAGTACGAAAGCCGGCGTTGTAACCGCTGGGTCACCAACCACTTACAATTGACTATAATCCGACTATACAATTGACACTACTTCTATAAAACCAATCAAAGACTTCTTTAATATAAAAAAATATACGTTTTTATAAATAGTAAGTCTCAAAAAAA
The DNA here is from genome assembly GCA_963576905.1 of Mystacides longicornis. Lineage (NCBI taxonomy): Eukaryota > Metazoa > Arthropoda > Insecta > Trichoptera > Leptoceridae > Mystacides > Mystacides longicornis. The sequence continues at coordinate 23,180,285 of OY756424.1, forward strand.
TGTTTCCCCGAAAATCTCAAAAAAAAAAAAATTGAATCAGTCAATTTGTTGCTAGGAAAAAGCAATTTTAACATCTATATGTACTAAAATATGATTGATTTATCTGAATAAATCATACGCTAATCTCTTTTAAGTACCTATTTAAGTAAAACTTTTCATATTGTCTTCTTTTTGTTCAAAGGCATGCTGGTTTATGCGTAGGTATAACAACATATTGTCATGAATCATGTTTTTTTTTTCTAAAAAAAAAAGTTCATTTTACACACAAAACGGGCGAAGGTCTTTGGATTGAGAAGAAAGGAGCGTAATGGAGCTCTTTTTGCTTACAATGAGTATCAATTGAATAGCGGTATTCGAACACTACTTAAGATGGATCATGAATGTAATGGTTTTCTAGAAAAGCGGACCCGCAATTTGACGGCCGTAATACGATACGATTTGATAAGTGTTTTGAATTCAATCTTTTAACAGATGAGTTTATGTGTTCTATTTCACTGGGCTTCTTTTTTACTGCGGTACTCAAGCTACGCTTAATGACACTACAAATATAGCTCACAAAGTGATAGCACTTTCGAAATTTAAATGCCGGAGTGAAAGAGATGAACATAAAATAGGCTTAGTTGGACCTAATGTACCTACCTAGTTATGTAAAATAAAGGATTATTCATGTGGATGCACACCGTAGAGACTGCCCCACTTCTTGAAGTGTACGAGTTAATTGAGGGGATCCGTTAAATCACCTTTGTGCTATCGATACGAACCGTATTATTATTATTCTGACCCGGTGTTTGCTGTTAAATTATCTCGTGGGAAATCATCGTTATACTAGTCTCCTCAGCGGCGGAGACGCAATAATTTCTGATGCCGACGTAACCACCTTCTCACCGTCGCGACGGACGGAAGCGATCATGCGGAAAAAAAATCTCCATAACAATAATAATAGAGCCCAATACAAGCAATACCTACCGTTTTTTTTATAGCATCATCGTTTAAGAAGAGACTGGGTCGACAGTACTAATACTTGAAATGTGTCATCTGGGAAAATTACTAATCATTGATACAATATGGTATTCCCTGGGGTTAAAACCTTCATTTTTTTCTAACAATATGAGAAAAATATCTTTTTGAATGTGTTTAAATGTTTTTTTTTTTTTTTACCCCTCACGCCGTGTCCCGTAAGGGGTAAACAGAGAGAACGGACCTCCACTCTTTTCTATCCAAGCATACTTCTTTCGCTTCTTCCACCGACATATCATTTCTCATACAGCTTCTCCTATTTCTCTTACTTCTTACCTGGCCTTCCTTGAGGACGGAATCGATGTGTTCGATCCACGTCATTCTCGGTCGCCCATGCTTTCTTACACCTTTCCTTTCAGCCTTATGAATTATCTTTGTCATTCTGTTTGCATCCATTCTTTCCATATGCCCAAACCATCTCAACTTATTAACTTTCATCTTTGTCACAACACTTACTTCCATACCACATTATTTCCTAATATTTTCATTCCTTTCCATATCCCATAAAGTTTTTCCACATATTCTTCGTAGAGATTTCATCTCTACTGCATTTATACTACATTCTTCTTTTTTCGTCCATGTCCACGTTTCACAACCACACATCATCGATGGTAGCAGGATTGCGTTATGCACTAGTTTCTTTGCTTGTAGTGAGACGTTGTTGTTTCTCATTATAGGTCTTAGTGCACCGCCCACCCTGCAACCAGCAACTTTCCTACGTTCGATTTCTTTTTCATACTTTCCATCACGACTAAACATGCTTCCTAAATACACATACTCATTCACTTGCTCAAGACATTCATTTTCTACGGTTACTTTGCAATTCGTTCTTGATTCATCCCTTTCAAACACCAAAGCCTTTGTTTTGCTTTCATTCATTTTAAGACCATTCTTTGCACAATTTTCAAACACACTTGACACAAGTTCTTGCAAATCATTTTCACACTCAGCCATAAGTACTAAATCATCTGCATACATTAGCGCACATACCTTTATTCCATTTAATTCAACCCCTATATTTATATCTTTTAACCCACTGACGCAGAAATCAAAGAACAAATTGAACAACTAGGGTGACATGACGCACCCTTGCTTTTCACCTTTCGTCAGATTTAAATGTTTCAAACCTACACATTTTGTTTTATGTAGGTGCCTTATTTATCCAAAAAAATATGACAAACAGTACATAATATAAAATTTAATGTTGGATTGGATGAAGGTTGTATACTTACCTACGTGTTAGGTAGCCTGGCGGTTCAGTTACTGACTTTCGTGCTATAGGTTAAAGTTCTATCCCTGGAGACGACCATCTTCCTCTATCACAAAACGAAATTTGTTTTCTGTGAGGATATCAACGGGTATGTGTGTGTATTTTGGATAAACCTGTTTCAATTTTACGACGAACTCATAATATACTTAAATAAAGCATTAAATTTATATTTATCCATTTATGGTTCAGCAAGTAAAAAAACTGCAGTCTTCAGAATACCATTATCTCCGAAAAATTTTATGTTACATCTATCGCGTCAATCGTGTCAAATGACAAATATCCGACATTTTCGTTTTAATAACGCAGTGTTGTTATTAGAGCACTGGAGATTCTACGTTTTTGTTTCTTTATTTCAGTTTTTTGTTGATGTCTCTAATAAATAAACACATAGGTATATAAATACCCAACCATAGCAGTACACGACGGGCAAAATAATTGACGCTATTATTATAATAATTATTGTTAAGGCTTTGTTAAGAACTTCATTCTGTTTCCTGGTGTTGTAACCGATGTAGCAACGATCACCTATAAAACTATTTCCTTGTCATACCCTAAGGAATAATTATTGTTATAAGCAGGGTTGTATTATTGTGCTCATATTCTTGGGAAGTTGAAAGGGGTTTTGAGTTAGTACTTTCATTCAGGCACATAATATTAGGTATACTCGTATAGAAACATATTGTATCACATCAATTTCCCTTGTTTTAAAACTGCACCACACGTTGAACATAATATTATTATTACCTATATTATTGCTCAAAGCATTGTGGAATCATTTTCTAAATCTACGAATTTTATTGTATCTATTGTAGATGGCTAGTAATGGAATGAAATTCTCAAACTCAATAGGTAATGTTATTTCTCCTATCTCCGACATTATGTGTTTGAAAATGATCTGTTTCTAAAACTTTTATAATTGATTATTTTAGGTATGATGAATGTGATCGTGATTCGTAGAATACCTACTTTGCGCGTTGTAACTTAGTTAAAAGAAAGAGAAATGGATTATAAGCGATGAAAATACGCACTAAATTATGAATTCTTTTTGTTTTAAGGATGTTAAACTAAAAAGTATATTATCAGCCTTTTGAACATACATGAATTAAATAAACAGCCACTAGACCGTACTTTATTATATAATTTCCGTGTCCCCAATCATTATAAACGAGTCAAATCGCATAATTGTATAATTTTATTACACATCAAAATGGAATCTAACGAACGCTAGATCTAATTTTGGATAAAAAAGTTAAATAGTTGTGTACATAATAAAATAAATTGACTAGAGAGAATGTAAATTGAAACTTCATTGGAGCATCTGTCCATTGTTTTGATGTTCCATGCTTATTTGGCGTTGCCTATGGCCATTTATGCCATCGAAAAAATATGTTAGGTAATAATAATTTATTATTGTTTGAGATTGAGAGTAGTTTTCTCATGCATTTCGTTTATAGTTGAAATCCAAGCTCCCTTTACACCCCACCTAGGGGCATAGGGAGGCAACAAGAGCTCTCCATTCCGTTCGATATTGCGCAATGTTTATGACCTCTTCCCATACCATGTCCAGATTCCTCAGCTCTGCGTCGAAGGAGCGGTATGATAGGGTCCTCCCTCGCCTTCGCGACCTGATGGAAGGAAGAACAGCGCTCTTCTCGGCCAACTGTCATTCGGCATCCTCAACATATTATAATATAGTTGAAATATTTGATATTAACTCCTAAAATCTTGCTGCTTAACCTGAGCTTAAGAATTTTTTTGGTCAATGGTCGAATGACTTATAGACTTATAGACTTATGAGAGCATTCAATATTTTAACAATAGACCTCAAGCTGTGAAGGTGTTGTCTTTATTTAACCTCAAGGCCTAGATGTAATGTTTTTTTATCCGATTTAGGTGGTTCGTCAATAATGGTCGTTTTCTAAGCATCCAATAAGGTCAAATGCTGCAACACTGCAACCGAATGCAGATGGGAAAAAAACAGTCAAATACATCGAAGTGTGTGTGAGTATGAAATATATAGTTATGCATAATTTTAAAAAAATCATTCGCCACCCCTCCTCTATATTATAAACTATAAGTGTGCGAAATTTCATGATCCTGGGTCCGCGCAATTTCTGTAAAAATGGTTACAGAGTTTTTCCTTCACGTATATTGATACATAGGTAGGTATTAATTTTTTAAATTTTTATTCAAACAAACTTACAGTCATTAAATAAAATATTACAAAGTTCATTGAATATGAATAATAGACCATTTCAGGTATAAAGAATTATAACGAAATGTACCGTTTCAAAAATATAGATGCGAAAGAACTTATTTAGTTATGACGTAGTTTAATATCCGACAGGTTTCGAGAAACGAGCTTCCACGAATTAACTTATTTACCAAATTATTCTGAAATATCAAGCTGGCTTTGAATCAAAATTTAATAAAAATAGCTTAATAAAATAATGTCTCCTTTACTGAGAAATAAATAAGAGTATTTAACCCCTGTGTTACGTCTAATAAGTATTACAAATTAGTTTCATACACACAAACTGTTAGGGGTTTTCAATTTAATAATGCAGATGTGAGCCAACAGGAAAATCAGATCCAAGTAATAATACTATTAGCGAAATGTTAACAAATAAGTTTTCCATAAATTTTAATAAATTTAATGTTCATAGCGCAGTAGTTAGCGAGTCGGATTATATTATGGTAATTTATTTTAACATGGAAATCTCATAGAGAGAGAAAGGGAAGAGGAAAAGGTAGGAATGGGATGGAAAATTAGTAAATAATTTTGCTACCTTTTTATGTAATCGGTTGCTGTGACCTTTAGTTTATTAACATACCTATATATAATTTAAATTTAAAATAAATAAAGAATTTATGAAAATAGACAACTATATTATGATCAAAAAACATTCACGAGGGCTGTCCGTAAAATATTTTTTCCCGTTTCCCAAGGGCGCATGGATTACTGTTACGTGCGATCTGCGTTAGGGTCCAAAGAAATGTTATGCGCAATATAAGAGCATTTAACGCCTCTTAGCCACTGTGTATTTCAACAAGACTCTTGACATACAAGCGGTGGTCAGTAACTAACGGAGGGTCCTTAATACCAGGCTACCTCAGGATAACTTTTTGCCTTACCCCTACATGTAGTGATCTGAAGGAGCGGACTTTAATTTCCCTTGTTACGCTTATGGAGAATATCTTTGTAGAGCCGACGGGATGTAGTGCACATAATGGGTACTTCCGCATCAGTGTTCAAAGGAGACTTAAGGACACAACATGACCTTAAGTTTTGATAAATACCTATTTTTGTGGAACTGGAAAAATGGAAATTCTGTTGGAACCTACATATCTTTCGAAGGCTTTAAAGAACATTAACAAGAGATCTTGCAGGGGGCAGGAGCCGGAAAGAGGCACTACTACTCTGCAAGAGGCCCCTGGAGATGAGGCACAATAAGAGGCAGCGTTTAATGAATGACTTGAAGGATAACACAATATATCTAATTTGGTTGCGGTGACACAAGAGACATAATATGGTCCCTAGTCCTTCTTAAAAAAAAAACTCCCTGCAATGCTCCGTGTCAGCTTGGCAGACGTAATAAATAGAGCTCCTGATCGTATTGTCAGCCAGGTCCGAGATTCGATTTTTGTGTGTCGAACGCCATTCGATGACTGAAATTCGTGTGTCGAACGCCATTCGATGACTAAATGAATAATTCCTATTTAATGTCCATTTTTTTCTAATAGTATTATCCGCATTCACAATGCCAAGTTAAAAATGTTATTTTTATAATTAGATTCCTTTACGAAGTATCCTTTTTTTATTCTGATAATAATTACCTAATATTCGCCTTTGAAATGGAAAATATCCCCAAGCGTCGATAGGCAGATAAAAATAATAAAAATAACGACAACTTAACATTATTATCCGATGTAACTATTTGGAGCTGGTTATATAAGGACCTAAGGAAGACAAACACGCCCCTATTATCATCATAATGTAATTAAATGGAAAAGTTCCTCTTAGAATTAACGCGTTAAATAACGATAATTAATACTAACTGCTAGAGCAGTTACCGCCGGCTAACCTTTGTGAATAGCTTTAATCTAGAGGATTATTATTTTTACCTTTTTAACGGCGATAAACAAAGTTTTGTCCTGTGTAAAGGACTCGTTTAATCTCCATCCTATTTATTTCATATTTTATTCAACGCCCTTTAGATTTTTTTTAATAAGGGAAAAAAACTAACGGTTGTAATAATTATAGAAGTATTGTTACGTTTGAAATAATTGACTTTTTTTCGTGGAGTTTGGCAGATTCAATTAGCAGTTTATTTTTAATCAGAATTATTGTCTAAAACAGTAGTGCTTGTTCAGTATTTTTTATAATATATTTTCTTTTTCAACGTGGATTTCCAGATACTTCGTAAAAATATCCTATTAGGTCTATAATTGGACTGTTCTTCCGTAACTCAATATTTTAGATGAAACACCCTTATACTCGTAGCTCCACAAACATAATAATATATTATTTTATTCATATATCTACATTTTAATTAAAATAATAGAAATGACTAATTGATACGGTATATATTTTTAATACTAAGAGTAGGTTTTCCAGGTTAGTCGATGTTTTCGTTTTAATAATATAAATCCACGCGGAGTATTATATCGAAGAAATTTGTAATATTTTGTTCAGAGGTTCCTATATGCAATGATTACAGTTATTTGATTATCCACAGTTCTCAACGTGTTGAATTAAATTGCTATCCTTTAAGGGCAACTCTATGTTTGTCATCCGATAGGTTTTGCTGCTTGACAACGCGATAATAAATCTGTTGGAAAACATTCACATATGTGTATATTTTTTTAAATGAATATGTGCTCACTCAAAGTGAACACAAATACACTCTTTGACTCTTTCACAGTAAGCTACTTAAAGCTTGTGTCGTGAAAGAGGAAGATGGTCGGCGCCTGGGATTGAACCCACGACCTCCAATACGAAACATTACGAAAGCCGGCATTGTAACCGCTAGTCTACCAACCACTTCATATGTACATCGATCTCCTGTCATCTTGCTTTTATAATATCTACATAGCTAGACTCTCGATACGAATTTCGTCAACTAGCTGTGATCTTTTTAGATTGCATTTTTTGAAAGATTCTTATTCCTCGTCCAGGAATTGAACTCGGCAGATGGCGCCTTGAAATTAAGACTTCCAATTTAAGTTAATGATAACTTTACATACCTATAACTACTAATAAGTTAACTGTCAGCTGGCGGAAATGTGTGGTTTAAAACAGATGCATCGGTCAGAATTATATTAGTAAAAAATGTATCATTTTACAATTTTTCGTAAAATATTCATCTCAGGACCACAGGACAACGTCTGCCGGGAAAGCCAGTAATACTATACAACGTAGGTATTCATTTAAATTGTAGGTTTTCATCATGATGAAAAGAGAAGGCGATCTTCGATCGTTAAAAACATGAATAATTATTAGTGGAATTCGTGGAAGGAGCATGTACAGAAAGATTATGCTGCACTCACAGAGAGAACGTAGAGTAAAAATAATAAGAATGTGAATAAGGTTTTAAAATCTTTTACATTTGACTGTCAAACAGCCTTGAGGGCTTTAAATCAACTCCGCATTGAATAACGTGACAATTCGCTTCCAAGAGGTGCTCTGCAAGAAGACAGTATCAAAAGAAATCACACAAAAGCTTTTGTAAGAAAATCTTCATGCAGACAAGTTTTATCAGACAGATTTGCTTACGTATAAGATTTCAAATTTTTATGTAAAGGTAGGATAATAATTTTTACAAATTAATAAAAAAAAACTAAAAACCTTTTCTATTTTCTCTTTCTGTTCGTCATTTTTAAGAAATCAAATGTTATAACTGCGTCATATACCTAGAAGGAGAAAGTTAATAAAAAGAACTAAATATTCAACATTTCGTTGAAATTTGTCTTTTTGGGTTTTCGAGAAAATTAATACATTCTTAATTGAAGAAATATATCACATTACTTTGAAATTTATTTTTGAAAAGCAGAATAATTTTATGTAAATTTTGAATCTGAAATATTATATGAAAATATGGAACAACTGACGTTACAGTAATATTTTAATATTTCCTAAAAAAATATATACCCATTATCCTTGAAAAATGGGAATTTAACTTTTTTCAGAACAATTTTTATGGAAAAGCTGTATCTCCTCTATTGATTTTACTTTCAAAAGAGAACTAACCACCGCCTCCTTTGACTCGATATCACTACTCAATAAATACTTAGTATAGGTACATATCGCGGGCATCAAGCCAGAAGGGCGAACATGCAAAAATGCGATTTTTCGTTTTTAATGCCATTCGATGCTTGAACATCATCTCCACCTCTCCTAAAAAAATAAGAGCATTCGATTTAGTATGTTTTAAGATTTTGAAAAAAATAATTATGGGCATATGCTATGGTATTGTCCATCATGTTGAGCCAGAAGGGCGTATGAACATACGCCGTGGACTTGACAGAATATGTTTGTGTAATATTGTCGAGCCAGAAGGGCGTATGAACATACGCCGCAGACTTAACAGAATATGTTTGTGTAATATTGTCGTGCCATAAAGGCGAACGTACATACGCCCTGTAATTTTGATGCGTGCATGTAATATTTTTCCTAAACACCGGGCGAACACCATCTCAGTACCTATACGTATCAACCTACTAACAAACGGACGTTTGTATTTTTGTTGGTTACACTGGTTACATCCTAGCTAAATAACTAACTCTCCCTTTTACACTCACTCAGGGGCATTTATGGAGGCAACAAGAGCTCTCCATTGCGAACAATCTTGCGTAATGTTTATGACCTCCTCCTACACCATGTCCAAATCCCTCAGCTCTGCTTCGAAGGAGCGGAACAGAGTGTGAGAGAGTCTTCCTTGTCTTCGGGACCCTGATGGGAGGAAGAACAACGCTCTCCTAGGCCAACTGTCATTCATCATCCTGATGACCCAGTCAGTTGGCGGGGTCATGTGGTCAGGATGAGAGGGACTTCCCTCTCCTCTCCACAATGGTAGAGATGATGGGCCCGCGATGGGTGTGCCAGCGTATCCAGCGTATAGCGTCGTTCGTGATGCGATGGCATCATTTTATACCCAAAATTCTCCAAAGGCACTTCAATTGGATGCGAAGATTTTTTGAGCCAGGGCTTTGGTCAAGTGCCAGGACCCCTCACCCATCCAGAATGAGAACACACACGCATTTCGTCTCGGCACTAAACGCCGACATTTTCCATATCTTGGTCATGTTGTTAATGGCGCCACTTGTCATACCGATACGTAGCAGGAGCTTAGCCCCTAGGTCACCAGAGGTGGTATTTTTTGCTCCTAGTTCTTTAAATTTATCTACCCGGGAGACCTGGTGACCGTCGATGGTTATCGGTAGCTGTTTATCAGGGTAGGCATTTTTCGCCATGAGCTCCATCTTTCTGGCATTGACTCGAAGGTCAAAGCGTGCTGTTTCTTCGCAGAGTCTTGAAACACTGTTCTGTAATTTCTTAACTAGTGTTCTGAAGAAATAATAAATTCCGTAATGGTATCAATATTACACCACATAATTGCTGCACAAGACTGTGAAATACAAATCACCCTCTATGGGTGGAATGCCTAATTAATTATAAAAAAAGATGTCCTGGATCATACAATTTTGGAACTGGACCATAGCTTAATCATGAAGTGCGACATAATGCATTGGACAATTGAACGTGAATCCGAATATGCAAAAATTTATGTACCAAAGGACTGACAAAATCTAATCAGTTTGGCACGTAAATATATGCCTTGATTAAAGATAAGCTCAAAGTTATGAACCATAAAGCTTTCTATTACTAAGAATATTAAAATGCCCAAATGCTTGTAATTCTGGAATATTAAAATGCCCAAATTCTTGTAATTCACACGTAAATATAATAATGGAACGATGTGAGGTAGCCACCTTTTAACCTTCCGTCGGGCGCAACCGATCTAGCCGGCACATTCAAATTGTTTTTGTCTGTATTTTTTTCATTTTTTTTCAAACTTGTGTATGGTACTCAGTACCTTCGCTTCTTTATATTGTGCACGATATGCACTCATTTAGTATGAAATTGACATTCATGGGGAGGTGTTCTGTCACTTTGAGATCAAATAGGCTCATTGCGCCCGAAGTCGTTCCAAACACAAAGTACGGAATTTATATATTTTTTTAATGAAAATATTAAAAAAAAATACATTTAATTAGAATATTACGGTAAAAATATTTTTTTTTAATTATTGCGTCTCTTTTATCAAGTGGCCTGTTAGGCACATTGCGCCCGTTCATGTTATACATAATATATTATTTGTGTATATTGTATAGAGTTTTTGATAAGAATAATCCCGAAGACTTATTTATAGAGGATATAGTGATGGGCTTAGTGGAATATGATCCAATTCTAAGAGATGATTTTGACGAATAGAGTGACATTGCTTCTGAGGATGAGGTAATGAAAATTCAGACACGGAACAAGACGATGAAATTGATGAGGATTCTATACGTTCAGACAAGGGCGTCGCCAAGGGGGGGCAAAGGGGGCAGCTGCCCCCCCCAAGAGATTAAAAAATGTAGACTTCAGAGGAACCAAAGTTCTAAGACCGTGATTTGCCGTTAAATCCTAAAAAAATATTCATACTCTTGACTATACTTAAAATTCATATGTTTCTCATCCTCTATAATATAGGATATACGGAAAATAGCCTATGACTGGGTTCAATTGCCACCCCCCCCCCCCCCAACGTACAGCTCCTCACAATATAATCATGCATTTACCAGGGTTAAAAGGAAAAGCGAAAATGCTACGAGTATTATTGATTGTTGGAATTATCTTTTTTTCTGAAGATATGATAGAATATAGAGTCAATGGTTAATTGTACCTATCAATAATAAATGGATACAATAAAAGAAAAATATTCTAGGGAAAGGGATATAAAACCTATTATATAATTTTATTAATATTTTTTTCTGAAAAAATATTGTAATTAATTCCACAAAACTTGAAAGAAAAACATAAATCATACACAAAAAATGTTTTTTTTAATGATTTTTGTGACACGCTAAAATTTGTTTAGAATTTTTTAATATTTTTTTCAATGTTGTTTTTAAATTGAATGAACAGTCATACAATCGAAGGAAAAAAAAATTTTTGTTTTTTTTTTCATTTTTTATTTTTTTTGCTATATTTTTATTTCTGTGTGGAAAAAGTTGAAAATGAACACCATATTTTGTAAAACTGATTTTTCTTCAAATGTTGTTTTTATAAGAATCTTTTCTTTTTATTTCTACCAAAAACATACTAAATAAATATAATCATAAGTAATAATTCATCTATATACATTATATTAAAAATTATTGGCAGTTTTTATGTGTGCCTATCAGGCACATTGCGCCCGAACTCGTTGCACTAAACATTGCGCCCGACGGAAGGTTAAGAAAGATGAACCAAACTCACTTTTTTCAAAAACAAATTATTGGTAGGAACTTAAGCAGGCGGTAATATCGAGCATAACAACTCGATCTGGATCTTGCAGGAACGTCGATCAGGCTTATTTTACAAAAATAGGTGCCTATAGCTAGTATAAAGATTTCAGGAATTTGTGTCAACTGGGGACTATTCAAGGAGTCATCAGAATTATAACGAAAGCCTATCGGTTGATCTGAATGACAATGGTAATTTAAATAGTGAAGAGTTTTATTGTCTCCAGAAGAAAATAAGAAGTTCTTTGTTTTTTATGTAAATAAATATAAAGGTTTTTAAATCTGTTTTGTTTAATTATGATTTTTTATACTATTTAAGTAAAACTTTCAAAAAATTGATGTCATATCCATTTCTGTTTTTTTTACCTATTACAAATATTATGTACATACTAAAATTTCTTTTAAATAAAGTTTTGAGTACTATTATGCGTACCAATAGTATTTTGTGGTTTTTTAATTGATTCCGTATTGAAATTCCCTTAATGGCCTTAGAGAAAAACACTGTAGGTAAATGAGAGTGCTTGTTTTATGTCTCTACTATAAAATAATTATTTTATTCAAAACTAGCTTAAGTACCCGTGCGTTGCCCAGGAATAGTGCATTATGACCATGATACTTCAATTTATATCTGTGAAGTTATGTTTGATTAGGGCAACCCAATGCAAAAACGGCGCAGAACTCACAGATGAGCTCCTAGATGGCCAGGGACTCAAGCAAGGTGACTGACTGGCCCTCACATACATACCACAACAGTACAAATCCTAATATTTATTTCCAAAGTAGCCAAATCGTCAGATATGCTTATGATCTCAACATAGTAGGACGATTCCTGATAGCCATAAGAGAAGTCTTTGACTCCTTGGAAATAACAGCAAAGGAATTGGGACATAATATAGAAATCAAGCGAAGGATAGCAACAGAAAACAAAGCATTCTTCTCTACTCTACTGCCTGTGCTCTAGTCAAGAAGTGTCCATAGAAAAACAAAGATCACTCTCTGCAAAACTATTATAAGAACAGTTATGACATATGGATAGGAAGCATGAGCAATGACTGCGAAATCCATGGAAATGCTGGACACATTTGAGAGAAGAATGCTTCGTAAGATTTTGGAGCCCATGAACGATAGAGAATCCTGGAGAGTATGGTTTAACCATGAGCATTACAATGTTTACAAAGCTCCCAGGATCTATGAATATGCTAAATTGTGCAAGGCATATCGTTGCTTGATTTTATTTGGTTGGTTGGTTTTTAAATAAAACTATTAATTTCACTTATAAAATTTAATTTTTTGTGTCGCCATATTATACCTAATGATGTCAAATAAAATATAATTGCTATTATTAGGTGAGAACAAAAACAAATTTGAAGGATTCATCAATCATGTAAAGGAAATATGTTCGGCAAACACTTTCAAACTCACCAATGCCAAGGACAAACTGAAGAAATTTTAATGCCGATATTAGATTGACTTCGTTACAACAAATTTTGGTTCAGTACATCTTTAATGGAAGTTTTTCAGGGACAAATTGACGATTCGTTACTGGAAATTTCGTTAGGTACTTCGGTATTTGCTATAAAAAAATTTGATCTGTATTTGAATTTATCATACTTCAATAGTGACGATGCATAAAATACAAAAAATATATGTAGTAGGTTGAAGTAATAATATTCCAAATCATTAGAAAAAATGCACTTATTTAGTCCTATTTCTTAGCTTAAAATCAAAGACACAAACAAAATACAATAAGACAGCAGGCGCGTAAAGAAAATAATTGAACATATAATATTTAAGGATACATTGTGGTCCTAGTTACATAACCTCATCATCGCAATATTAAACTAAACTAAATTATGAAGTCTCAGGTTTGTATCCATAAAAGTAATGAAAAAAAAGGTTCCTATAAGTTGAATAGACGTAAGGTGTGATAGACTATATTATTATATCTATAAAAATAAAGCCTTGTTCTTTTAACATATTTACAATGTAACATACAGGATTGTGAAATACTATAGCTAATTATATGCAATTACACATATTGAAAAGATTTAACGAATAGAATATTTAGCGTACAGTGTGTGCTGTTTATAGTCTATCTAATTATTATATTGTCTATCCTATTGAAAGAAGAGCTGCTGGCCTGTCTTCTGTTTATGTCGTATCGAGTCTCACGACATTGGCAACCACTACTTCAACACCCCCGCTGTTCAGGGTCCAGTCCAATCTCTCATGTTGGGCATCTAAGATATTTGCCTTCGAACGGGACCACTTTGACCATCCAACATTTTCATCGGCAACAGTTGAAGGACTCATATTGATCCCGATGCACTGTAAAAAAATATTATTCAATTAAAATAAACACAGAATCCATGAGCAACACATATTTTTTGTTGGGTTTTGAAGACTGGTAAATATTTAATGAAATAGTGGAATTATAAAGAAGACAGTGACAGAATTCTCACTTTTTAAATTAATATTTGTTAAATTTCGTTAAAAAATGATAATTATTATTAAGTTTGCGGGCTTCTTTTGATATTTGACAAAAAAACCTCCTAAATGAATATGTTTTAACCTAACAAAGTGTAGTGTTAACACTCGAGGAGGTGTCCGGAAACCCCCCTAAAAACTATGTTCCAACCTTAAATTAACCTATTCAAATTGTAGTGTTATTATTCGAACATGTTATCAAATCCTTTAATTTATCCAAATAGAATAACCAAATGACAATGCCCAGCAATATCTTCATTTTTTAAACAAAAACATCAAATTGAGAATCAAGAGATTGTATGAGAAAATATGCAACGTTTATATTTGATTTTTATTTAAAAAATTGGTTGATAAAATGCTTCAAATGTTATCAAATCACTCCATTACATGCTTGTATAAAATATAACTACCTTTAAATGTTTAGGAGAGGTATTATTTTTCCATTTCACAAATTCATGATTTGCAGTGCAAAATATCCTTGATTTTTGTCATAATTGGTAAACACTCAAGATTCTGTAAACAATGATAATAAAACATTAGTTTTGAAAACACAATTTATATAATAATTTATTATCCCATGTAATTTTACTTACAGTTCTTGTGGATTTTTCTTTTAAACATTTATTCTTATGATTGTAATAACTCGTACTGTATATTTTTTTTGACAGTTGTGATATGCTATTATGTGCGTAGATGTCAGTAGCTTCTTCTTTTTCTTCTTTTTGGCATATCACCCTGCCATAATCTCAAATGTTCAATTAATAAATAATGTTTTTTTCAAAACTTTTTGATATATTTGGAATATATTAAAATAATCCGAAAGATCATTAAAAAATTAGGTTTTTGTTTATTTGTATTACATTCTGTACACGAAATGTAAAAATAGGATTAAAAAAAACAGGATCATTACGTTTGCGTTTTTTTTTGCTGTCTGCGTTTTGTTTTGCTGTATGGTAGTTCTATTGTCTGTGGTTGCCATCGCCAAACGTCAAACTTTTTATAGACGTCAAAACAAAATATGTACTAAAATCACAATTCTTTTTTCAAAATTCAATTAATGCATTATGTTTCCTTTTATTTTTATTAGGTAGGTACTAAACTAATTGCACAACTTTACTTTTGCTTAAATAATGTACTTATATTTTGTGTTTATGTTTATTAAAGACTTTTTTATAACAATATACTTATTGCAAACATTATACAGTATACCTTCAGGAAAAATGTTTAATATGAGGTTATACTTATAATAATTATTATTATAGTAAGAGAAATGAATCATTCATTTCACTTACACAAACATATTAACTGTGGTGTTTAATCAAATGATAAATTTCCATTAAAGTAAATAATATTCCCCTCTTAAACATGCATACATAAACATTATAAAAATTGTATTCTGATGTTATTTATTTATTTTAGGTTGAATTATGAGGACGACACAATCAAATGCCACCTAAAAGAATATTCTCTAAGCCCAGAAAGATCGTCCAAACTTTGAAGTTTTCATTCTGGTTTCAACGGAGCCCACAGAGATCATTCGACCATTAAAGTTATGATCTTCTGAGTATTGTATTTCTCAACAGAAAGCTATACCTGCTTAGGAAGAATTGATTTATTACATCTTCTAATTATTATAAATATGAAACGTTGTTGTTATATTCATGCGTTATCACATCACGCTGAAACTACTCAATCATACTCTTTGTAGTTACCTTCTTCATTAATGCATTTCAATATTAATGCCTACCTACATATTAATGCAAACATTATTATAATCCAAAAGTTTTTTTACAACGGCAACTCTAAATCTCCCTAAATTTTCACAATATGGAGGAATATGATGACATTTCATAAGTAAAATAAGCTAAATTGTTTTACTTTGTTGCAATGATTTTACTTCTATAGAGGAAATTTTTTTGAAATAAATAGAAAGTTTATGCATTGTAGATTAAAACAAAACCGTACATGAGTAGCGACGGTGCAACTAAATGAGATTTAAATACAGTTTCAAGATACCTGATTCTGACAAAATGGCAGGATGAAAATCTTAATTTGTATGGGAGATTTATGAAAAAATCTAATATTTTTATCGATAAATAACATTTTCCAAATATTTTTAGCCTTAAACGTCCACAGGAAATTAGACTCGCTATAGAGGGTATTACTTTACTTCTGGTATCCCTAGTTTAGCCGTCTATAAAGGACGTTACATACATACATATATACGAACGGACTCCTTTATTTATATTGATTGACACTTGTAAGTGTGATCGCGTTGGCTTTATTCTGTTTTATTTCAGGAATACTCATTGATAGAACTTAAATTAGGAACATTAAAATGTTATTAGTCTTTTCATTTTAGGTTATGGAATAATTGTTAATCATAATATATTTTAATTTATTATCAAAATCTATTTTGTAAAAAAAAATCATTTTAAAATTACAACTATTTTTAATTGGAGAGTGATTATTACGAAGATTATAAGAAAAAGTATATACGACCTCCTGTTAAAATGGCACGGTAACACTGAAATCTGTCAAGCCAGAAGGGCGAACAGACATTAAAAATCGTATAAGCTTTAAAAAAATTGGCTCAATTTCTGAATCAAGGGGCTTAAAATATTAGTAATAAATAAGCTCAATAATTTTTATCTATAAAATATAGCTGTTTCCGACACTTGTTTTTACGCCCTTCAGTTTTCTTATAATTTCATGTACAAATATTGAGTCCATAATCACGTATATAAACGAACCAGAAGGGCGTATGTGCAGAATCTATGCGTAAATAATAAAAAAATTGAATTTGGGTGGCACCCTTTGATTGTGATTATTTTTTGCTTAATTTCATAAAAAATAATAACATTGATAAATTCAATCGTTACGGAAATAAATAGTTTTTTGTCTCTCCTGTAAAGTAGTCATTTCGTTCATACGCCCTTCTGGCTTGATGCCCGCGATATGTAATAATTATGTAAGGTATGTATTTTCTTATGTCATAGCATCAGGCCTAACATAGGTAAAAACCTTGCGCTAGATTTTTTTCTTCGCGAAGCCGTGCAAAACTCTTTCAACTGATGTAAGATATTTTATGTTGCAATAAAACTTTTAAGATATTTCAGTTTTAATGATCTTCATAGTAATATTTCAGTAGATTAACATTAATAATTCATTCTTATAAGAGACCAAGAGCTCTTGCGCCATCACAGGGGTACACCAGAAAATATTGATAGACATATTTTGAAAACAAAACTACTTATTCAAATGTAGCATGGAATTGTTCTATAACTGTTATTCAAATCTTATAATCCATATTTTATTTAAATGTAAATATACTTACAGTACTCTATTTGGTCTGATCTCTGGACCTAACCATCATCGGTGTATGACGGCCTCGCGTAGACCACTACCCTTTACTGTTGAGTGTTGCCCTCTTATAAAACTTCTCAAAAATATGATGCTTCACTACTTACACCTACTTACTGCAAGTACACTGATTGATCAATATTGGTTTTTGATATGAGGAACTGTTTACACGAATGATTTAAGACGGATACAACAGGAAAATCCCGAAATACTCAAGTACTACATACAATATTGACTTGCAATATTATTATTCTAGGATTTATAGGTCTGGTTTATTATTAATGGTAGCTAAACCACAACTTCTGAAATAATATCCCGAGTGACAGTTGTGTTTATAATAACAATAATTATTATTATTGAGTTGTTCTTATTCCATTAGTTGTTGTTGCCCACAAAATATGAGCTATGTGTAAATTTCAATGAAACACTTTTCTGTGAGAATCAAAGTTTTGACGACATTGATTGACATAGCAATATCTATATATATATATATTATAATCACGGTAATTTTTTTGAAGACAGGTAGGTATATGAAAATCTTCAAAACGATGTTGATATTATTAAACTTATGTTCTTAAGATTTTAATAACAGTGCCTATGCCAGAGCTGCCTGTAATTATGTCTGAAGATTCTGATATATGTTTCTTGAATAGTTTTTATGTGTTGTTCAAATGTTCTATAAGTCTTTAATAACTAGATAAACAATGCATTCAAAAGAGAATTATACAAAAGTTTGCACAAATTGTGATAAAAATATAGATTACTAAATTTTGCCTTTTTATCTTATTTTTCATGACATCAAATGTTCACAATGACATGATTCAATTTTTGTGTGTGATGAGCATTTGTTATTAATTCCACGAACAGATGTCGCTCGGGTAGCAACGGAGGGTTCTATTTGCAAGGATAAAAGAGGATTTTAAAATAGTTGTGACATCTGGTTTTGTTTCGTGTAGTTGAAGTTATCAATAACACAAGTATAGGAATGGTTTCAGTTAAACATGATAATGACGGCTATTCTGAAATGAAAAACAGACGATTGAGTTGCGTCGTATCCAATTTTTATTGAGACTTTTGACATTTCTCTATTCTGAAAATATTTTATCCAACACATTAATTGCGTAAACTACTGGCAACCGATTAAGTTCTAAGCCAAAACTTCTATTCTACAATAACAGAATTCCTCGTATCCAATAGTTGTTGCGTATTTTGACAGTTCTACCTATTCTGAGTGCATTTAATCCAACAAAACAATTGTGTAACTACTGGCAATAAACCGAGTTCTACGCAAGAGCTTTTTTGGTGTTGTTTCAATTAAGGGCTCATACACACACATTGTCAGGTAGCAAGTGTATGTGGGAGTGCGAATTGCACAGTAAAATTGCAGGAGATAAGTGAGTGCATGTCCGCTTCTGTGAAGTGAGAGTTGGTGCGAATCCAAAGTTCTCTGCCCATTTCAATTTGTTCTTTATTTTCTTTTCTCTCCACCGGGGCAGCACTGCGAACAGGGTGCGCGCACGTATGCTACAATTACGGGGAAGGAGGGCGGGGATAGTACTTGCAAAAATGGAACCCGCTTCTATCACTGTTAAGTTCAGTCGCAGCTCGAAGTTCTGTCCTCACATGCTTATATCACTTGTAACTCGCACCCGCTCACGCACTCGCACATACTACTTAACAATGTGTACGCCGCTCTTATGAACCATTGTTTATGTTGACACGATGATATTTAGTGGACAGAAATATTCAATTTCTCACGCGGGAATGGCGCAGTGATCTATTGTAGGTACATAGATAACGTTATAGTTCCGAAATTGGCCACCGCGAGCCAATAATTATTGCGCGGGCTGTACACTTTTTGACAGGGCTGTTGTGATTTTTCCATAGAAATACAATAACATAATATCATATAAAGCTCGTTCATAATAAACATTTTATCAACTATTGGATTTTGATTGCCACGGAGTCAGTTTAAATCATTGATTGCGTTGAGTCGGAACGTGAATTTCAGAATACCAGTCAATATTATATATTCAAATAATAAAGGGTAGAGAGCGAGTCACGGAAGAATGCCAATCACACAAACAAAAACCGGGAAGGGCATTTGTTTCATAATTTACCTAATGTACTCACTGTCTTCCTCTGTCGCTACTCTTACTAAATCTAATTAGCACACATTTTCTCCACGCTGCTGTGTGATTCTCATCCATCGGGGTCGGCGAACTTCTTAACAATACAAGATATTGTTCTTTTTGGCCCATTCGTCTCCACTCCAGTACTCTCCAGTCTCCACGCCCATCAATGTCCCTTGATGTACGCAGTCATGTTTACGTCTGCACAACAAACTTTCCACTCAACCACATCAGTAACTCCTGTGTAGCTTTGTTTTCAGTAATTTCTCTTCATGTCTTACAGTTTGATGCCCAATAGTATTTTCTCCAATCTTCTTTGAACTTTGTGAAATCCCATATTGAATATGTACTTATAATATGTTTTTTTATTATTTTAAATAAAACTCTGTTTATTTCACTTTTTATTTAAAATAATAATAATTTTATTATAAGTACCTATTCTAACAGCTTGTTGACAGACAGTTTAGTCAAATCATACTTTCTGTAGGTACTATAGGACCAGTCCGCCAAAAAATGATTTCTTGAGTTTGAATAGAGCTACGAAAAGCTATTCTAAGCTTTCCGAAAGTTGTTTTTTTTGTCTAGAGTTTAGTTAGTCGATCAATGCTCTACTATATTTAGTGGTCAAGTTATAAAAATTACCTTGAGGTTACACCGTCTGAAAAAGTATCAATCTAAGGACACAGAAGAGATAGGAAAATATAGGTTTTATAGTCGAGAAACATTCGAAAATATGTAAACGGCACTGAAAAATTCTACAAAGAATAATCGACGTAAAACGAACTTTTAAACACCATCCAAAAAACTTACGGTGCAAACAGTACGAAACCTATGTTTTCAAATTCAAAATATGTACCTAACTACCTGCCTATATTAAATTGGTAAGTTCAAAAAATAATATTTTGTACCTTATCTTTTTTTTACCCATCACGCCATGCCTACCCCTACCCGTAAGGGGTAGGCAGAGAGAACGGACCTCCAAACTTTTCGGTTAGTTTTTATCTACCTACTTAAAAAAAGGTTTTTTTTTTTAAATCTTTGTACGCAAACTAGATGGTCACCCTATATAGTGTATTCATATAATGTATTAAATAGTGACGGGTTCTCTAAGCGCGAGTTGACAACAAAATAAAATCAATTTTAACTATTGTGACAGTTCGGTTTCTAGAACTGTGTTGTGATGGATATGACAGCGTTTGTCAAAACCAAAACTTTGACGCTAATTTATTAATCGGAATTTACAAATGTACAAACACAAAGTAATTGTAATTATTTCACGACAACCCACGCGATATTCATGTTTCTATATTAATAATTAATTAATAATTGTGGGTAGATAGGTGCCTATGTACTGATTTTGAATATTTAATTTTGTTATGACATCCTGACTGATATAATTATTTACCAATCAAATTAGATTTCACATTATAGTTCAAACGATATCACGGAATTCACATAGGTAATATTTATAACTGATGATATTTAACGGTAACGTGAAATTTGAAACATATCTAATGTATTTTGTAGAATGTTTTTAAAAATGGCGATTCAAGTATAGGTATGTTTACAAAATTTAAAAACAAAGCATTTAATAGTTTTCGGAACATTAACGTACAAATCAAAATAAAAAATTAACAAGAAATTGTGAGTCTGAGGTAGGTACTTAAATAAAATCAGAACCTTAATATTGCGAATGACAATAATTTAAACGTTTAAATTGTTAACTTCACAAGTACCTACCTATATTATTTTCACTCAATTTTTGGCGTTGAATTTCGATTTTAATAATAATATGATCCAACGTTCGAGCTGTTTATATATTTTAAGAGTTCAGCCTACTCACAGAAAGAGATTGTCGCTTTCGTTTTTGAAATTATTCCATTTCAAAGAACATCTTTCATTTTGTCTTTCTTTTTGTCTACATAATATTTCGCCCTTTTATTTTGAATACGAAATCAATTCTTGTTTATTGTCTGAAAGATATTACTTTTTTTCTTTAAAGTAACTACGAGTGTGTAGGTACTAACAAATCTTTTGTGCAGAGAAGCGTTTGACAAATAAAACGTAAAATAAAATGATTTAGCGTCGCTTTGATTCGATTTATTTTAATTCGAGTAAGGCTTTTTTAACCTAGATAACCTTGCCACATTGAATCTCTTTCTTAACTATTTTCTAACACAATTTCACTGCTCTTTGTGCAAATCTATTCATTCTCTCCTTCAAATTTTGAACCCGTCTATCGTGAGTACAACCACAACAAAAGAAGAAAGAGACTGACTTGGTCTGGTCTTTTTACTAAATTAATAAATTTGTTTATGTAATGATAAATAATTAATTGCACATTTACCTAACTAGTATGACTGCGACCGACTAATTTATTTTAAAATATTCTAACAGGGAAAATTCACCTATAAATATCTGACATATTATGTCAAACGCCAATAAAAATGAAAAAGTAATTGTTTTTAAAAGCCCTAAGGACTTTACCAACGTAAAGTTTTCTAACCATTGACACACTCGAAATCTCTTGTTTGATGCCCACCAAGCAAATAATGTCAAGATCCACGTGTCCTTTAACGATCTATGGAAAAATAAATAGGTAGGATTTCAAATCATCGATTCCCTGAAATTATTTTAAGTTGGAGCGTTAAAAAAAGTCAACTTCTATATTTTATTTCATTTTTATGACATTGTGATTTTGGAAGAATCTTTCTTTATAATGTAGCTACATGTTCTGTTGATAAATAACTTTCCCGAAGGGATAGTAATAAATTTCGAATATAATATTTCTCTGATGTCAAAAAAGTGTCAATTTTCAGGAGTTTATCATATATTACAAGTGTTCGGGAATCAATTTGCGTTAGTGAGTAAAGTGGATTTTTTTCCAGTGAAGAACTTTTAAGGGGATTTCTATTCATAAAATATATATATTTTTTTAAAATAATTTGATTTTATTTTATAAGTGGGTTTGATTTACGCAAATTGTTAACGGAGTAACGAAGTTTGGAAAAAGGCGTATTTTTTTACCAAACTTTGCAAACAAACTGCTAATTTTAATGTATTAGAAATGAAAAACGAGTCTAAATTTTGTTATACCACGTTTTATTTTAACAACCATTAACCGGTTTTCGAAAGCGACTGCTTTCATCCTCAGATGGAGTTAGACTAAATACAACATTCGATTTTAACACAAGTATACAAATACATAAAAGTAAGTAGATATATGAAGTGAAGAGTTAAAATTAAGGTATATAGTAAAAAACACTTATACAGAGAAAGGGTTATAAGTACAAACAAAATGACATTTTTACATAAGGAAACAGTCATCTATATAAGACAAAGCAAAAACTTAAAATAACAATCATGATAGATCCTGACAATAGGTGAAGAGAACAGTTAAAATTAAGGTACATAGTAAAAAAAACACTAATAGAAAGGAAGGAATATAGTTACAAACAAAATGTCATTTTTACATAAGGGAACAGTTAAGCTATATAAAACAAAACAAAAACCTAAAATAACAATCTTGATGGATCCAGACAATAGGTGCATACAACTATTATTTATCGTTTTCTCTCTTTTGTTTTTTGTTTTTTTTTTTTGCTTTTTTAATCCTTATTCCTTATTCTTTTTTTAAAGAAAAAAAATAATTTTATATTTTGTTTTTTCTTGCTGGAGGTGTACTCCTCAGCGACATTTTTGATCATTATTTTACTATCTTTATTAGTATTGTCTCGGAACAGGCTTAGGTCTAGTGAGGCAATATATTCCATTACATATATTATATTGTATTATGTAGGTACTTTTCTTTTGGAAAATTATAAAAAAAAAACTAATAAAAAGTTGAAAAAAAAATGGGTAAGAAATGATATAAAATATATTTAAGTTAGTATGGAACGGATCACCTGTAACGCGCCAACGCCATCGCGGGTAGTTCCCTCTCATTCTTGCAAACCTAATTGCCGCTCTTACAGTAGCCCATCTCACTTACTCCAATTTTCAGTCAACATCGGGCACATAGAGGTAGAATGTCTGCGCGCGCATATTTTATTCTCACGTTGTTCCCGCCTGAGTTTTGAATACGAATGAAATATGAATGTTTTGGAAATATTTTAATCTTAATATTTTAATAGCTTAACTCAATCGAATTAATATTTTTTATGGGGGCGCAGTGCAAATTATGTACATATGAACGGGCCGCCGCGGGTTAGAACCACAGGACAACGTCTGTCGGGAAAGCTAGTTTTTAATAAAACGTTATCTTCAAATTGATTTTTCTAACACTTGTTAAAAGTGGATATTGATTATACGTGAAAATAACATTATAGGTATAAGTAAAATAAAACCCATAGTCGAGTACCTACTTACATAAGGACCGGCCATCACTCTCTATCATTTGTTACGATTCTCTGAAAAAGCTCCGTTTATCCTTGATTTTTTTATGTCATTAACATCCCTTCAACTCTCTATAATAATATTATTTCCACATTTTTTTTACAAATATCCATGTGCGTTCTTCCAGTTCCTTAGTTTTTTTTATTTGATATAATTGGATTTATTTTTAGAGGATGATAAAATATTTTATCGTATTATAAAAGGCCTGTTTTGAATGTTTTAATGAACAATTTTCGAAATCTTTTGATGACTCTTCACCATCCATTCCAGAAAATGAAAATATTTATAAACTTGCGTTTTTGCTTGGTAGGAACTATTTGAGATAGACATGATTTTTCATCTAGGGGTCTCATTCATAATTCAATCTCTCTGGCAATGGCAGAGCCTCGGTATTTTCGAGGTCGCATAGTCGATATAATCAGTTCCGATGATTTTTTTATAATCTCTAAGCTTTCTTCACTTACCATTATAAGAATGTAAAAATGACGCTTTAAAAAGTTTTGCTCTATCACAGATTGATTATTAAGGTAACTTGCGGGGGGGGGGGGGGGGGTAATGATCTTGGCGAAATTGATATATTTAAAAAATGCTCAAGGATAGGCACCGCTTGGCTCATTAAATTCTTTGAGATACATACTTATTTTTCTTTACTGTGATACATTACTATTGTGTTTTTTCTTCTGATTTGTAAATTGTATGTAAAAGCAACCATTGGTTGCGTAGATTTCGAATAAATAAAATATAAATATGCATTTTGTGATCAAATACTAGACGCCTATCTTATAGCCTAAATAAGATAGGGTTAATCACCATAATTCTATTGCCTTTTTAAGGAAAATCTGGTATAAACTTAATTTGTACTTCAAAGTTAATTAGTTTTCCAAGCAGGTACACCTAATGTGTGTTCTCACATAACCCGCTTTACAGGGTGTACAGGGAAACTTGCACATAACAATTTCAATAGTTTCTAAAGGAACCTTAACAAGATTAATTGATCGCACGAACAATGGGAAAATAATGGCTTTTTATTGTTCAAAGAACTTTAAAGCTGATGTCGATAAAGGAACGCTAGTACATTCTTAAGTGATTCAGTATATTTAACAACGTTGATTTCTTTAAATAGTCAGCATATATTATCACTTACTTCACTGAATTTATTACTTTTTACTGTTTTACTGTTTGTAAAAAAAACTATTGTTTCACACAAACGTGCGTTACTAAAATGCAGAGATTTCAAGAATTTTGAATTCTCCTGTGAGGTGTCTTAAAACAGGCAACGGAAAAGGCTAGTTTTAATGCTTTCACTTGCGTTATATGTAGGTAAAACACTAAATATGAAGATTTCAAAAACACGAGTAAGTATAGGAATGATAGTTTTTATTTACCGAGTAGATCGCTGTTCTTCCTCCCATCATGCAGGGTCCCGGAGAAGAGGAAAACCCTCTCATATTTTTAGAATCGAGCTGAGGGATTTGGGAGGTGTTGATTGAAGCCACGCAAGATCGAGAACGTTGGAGGGTCGAGGAGTACCTTATTTTCTTTTTTTTCCTCTTCGATTATTTCAAAGTTCATATTGTCCCTCGCCACAGCCTTTTAGTTTGTCAATCGCGGTGATTTTTGTTCCCTCAAAATGTGTTTTCAAGATTTTGGATGGAGACATGGTAAATATTTCGATGTTTAGGAGTTTTTTTTATCACTAAGAATATACCTATACACTTTATCATAACTATTATGTAAAAGATAAATATAGTTTCATTTCTATTATCATAAACAAAATTGTTTTGCTTATATTACATTATGATCAGTTGTTTCAATGTTATAATTTTATACTGAAATAATAATCATTTTCGTATTTGAATGTATCAGTTTCAAAAATTTCAAATAACAGAAAGGTTATTTATGAAATGAAGAATTTCGTTATTAGAATTACGCGTACAATTAAGTGAATATTAATTACAATAAATTTGATAAATCAATAGTACCTGACTTGTTAATGCTTATTTATTATTCGTTCGTTGTCGTTTAGAACAACAATTGAAATAACGTAATTTGCAAATTAAAATTTATAAAACGGAAATTTCAAATGTACATAGCGGATTTATATTCGTTCCGCCGGGAAGGTTTTAATTTTGTTAACGGTCGAAATTAGTTAAACCTTAAACCTGGCGTGTGTTCCACCACCGAGTCCCTGAAACATGTCGCTGTACCTACGGAGATGTAAGTCTTTGTTCCCGTCTCTCGCTACACGAAACCGCTAAAGGCTGTTAAAACGACCGAAGAATTTTAATTGATTGCCACAATGAAAAATGTTTTTCGTTGAAGTTAGGAACAGGCTAACTTTCCTTGGGTAGGCAGGCACCTATATCAGATTTACTCCTTCATTATAGCTCTACATAGAACTTTGAAAAACCATTATTGAAATTATTACCAACGTTTCGATTATTTTTTATTGTAAATTGTTTTCTTAAATATTGCAAAATACTTTTTTTTATTATTAACTGCGCAATTGGACTCATGCTTATTATTTTTTTCTTATTGAAGTAAGCCTTTAACAACAACATAAATATTATTACAAGAAATATAAGAAATCAGAAAAAAAAATTTAAACTTTTGCACGACCGATTGATTATACTCAAGCATTGATCTGTTGGCAAGCTTTGTCAGTATAGCAATGCAAGTATCATTAATAATAGATACTTTGCAAGTATCTTTCAACAAAAAATGTACTTCCATGATTTGCAAATAGGTATTAGAGTGATTTTTTTTTGTACTTTGGTTATATTCAATAATAATTATTAATTATGACGAAATACCTACTAAAAGGGCTCTTTACACCCCTTTAGTAGGTATTGAAAAGAGTAAGATGTATTAGATATTATTGTGTTCACATAAACTTTCGACATCCCTCCCAGAAAGTGGAGCTATTGTTGTTAAAGTGGAAATGGTCGACACCGGGATTCGAACTCACGACCTTCAGAAAGCGGTACGTACGATAGCCATTGACTGCACCGCTGGCCTTACAACCACTTCTTTATAGAGTGACAACCGGGATTCAATCTCAAGAATATAGCCCATGTTTTGTTACCTACCACTAGGACTTCTCTGGAAAAAAAAATCTAAGTTAACATTATTTATTTAGTTGTATATCACATTTCAGCAACTCATTGTCTCAACAAATAAATATGTAGTCGGTTAAAGTTCCGAATTTTATTATAAGAGCGTTTATAATAAACTATTGGAATATTTTTTATTTATTTTTATTTTATTCAATCTTGCTTATTATTGTCACTACTATAATTGTTATTTTTTTTTGTAAAAGGCATTATCGCCGTATATTGTGAAATAAATAAATAAATAAATAAATTTCTTACAATAGTTATAATTTACATTTTATTCATTATTACATACCTATTCATATCATTATAAACAGTTTCTTCCTCTCTCATAAAACTCAGAAATGTTGTGTAGAGAGAGGTTGTGCCATGGTATTTATGTAGATGTAATGAAAATAAACAAAGAACACAACAAAAACATAGACGAGGATAACAATATAAAAACAAATACATTATGAATATGTATTATGATCAAGGGTAGATCTTTATAAAATAAAATAAATAACGTAAAGAGTCGAAGATATTCGCGTCCCTTATAATAGTGGTGGAGTTAAATCACAACTAAAACATATTTCACGGATTCTTCGATATTTCGATTGCTCTCTCTCTCTTTATTATTATTACCACTCGTTACCTTAATGCAGAACTATCCTAAGTATCTCAAGAGTAATTTTTGACAGGAGCAGTTTAAAGTTTGACATATGTCATAATAATTAAAATATTTTTAAAATTCAATCCAACTTTTGACATGCATTAGTACATTGTACATGTTAAAGCTCACATTTATTGAAACAATTGTTATCTTTATTTAACATTTTTTTTATTTTATATTTTCACTACATAGTGAAATTCTGCAGGAGATTAAAATTAATGCATTAACAATCACGGTGTCATCTATTTAGGATCAAAATGTTTATGAGAAATTGGTAAAAAAAAAAAATCAATGTGAGATGGGATATTTCTGCACATAATATATTTTGGTCTATGCTCGACATTTCCTCATACTCAACTCATTTTGACCAAAACATGAACTTAGGATAGTTCTGCATTAAGGTAACGCACTGTGTGTTTGATGAGATATCTGAGAAGAATATGAAATGAGATTGGAGAAACGAAATCGGGTAAAACATAGCGAAAGTAAACATTACGTAATTGGGTTACATAATAAAATTCCAGACTCAACTTTTGTTTGATACATTACGAGTATATTGTACCTACTCAAAATAAGTCTTACGCAAAAATTTTGTTTTTAATAATAATCTAACCCAAATCACTCGACAACGAGTGCAAAGGGTTAAAAAAATAACAATAATACTCTATCTAGTACCTACCTACTTACATAATATTACTTACTTTTTTTGTTTTCCTATTGAAACATTTTACAAACGTAAGGTGAAAAATTATTACTGTTGGCTTGATGAAAATTCAGGGAAAGTGAACAGTTTGTTTGAAACTTTCAAAAAAACATTTAAGAGAAATAAAATATCTCTCCAAGCTCTGAAACAATACTTACTTTTGTTCATTAATAAATCATTGTGTATTATCTACACTTTTACCTCTTAGAAGTTATCCTTTAGAACACAAGCGAAGTAACACTATTAGGTATGGGAACAAAGTATCTAAAAGATGTTTAAAAAATCGAATTATAGCAACTGTAAATTGTAGAGTTAAGAATTTGCATCCTTTAGCCGGCGTTACTTTTAAAGAAAAATGGATAAACAACATCATTTCATAATAAAATGATGGTATTTTATTATTCTTGTATCACCTTATGGCTTTTAACCAAAAGAGCGTCGAATGGCAGTCCTCTATGGGCTCTATGGGAAATTACCACCAAATTTATTTATCCTTTTTATTATATTAACTATTTAACAAAAAAAGGACTTATTGAATTGTATTGAATTAAATATATTGTGATGAATTGGCCATACAACCACCAAATTACAAACAAAGGTTGAGCTACGTTTGAATGACCTAGCTCAGTTTAATAGAACAATACATTATTATGTAGCATAACTTCTTCCTCTGTGACATAACATAATATTCATTTTGGACATACGAGTAGGTAGCAACAAGAGCCGTCCACCACACTCGAACTTGCGTGGTTGCAATCACTTCCGGTTTTCACAAGTAGAATCCGTAAGGATCTAATATGAATGAGCTTAAGCTCGTTTGATCTAAGCCCACCTTTACTATCAGAAATAGGTACATTACGCTAGTAGGTAAAAAATGTATTTTAGTTGTTTTAATGTGGAAAATGGCAAAACAAGATGGCCCATCAATATCTCTCTCCCAGCTAAAGTTTTTACGTGATTATGGAGACTCTCAGTCAACCCTGGAAGATGAAGTGCACCATCCATCATCCTGTTATGACACCTACAATATTACCGCCGTCCATGAGATGATTTTTCTGGTGGGATTGTGTTCTCTGCGCGATCAATGTCCACGGCAAAATATTTATAAATTGACCGGGAAACCATCGGGAAATAATTCTCCACACAATTGAAAAGAAATAGGTCAGCTCGGTTTGAACTGGACATGCATATTTGAACATATTTTGCTTGCTCATAAATAAAAATTATCTATTGAACAAAACGTTTCATTGAAAAATATAAAACGATACTTTTGTTATGTTTCTACAAATAATGTATCAAGTTCGAAGTAATAGATCGTGTTAATTACATTTTTATTGATTTTGTGCGGATGTTGAAATGAGGCGAATGTGAAAAATATAAACAATCAATGATCAATGATCTGTCATCTGTCAAGTGACAAGTAGTACATTTGTAGCTCCTATTAAAAAAAAAATCGATTTCGATTAATAATTGATGCTTTTAGTGGATTATATTTGCAAATTCAGGCTCAACGAGTATTCAGTTCATATTAACAGTGTTCGGAAATATCTAACAGATCTATTGAAATATTTATACTGAAAAAAAAAATCGAATCGGTTGTGCTGTGTGACATCGTATTTAACAAAAAGATACCCTATCTCGCTCACGCAACAACGCCAATAGCGAGAAGAGAGCGAGAAAGCGACACGTTCCCGCCCGATTTGGAGAAATTTAATGAACTTTCTACAACTAAATCTTATGGGATAAAAAAGGGAGCAGAGTGAAACGACAATTTGGTAAGAGTTTCCACCATATAATAGTGCACTACCGCATAATACCCGCTTCATTCTGACTGTCCAATGTACCCGAACACCGGACACACATACACGCACTGACACAATTTATTCCTGTTGGACCATCATCGGTTGAAAGTCTCAAGCATTTTATTTTTTTGACCTCTTAAACTGCACTCATCAACCCGTAATTTACTACCCAAGTATTTAACCACACACTCATTGCACGGCGGAGTCATCAAAGAAGCCTACGACCTGTGCCTACGACATTGAATCGTTCCTGTCAGCTCACAGGGTACACGACATTTGGAGACGCAACATATTTCATATCCCGGACCAAAAATCGCAAAGACATCGTTTTGTAATGATCCAGAGGCCGAATAGATCAGAATTACGATTGTGTTGACAAAAACTACATCGAAGCGCTTTCAACTCATAGCAAGTTTGTTTACGCGAACTGTCAGACGTTGTGACGTTACAGCCTGCCTGCATGTTATAGTGTGTGCGCAATTCAAATCAACTCCTACATAGACTCCGCTGACTGGATTCACTATCTTGCACTAAATCAAGTATACCTAGTTACTAACTTTTATTTAGATATTATTTTAAATACTCCTTGATAATTTTTGTTGTTCATTTTTAAATGAGTATTGATTTGTAGGTATCTGTATTTTGCGTATTTATTTTATAATTCATTATCATTTTTCTATTATTATTCGTAAATATTTTATTTTATCTTCAATGTTCTTATCTACGTGTATTTATTTATCTTAATGTACATCCTTGCATAACCACATTCTCAGTGCAACAAATCATTAATTTTTAATCTATTTTTAATATAATTGAGAATTACTGTTTTTAATTGAGTCTATATAGACTCCGCTGACTGGATTCACTATCTTGCACTAAATCAAGTATACCTAGTTACTAACTTTTATTTTATTTTTACATACATACTTATTATTTTAAATACTACTTGATAATTTTTGTTGTTCATTTTTAAATGAGTACTGATTTGTAAGTATCTATATTTTACGTATTTATTTTATAATTCATTATCATTTTACTATTATTATTTGTATATATTTTATTTTATCTTCAATATTCTTAACTATGTGTATTTATTTATTCTTAATGTACATCCTTGTATGACCACATTCTCAGTGCAACAAATCAATTGATTAATCTATTTTTTTTATATAATTTAGAATTACTGTTTTCAATTGAGTCTATCTACAACATTTTGATTCCGTATCTATTATAATTGTTTTATCTTGTAAAATTTGATTCAATCAACTTATACAATATAGTTGCATATTCATTCTCTAATCTTAATCGCCATTCTTAATTGTTTTTCTTCTGTTATTTTTATATCTCTTGTAATTTTCTCTGTATTTATAAACGTCCCATCGTAATGGATTCTAATAGTAACATAGCTCAAGCTTTTATGCAGCGGGCTACTGACCTGATGCGTGCTCTTAGCGACACACTTAACGGCGAGCAAAGTAAATTTAGCAAGGAAAACATTCGAAAGATCTCCC
Organism: Mystacides longicornis; assembly: GCA_963576905.1. Lineage (NCBI taxonomy): Eukaryota > Metazoa > Arthropoda > Insecta > Trichoptera > Leptoceridae > Mystacides > Mystacides longicornis. The sequence goes on from OY756424.1 coordinate 23,212,279, forward strand.
CAATCCACGATAATGTCTTGAGTCTCTTGGGCGAAATGGCGGTGCACATCGGGGTGCAGGAGGGTGAAATTAGGGCCCTTCGAACCATCCCTCAATTAAAAGTTTCTACCCCTACAGAGAGAACCTCAGTCATATGCGACGCTTTATCCGAATTGGCTGATCGATCTGCTCGATCGAACAACCTGATTTTCCTTAACGTCCCAGAGGTAGACTCTGATCTACCACCAAACGAAAAGTCTGCCGCCGATAAATCCCAGATTGTCGCCCTCCTTGAACCCGATGATGGCGATACGTCTGCTGCGGTCGTTAAAGTACTCAGACTCGGTGGCTCAGCTTCTAGAGGCTGCAGACCAACAAAGGTGATTTTCAGAGATTCAGAGGCGGCAAACTCTGCATTCTACAGCAGATACCGTCTTCCCAAACACATAAAGGTAAAGCACGATCAAACTGAGGCACAACGCTCTCAGGTTAAGAAGTTATGGGAGGAGGTAGAACGAAAGAAGGCGGAAGGGCAGGAAAATCTGACTGTCAAATTTTTCAACGGAACACCTAAGATCGTAGATAGGAGTTATGGGAGGAGGTAGAACGAAAGAAGGCGGAAGGGCAGGAAAATCTGACTGTCAAATTTTTCAACGGAACACCTAAGATCGTAGATAGGATGAAAAAAAACTAATTTTGAATCTGGATGCCTATTATCAAAATGTCAGAGGCCTTAAGACGAAGCTATCTACATTGCAACAAACCATATATACAATGTCATTCCCAATATTTGCTCTAACAGAAACATGGCTTGATACTTCTGTGAAAAACTCAGAACTGGGTTTCAAGCAGCATAACGTTTACCGGGGAGATAGACGCCATTCCACAAGCAACAAAAGTAGAGGAGGAGGAGTTCTTGTCGCAGTGGACAAGAATGTTCCATCCTCACTCATCAAAACCGAGAACGACGACGTTGAACAGGTACTTGTACTTATAAAAACGAGTTGTTATAAGTTGATAGTGGGTTGTGCATATTTCCCCCCTAACTCACCATGTGAAAAATACAAGAATTACTGTGAAAATATTGAGAATTTGTACATGAGACACCCCAAGGCTAAATTTCTACTTCTCGGCGACTTCAACCTGCCAAACGCTGTATGGGACGACTGTCTGAGCAACGTTGATGGAAAGGCCGGAGAGATTATAGAGACAATGAACTTTCTTGATCTTATTCAATCCAACTCCATTCACAATGATGCTGACCGACTCCTTGACTTGGCTCTCACAAACTGTGACCTAAAGATCGAGAGAGCGGACGAATTTTTGATCCAACCGGATTCTCATCACCCTCCTTTGAAGATCAATTTTAGAATTAAATCCACATCCAAAAGCAAGGATCCATCTTTCTCATACATCTATAAAAAGGGCGACTACGATGGTGCGACAAACTATCTGTTTGGCCAGGACTGGACTTTCTTACGGGGTGTCGACGTTAACGAGAACATATCCCATCTTTACGAGATTCTCAATAAAACAAGAGAATTGTTTGTACCGTTTGCGGAATTCAGAAACTCTTTATACCCTTATTGGTTCTCAAAAGAATTAAAAGAAATAATAAGGGAAAAGAAAGCCATGCACAGACGATACAAGACAATTTACCGATATCAACGTTCTCCTTTTCGCGGACGATCTTAAGTTGTATTCGAAGGTTTCAAATGTTCAGGACTGTTTGACTATCCAGAGAAACTTAGACAATTTATACGGTTGGTGTGTCACGAACCAGCTATACCTGAACATAGAAAAGTGCCAATATATACAATTTGGAAGAGGGAAAAACAAGTTAAGCTTCGACTATACCATAAATGGGGAGAAACTGGAGAAAATCACAGAGGTGAGAGACTTAGGCGTGATCTTTGATGACAAATTGGCGTTCATAGCACACATTAACGAAATTACCAGCTCAGCAATGAAGACTCTCGGTTTTGTTCTACGAACTGTAAGAGATTTTAATAACATTAATGCTATCTTACTTCTCTTTGTCTCTCTTGTTCGCAGTAAGCTGGAATATGTCTCTCCCATATGGTCTCCTGAATACCAGGTCCACATAAATGCCATAGAACGCATACAAAATAAATTCCTCCGCTTTATAAATTACAAACTTAAGATACCCAAGAGCGATTTGAATTACAATCACTTGCGCGCTTTTCTTAATATAGAAAAACTGTCCGATAGACGCATACTCCATGACCTAGGGGGCGTTCAAGTATTACGTAACGCAATTTGGGGGGGAGGGGGGGTCTTGCAAAACGTTACTGTGCGTTACGAGGGGGGGGGGGTTTGAACAACTCGTTACGTAACGGTATTTTTTTTTTCTTAAATAAAAAAAATTGGGAAATAAATCTTCCAAGTTGGGCAATCCTTTTCGTTTATGTTTTACGGGGAATCCCTCGATTGTACTGTACGTCATTTTTGTTTTTTTTTTCTCCGAAGTTGGGCACCCTTTTCGTTTATGTTTTACGGGAAGTCCCTCGATTGTACTGTACATCATTTTTTTTGTCCAAAGTTAGCAAAGGAACCCTTTTCGACAATGTTTTACGGGAAGTCCCTCGATTGTACCGTACGTCATTTTTATTTTGTTCTCCGATGTTAAAGCTTTTGGTGGAAACACGTAGAATGCCGAATCCGACCCGCGCCGACCGGCGCAAAGAATGTTTCTATGCAGTTGAATGGGGATAAGCACAGCAAAAGCAAAAACCTGCTTTCCGGCATGCCCATTTAAAATAAATGCATTGAAACCATAGACAACATTCTTTGCGCCGGTCGGAATCGGCTTTCTACGTGTTTTCACCCTAAGCGTAAGAATTTTTCGCTCTGCGAAAAAAGGAACCTTTTTCGTTTAAGTCTTACGGGGAGTCCCTCGACTGCATTGTATGTAATTTTTATTTCGCCCTCCCAAGTTAATCTTTTATTTTTTACGGGGAATCCCTCGACTGTATTATACTTACGTCATTTTTATTTTATGCCAACGCAGCTATGCCAAAATTTGGAAAACAGCAAAAGAAAAAATAAAGATAAATTTATGGAACATATAAATAGTATTTTTTTTTTCCGATGTTAGCAAAGGAACCCTTTGAAACCCTTTTATTTTTTTACGAGAGTTCAGTAAAAAAAATAGTCTCTTGGGTGTTACGTAACATTTAGGGGGGGGGGGGGTACAGAAAAACGTTACGGCGCGTTACATGGGGGGGAGGGGGGTCAAAAAACTTCAAAAATTGCGTTACGTAATACTTGAACGCCCCCCTAACACTGCTATACAGACTAACCAATGACTGTTTCAACGACACTGATCTGACCCAGCTCATTCATTATCACGTCCCTGCGCGAAATTTGCGAAGTGCAGATGTTTTCCACTGCGATAATAAATTTACCGCTAACTACCTGAAAAATACAGTTGTGCCGCGTATCCATCGTCTGGGTAATAAATATTTGCAGTGCATAGATATATTTGACTGTAGTCACGAGGCACTCAAGTCTCATGTATTATCTGCATTCGCCCGGGTAGAATAGATCTACGTGTGTTGGATCCATCGTTTTGAAAGACCTCTCTCTCTTTTCGCCCCGTTGAAAGTTTAAAATGACATTTTTGTTCCTCTCAAAATAGATATACAATTAATTAATTATTATAATGCATTTCTCGGTTTTTCAGGAAACGTATGTACCTGAAAACAGAAAATTTTTGTTGTTATTTCTGTTGTGGTGTGTTTCATGAGGTGTATTGTTGTTGTCTCTGTTGCTTCTGTTTTTCTGCTGCTGTTGTTGTTGTCATGTTGTGTAATTTTTATACCTGCTTATTATTGTCACTACTATGATTGTTATTTTTTTTTTGTAAAAGGCATTATCGCCGTATATTGTGAAATAAATAAAAAAAAAAAAAAAAAAAAAAAAAACAAAGAAAAATATTTACTTAATACCGAAGAAAGTAGGTAAAAGCCTTGGAAAACCGGATTGGTTTTTTTTTAATAAGTTTACGTTAACACATGCCAGTAAAACGGGACAGTAGCTTGCATGCCTGTTAATGACGTGTAGAAGTTACTGGCGTGATGTGGATACACTTGCAAGTTAAACTTGCATGCAAAATGCGTCTTGCATGCCTGTATACAAAAGCTAGCCACGAGACAGTAGGTACATATCCCAAATCACATGCAAAACACTCGAGATTTTTGCAATGGAAAACATTCGAAGTGAATTAAATTTCATCGTATTGCAATTAGCAGTACAATGTGTGCCTAATTTAATGAAAGAAAAAAAGAAAAGTAAAAGACAACGGATTTGGATGAAAGATTGGATTAGTAGAAGGGAAGATTTTGGAGTAAGTAGTTGTCTGCTTACAGAAATGCGACAAGAAGATATAGATGGTTACAGAAACCATTTAAGAATATTGCCAGAAAAATTAGATGAATTGTTAGGAAAAATTGCGGATAAAATAAAAAAGAAAGATACTCATAAGCGAAATGCTATTTAACAGGTCAGCTACTGGCATGCACGTACCTGTCGTGATGTTCACACGTGCATGTTTCGTAGCCCCCCGCATACCCGCCGCATCCTCTTCCTCATGTAGCATGCCAGTAAATCAAATGTTGTGCGATCTTCTGGCATGCCAGTTACCTTATACACACGATAGTAGGTGGCATGTGCAAGGAGCTGGCATGCAAGTGTGCCAGCTACAGGCATGTGTATTCCCAGCTTTAAGTGAAGTAACAAAAGTAAAAAGGTGGGCTTAGGTCAAATGAGTGAATCCTCATTCAAAGATTTAACCGAGTTCTTATTGTGTTAACAGACATGAGAAGTAGGTATAGTAATTATTTCGTTACTCCATCATTTTTCACCAAGATGTTATAATATGTTGTTCGAGTATTGGGTGCAAATATTGCTTTGAAAATTTTAGTCTCAGAAAAAAGTCTTCTACCGACTTGCTACATACTTGAAAAATGATTAATAATTGCTATTCGTGATCAACATCTGTAGAGCATGTACCCAAAAATTCTTGTTATTTGATATTTGTTACATTAAGCTTAAAAAAGCTAGAATAAACGCTCTACTCTAGCTCTGCTTCTTTGTCCGTTCAGTCTCAATCCACCTAAAAAAGATATACCAACTACCAAGCTACCTTTGTCCGTTCAATCTCAATCCACCTTAAAAGGATACCAACTACCAAGCTACCTTTGTCCATTCAGTCTCAATCCACCTTAAAAGGATACTAACTACCAAGCTACCTTTGTCCGTTCAGTTTTAACCCACATTAATGGATGTCAAATACCCTCCAAAACAGACTGTAAAAATTGATGAAGTCATTTTACAGCTAATAAAGTTTTCATTTTGTAGCTATGCCCTACACTTAATATCCTTATCCCATTATATTATAAAACCAACTATTTTATACCTCATCTATCTACTATTTTATATCAGTTATTCTTCTATTTTAAGAGGTAAATTTTTACAAACTTGAGCCTCTACGGGCTTGCTAACGTTTTCTACTACTTACTCGAACTTTGTTGAATCTTTGACTTACAGGACATTGGGACCATTGAAATGTCTTGAAAGACAGGTTTTGACAAAGAATATTAGGAATAAAAATAGTTAAAAGTCGAAACATATAAAAAAAATCAAATATGTAACACATTTAGGTAGGTAGCCAAGAGGTGTTCTATCTCTAGACTTAGTTATACTTACTGGGACTCCTGTACCTACATTATCTATAATATAAAGGAAAGTCGGTCTAAAAATTTCCATAACAACACAATTTTTGTTTACCTGACAACCTTAGAGTTTCAATACACTGACACGCAGATTATAGATATAATTTTTTTCATGCAAGCTTTCAGAAATATTATTTTTATAAAATTAATAAGTTGTTGAACATGCATTTTTCTTGGTGGAAGTAATTTAAATAATCAAATATATCTTTGTTTATATCCTCACGGATTGAAAACTGGATTTTTCCTAGTAACATAGGTAATCAAAACCAATGTATTGGAAGACAATCTCAACAGACAATGAGTCTATCAGATTTCATAACCACCGCGTATTGGAAAAATAAATCCTCGACAGATAACGAAAAAATATCAAGTACATTCAACAACACCTATTGAAGAAAAATAGAAACAAAAATTGGATTCTCAGTTGACGACTTGTTTCCACCACATTACGACAGATGGCATTCAGATAGAACTTCAGTTAGTAAATAAACCTTAGAATCAGTCCAAGTATTGTATCGACCCACCAGTAGATGTCACTAGCCTCGAAAATCGTTAAAAATTGGAATATTTCCCCCACTCACTGTATATATACAAGTTTCAAACGAAATGACAATTGGCAACAGAGAACAGCGAATGTTTCCTAGGAATAGAAAGCGCTTTTAAACTGGCCTAGGAGGTTGTAAGCCCTCAGCTCTGTTGTCCAAGATCTGATAGACTCATTGTCTGTTGAGATTGTCTTCCAATACATTGGTTAAATAATCAAATTTAAATAAAAAACTTTTTAACTATTCCACAAATTTATTGTACCTGACATGTTTCGAAGGGGCACGCCCTTCATGGTCACAGGTTATTTGAAACCTGTGACCATGAAGGTTTATATTATTTTTACCAAATTTAAAATCAAAAATTCATAGTAAGGACTACAGGACAACGTCTGTCGGGAAAGCTAGTTTATAATGTTTTTAAGGCACCTAATAATTTTTATGTAGGCACCTACAGTACCTATAATATACATATAGTGTTTAATATGAATATCGGTTTAGCTAACTACTACAACACATTTATGGGAGGTATGTACCTATTCTGTACCTATATAACTACCAATAGCTGTTAAAACTATTAGTTTAGTTGAAGGAAAGTAGTTTTGTTGTTCAATTACTTAAAACACTTCCAAAGATAATCTATTAATAACAATAATAGTGCTTCTATCCCGGTTGATCTTTTGAAAGTTCACAAACTGAATTGCACAACTGCAGACTCTTATGTTTGAGAGGGAGCAATGTTGACTCTAACGATTATTGCACCAACAACATCTTGACTACATATTAAAACTTATCCAATCAACAATGTTGGGGTCCAATATTTCGCCTTCACTTCATTTACCTTTTACTAGTTGAATAACTAAACGTTGAATCGTTTTTCTAAGATTCAAAGGGAGACAACAAAATACGAATGGAAATTATTTGATTTCGAACTGATTGATGCCCGACAGTAACGACACTAGTTTTTGCACTGATTCGCACTGAATGTCTTGGGTTCGATTTCAGGACTACCTTCCTCTTTCACTACACAAGCTTTGAGAGGCTTAATGTCAAAGAGTGTATTTTTGTTCACTATGAGTGAGCCCAGACTCATTTTACTATAAAGTATAAAATAATTAACTTTGCTCTATGCTTTTCCCTATCTCTTCAATTTCCCACCTACACGAATGGATTAAAACGGATGAGTGCGAAAGTGACATCACTAATAATTATGCCCTCCACTTAACAATGACCTTCTTGTAATTTTTTTTTCCTATTATCTTCATCTAAGTAGGTATACATTTTATTACGTAATTTATGTACCTACATGATTCCTAAATTATTACGCTCAAAAGTGTAAGATTTTTCCTGATATAATTTGACAGGTCCAGCGAAGGAGTAGCAACGAAGGGTCAACCTGCATTTATTTTAGTTTTCTTTACGCCGAGATGCTAAAATTTGCGTTATGACGTACCTACATATTTTCTGATTTCAGGGATTATTTTTTGTTTCTGATAAGGATGATAATCCTTTTGAAATTTTACCCTACATTCTGAATTTTAACATTTTCTTGTGCTCTTAAATGTTTTCTAGCAAACAATACTTCACTTTGTGTTTACATTTTCAAATGCACATCAGCAATTTAGAGAAATGTTTTGCTTCTACATACATAAATAGAGAACATAATAATTATATTGTGGAGAGTGCCTCATAGTCTCTTGAGTATCTATTGAACTGATCAATCACTACGGCGCAAACCCATTTGTCCGAAGGCAATAATTTACACCATCAATAATTAATTATTATCGAATTACCAGTTAGCACTATATTACCTTCCTGACATTATACTTGGTCGAATATCGGAGAACAGATAATTTACACATTACATAACTTGAGTCAGACTTACCTAATTAAGTTACTGTACAATAACTTCAACATAATATTGTTTAGTAGTTAAGTAAATCATTACCTATTGATATAACTACAAAGTTACTTTTAAAATCATGTGTTTTATGAATAAAGGTGTTTCACGTCAACTTAAAAAATTTCTTTAAAGTTGTATGGGATTATTTGATTAAAGATCGATACTTCGATCGTTCTTCTTCTTTTTTGCCCTAGCCTTTATCATATTTACGTGGTCGGCTCTCCTAGTCCTCATCCTCCAAGTCCATCGGTCTCCCGCGTCTTCCTCACGAAGCCGTGCCTCTCTCAAGTCCCTTTTATTGTGGACATAGACGTAGTCAGGGTCTACCTGGTGTTCTGGGTCCTACTTCTATATCGATTGTATTCCTTATCTTCCTCAACATTTCGATCATTATTTGCATTTTTCTATTCCTTTATTTTATAGTGCTAAAGGAGAAGAATCCCTTACAGTTAATTTATTCAACAATCTTATCTTAGAATCTTGTATTAGTTCTCAATTCGCTCTGAATCATAACTATGTATAACAATCACAAAATTTAGTGTTCAAATATGAACCAGTTTTCGTAGACTACCATTTTCATCCTCGATGTTCAAGACATGAGATAATTGTGTCTGAAAACCGGTTCATGTTTGAACAATAAATTTTGTGATAGAACTGTTATTGATAATACAAGACTAGTTTCATATTGATTTGAAATGGACTATCACCAAGCACCTTCTACCCAAAACATCGAAGATTATTAAAAAAAAATTTAAGAGAGTATCCAATTTGTATTATTGCTAGCAGTATTATTATCCTTATCGTGGAGGACAGGCATTAAAAACAGAAAAAAAAACATATTTTTTTTATACTGGACATTCCATTAGGTATTATAAGATAATTATTACGAGCCCAGGGTTTAACAAAAGCAAACAAAGAAACACTTCTGTATCTTTTTTCTTATTAAATCAACAAAAACTTTGTCAGTTCTACTTGAGTAGAACTGACAAAGTGCTAACAATAATACTCAAACTGCTAACAAGAGTAGAACTGACAAAGTGCTAACAATAATACACAAACTGCTAACAATAATACTCAAGTAGAACTGACAAAGTTTTTGTTGATTAAAATCAATCATAAAATCATAAATTAAAATTTATGTTTGTTTATTAAAATGTTCTACAAAGTTGCTCGAGACAAAAAATTTGAAGATTTCTTTTTTCTTATTTATGTCACGCTCTTCAGCTAGCACATAATATAGAGGATTTCATTTTTACACATCATAGGTAGATTAATGTTATTTTAAAAGACGTCATCGGCCAACAGACGTTGTCCTGTGTTCCTAACTATGAATATTGAATTCGAATTTGTATGTTGACGAAATAATTATCATGCGTGACCAATTTAATTCCGATCAATGCGTCTGTTTTAAACCATGTATATTCCATCCGTATTCTGTCAATCGCACCAACTATCTAACAACTGAGAGTTCCTGTAAAAATTTCAAAATTTGAATAAAAATTGTACTTATGGTATAAAGTACTAATAATGTTGCCTACGTAGAGTTTTATTTAATTTTCCACACAACTTTCTTATTTTTTTCTTTCATAAGAACCATCTATTGACAAAAGCAAACACGACAAAAAAAGAATTAGCGAAATTAGTCCAACCGTTCAGGCGTGATGCGATGACAACGCAAAATTAGCTCTCCATTTTTATAATATAGATTTGGTGTATAGAGGTGGCTTAAAATGACTGGAATTGAATCTATCTCTAAAAATGACGTCATATTGAAATGGCCAAATAGAGCTGTCATTTGCAGCGCAAAGGGTATTAAAAGGTTCTAATGTTATCCCGTTTTGACGACATAAACAGAAATGTTACTATTCATAATATTCTGAAGGTCATCTCTTACCATTCTTTTTTTATTTTTTTATTTTATACATACTTTACTGTACATTGTAGAGTAACACATATAAACTTAGCATAACAAAGACATCACAGAATCAACATACAACATTCTTCTTTAAGAAATCCTAGTTTGTAAATGAAGTATCAAACTTTTTAATATTTCACATGTTAATTTTTGGACAGCAAACTTTTTAGAAGAAAATGCAAATACGTGTAATAATAGTATATTTCCGGCAGCCCGCAGTTAATGGACGATAATAATATTTCTTGTGCAAAACTTTATTATAAATTGCTTGGCAAGTCCCGTTTCTGAATGCAATTAACTCGTGCAAAATATAGTGGATGCTCAGATTACTTAAGCTATTCGATCTTTTTTATGTTAAATTAGTATCATTGTTGGAGTTATGTATTATGTAGAATAAATCGAATCATTTTTAAATAAGCCATTTCTCTGTTTCAACTCTTTTTGTTCTTTAATAATTTACGATAATCATGTGATAAGGAAGGCTAATACATACATACATACATACTCCCGTTAAGGTCCCCCACTCTACGCAAGCCAGCCCGGAGGAGACTAATCCGCAGCAAACCCGACCCGCGCGAAACCGACCCCCCAGCTAGATCAAAGCAATCAAACCGAAAAGCCGGCCCCCCACAAATCAAGCCCGCCGCGGATCCCCCCCAAACCAACCCACAATGCGGGAGGCCTAAGCCCCACGCAGGAGCATAGGAAGGCATCAAGAGCTCCATTGCGCTCGAAGGCGTCCGAGGTTCTTGTGCCTTTTCTGACCAGTTGAGGTTTAAGGACGTGAGGTGGTCAACCTCACGGTCCCGATCTGATTTTTTGATTTCCTGCCTCTTACAGGATGCTCAAAAAACCAGCAAAAAGAGCAGAGGTGCTATTCTTAGCCGGCTACCCCACAGCAAAAGAAGGCTAATAGAAGGTATTTATTACAGGTTTCTAATTAACCTACGCATTTTGTTAAAGAAATCATTTATTTATTTATTTACTTATTGTAAAGACACCAACAGAGCATTGATAACACATACAAAGATAAACATAATATTATAAAACACACCCCCCAATGCTCCAATAACAGGCGTCTGTAACATAATTAACGTAATCATGCGAATATATGTATCATCTGTCAAAAGTCATTTGGAGTATACGTACGTATCATTTAAGTTATTTCGCTTATATACTATATTAGGTCAATTGTTAAGTTTGACAATTCGAACAAAAAAAAAAAAAACAAAAAAAGTACACACGAAAAGAAAAGAATGTTATATTGAGTGGACTAGGCGCATCAATGCGAAGTGCGCGCGAATCCAGGAATACAATTAAATAAAAATAAATAAAAATAATAGTAGGCAGGCACCGCTGAACTAAGAACAAAATAATAACATTGTAAAAAATATTATTGCTACAACGACTGAGCCAGCCGCTGTAGGCGGGCGGGTAGGTACCTTCTCATTACAAAAGTCGAGTGAATGCGTGCTGCAGACAATATCACGAACTAGAAACATGTTAATAAGACTATGGATAAAAAAGGGTAGATATTTCATACAAAAAACAATACATACACACATATGTATACACACATACACACACATATTTATCTGAATAGTAGTTATAGGTATATTAATAAAAAATGATGCACATATCATGCAACATGCGACTACGTAATACCGTCAGTGACAGACCGCGAAGCAATGCCAGCCTGAATTGCCGACCTGAACACTCTAGTCGTGCCAGAAAATAAGTCTAGATCAGGCAAAGCCCTTGCCATGTTGTTATAGGATCTCATCATCCTGTCAATGGGACGAAAATAGCCTATGTTGGTGTTGTGTACTTTTAGTCTAAATAAGTCGGTGCACCTTAATCATTCTATTATTGGCATGGAATCTCAGCAGTTGTATGTCCGCCGAATCGAGATCTCCATGGATGAGCTTATGGAGGTATACTAGTTCAGCAACATCACGCCTATCAGACAACCTATCGATGCCGAAGAAGGACAAGCGCTCCCGGTAAGTCATACCCACCTCGACCTATTCTGTAAGAGAGTAGGTGTGAAGACCCTTTGTCTTTGAAAATAAGAAAATCATAATATTTTCTTATTTTTTCGTGACAAATTCTTGTTAATTTGTCCATTCAGTTTGCATGTAGAGAAAGTCATCACATTTTGTAACAAAAAAAAAATACACTCATGCAATCATGACAAACAGCACACAGTAATAAAAATGCTGCAAAGCAAAAACGATCTCTCGATCTGGTTAGCAAGTGGAGGTACATAGATATTCTATATTACTTCAAGATAAAAAAGTATAAATATAAGGTAATGTTATGAATGTATCACCAAAGCAGGAGAATAAACTAATATAAAAGTAGGTGATGCGTATAAAAAAACTTTTTAGTTTAACATTGTTTGAAATAGGTATTTTACTATGCAAGTCACGTAGGTAGGTGCTGTAAAGCAGAATTTACACTACACGGACTACATTTTCAGTACTTCAGGTTCTACAGATCAATGTTTAAAAGTTTTATTATGTTAGTTATAGTCGTGTAGATAAGCGTTCGTGGAAAGATTGCGCAATGCTCGTAAAAAGAACAATGCAGACGATAAACTTTTAATCAATCCACATGAGAAAGAATGGTCATTATTGTGATCTATGACGGTTGTTCAACTGTCTTCTGGAGCGATACAATATCCTGCTGGCTGTCAAGTGGATGTGCAATACTATACCAGCTATAGATTCTCTAGTTCCAATGTGAACAAGTATCAAGCTTAATATCATACTTTATTTTACTGAACAGGAATCTACCTTATAAAAATAAGGTTGTAATAAATTTGTAGCCGAGACTTTTTTCAGCTATTTATTTTTCTAATCACCATGTTTTAGTATTAGGGAGTAAGCCATTTTTATCTTAAGTTGGATCTTGGACTCTCAAAGTTACTAAAATGAACCGATTGGAAGCGTTTGAGATTTTTTTTTTTTTTTTTTTATTAATTAAAAAATATATACAAGTACAAAACATATAGGTACATTAACAAATATATCAAATGAAAAAGTCAATTTTATATGCCCCATTTGAAGTTAGAAACTTGTGTATGGGGCAATTAAAAAATAAACTTAAATGGTTAGAGCAATTATTTACAAACAAATCTACAGCAAATTAGAATAAAATAGGTGAAATCAAATATACGCAATTTACAATTATTCCTTACACACATACCGATAATAAGTAAAAGATTTTTTTTTTTTTTTCTCAATATTTTAAATTTTTATATTTTCTTTTACCACTCGGAAAACCTATTTTGATAGGTATATCATGTTTGTCTTGCATAAAATATTCAAATATCAAACAGTTCATCAGTAGGGAATGATCTTTTTTTCTTAAGTATGATTTTAATCAGTAGTTTCTGTACCACATGGAGAGGCCGCACATTGGTTGGGTATGTTCCCCCCCATGCTACAATGCCATAAGCTAATATTGCATGCACAAATGCATAGTAAACCACTCTCAATGACTGTATAGACATGATATTTCTGAGTCTTAGAAAAATGTAAATCATTTTGCGCAATCTATTTACGGTTGACTCTATATGGTTTTTCCATTTCATGTCTTGATCTATTGTGATGCCCAGATATCTGACTGACTTCTTACATAAGAGTGGGTACACCGGAGAATGCTCCGCATACAATGGACAGACACAAGAGTCCTGCAAAGGGCTAGGGTTGATAGAGAGTTGCTGTTGAGAAAAATCTAATACACTAAGCATCATAAAAATCTGTTTTGCCGATCTCGAGTTATAAGTGTTTGCACTCACCCAACTTTCTTTTATATCTATAGATAGATTACGAACACTTCTTTGATGAGTAAAGAAGGCAACATACCTACATACCTTCCTACATTTGCTACACAAAGGTACATAGGTTTATTATTATTACGAACCACAAAAATTATTGTTATATTCTAAACTCATTTTTTATTTTTCAATATTTTGGGCAGAATGTGTTTGATCCATTTCAAAATAAAAATGAAAGAATTCTAATTGTATAAAAAAAGAAAAATGCATTGAGTAAAAATTCAATACCTATCTCATTTTTTTCCTTTGGTATATATTTTTTTTTCATAAGAAAATATTTGTAGCGCTCTTGCCTCCTGCAGAACCCACCGAATTCGGAAACTATATTTCAGAGTCGTCCGACTTTTTTTTTTTTAAATCGTTGTATTAGGGGTAGGTGGCTATGTGGTTACCCCTATACTTGTTCCGGTCAATTGAGTTAATTGGATGAAACAATAGTTGTATAAAATAACGTTTATTAGCTTGCGTAGGGTACACACAATGAGCGCCGTTCGGTATTTGAGCAATGTTCTTAATCCTATAGCGCAATCAAGCAAAATATAAGGATTTACATTTGAATAATATTTCCTTTTTAATAAGAAATTATTTATTATTATTATTATGTTTATGGCATCCCATCCCTTGAGGGACGATTTGTGCCAGTTTCAAATATTTGATGTTTGCAAAACAAAAATATTACGCTTTAATTTATTATTTTTCTATTATTTTATATAAAGACTTACTATTTTTACATTCACACACGGCCTTACATACTTACAATCACGCCCTTACATACATACATTCTCGCATTTATATAAAAAAATATATACATACACGCACACACACATACCTACTGTTTATATAATTATGTAATTCTGTTTTACTGATTTTAAAATTTTTTTGTAGACAGAAAGCTTTTCAGAGTGTAACAGACAAGACATATTAATGGGGAACTGAATTTCATCAATTTCGTAATAAAGTTCATATGAATCTCTTATTGGGCAACCGAGGAAGACGTGGTCTAATGTCTCCATATCGAGTTCGCACTCACAGAGTGGAGACGATGCTAAATTTATTTTAAATAGATGACTATCCAGTCTGTGGTGATTAAATCTCATGCGAGTCAGTGTGACTATTTCTGATCTGGAGAATTTGGATTCATGGTACCATGGCTTTCTGGAGATAGACTCCTTAATGTCCCGATAAATCGACCCCTTAGCTCTACCTACCTCATCCCAATGATCGGTCCAGGCCGACATTGCTCCGAGAAAGGCAGAACGTTTTATATCACTCAGAGGGAGTTCAAAATCTCGTGGGACCAATCCATTGCTGGTGGCCTCTTTTGCCAATGCGTCTACATCCTCATTGGGTGTTATACCACAATGAGCCGGGATCCAAGCGATGACAATATCTCTCCCTTTTACTTTATGAATATATAGGTTTCTCCTAATGTCTAAGATAATACAGTTATCAGTAACTGAGCCGGACGCAAGTACATTTACTAGAGATAAGGAATCTGTGAAGATGATTGCTCTTTCCAATTCATGGTGATCGCACAGAGTGAGAGCCTGGTGCAGAGCAGCACACTCTGCCGTGAAAACGGAGGCTTCCGGAGGAAGTTTTAGCATTGATTTTATTTTGAGTTTGGGGATGAGAACCGCCGATCCAGAATGATCATTGGTAGAAAATTTGGAGCCATCAGTAAAAATTTGGATGTGGTTTGGCCAAGAAGAGTCAGCTTTTGAAAAGAACGTCTGATTTATTCGATTGGAGGACATTTTAGGAGTTTTACCGATACCGATATTTTCAAAGACGGTTGGGGAGAATTGCAAGACTTCCAAAGGAAGGTCATAAACAGCGGATGGAAAGGGGTAACGTTTAACGCCAAACTGAGTCATGTAATTACTGTAACTGTTGCATAAATAAGGACTCGATTTATTTTTCCAGTAACCGTTAACGTGATATAGGTTACGTAGTATGGGTAAATTTTTTAGCAATGGATGGTCAGTGAAAGTCCGTTTTTTAATAAAGAAGGAATCAGATAGATATTGTCTTCTAATCTTTAGTGGCATATCAACACATTCCACCTGGAGAGAGTTGTTTGGAGTGGAGGGCATTGCGCCAACCAAGAGCCTTAAAGATTTTGTTTGTACAGCATCCAGCTTGTTCACCAAGGTTTTGGATATTGGAGTCAATAAAAAGCTACCGTAATCTAAGTGGCTGCGAATTAATGCATTGTATATATTCTTCATGGAGGAAGGGTGGGAGCCCCAAGAGGTGCCAGAGATCGCTCTAAGTATATTTAAACCTCTTTCGCATTTGGCCAGTGTATGAGTTACGTGAGGGTTCCAGGTCAATTTCCTATCTAAAGACATACCCAAAAATTTTACCTCTTCGCACTGAGGAATTATATTTCCGTTAAGCTCTACAGAAATGGATGGATTCACGTGCTTTCTGGAGAATGATACAACTCTCGACTTTTGAGGGGATAGGAATAAGTTATTCCGTTCCATCCATGTATTGACAATATTTAAGGCTCCTGTCAAAGCTCTTTCAGCGCATACATTATTTTTATTAGTAGTATATATTGCAATATCATCCGCGTATTGAATCAATTGACAGTCATCAGGTATCTTGGGGAGGTCTGAACAATAGACGTTAAATAAGATAGGGCTTAAAACTGACCCCTGAGGAAGGCCCTTCCAGACCACCCTGTGGTCTCCAGGAACGTCTCCGCTCACTGAAATGCTTCTCTCCGTAAACATGCTAAATATCAATGTGGCAATTTTGTGAGGGATACCAAGACTTACAAGTTTTTTGAAAAGAAGAGGGATAGAGACATTGTCGAAAGCAGATGTTATATCAAGGAATACGACCGACATCGGATTCTTCTTAGTAAAAGCAATCTGGATATCCGTGATCAATACACTCAAATTATCTACACAAGACAGTGACTTTCTAAAACCAAACTGTGTAGAAGGTAGTATAGAGTTGTGTTCTATATACCAAACCAGTCTGCTTTTCAAAATGTGTTCCAGAATTTTCATGGCGCATGCGGACAAGGCTATAGGCCGGTAAGAAGAAGCGAGTTTAGGATTTTTTCCAGGTTTTAAGATGGGAATAATTAGCTGGTGTTTCCAAGAGTTGGGAATGTTTCCCGAAGATAGTATTTTGTTGAGAAGGTCGAGGAAGGATTCGATAAAGATGTCAGGAGCTTTCTGAAAGAAAGCGTACGGAATTCTGTCTTCGCCAGGAGATGAATGCCTTACCGATAGTAGGCAGAGCTTTAGTTCATACATATTTACTTTTTCTAACAATCTATTGTTATTTTGAGGAAGATTTCTGTTATTTATACAAGGGGGAATAAGTTGGTCCAAATTAGGGGCAGTAGGAGGAGCTAGGTTATTTAAAAACTCCGAAAGCCAGTCAGAAAGAGGAGCAGAAGCTCTGGAAGTCTGGAAGGAACCCTTGAAGCGTCTGATCATATTCCAAACATGTGAAGGGGGAGAATTCGGGGACAGAGAAGAGCAAAAGGTCTGCCAACTCTGTCGCTTTTTAGCTCGTAGTTTTTTTTTTACCTTGGCTTGTATGGCCTTTGCCTGTATAAAGGAGTCTGAATCAAATTTATTTCTAAAGTTTCGCATAGCTTGTTTTCTTTCAGTGATAAGATCAGAGCACTCCTGATCCCACCAAGGAGCATTTTTCGTGTTTTTGCTCGATTTATTTCTAGAGGGAATGCTGTTATTAGCCGCCTCGTAAATAATCTGTGTCAGGTCATCATAATGCTTTTGGACAGGAGACTTGGACGTATCTCCGATTTTAGACATGGATTCCTTTACGATTTCGGCAAATCTAGCCCAGTTTGCCCTTTTTGTACTGTATAATTGTCTGCTGTAAGAAATTTTTCTGGATGGAGCTACGGATAGAGTAACAAAAATTGGGTAGTGGTCGCTAGAAAATGGGTCGTCTAGGATACTCCAGCTTGATGAACAAGCCAGATTGCCAGTACAAATTGTTAAGTCCACTGCACTTGGATTCTGGTTAGGGGAAGTCAGTCTGGTTGGCGAACCGTCATTCAAGATGCATAGGTCATGCTTATCTACAAATGACAATATTTGGTTACCCGCTCTGTCAGTTAGGGCATTGCCCCAGGCAACAGCATGGGCATTGTAGTCTCCGAGCAGGAAAAATGAGGTTGGAAGTAAAGGGACAATCGAGTTGAAATAATTACTGTCAAATCCACCATTTGGGGGAATATATACAGAGACGTATCCAATACCGTCAATGCAGACAGCAATTATTTCGAAAAAGGGATTGCTTGGAATTGGAATAAGATCACAATGGAGAGATGATTTCACCAATATGGCTACTCCACCTCCCCTGCCCTCAACTCTGTCATTTCGAAAGACAGAGTAACCAGGAATATTATAGGTATAATGTGGTTTGATCCATGTTTCGTTTAAAGCTGAAAGGTGAATAGAGAATTGATTTAACATATGTATAATATCTGATTTGTTGGAGATTGCGCTTCTGCAGTTCCACTGAAGAATATTCAATTGATTATTATCTGACATATTGAATTATTAGTAGGTAATAAACGTTTACTAGAATAAATAGTTTGAATTCGAAATAACAAATAGCATTCTCCAACGAAATGTTGAGAATGCTGTTTGTCTATTCTTTTTCTATGATCGTTTTAATAAGAGGAAGTATTTTTGAAGTGAACATATCAGATTTGTTAAAAATAATATCAAGCAACAGCTCTAGGGCTGATTTCAAAGAATTTGTCTCATCGGTGGAAGATTTTGAAATGTTATTTTTGAGAGATGAGGTACTCTCATTTAAGATTTCGTTATCGGATGGTGTTAAAGTGAATGACTCTGGAGTTGTAAGAGCACATCCTGGAGTTAGATTCACAGCCTGCCCGTTAGTGTAAAAAAGGTTGTCTATGTAAGATTTATCATTATACAGAGGTGAAACTTTTTTGAGAGGAGCTGAGTTAGCTTTAGTCGAGATTGTAACTCGTCGACTAGAGTTTAGGGAATTATTAGGAACTTGGACTGAGGGGAGTTTCCCTTCTAAGGGCTTGACAATTTCACTATAGGGTTTGCTAGATTTCGGGAAGAGCTTAACAGCCTGGGCGAACGATAAGTTGTCCGCAGCCATAACCTTTTTTATGTCTCTTTGCCTTTTTAGTTCGGGACAACTAGAGTGCAGAGCACTATGATCTCCATGACAGTTAGGACACTTCACCTCTTTAGAGGTGCAATTATCCTTGTTATGTTCAGTGGAACTACAGATTGCGCATCTGGGTTTGGATCGACAATTTTTCCTTAAGTGCCCAAATCTAGCACAAAGGTGACAAATTATAGTAGGTTCAGAGTATAGTTCTACTGGTAAGGAATTATAAAATAAGTAAATGTTTTTGGGCAAGATTTGCCCGCGGAAAGTCAGAATACAAGTAGTTGAAGGGACCCATGATATTTTATTAGTGTCTTTGTCAACTTTTTTCCTATTAAGTCGGCGGGCTTTTAAGACTTTTATCGAGGATCCAAATGTGGAAGAATTTTCAACGATATCAGATTCAGATAATTCCAGGGGAATATCTCTAACTAGTCCTGATTTAACCAACTTATAAGTCGGAATAAAGGCCTTCAATTTGTTTTCGGAGACAAAGGTCGATTTAACGAACTCGTTTGCAGATAAATAATTATTAAATGTTAGAGAAATTTTATATCTGTTTTCGGCTCTAATACATTCAGGTTTTATGCAGAGAAAGTTTCTCCTATATAAGAAATTCCCGAATGTTAGCGGATGCAAATAAGTGTCGTCAGCGTTCTGAACAAACACGACAAATGGCCCGGGAATATCCGGTGTATATAACAATTCATTTTGGATCACGTGGCTCGTGTTCTGAGCAAGAGAAACATCTTTGTCTTTAATTGTATTTTCAGAGTTAGTTTCAGCAAGTTTACGTTTTTTCCCCGACTCTGGAGGGTCAGAGACCGATGAAATCACCCCAATGTCAGGGGGTATCTCACCTCCATCACGTTCCTCCATTTTTTAAACGTCACATATAATAATATTCACAAGTGATTTAAATACAAAATAAAGAAACAAAAATAATAAAGAAATAATAATTACGTATTTACGTACCGCGCCGTCCCGATGCAACAATAACGTCGCACGGGACAAACAAAACAAAATAATATAAAAAAATAAATGTACAGTAATTTAAATGGTGTTAAACTAAATACAAAAATAATATTTAAATAAATAAAAAGATAGTAAGAATTAGTCAAAAAGAAATAGAAAAAAAAACTTATCGAGTGTAGAAAAAATCAAATTCCAATAGTAATTAATTCACGCAGCACAAAACACGTCCAGCGGGGAACTTGTTTCACCGTCGACCTAATAAGAAATAATACTGTATATTATGAACAAAGACTCAGGTCAATTTACATAAATTCTAAGCCTATTATGGAAATTTGCTTCCTCATACAAAGGTAGATATTTACCTACCTACTGTTCGAGGTATCGAATATTATAACACGTATTACTTTAATGTATGTACGTACCAACAAAGATACTTAGCTTCGAACAATATTATTCTACACATGATGGCCTTTCTACTTTTGGAAATTTATACCCCTATTTTATACAAATAATGACCATTTCCTTTATTACAAAATATATTATAATATTCATTATGTTCGAGTAGGTAAATAATCATAGTATAAATTGTCGAAAAGTATAGTAAGGTAGGTAGATACATTACTATTTACTTTTGGACGTACCTATAATGGATTTGAAAGTATAATAGATTAACTTAGTAATTTAGTTCAGACATGTCTACAAAATGACAAAAATAGGTACTTTATGAGAATTCTTTAGTCTAGCACAGTCTTTTAGGAGAAAGTGATGTAAGAGCTCGATTGGCATAAAGGTGGGCTTAGACTTAACGAACAAAATAGTCAGAACTATAGAGCATTCCTTATTGGTTTTTAACTAGTGTCAATTAATGCTCGTTTTCAGCATTAACACCAATCAAACAGAATGGAAAATAAGAACTAGAATTCTATGACACACGCTCTAGAGACGGTTTGATCACGGGTGTTCGCTGCCCATTTTTCCTCATTCGTCAAGACTACATATTTGGCCGTTTAGCAACACAATGTCTGGTTTTGATTAGAGTGATTGTAATTGCAAGTTATACTTTTATCATTATGAGTCAATTTCTTTTAGAGAAAGCAATTGATCGTATACACCAAGGCCCTGTCCTAGCTGGTCGCATGATCGCACGATTGTGCGAATGCGATGGATAGAACAGGGCCTTACGCCTTACCCAACGAGTGATTATTTTTAGAACATTCCATAAAGTTTAGACGGAAAAAGGTAGAACAACGAAAGAATGACCAGTCAATACAAAGATCAGTTTATACAAAGAGAATTTGGTAGAATCCGATAAAATGAGCATCTGCATGCAAGTCTAAGTAATACTTTAGGCCATTTTGAGAGATGGTCCTGATGAGACACATGCGCACAATGTCGAAACACACTATCTTTTTGACGAATCCAATCGCATATTCTGGTGATAGGCACAGCCTCGTCCCATATGCAAGTGCAGTAGCACAGTCTCTGCCGAATTCATCACAGTGTAAAGGAGTAAACCTTCTATCTTCATATTGTTTCCTGTGAAAAGCTGATTATCTCTTTTTTGTCTTTCGAAGTGCATGTTGTTCACATGCATTTCGTGAGAAATCTTGGGTTTTCACTTTCATTCATATAAATATATACATATCTTTTTATTTAATAAATTAACTGTTTCTCTCTACAAAAGCCATCCGTGAATGGCTTAATAAAACTTCCATTGATAAACAGGATCTAGGATCAAGCCTGTCCACCAATATTAAGAAAGGATTAGCTTATACAAAGCTTTTAACAGGTGAGCGAATTAATAGTAAGTGGAATAATAATACATAGACACCTTTCCTGATGGTGTAAATTCGCTTGATCAGAGATAAGGCTCGTTTGAAAGTTTACCTGCTAAAGATAAAGCACGGTTTTGTTTCACATCGGCTCTTATCATTTACATTCTTTAATCACCCTTAAGTAATACTTATTCAAAGCTTTATGTTTGTCATAAGTACTTTTTGACCAAGTTTGTTCATGGTGAGCTACATGTTTAGTCAAGCGTTCAACTTTTTTGACCTAGTTTGTTCGGTAAGTAGATAGTTGCTAAGAAATATCATATTATATACTATTGCCATATTTATTGAAGTATCCCAAAATTTTGATGGTTTGGATTCTCGTGATTTGTGCGAAATTAGAGTAGATAGTACAGACAGCTGGTATAACAGAATATGCTAAGGATGCATGCGAACACCACAACGGTTCACAAATTATCAGTTAGTTAATGATGTTTTATATAGAAATTCCAAATTGGATAATCCGTTACTTGATGAGTTCGTATGGAAAAAGGTGGTCAAGTATGAAGATAGATTAGCATTAATCACGAAAGTTCATAGCACAGGGCACCCAGGAACTTTTAAGAGTTACAAAAAGTTAGAGAGAGACTATTATTGGCCAGGTATGTTTAGGCAAGTTAAAGCTTTTGTAAATAGATGTCATACTTATAAGAGCTATAAACCATCTAATCAACCTCCGAATGGACTGATGGAACATCGGAAAAAGTTTTCGAGACCAATGGAAATGTTGTCGATAGATTTGGTTGGGCCATTACCTTTGGCATCCGGAAATTATCAGTTTATATTATCAGTAATCGACATATTTACGAAATATTGTTGGCTGTATCCGTTAAGGAGGGCGACAACCAAAGAAATAGTTTTCTTCTTGGGGGAAAAAATATTTCTAGAAGAAGGGACCCCTCACACACTGGTTTTAGATAATGGAAAACAGTTCGTTTCAAATGAATTCAAAGAGTTTGCTGATTCGTACGGAATTAGCCGATTATTCTTTAACACTCCTTATACTCCTCAGAACAATACAGTTGAGTCATATAACAAAGTTTTAGGATATACCTTGGCCATCTACGTGGGTAATAATCAGAGAGAATGTCCCAAGTATCTAGACCAAGTTAAATCTGTTATGAACAACACCATGAATTTTGCAACCGGCTTCACACCGTCGTTATTAATGAAAGGTAGTGTTGGCACAAGGGATACAGCGCCGTAGAGTTGCATGACTCTATGTAGCATCCATTATCTATGAATTTTTGTATATCCGTTTCCTTTTCTTCAGCCATATTGTAATGGAATAATACGTGTTTATAAACGCTCCTCGCATTTTTATTTAATTCATAAAATTACCCCAATCCTCAGCTCAACATGGTCACTTCGAGCCTGATTAAATATAGGATTGGGGGAAAATAAAAATTTAAAATAATAATATGTTTTAAATAGTGTTTTTTAAAAGTGTTGATGTGAGCAAACATGTGGCAATGGAGGAGCAAAAGGTTACAAAAAATTAACCACTAAATTAAATAAACAAAAAGTACGTACTGTGACGTCAGTCGTACAAATAAAAGTTGTAAAAACTACAATTTAAAAATTAAATTAAAAAAAGTGTTAAAAATATAACACAAATAATAATTTAGAAAAAAATGTGTGAATGTTTAATATAACATTTATCAACAAAATTAAAAAAAAAAAGTGTTTAAAATATAACACAAAAAATAAATATAAAATAAAATAACTGAATGTTAAATGTAACATTAAGATTATATAAAAAAATAAAACCATTTATTAAATAAATAAAAAGTAAAAAAAAAAACAGAAGAAATAAAAAAAAAGATATTAATAAAATGGCGTTGGTAGCCCAGGCGAATTTTGTAAAAGAGCGCATAAAAAAGTTGAAGAATACGATTAATGAACAGTTTTTCCAGACAGCTAACTTTCAAGATATTAGCTTAAGAGTCGACAGACTTCTGTTTCTCTACAAACAATACAACAAGATAAACATGGAGGTTATGGATTCGGAAGGTGAATCATTAGTCGATGAGATGTATTTTGAGGCTATGGACAAACTCAGAACAAAAATGGCGCAGATGGAGGCTGAAAACGGCGTGATGCCGCGGGCGCATATGTCGAAACCTGGATCCAGTCAATTGAAGCTGCCCCATCTCTCTTCTGGAAAGCTTACAGAATCTAATAATTTAATGCCACCAAAAACTGTAATATTGGCGAATGATAATTTTAATATACCTGTCAATATACTCTGTTCAAATATTTTCTTACAGCCCCATGATAGTTGCTTGGATGTTGATGCGAGTGCCATGAAGACAGTTCCGACTCAGTTGGACAACGTCGTTGCAGGGAGCATCCAAGAATCTGCTCAGCGGAAGACACTGAACCTCTGCTGTCGGGATCGTGAAGATGACATAAATCTTCACGTGTCACGGGTATGGCAGCTGGAATCTGTACCGGAGGTTTTCTTGGACAAGTCTGAGCATGAAAGGGCTGAAGAGGTATTACTTGAAAATATTTCTTTGAAAAATAATAAATTCAAGGTTAAGAAACCATTTATTGCGCCTTTACAAGAAATTAATGAATTTCTTGTAGACCCGCTACCATTTACATATAAAAATCTAAATAATTTAGAAAAAAGATCAAAAGGCAACAAAAATTTGTTTTTTGAATACAAAAAAATCATTCAAAACCTTATTAATTTAAATCATATAAAATATTATGATGTCAGCAATGATGCTGTATCATTTTTACCTCATAACCCTATCATAAGGGAAAATATACTTTCAGCGAAGCTCATTGTAGTCTATGACACATCCATGAAAACCTCAAATAAAGTTTCGTTGAATGATTTGATGATAAAATACGGCCTTGTGGTACAAAAACAATTGTCTTTTATAATATTATTATTTAAGATAATAAAATATTAGATAGTATTTGCTTGTGATGTCATGCAAATGCATAAAATGTTCTTGTTATATTGAAAAAGAGCATGAACTCTTATTTGTGTTAACTTAATATTTCTTATTTAAAGTTTTCTAACACTTATGTGGTCATAAAATCATTCAATTGGACTTGCAGATATTCCAAAGAGTTTGCAGTGTTTTTTGTGTGCTCTGTAGATTTGCCAGAGATGGATGCTGCCTGCAAAGTGGCGTGCATGGCATCCGTTCCAACAAAATTGTATTTCAATATTTTATAATAAAATTAAATGTAATGTAATATGTACTGCAATTCAAAGGGCCACAAATATGTCTGTTATGTATACACAAATGGGAATGATGAACCTCTATATATGAAAAAAAGAAATTAAAGAAAAAATACTTCCAGACATAATATAAAAAAATGTATAGAATATGTGAGGCTTGTATCATAATGTCAAATTAATTAGAACATAAGAAAATTGACATAAATAAATAAAATAAATTAACTTTATTAATTTATAAAAAAAAAATGTAAATTCTATTTATGAAAATTGATTAAAAAATAGTATACAAATAGGTATATTAATAAATAGATTCTAACATTATATTGAAAGTGGTTGAATATTTAGAAACTTATTTTTTATAGATGGATTATTTTGTTTGCACATCTAAGGCCTATAAATGCCTATTTATTTAATTTTTAGAAATTCATTTTGTTTATAACATAATGATTAGTTGTGGAAGGAATATATGTATCTTTACCCGCTTTCTGTAAGGATTACTAAGACTCTTCAAAAGGTTTGTTTGTTAATAAAAATTACTTGTTTCACAAGTTATATAAATAAATTGAAAAATTCGTTTTGTAAAAAACGGTATATATTTTTACCTATATTTAAATGCTTACAAAAGCCAACTGTAAATGTTTTACCTTACGTTGCATAAGTAACATAAATATAATAATTTTAAGTTTATATTATGAAATAAAAAATGGATATTTACTTACTCTCTTATAAAAGGATATACATAAATAAAATGTTCCAACTTTATTATAGTGGATTGTGTAAATATATTATAGAGAAATATGTTTTTATGGTGTGAATTGTTTTGTAAAAAAAAATATATATTTTTTACTCATCTACAAGGCTTATAAATGCCTACTGAAAAAAATATTAGCCAAAAGAATACCTAGTTGAATAAATTACATAAATAAAATAATTTCAATTTTTTTATTAATTATTAAAAAATGTAAGTACAAATGTAATTCTTGTAAAAATGCAGGTTTATATTAACCAATCTATATGGATTATATTTCTACTTGAAATGAGTTAGTAATAAAAAAATAACATATTATTAAGTTACATAAAGGAAATAGTTTCAACCTTTTGAGTTGGTGTCAGTACTATATATTGTATAAAAAAAAAATATTTTCATGTTATTAAGAAAACTTTTGTAGAAAAATGTGTTTACAATTTGACAATTCCTTTATTTTATTTGGAGGCTTGCAATAGCCCACTTATAATTTGTTAATTGATAAAAATAATTAGTTGCATATTTTTATTTACATAAAAATAATAAAATCAACATTAGGTATTTGCATTGAATGGCATATTTAGAAAATTTATTTAACATAATACTAACTAGGTATATGAAAAGAACTTGTCTAATCAAAGTAAAATTTTGATTATTTATTTAAAATTAATTAATTGTGCTAACAATGTTAATTTCGCATGAGCACATAAGTAAAGGTTGTCTGTTTTCTTTTCAAGCATTCATCATCAGGTTCATAAAATAAAATACAGTCCACTAATGAAAGAAACTGATGACGATTTGAGAAGAGGGCTGACGTATGCTGTTGTTCTTTGTCTTCTGCTTCGGGAGTATGTTGGCACAAGGGATACAGCGCCGTAGAGTTGCATGACTCTATGTAGCATCCATTATCTATGAATTTTTGTATATCCGTTTCCTTTTCTTCAGCCATATTGTAATGGAATAATACGTGTTTATAAACGCTCCTCGCATTTTTATTTAATTCATAAAATTACCCCAATCCTCAGCTCAACAGGTAGAGAGATAATTTTTGACGGATCTCTCTATGGTATTCCGAGGGATAGTAGGTCTTTGGATTCTAGGCATCTTAATTTGTCGAGACATTCCTATAGGAAGAAATTGGAAGATTTAGAAGTCACCTTTAAAATCGTTCAGGAAAATCTGTGGGATGCTTACCATAAGAAAGCACAACATTATAATCTTCGCCGGGTGCGAAAAGTTTATAATGAGGGCCAAATGATTTGGAGGCGAAACTTCGTCCAATCGGACAAAGCAAATTTCTTCACTAGAAAGCTGGCTCCCAAATTTATTAGAGCAGAGGTTATAAAAAGGTTAAGTGACAATGTCTATGACATTAAAGACGTAGGATCCCAGAAAGTAGTTAGGATACATGTGAAAGATATTCTGAAGTGGGAAGATTAGTTCATTTCTTCCATTCATATTAGTTGACTCCGTTTATTTTCTGAGAAATGTTTAGGATAGATAATAGCAAGATGTCATAATACGGAAGTAAGTGGTAAACAATTTTGTAGTGTGTCCTCATGACGAAAACTTATGTCGGGGCAGATGGCACATCCAGGCCAGCTTCGATATGATTAGAGGAAATCAGCGAGGGGTGATACGACAGAGTTTACTCCTTCTTCAGACACTTATCACAGTTAAGGAATAGTTATAGTTTGGTTGCAAGAAATGTTATTTTGGTCGAAATAATATTGCTCTGAAAATTTATTACCGAGTCAAAAATAAAGAAATCCGTTGAGGAACTCTTATCCCCAGAATTAAGGACATGAAGCACCCTAGGTACTTAGTTAGGTTACTGCCAAGTTTGGCAAATATTCTAGTACCAAGTCGGGGACAAGTGTATAGCGGTGGTTCGGTTGATGTTTTAATTGCTGAACAGCCGCTGGTTGATTTGAACATCAAGTCAAGTAGGTATGTCGCCGTTGAGTGCGTCAGAATAAGTTAGCTACTGTTGTTACTTGTTGAAAAATATTGTATATAGTTATGTATAAATGATTATATTACTTTTAAGTTACTTTATGAAATTTATTCTGATAAAATTTGTTGAATAATAATTAAAGTAAGTCATTGTTTGTTATTATGTAAGCCATCTAAAATAAAACTTAAGTTTATAGTTTTTAAGATACTGATAATATAGAGAAATGGCTAATTTTAAATGATTTTATTGTGTATTACGTAATACACCTATGTAATTTATAATAATATTATTGATCTTGATTTTCGTTTTTTTTTGGCGGTTTTGAACTGCACAATATATTGTTTTAATTTGATGGGTTTTCTGCTTTTTTCACCTGATTTTTATATTAAAAAAATAGGAGTGGCGCCTAATTTTTTTTTGTATTATACATAGATATTTATTTTTAAATTAACTTAAGGTATAAAAAAAAAGTATGTAATAATTTTTTTTTGGGGGACCAAAGGGGATAAATGGAGCGGTACAATAAACACATAGAATTTTTTTTCTAAATTTAAAAATAAATACTTTAAAGTAGGTACCCACGCGTTTATTATTTTTGGTTATTTGATTAACAATATAGTTGGACACTTAAAATTTTGAATTTGAATTATGTTTGGAACAGGTTTTTGTTTTATTTTATTTTCTTTTCATCAAACGGAAAAAAATACAGAGAAGTGAACACGGTAGGTGTTTGAAATTGATTATTGGTTATTATTTTATTTTTTTTG
Source organism: Mystacides longicornis (assembly GCA_963576905.1). Lineage (NCBI taxonomy): Eukaryota > Metazoa > Arthropoda > Insecta > Trichoptera > Leptoceridae > Mystacides > Mystacides longicornis. The sequence goes on from OY756424.1 coordinate 23,240,859, forward strand.
AAAAACAAAGCGGAAAATGTAATTTATGGCATACAGTGCTCTGTATGGATAATTTGTTTTGTTGGACTAAACATACATTAGGAGAGTTTTCTTAATATTTTGGTGGAAATTTGTATAATGAAGATTGGTCATATCGGATAGAAATGGTGGGCAAGATATAGAAAAAAAATACTGTAACGAAGAATTGGGCAACACGACAGAAAGAATTGATATAGTATAGTTTTATCATTTTTTTGTTCTTGTTTTGTTTTTGATCTATTAAATAAGTTTTGTGTTGATTTAGAATTTGATATTTTTTTTTACCTACAAAAAAAACCAAAAAGACAGCCCTAGGTAACCCACCTGAGCTAAGCTGGATGGCTGGAGCCAATGATGGTTGGCCGAGATTCTCGCTCCAGGCTCCTGATAGTTTTTGAGGATTTATGCACCGAATCGGAGGTGATCAAAACAAACACATTCAAACTAAACCTTGGCATGATGAACCAAGAAGTTTTGTTTATGCTTGGTTTATTTTGATATTTTTTCTCTCGATACAAAAATCTTTACAAGTTTTTCTTTTGCTTCACAGATGCGTTAAGCTTACTAAATAGTATAGACGATATTAACAAAGAAATATAATATATTATTACATATTAAAATATCGCTCCATTATCCTTCTGATAATCTAAGCCGTTCAGAAAGTACTACCTATGGAAGTTCTAAGGAGTAGGTATGAGATGTTAGCAGGGTGTTTACAATAAGGACTTGTTATTACATTACTTGAAGGTTTCATCCTCACTACTCTTGAGATTCATATCTCCATGTAACGTAGTTAACTCAGTCATTGTAAACATATTTTGTGTCCCAATAAACTTTCTTTGAAAAACGTAAAAAATAACCAATATGCAATACAGTTTGTCACTGAAACAAACTTCTCCTTAAAGGTTAGATGGATTTAAACAAAAAAATATAATGATTGTGGTTACTCAAGAATGGTTTAGAACCACAGTTTGATATACAATAAATCATCTCTTCCTCTTACACCCCACTCAGGAGCATAGGGAGGCAACAATAGCTCTCCATTGCGCTCGATCTTGCGCATTTATTATGACCTCCTCCCACACCATGTCCAAATCCCTCAGCTCTGCTTCGAAGGAGCGGAATACAGTGTGAGAGAGTCTTCTTGTACTGATATACAAGACACAGCTTATTTTAATTGAATCTCTTCCTTGAAATCCTTTCCACCCACGGTCCTTCTGCGCCAAGTAAATTATCAAAGTGCAAATCTGGTTCTATTTCATGATCTTTAATTAATTCTATTTTCAATAAATAAAACAAATTCATGTATCACACCGTTAGCTGACTTCGTTATACGCTTTGTATGTGAGACACGTTTCTGTGGGCCTCCCCGCATAAGAAATAAATTATTGTCATAAAAACTATCCAAAATTTCCCAAAAATTTCAGCTTTTTATAATATTTAATGTCAATTGAATGTTGTGAAGGATATTATGGAAGATGGGATAGACATTTATTATTATTATTTTTTATTTCTTTTATTGTGATAATAATTTACAATATTCAATATACCTAACAATAACATTTTTATATCTGCATTTATGTGTATCCCAACTTCTCACTTTTATTCACACTACCTATTAGTAAGTATTAAACAGTATGTAATTTTAAATATTATCAAGATAAATAATATCTTAAATAAAGAAATGCAACTCAAGCATCGAGTGACCGGGTGTTAAGGGGTAAACATTTATAAATTAAATAATATTTTGTATTCATACACAATACCTACGAATTATGAATATTTCGAAATTTATTTTCTTGATCCCGTGATCTCAGCTAAGTATACCGGATTTGCTAAAACAAAATCATCTGATAGTAATGAAGCCAACCCTGTAGAATAATAATAACAATATATACCTACTTAGTTGGTACATAAACAATAATAGCCTTCCGGATATTTAATGAGGGGTGCTGGCAGATCAAAGTCGGAAGAGCAAAATATGAAATACTTACTTCTTGATTCTCCCAAGAATAATAAAACTCTTTCTCTCTAAGATGTAATATTGACCTAATGAAAATAGTTTTAGCATTTACGATAATAGACGCAGATAATACTTACTTGTTATTTGTTTTTATTTTCTAGTATTTTGTTTCAAAGAAATTATGAAGAACATCATTATATGCTATAATCTCATTCATACATACATGGGTATAAGCGATTACCGTTAATATTTTTAACGGTAAGCTCTTATACATATTAGGTATGTAATAAAAAAATTCGAAAAATCGATAGATAGCAAAGAAGTTATATAAAAAAATAATATTAAAGTTAGTATGGAACGGATTTACCGACGACAACGCCATGTGTAAAAAAATCCATCAATCAAAACTCCCTTTGAACTCCACTCCCGAATTTTGAAACAGACCAGTTCCACCAATTCGGTGGAATCGATTGCGCCATTTATTAGTTTGTGAAGGAAACACAAATCAAACATCCTTCTACGATCTGCTAGGCTTAGGAGTCTGAGCTCGCCCATCAGAAAGGCGTAATCAATTTTCGCGACCGGGACTCCCATTTTGTAATTTATAATCCTGAAGAACCTCCTCTGCACTCTCTCCAAAGCATTGATATAGACATTGTAATGCGGTGACCATGTTATTAAGGTGTTATATTCCAATACATACATATATACATACTCCCTTTAAGGCCCCCCGCACACTGCAAGCCAGCCCGGAGGAGATAAATCCGCAACAAACCCGACCCGCACGAAACCAACCCCCCAGCTCGATCGAAGCAATCAAACCAGAAAGCCGGCCCCACACAAATCAAGCTCGCCGCGGATCCCCCCCCAAACCAATTCGCAATGCGAGGGGCCTAAACCCCACTTAGGGGCATAGGGAGGCATCAAGAGCTCTCCATTGCGCTCGAAGGCGTCCGAGGCTCATTGTGCCTTTTCTGACCGATTGAGGTTTAAGGACGTGAGATGGTCAACCTCACGGTCCCGATCTGATTTTTCGATTTCCTGCCTCTTACAGGATGCTCGAAAAACCAGCAAAACGATATAACAAATATTCCAATAGTTTATTTTAAATTCCAATAATAATTAATTTCCAATAGTTTAGTTTAATTTAAGTTTCCAGTATTTTCGTTTACATATGAGACTAGCGTACAAGATAGATAATAATTTCACGATATTAAAACCACTCACTACTTTTGTATCGTTTTAAAAGAACAGTTGGTGACGATATTATTTGCTCTTTAAACTATACTAGGTACGTACTTAATAAAATAAAACCGTTAAAACGCTTGATCTCGGGAACTATTTATCGTAATTAAAAAAAAAACATTTTTCATTTTGATATTCTGATGAGAGATGGTGGTCTTTTTTTTTTTTACAAATACACCTCAAAGTGAACACAAATACACCATGACTCCTTCACAGTTAGCTGGTGTCGTGAAAGAGGAAGATGCTCGGCACCTAGGATCGAATCCACGACCAACCAAAAGAACATTAAGGAGAATTTTGGAGGCATTATTTGTAATTTAATGTTTGTCAATGATCCTTAAGGCCACGGAGTGTTGAGACATGTGCGTCTTGTAGCTACCTACTTAATAATTGCGATAAAAAGTTCAAAATCAGGTGATCTTAAGAGAAACGTCAAGCGAAAGCAATAACAATAATACAACTTTTGCCGGACCTGCCCCCCCCCCCCTAGACAATTTGAAATTGGCCTTCGACTACAAACGAAGGTTTGTCAATGTAGAGTGGGCAAAAAATGAACACTGTCCACTGGAACATATAAACAATTATTTAAACCTAATAAAGACAATTATCTCAAATATAAAAGAAAGTCGGGTTAGTGCGAACACTTATAACTCGAGATCGGATGAACCGATTTTTATGATGCTTCGTTTATTGGATTTTTCTCCGCTCCGGATAACACAATAATTATTAAAAGTTCGAAAAATGTATAGCAAATAATATAAATATAATATTAAAGTGAGTATGGAACGGATTTACTGAAAACAACGCCATCTGTGAAAAAAATCCATAACAACACAATTATAAACGTATTTTTGTATAAATTACAAATTTGAAATCAATATTCATAGTAAGGACTACATGACAACGTCTGTCGGGAAAGCTAGTTTAAAATATAAAAAGAGGACAGTTTATTTTCTTCGAGGACGTCCTCGACCTCGTCCTTTGGAATGTAGACCCATCGTTCAACATTACTCACTACTCGATGCCTAAATACATAAGAATCTTCTTCTTTTTCAGCCCTCTCTGGTCCACTGATGGACAAAGGCCTCTTTGAATCTATTCCATTCCTCTGTTCGTCGACAATTGCACCCACGCCTTTCCACCCCCAGCAGCAATGTCATCCTCTTCTGAGAAAGACATTGCTGCTGGGCGAGGCTCCTCCAGTTTTCCCACAATCTCCATTTCGAAACTTTGGTTCCTTCTGTCACTGTCCTATCTTGCCACATGCCCCGCCTACTGCCACTTGAGACTAGCAACCCCATACATGACGTCAGTTTATTTGGTTTGGCATCTCATTTCTTCATTCCTTATTAAATCTCGAAAACAGACGCCGAGAACCTGTCTTTCCATGGATCGTTGCGTGTCTCTCAGATTTTCCATGTATTTCTGGTTGGGGTCATCACTATCATGCTGATTGAGATTAACTCAATCCCCAACTCCAGCAAGTGAATATCTTCCCTCTATTTCGCCTAACATTTTGGAAGTGGTCATTTTAATTTGGTCATCAAATGTTTAGTCTAAAGCGCGTCCCACATAAAAGATGGCAGTGCGCGCTCTGTTTGCCAGATGGTACCTACTGTTATCGGTGTCACAGGCAAATACAATGTTTACCAATATTCCCAATGATTTAGATACTTACGATTGTATTATACAAATAATTGTTCGCATATATCATCACAGTGCGGCGTTTCCTAGAGAGTACTCGTATGTACCTTCATAACATCTATCTATATTATTATTTATGTTACATAGATTCGTATTAATTTGGCAATTCTACAGCGCTGTCTCGAAATTCTATATATCAATATCTTCCTTGATTTATTAGCTAAAAACATAATATTTTGGAACTGAGAATTGCTAAATAATAATATTATTCATTTAAAAGGTTTTCTCTAGATCTTCGATAATTTTGAATAAGTAGGTATGTTTGCTTTTTATTATGAAAGATCTTTTTAATCGAAAAGTATTAACGACGATTTCCATGTTACTTACTTACTTTCCGTATCCGGAAATCATCATATGCGTGAACCCCAATACTCGGCCACCTGTATACCACTGCTATTCGCTGTCACTGTGTCTTGGTGCGTGCACCACGTGCGTGTCCATGTGATTATAATTAGTGTATTCTCTTATATTTCTACTTAATATTTTTTCATGGTACAACTTTTGCATAACTAGGTATATTTTTTTTTGCATAATATGATGAATGTGACTGTATTCGTTTTATTTAGCTCCGGTTCTTTACGAAACCTCTATCGTTTTTAGATAATTTTATTTCTTTACCTTGTATTACTCGGCCTTTGAGTCAATGCCAGTAAAACGGAGCTCAGTGCGAATAATGCCTGCCCCGATAAACAGCTACCGATAACCATCGATGGGCACCAGGTCTCCCGGGTGGATAAATTAAAGTACCTGGGAGCAACCATTACCACCACTGGTGACCTCGGGGCTGAGCTCCCGATACGTATCGGTATGGCAAGTGGCGCCTTCAACAACATGACCAAGATATGGAAGGCGTCGGCGTTTAGTGTCGAGACGAAATGTAAACTGTTTGATGCGTGTGTGTTACCCATTCTCCCGTATGGGTGTGAGTCCTGGCACCTGACTTTGGCCTAGGCACAAAAAGTAGCTGCATTCGAAACAAAGTGCCTCAGGAGAATTTTGGGTATAAGTTGGTACCACTGCATCACGAACGACGCTATATGCCGGCGCACCCAGCGTGAGCCCATCACCTCTACTATTATGTGGAGGAGATGGACATGGCTGGGACATGTGTTAAGGATGCCGAATGACAGTTGGCCGAGAGGAGCGCTGTTCTTCTCGCGCTGGTCGAGGGCAATGGAGAGCTCTTGTTGTTTCCCTAAGCCCCTAAGTGGGGTCTAAAGGGAGTTTAGATTGTATTGGACCTTATATTATCTAAGCCTATTTCATTAAACTCTTGTGATAAGGACTGTCAACTATCATTCTAGAATGATATTTGGCAGTCCTTATTTCAGGAAAACTGTTTTCTTGGCTTTTATATGGCTGCCATTCTTGGTGTGTGCTCGTTTCAAAAATTACCTTAAACATTTAGTTTTATGAACTTTAGAGAATCAACTATAACAAAATTATGTTAGGTTATCTCAAACAACCTTAAAAGAAAATTAACACCGATTCCCTAGCAGATCCGTTTAAAAATATATAATGAAAAAGTTTATTTTTAACTGACTGATCCATTTAAATTATCATAGTTCAAAACGAAATTTTGCTGCCATGAGAAAATCGATATTTGGAAATCATTTGTTTGAAATCACTTGCAACTATATTCACATTCTTTCATATGAATTAATATCGTTCGGGTTGGTTGAAATCAGTTGATATTACCCGCGAAATTAAATCAATTGTTTATTTTCTATTTCTTATCTATTCAAAAGCTGCTTAAATAGATAAGAAATAGAAAAGATCTTCAGTACTTCACTTTGTTCATATCGTTTTCCATAACTATAGATTCATGAATTTGTTCGGAGATTAGTCAAATCAGTAAAACGACACAATTCTAGTGTATTGATTTTTTTCATATCGTACCTCACCTTAAAACTATTTACTTGAGGGTAATAACGCGTCGAGTCGTTCGGAAAAAGATCTGCAAAATAGAAACAAAACATACCTAGGAACATAAATAAAGTTGGCAGTAAAGGTGATGTTTGATGTGATATCCAAGTCTGTTTCGACATTTTCCACGTGCCAATGTGTACGTGTTTTCGATCTACTTTTGAACATTCCAATGCTTTTAGCAAAACCTTTTTTAATAAGTGCGTTTTGACATTTTTTATTTCCCTTTCACATACCTACATACATGCTCTCAATGGTACCTACGTGCCTCTCAGACAACATACTAAAATATTATAGTAAAAGCATTGTATTTGGAACGTTTTATTGCTTTTTGCCCAGGAAACACGCACAAACTCTAATAAATTTAAAATTTCATTTCTGTTTGAAAATATTGTTTTTTTTATTTTTTTTTTGTTTTGCAAACTTTTTTTAAATTAATTTGTTTAAGTAGGTGTGTATTTAATTGAAAAATCGATGCAGTAATATATCTTCTTCTTCTTAATTTAGGCCTTGTGCCCTGTAATTCAAGAGGTGGGGTTGGCCACTTGCGAGGTCGATTCCCAACTATCCTTCCACCTTCTTGGTGGTCTGCCCGGGAGGCGTTTTCCATGTGGTTGGCCGTGCAATGCCAGGTGAGGAAGTCTGGTTGAGTCCATTCTCCTCACATGTGCGACTAGTGCGTACCAGAATCTTCTTTGTTGACTTCCCCATCTTACTATGTCCTCGACTTCGCATATTTTCCGTACCCTCGAATTTCTGATTCTATCTCTGAGGGTCTTCCCGGCTATGCTCCTGAAAGTTTTCATTTTTAAAACTCTCAGCGAATTTTAGGTCACAGTGGTATCGGCCCTGGACTCGATCACGTATGTCATATGGGTCTAACACAAGTTTCATAAATATTTATCTTGCTGTTGATTCGCATATCTGGTTTCTTCCATAAGGAGTTTCTAAGACTTCTGATATTGAAGCAGCCTTGTTGATTTGACCCAATATTTCTGTCGGCAGATCGGTCTGCCCACACAAATCGACTCCGAGGTGTTTGAATATAGTGACCTGTTCTACGGAGACACCTTCCACAGATTCGCTGCAACCCACTGGAGACCGAGAGAAATAAATATCAAAACAAGTGAAAAAAAAAATACATGCTGAGTTATGTATTTAATTTCTAAGTTTTAACATAGACGTTAAGCATTATCAAGTAACTTGTTTATTCATTGTGGCCTAGCTACTGTAAGATTTTTTAACACTTTGCAGTCATGAAAACCTTAGATACACTTGGATCAATATCTTAAACGGTAAATGTAAAATACTTTTGGTATTTTACGGGTTTAGGCGGTGAGTACCTACGTATGTACTTCCAAATTCCCAAGAAATAAAAATAAGATTTTATTTAAAAACTTTTCTCACCATAAAGGTGTAAAATATTGTTATGTCCGGGGGCTGTGGAGGATGTAGAGGCAGGGACTTCAGAAAATATTTATCGGTTTCATACTTTTTGATGTTTATTAGTCCTTACTTATGTAATTAAATTGAGCTATTTATTATCGATTTTCAATTTTCAGACAAAGGTACCTAGTTTTTTTAACGTCATCATCTCTTTTATAAATAATTATGATGCCGACAGCTATAGGGCTAAGGTCTCTTGAATAATCAAAAACTTTATTGTAAGGCTAAGCCGTGTCATCAACCCTATACGTTTTCAATATTCATTCGTTAGTCTCTTCTGTATCATTCATCCACCTTCTAACTTCAACTTCAACAAAGAAAAACAAAAGAGCTAATCTTTTTACCTTTTCTTTCTCGGGGATTCAAGATTATTGATCACCTTATGTAGAATTCATATCATTAATCTGCTTGTTGTTTTCTATAAAAAAAAAAACATTTTCTCTGTAGGTACAGTGTACACGTTTCAATAATCTATCTCAATTCAAACTACTTCCGAGTCAAAGTTTGACTTTCTCAGTGAGAACTTCTTCTTATATCTTGTCTTGTAGCTTCAACGTTGGCTATGCCATGCTGGTCATGAACGGGACGTGGATTTTTTACACTTGTGATTAATTTCCAATTAAAAAATAATTCAAAATACCTATCTTCAAACTAATTGATTAGTGTCTATACAAAGTATTGATACCTTCAGGATGTGGTATCAGAGACGTTTGCTTTGAATCCTGTGGAAAGTTAGAAGAATTAATTTGTCAATTCTAAGAGTGTTGAGGAAAACCTGGAAACATTGTTAGTCAGTGGTGGTATTGAAAGAATGCAAAAAAGAAAGAGGCAAAGGGAGTTCACCCAAATGTACAGATCAAATCAGGACTGCTGCGGACATAACTCTGCTGTTGTTGGCGCACTTCTTCTTCTTCCTCTGGCAATTATTATTCCCACATGATGGTTAGTATTTTACGCCACCACTCAACTCTGTTTTGTGCATCCTCGGAGGTAGATACACAACTCCTTATAACCTGAATCACAATCTCACACCATCTTGTACGGATGTTGTTGTGGTGAAGAGCCAGGTCACGACCCTCAGTAATGAGTAAAAATGACGACGATGAAGATGACAGTTTTCAGATAGAATTTCAGTCACTGTAGCTGTAAGCCAAGGTACGCTGCTGTCCCTTCATCACATTAAAATATTTCTGCCAATGCATCGCTTTAAACTAAACTACCTATCATATTTTTATCTCTCACCACGTAATAATTTTTATAGAAAATGAAAATTCCACTTAATTTGTAAAAGAAATCTTTCAATCAAACTGTATTTTCTATAAGGTGATTTTTTGAAATTTCTCTAACTTATCTACGATTTCTTTCCTTAACATAATTTCATACTTAAAAAAAATCACATCAACATTAAGTAAATCAGACTCAATGTTACACGTGTAGTAAAAATTTACGTATGAAGAACTAATTTCCAACAACAAGAAATCAAATTTTGATCATAACATTTTTATAATAATTATTGTCTTCTCATTAAAGTATATAAATTATTAAAATAATAAAAAAATAATTTTACACCATAACTCAGAAGAAAAAATACCTCTGATAAATGTTAAGTTTTCTGTTTGTAATCTGATAGCTCTTTGATGCAACCATTTCACCCGAGGAAAAAATCGGGTGCAACGGTTGAAGTTAAACATTCTGTTTACTTATTATTGTTCCCTGAATTTTAGCGAACAATGCAACAATTTTTTTTCAAATATTCATTCAAAAATATATGTTAAATGTTTGTTATTATAACAGGATTAAAAAAGTGTACAATAAGAATGTTGCAACATTTAAAATCGTTACTGAATTATGTTCTAAAAATATTTTAAAATTCATTTTCGAAATAATATAGAAGTTTTATATGAAAAAAAAAAAAAAACTTTTAATAAAACCCTTTTTATCTCCACAAGGGGTTATAATACTTTCTCTGTTTGTTACCGTTTTTAGAACGAACAGATTAACAAAAAAACACACAACTGAATACTTTGAGCTTTCGCCAAACTTCATAAAAAAAAAAAACTTTTTCAACTGTGAAACTTTCTCTGTAATAATCTCTTTCGTTGAACGTTCTTTTAAGCCTCTTGATGATAATATTGTGTCGAGTGGATTATAGTTGTCATACTTGTGGATTTGATGGCTTAACGTAGACTGACATTATTTGTTTAACATAATTTAAAGTGTTTAAAATTATTTCAATTAGGTAATCCAAACCGTTTTAGAAAATGTTTGGTCATTATTGTTTGTATTTGTGTGTGTCACGTAATTATGAATAATATGAAAGTTTTAAACCATATAGATGAGAAACGTCATGTTAATTTTTAGGTAAAGTTTTTTTTTTCATAACTGTTAAGCGTTGCTGACGTTTAATAAATTATCTATGTAAAAGGCTCTAAAGCCGTAGAAATATTGAATAAATATACAAAAAAGAGCATTGTTAAAAACATAACCCCTATACTTTACTAGCTTTCCCGACAGACGTTGTCCTGTAGTCCTTACTATGAATATTGAATTCGAATTTATTTGTATAATAATAAGCTTATCACCTTTTAACCAATATATTTAAATCAAACCATCTGTTTCAAACCATACATTTTCCATCGACATTCTGTCAAAAGCACCAACTATCAAACAACTGACAGTTCCTGTCAAACTTTAATTTAATTTAAATTTTTCAAATTTGGAATAAAAATAATATTATTAAAAGTACTAATAATAATAATAATTTTCCAATCAACTTTCTTAATTTTTTCATTCATAAAATACTTCTCCTGACAAAAGCCAACTCGACAAAAAATGAATAGGTAAGCGAAATCAGTCCAGACGTTTAGGCGTGATGCGATAACCAGGCAAAGTAGCTCTCCATTTTTATAATATAGAAGAATTATGAGAATGATTAACATTCGTTATACACACCAGATCCCGACAGACGTTGTCCTGTGGACCCTTTGGTCCTAACCAGAGGCGGCCCGTTCATATTATGTACAAAATGTGCACTGCGACTCCAGAAACAAATATAAACTAATTCAATAATAACATTAAAATATTAATTCTTATACGTCCATATTTCATTCGTATTCAAAGCTTAGACGGGATCAACGCGGGAGTATATAATTATATGCACGCAATTTGGTTGACTTTGTATGAAAAATTTCTAAAACGCCCGAAACGGTGGGGTAAATGAAATGGGCTGCTGTAAGAGTGGCAATTACATATGCGAGAATGAGAGGGTGCAGGTGCAGGAAACAATAATTTTGTAGTTAGTTTTTTCAAAGACGGCGTCGCATGAAATTCGTTCTATACTTACTTTAATATTATATTTTATATTATTTCTTATCCATATTTCAACTTTTTATTAGTTATTCTGTTATCCGGAGCGGAGAAGAATCCAATAAATTAATCGCCGGAAGAATCTGTTCGGCCGATCACGAGTTATAAGTGTTCGCACTAACCCGACTTTCATTTATATAGTAGATTCCATGACTACACATTCAAGAATCCTTCATTAGATTCTTATGACCTTTCAACTATCTAAACTTGATGTGTGTAAGAAAACGGGAAACCTTTCTTGATCATGTTATATCGTTATAAGTATCCGTCTCTTTAAATTGCCAGTAATCTAAGAATATAATTCAAAGGAAAACGTTTCTAAGGTAAATTGACTTCGTCCGTAGATAGATCTTTTCACACATTTACATATTGTAATTTTAGCCTCGCTTCCATCCTTTCCTTCACGATTCATTTTCTTTTCTTATTTATCAACGTACCATGAAATCGTTTCTAAGACGAATTCTTTTTTGAAAAGTAGGTATATGTTCCTAGCTAGTTTACATATACAATCACAATAATCAAGTTGGAAAGAAAATTGTATTATTGACGGTGATATAATAATATGATGCTGTATACCTCTAAAAATTTAAATCGAACGAAATATTGTGTGTTTTTATGTTGATAAAATTATTCGTGTCGTATTTTTCTACTCAACCCGTTCAATTTTATCTTCGATGTTTTGGGCAGAAGATGCTATGTGATAATTTTTTCAAAATAACAACGCTAGAGTCTTTTATCGTTTGTTCAATTTAAGAGATGCCGACCCCGGGCAGAAATTATTTCAAGTAGAAAGTAACTTTTAAGTAAAAATTTAAACATAACCGAATTACTTATAAAAAATTCGTCAATCGCGAGATTACATATAAATCACTGATCAGTTTTTACTTCAATTATAAAAAAAAATATTTAATCCGCGAATACCTAGAACAACCGTCTACGAAATGGCCATATCGTGATCGTCTAGAAACTAACCTAAGGACCCAAACGTTGTGGTTTTAATCTAATTGAGATTTATTATTCAACTGGATAATCCTGAAACATAAAATAGTCCAATTAGTTATGAAATAAAATATGGTAAAACATCATACTTAAATAACGATTACTTAAAGAATATTTCTTCCTTGATTTGTATTTAATTTGCAATAATAGCGACATAAAATAAATAGATAAATATTGCACAATTTCTCGTGATTATAGTCATTCTTCAAATAATTTATTAGTTTTCTAACAAATAATTATATCTTTCTCGATTGCCCTTCGAATTTAAATGACAATTCTGGTCAGCTGTGAATCCATTGTCTTGAGAGAATTTTGCCTGTTATTAGAAATAAAGATTCAAAATCTACTAATTTAATACAACTACAGTTTCAAATTCTACAATTCTATCTACAACCCCCCCCTCCCACCACCACGGGGCCCAAGGCCCCAACGACCCGCCTATTTCAGATTTCAGCCGGCCTAGACAAGTGCTGAATCTCTGTGCTGTTAGACTAATTCGCGGATAAACACACATAGATTAAGGTATACATAAATAAATAAGCATACACCCAATACATAAAATAAAGGTTAGTAATTATTATAGAATATTTCATAATAGGGACATAGCGAGCAATCGCTACGGTAGCTCTTGAACTCTTCCCTAGAAATATAACGAAAAAGGGAACCGATTACCGAATCTCGGAGGTAAGAGGACTGAGGTTGTTAAGTTTATAAGTATTCGCTGCTACAAGTACCCTTATGAGTATATACATAGTATGTACGCATGCTTACATACATCCAGCAGAGCCTAAAGATAAATTCCATGCAACTAAATAAAATAAGTATAAATACGAATATAAGAATATTAGTCAATTCCCAATTCGCATTAGGGAAGAAAAGGATAGGACTATTGTTAGTATAAAATAAAATAATTATATATATATTTTCTTTGTGTCACACAATAGCGCAACTACAATAATTGTAGTAGTATGTAAACGCTTTGGTATTATTCTAACAATTATTGTTAGAATAATACCAAAGCGTATTATAAAAAAAACACCAATCTACTATTTCAAATAATAAATAATGATCTCGAACTACCCTCCACCAAGACACAAACACAAGCGAGCGAAAGCACATAATGTCTAATATAATATCTGAAATGCAAAAGAAGCGAAGCACAAACAATTAAGACGTGTATGGTTAAATATAAAATAATAATCTGAAATGAATCCTTTCCCTAGGATCCCGATCTGAAATGGAAGGGTTTGAGTGGTCTCACTATTATTACACCATATTTATACCTGATGTTGCAACAATTACGCCTATGACGTAATAATGACCTAGTCAAAATACCCTTAAACTTAAATCACGAAGAAACCAATAATTCGAATCAGACACAATTTAAAACCCATAAAAGCTGAAAATGTCTGAAAGCAAATATAAAATTAATGTTATCACTCCAATTGAAAAACAGAAATAAAGTGAAATATTATTGAAAAAATATAATTCTAATGACCCTAATTAAACTACCATAAAATTGGTATTATTTATCAAATTGAAATTTAACCAAATAAAATAATATTCAAAAATGAAATAAATAATGTCCCTAATTAAAAAAATGACCATTAAATTTAGATTATAAATAAATAAATACATTAGGCACAAAATGATGAGTTTGTTATTATTAATAATTATTTAACGAATTTAAAACCGGAATAAAATAATTAATGTTTAAAACAAATTTTGATAATTTCCCGAACAAGAATGTCTTTATTTAATTTGTAGAAAACAAAATATTAAATATATTCATTCAATGAATAAAAATCAATTTGGAACCAATTTAAATTATACTAGAATATTTCCTTATCAAATGTTTAAACAAATCGCTATAATTTACCAAGCGAAACATTCATTTATTATTAATTAATAAAATTAAAATCATAAATAGTTCTCTGAAGAGGTCCGTACTCCAGGAAGGTTCTCCAAAGTGACCCCTCTGTTCGGCAGCTTGCTGGTGGAAGGTCCTTACTGATCCAAGCGTTGGCTCCGAGTGTCCTCGATAGGTATTTGCGACCCCTATTTATAAAAACAAGTTTCGTAACATTTCGAGATAAACCTGTTACGCGTTATAACACAGTGGCGCATAAAGCCACGGTCGTCTCCAAGTTATTAGAATTTAAGAAATAAAATCTTATAAGAAATAAAAAATAAATTAGAAATAAAATTTAAGAAATAAAATGTTAGTCCCGTCACATTATGTATGAAGATGACATTTCATACAAAATTTTGTAAACAAACAAATAGTAGCTGGGCAACGCGAGTGGTAACTGCCAATATTCGCTATGTCAGATTTGAACGAGTTATTGATGCAGAATAGGTACCTTATTTTTTTAATTATTAATTTTATATCAAAATATAGTTAAATCCTTATTAAATTATACGAAACCTTTATGTTTCAGCCAAAATGAACCAATTCATGTTCATCACTTCAATTTTAATATTTGTACCTACTTAAAAAGTATTCTTTGAGTATTTTCTTCAAAACGTCATTATATTTCTTATAAATTTAGTTGGTGCATCATGGTTGTAAGCCCTCGAATGATTACAGGAATGCATATTTGCTTTATTTGTTTAAATTTTCTATGATTGATATGATAAACCAAAATACAATGAACCTAAATAGGGAGCACATAATTGGAAGGGAAAAAAACTCAAATCCAGTGTATTTATTACAGAAAGCGTTCTTGTATACTGGAAATAGCTGTCAGTTGACGTAAAATCCAACATGGCGGGTCAAAATATACAGAGATCAGCTCACAATCAAGCGATTTGCGTTAAACTATCTCGATGACAGCTTGATCGTAACATTTCCATCGCTGGGCTATTTTTTTCCACTGATCGTAGTTTTTAAATCAAGCAAAAAAGACATTTGCTGAAAATAATCAAAATCCGATGTAGGAAATGAAACATTTTGTTCTTTTATAATTATTACGTACCTACCTAAGACATTAATGGATCCTAAGAATATTGAAATGTGTCAGTTCTTTGATTTTCTTTCTCAGGAGATAAGTTTAATCATTCGTAAAATTACCAACATCAAAATGATTGATAAAAAAGTAAGAAGTATAATATATCGAAAAAGATCCTTTTTTTCATGATACTTATTAAGCTTTTTACCTTCAAGATATTATGATTTCTCATTTCTAATCGAAGGGTGAAAGTTTCACGGAAATCACATCAGATTTACTTCAAATTATTATTTTTATATTATTTTTGTTTAGTTTATGTATCACAATGAACGAATTATCTTTTGCAGGAAATGAAAATCAATGTTGTTTTCTAAATTATTTTCATCTGCCTTGTGGCTTTCTAAAATTAACCTTCGTCGCATATATATGACAGAAAACTACAAAATTATTATGAAAAATAGGTAGGTATAGGTACTGAAGAATTTAAAAGTTAATGAATACAAGTTGTGTGAATGATGTTTATTTATCATTTAAAATTTGCCCATGTTCATTTTCTCTTACCTTTTTTGTCTCATTGGAACCATTGGAAATAGTGTTTACTGCATAATAATATTATCTATGTGACCCCACTAACGGCAGAGGGAGACAACAAAAGCCTCTAACAAGAAAAAAGTTCTTCTTGTACTTAACTGAAGACTTATAGTATAGTATAGTATAATAATTAAGAAGAAGTATAATAATAATAATATAAGAGTTGATGAGGATTTTTTGTGATTACGACAGAAACCCATTATCGTGTAAGGAAGTAATAAATTTAAATCCTGACTCTTTAGAAATGGTCATCTATTGAACGGGTTGTGAGAATGAAATGCGATACATGTGCGAAACTACTTTTGTCTTTAACTTATGAGGATGTGAATAGACCAAAGGTTTTGTGTGAATTGACAGGGTTAAATTTTTAATTTATGAGAAACAGACGAGTCAATGAGGGTGACAATAATAGAATGATTTTATTGACCACTTCATTCAGGGCTATACTATACTAGCAACACCCACCCCGTGCGCGCTCAGGTCCTTTAGATAAGATGATCTACAGGGACAGTAGAAAAGGAGATAAATAATCACTACACTTACGTAGGTAGATGATAGTAATCTTGGATCGATAGTTGTTTGAGCTTAGGATGTTATATAATAACGTAGAGACCGCACGAAACGCCATGTACTGCTACTTACGCGTACATGAGAGGCCTATACCTATCGCATACAAGGATAGGAGTCGGCACGTAGCATGCTTTGGAAGCACTTGTCAATTAGAAAAGCGCAGCCAGTGTCTGTTGGTATGTAGGTAGATTGAACTAGGTGAGTAGCATCTCTTACTAAATGACACACCATTTCACAATTTGGCATCAGCTCTTAAATATATGTATAGATACCCGCACGTGTTAACAATTAGCTAGTTTCGAGGGGCTGTAGTAAGGAGAAAGAAAAAAAAAACAATACTATGGTGCGTATTGTCTACCCAAAGAGCCGACCACCGACGATCGCGATAAGTGCATCTCTGGTCAACACATGTGTACTTTAGTACTGGGGGATGAAATAGGTACCTACATAGTTAGATATAATTAAATTTTGTTTAATATGTAGTTGTAATGAAATTCTTTGCGAAATCGTCATCTCTCGAAAAATTATTATGATTGTATGTAAATTGTCTTAAATGGAACTAGACTAAGCAGTGTATAATCATATGAAATAAGTTGTTGTAGATGTTTAAAATAGCATAGGTATCCCATCGAGCGCATATCTATGTGATTAATGATTAATGTATTAATTTTTGTATGGACAATAATGGTGTAAGAAAGTCATAATTGATAAAATGACAGCAAAATTTTACGAGGTTGTATACCTAAATACATAGATGTAGGCAGATGAATATTGTAATTGTCTTAGTGTAATTGAATGTAGAGTTGATTGATCATTGATAGGAAAATATAATATCAGACTAATTTCATTTGCTTTCTTTTACTATTGCTGCCTCGAAATATTGTAATTAATATATAACGAGCGCTAATTGAAAGAGTGATTAATATTTTTGTAATGAGTAAATAAATGCAAATATTATAAAATGGGGGTGAGAATCTAATTGGATTAATAAATAATTGAAATGTTGTAATTATCGAAATTATGTAGGTAAAATGAGTAAATAGGTAACAAGGTACCTATGGAATTGTAAATTTGTACTGATGAGTATTATAGAATTTTGACTCCTTGGGAAGACAAATCCTAAGGCATAGTATACCTAAAGTTCATGTTATAAAAATGAATAATGCAAATCTTCTGATGATAAATTATCTAAATGTATATATGTACTATGGGTTCAATAAAGTAGAATTATATTTAAATAGTAAACTGGACACTGACGAAAATATATGTATGTATTGTAAAACTGGACACTGACAGTAATAATAATTAATTAATAATAGAGTCTTAAAACTCCGTGTAAATAATCAATGATTTTAATTATTAAAATAGTCATCTTCGGAAGAGGCGATAGACACACGCTCATCAAGGGACCGTGTGTCAAATGCATAAATCATTGTGTGAAGGACGACCCTTTTTGACATATGGTTTGAGGACATCATGGACAATGACGAATCAAGACTGCAGATTCACATACCCCGCCTACATGTCAGAGTGGAGAGAGACATGTCGGGGATGAATGGCTGAAGGGTATAAAAACAGCCCTACTCTTAGGCAAAGGGTTGTTGTTCTGCGGGTTGTTTTGCGAGGAGTTGGTTAACGCGTTGTTGTTTGCGAGAATTTACGGGAGAGGTTACCGCGAGGAGTTCACGAGAGAAGTGACTTACGAGACGGTCATTTACGAGGGACGAAGGGAGAGTTCACGCGCGATTCAGATCACGAGAGACATAGTTTACAGTAGAGTCTTTTTACGACGAGTTCAGTTACGAGAGGTTTTGGAGAACCGCGCCGAGTCAGTTTTCGGCAGAGATTTTGGAGAACCGCCAACAGTGAGTTGCAAGGCGAGAAAGCCCGTTAGTTTTTTTTAAGTGGTGAAGATAAACAATTTAACAGTGCACAAACAATGTAAAAAGTGAATAGAAACAATAATAATATTACGGGTACCTATATGTGTGAAATTGTACGAGGCTGATATTCAAAAAGGGGAGAAGACACACCTCCATCAAACGGAACGTAATTCGTAAGTCGTTATTATTTTTTTTGGATACGAAAGGGAACCAGCTGATCCGCCACTCAAGGACTTTCACTTGAAGACCAATATTATTTATTGCACCATTCGTTTTTTTTCCGCATTGTTATTTTATTACTGTATTGTGGTCAGTGTCCAGAGAACCTAATTTTTTTTTTTTCCTTTCTACCTTTAGACAATATTTTTTTTATGACATTATTTTTTTATTATTAATTTTTTTCTGTGTCTCTGTTCAACGCTTCTCCCAGATGTCTGAGAACGAAAGGGAAAGTATTTCGTTCCCGTTATAGCTTATTTCCGTATCCCAAACATCAGCTGGGAGAACCGTTGAAAGTGTGTATTCTTTGTATCGATAATTTGTTCATGTATTTTTTTTCCCGAAGAGAGATGATGATTTTAAATTTATAACTAGGTATGAATAATAATTAGTACTGCGTCGCCTATCGACCAATTAATAGTTATAGTTCGTTTTATTTTGTTCATCGCACCAATGTATGTTAGTTTTTATTTTTTTTTTGCAATAAATTTGTTATTTTGTTTAAATTACGAGGGTTTAATTTAACAAAGAAGTAGTTAGTACCACCATACTGCATGCATAAGATTTCACAGAGAGAGAAAGAGATATAGTGAGATAAAGCGGTGGATAGGTCAGATTTTGGCTGAGCTAGGCCGGGGCAGAAGGGAAGAAGAGGACCTTTATCCACCGGCCCTCCCGATTAAGAGGTATAATCGGAGGGTAAGGAAAACGAATCCAGTCTATATCACACTTTTCTATACAAAGGTGTCAGTATAGCCGGCGGAACTTATTGCCTGAGGCAATTTTTTCCAGTCAACCGGTCCCGTCCAATCTGAGATGGTTAATCCAATGTTATGGTTTTAATCATGAGAAACTGAATAGATCTTTCACAGATAGAGTGGAGTAGAAATAAATAGTGTGGAAAATTGCTGCCAACCTATTATTATGACCAGAAAAGAAGAAATGTTTGATTTATCTAGGGAAAGGTTTGATTTTTCAAGGACTCATAAGTCATAGGGACAAAAAACTGTATAAGAGGCATTAAAAAATAATTCTTTTGTTTAAGAATATGGTGATAAAACAATATTGAATTCGTGTTATATTACAGAGTAAAAAATAAAACACAATGACATAAATTATTTTTCAGACTTTACACTTTGTTTTTTCCATCTTTTGTATGTACACAAAACGCTTTTGTAGCAACGGATCGCAGTCCACAATGGGAATTTTTAATTGCTTTACCAGATACAATCGAAATTAATTCATCGTAAAATTCGATAACAAGAGAAGAGCGAAAAGAATATTTTTGTTATTTTACCGTTATGACAAATGTCTTTTTCAGCTGGAATTTTTTCGCATCTATTCTTGTTGGTAGGAACAATATTTTTATACCACTCTTTTATTACAAAACTACTAAAAAACTTGCAATGCGTAGGAAAACGTTTGTTATGTAAGATTGAAAAACAAATTAAACCCCACGTAAACTTTGACCATATTAGGTGATAGTTAGTGGCGTAAGTATATATATACCATTTGAGACCCGTTTTTTTTTTTTGGATAACCTCTCCTATTAAAAAAAACGTCTCGTTGTTATAAACTTTCAAGAAACCAATTGAAAAAAATAATAATTAACTTACGTAACCGAAATTTACGTTTTATTGTTGAACGAAGTTTGATTTAATAGTTTGGCTAGCTAAATATGCTTTTTGAGTACTATGTATTTCACAATCTATAAATCAATATTATTTATAAAAACGTATGATGCGGAAAACAAATCTCTAATATAAATTAAAGTCGGGTTAGTGCGAACACTTATAACTCGAGATTGGCTCAACAGATTCTTACGATGTGTGATTTATTGGATTCTTCTCCACTCAGGATAACAGAATGACTAATAAAAAGTTGAAAAATGGATAAGAAATAATGTAAAATATGATATTAAAATTAGTATGGAACGTAGGTCATGCGACGCCATCTTTGAAAAAATCTAACATCAATATTATTGTCTTCTACACATGCGCCCTCTCATTCTCGCATATACGTAATTGCCACTCACTTCACAGTAGCCCATTTCACTAATTACATCTTTTCAGGCGATTTAGAAATTTTTCATACAAAGTCAACCAAATTGCGCGCATACAATTATATTCAAGCGTTGATCCCGTCTGAGCTTTGAATACGAATGAAATATAGACGTTTTAGAATTAATATTTTAATTTCATTATTTAGTTAGTTTATTTTTGTTTCTGGAGGCGCAGTGCACAATAAATGGGCCGCCTCTGGTTAGGACCAAAGGGTCCACAGGACAACATCTGACGGGAAAGCTAGCCTATAATATAAAAGAAAGTCGGGTTAGTGCGAATACTTATAACTCGAGATCGGCCGAACAGATTTTTATCATTTTTGGTTTATTGGATTCTTTTCTGCTCCGGATAACAGAATAAATAATAAAACATCGAAAAATTGATGGTAAATAATATAAAATATAATATTAAAGTTAGTATGGAACGAATTTTAATACAACATCGCCATCTGTGAAAAATTCTATATAAACACATATTTTATTTATCTAATAACCATTGACGTTAAAAATATTGGCACGCAGATTTTTATGGATTTTATTCAAGCTTTTTTTCTAATTTGTTAAAATTGAAGCGCATTTTTCATAAATTAAAACGTAAATAAAAATAAATAAATCTATTTTTGAAATCAAATTATCGTTTGACAGAAACTGTCGTTTGATAGTTGGTGCGATTGACATAATTCGGATGGAAAATAATATGTGTTTAAAACAGACGCATCGGTCGGAATGACATTAGTTAAAAGTAATTTTTCTCACTCTTTTAAATTCGATTTCAATATTCATAGTTAGATCACAGGACAACGCCTGTCGGGAAAGCTAGTTATACTATAATTGGAAATCGTCTTAGTTACCTTTATATGTTTTTCTCAGTGCTATAATAATCCCCCTTAAGAAAAACAATCAGTTTAGTTTTTCGTGAATACCCCTGCTGGTTAGTAAGTACAGGTACCTACATGATACTAGCTATATAAACAACATTTTTGTGAAACAAATAATAATATCAGCTAGGTAGGTACCTATGTTCTTTACATCAAAAACATCTATGTAAGGATAAGCTGGGATTTACATCGATTTAAAATTACCTATTTAATTCGGTGAAATTCCCACCTGTTAAGATATACCTATTATAATCTGGGGAAAGATTGGAATCAGCTTATGAAAAAATATATGTTGGACCTGGATTTCCCTATCCACGTGTTTTTTCGGTTCTAGTAGATATTCTCATTACGGTAAGTTATTTTTGAAATACCTAGGTACTTTAACTTAAAAATGTTTTTGTTAGTTCATATTAACGTTGACTTGAGTATAAAAATAGGCTAGATTGGTTGAAGATGACGGAGGTCTTTATTTAAAATGATAAGAAAAAAAAACGTGTTGGCTGGAAGAGATCCTTCGGGATAAGTTCGCCCTTTGGTTCGTATTTGTGTGTTTATATTGCTTTTATAATTCAATAAAGTGTTATTTATTTATTAAAAAAAAAATGAATAAAATGCAAGAAAAAAACAAAAAGTTGTACCTTAAATACTTATTTCAATTTGGAGTTAAATAGAGCATATTATTATAGGTTGGACTTTACGAATTCTCGATGACAAATCGCATTATTTATCTAGACTCGATTTTTCGAGTTTTTTTACTGGTTACGTATTTCTGTTTTAGCATAGGTACTAAAACATTATTAAAATATTTTTTTTAATAAATTTTAGTTATACATATTTTAATATCATACGTAATAAAATACTGGAAGGTAAAATCCTTAAATACATATAAGTATACCGGCTGAAAGGGAAATTTATTACAACACGGATTAAAAATTTATCCCCAAATATTATTTTTTTTCATACCTATCGTCAAATTTTATATTTACCTAATAAAAACGTCAATATCAAAGCTTTTTTTACATTCAACCTTCTTTTGTCTCTTGATTAATTTTTTTAACGGTGAATAAAAACACGAAGGTATAAAATTGTAAATTAGCTCCCCCAGTCATACAGCAAAACCTTTTTTAATTCAACTTTCACGGTAGTTTTCAATTTCAATATTTCGATACGAACAACATTGTATTTTCATACATATTTTTTTATCTGCGTGAATACTTATATTTTAAAATATTATTATTACCTTTATATTTGTACATAAAAACACGCCTATTTTAATATAAAAAGTTCTTTTTTAACCTTTAATTGAAATGTAAGCAATCTACGACAAGATACTCTAAATCCAATATTCATTCCAATTTTTCACCAAATAACACTCCGATTAATTCCAAAAAGTTTATATATCACGAGTAAAGAGTTGTTTGCATCACAAGTAACAGCGAAATGGGCGTTGAGTAGTCATCCTATAGTGTTACGAGGAATGCAACCCGATATCAACCCGACGTTTCATTCGGCTAGTGTATATATAATTAAACAATTGCATCATTACAACATTATCTGGACGCCCGCAAATCGATAGACTCGGACGTTCAGAAAAGCATTCAGTAGCCTAAGTATGTAAGACACAAAACGTACTTATAGTCTTCGTTTTGTACCAAAACGGAGCCAACTGTCAGTTTTTAATTACATCGGTAGTATGTAAGCCTACGTCACCGTAATTTAGTGAAAACCTATGCGTTTTTGTACGCGCTGTGATTTCTCGCGTCTACTTGAAACGTAACGTAACGTTTACCTTAACATGACGCAATGTCAAGTTATCTATGCGAGTTACATACTTAGGCTACAGGACGTTAATAAATAATGGGGGCTATTCTGAACATCCGACCCGATCGAGTTGCATCGGATACGATTCAATAGCGTGACTGAAAAATAATAATTTTGTAATACTAATTTAAAATATTCCACTATATTTATTACATAAAAAACACGCCTATTTTAATAAACAATAGGTACTCATAATTTGTTATTTCTATCAATAATTATTTTTTCTTATACCTACTTAATATTTTTTTTTACCTCAAATTGAAATGTAAGCAATCTTTTACATGATATCTATACTCTAAGGTAGAACTTTTCTAAACAATTTTCATTAAAATTCTTCCAAATTTTTACCAAAAATGATTTTTTGTGCCATTTTTTACACTTAAATTAATAAGATCATTAAACACTAGTAAATACTTGGTTGGATCGCAAGCGACAGCGAACGATAGTGTTGCGACGAATGCAACCGGTTATCCGATGTTTCATTCGAATGTGACTAGTAAATAGTAAGAGCCTGTACAAAAAGTTGGATCCTACGCGACACTATCGGGACGCACACAACTCGATAGGGTCGGATGTTCAGAATAACCCCCAATGTTTGTAGTGTAAGTTTCTTTCCCTGTCATACAATATGATGTATTTCAACAATGGTAATCTCGACACAGAGTTCCAGGAGAGGCCTTTTTCAGCAATGATGTGTTAATCATTTTTTTAGGTAGGTTAGATGATGACATAATGAAGGATTCAGTTCCTGCAGACGTCGGTCTGGTATGTTATGCAGATGATTTAGCAATATCGGTTACAGCTGAAACGAAGACTGAGTTGGTAGCAAAAACAAACGAAACCCTTTTAAAGATAGCAGACTGGATGAAAAATAATGAACTCAGTGTTGCACCACAAAAAACGGTTGCTGTAATGCTCAGCGGAGCGAGACGAGCTAAGGATATCTGCTTCGAATTTGAAGGATCTCAGATTAAAATATCTAAGGAAGCTATCTAGGAGTGGTATTGGACAGTCATCTAAACTTCTCCAAACATGTTGGATATGTGTCTAAAAAAGCACAAAGGACAGTGCGAGCACTCTCTGTACTATTGCCGAACACTAGAGGCCCTAAACAAAATAAAAGGAGGACCATGGCTATGGCTACGCAATCTTTGTTGTTATATGCAGCACCTGTCTGGGAGGGATCATTGGTCGTCAAGAGCAGAAGGGATGCACTCTTAGCAGCCCAAAGACCTATGGTATTAAGAGTATGCTGCGCATATCGCACAGTATCTACGGATGCTGCCCTTGTGATTGCCGGTATGGTTCCGATATATCTGCTTGCTGAGGAGCGCGGCAGAATCTTCAGACTGTCAGGCGATGTTGATAACGATGCCCGCGGACGAGAGAGGCAGCAAACGTTTGAGAAATGGCAGAGAGAGTGGGACAGTTCCAACAACGGAAGATGGACTTATAGACTAATCCCCAACATCACGGCTTGGATTTCAAGAGCACACGGTGAGGTGACATATCGACTTACCCAGTGTCTCTCTGGACACGGAGTATTTTATTCGTATCTTAAAAGAATTGGTAAAGCAGACTCGAACGCATGCGTGTACTGTGGTGAGGAGGACACCCCTGAACACACGGTATTCAAGTGTGACAGGTGGTCGGAAGATAGAAAAATAGCTACGCGTGGCCTTGAGTTGGAGAGCTTCCCCACGGTGGCTGACCTTGTTGGCTACATGTTGAAAGGGAAGACGCAGTGGAACGAGGTAGCGGCATTTGTGGAAAAAATCATTAGGCAAAAGGAGAAGGATGAGATAGAACTTAAGAGATGAGACAAAACCAGCAGTGGTAGGCCCTAACAATGGGTAGGAACACTGCTGAGTTTGGTGCGAGGGGTTTTAGCCGGTTTGAGTCCGGCACTACCCAGGTGATGCAGCCTGGGTGTCCATGATGGATTTCCCCTCATAAAAAAAAAAAAAGGTAGGTTAGATGGGTTAACTAATTATTATGATTTTGGATGCGGAGCTAACCGAAAACTCAGA
The DNA here is from genome assembly GCA_963576905.1 of Mystacides longicornis. NCBI lineage: Eukaryota > Metazoa > Arthropoda > Insecta > Trichoptera > Leptoceridae > Mystacides > Mystacides longicornis. Next base: position 23,266,531 of record OY756424.1, read on the forward strand.
GTTCCAAACGGGATGGAAGCAGGCGTGGACAACAAAAAATAGAGGTTACTGCTAAAAATTTGTTGTGTAGTATCGTAGGATCTTAATTTATTATTGTTGTAACCGCAGATTTTTCTAATATCTCAGAACTAGGATTTAACCTAATCCTATTTTATTTTTAAATTATCTGTCATGCAAGCATTTTCTATAATCTGGATGGGACAAGAAGGTGAGTCAGGTTTATTCTTGTCCGTCTCGCCTTGAAGTAATTTAATTTATAAGTACCTAGTGGAAAAAAAATCCTAATTAGCATTACAAAGTTTCTGTTGACTTTCATATACATCATCATTATCTGAAAGGAATTTTTAAACGCAATTGAGGAATCTCTCTGCCTACCTATGCTTTACAGAAGACCTGCATAATCCACAAGCATTACTTTATTTTGTTAGTTTTTATACCTTCTCTTTTATCAATTTTCAAAAAACGAGGTTTAAATACTCCAAAAATAATGAGTGAGAGAGTAAAGTAAAGGAATGTTATATTTTAGCAGTAAACAAGAATAACCGCTCTACAGAAAAATGTTTCGTTAAGCGAATACCCATTTATCGAGGTACTATTTCAATGTATTTGCGCTATTCATTCGCTGTTTTATATTGTATTCAAAATATTGTCAGCATACATTTACATTTGAGGGGATTTCTAGGTAGGTACCTACATAAATATTTTAATTAAAAAAAAAAACAATATCCGAATTCAGTCGACATAACAGGATGGATGAAACAGTTTAAATATTATTATTGGGGCTTTCAGGTGGTAGGTATTTTTAAAATGTAAGCTTTCGAATAAAAATCAGAAAAATAAAAAATAAAAATACAGACATTTCAATGGTTTAAGCAATAATTTGCATATTATTGTTGTACCCGTTAGGAGTTCCTAGAAATTTTCGATTGGTTTCTTTCACCCGTTGTAAATAAATATTTTAAATAATATAACTTCTCTCGAGATCGAGTGCAATTGAGAGCTCTTTTTGCCTCCCTGTGCCCTTGAGTGGGGCCTTACGGAGTTTGGATTGGATTTGGATAACTTTTCTGCAAATGCGGGATATTTTTGTAAATGTATTATTCTAGCCAAACCGTTGTACTATCACCTGACTTGGAAACACTAATAACTATTATTATGTTAACCACAATCAATCTCCCATTGAACCCCATTCAGGGCAACAAGAGCTCTCTCTATTCCGCTTGCGCAATCCTAATGACCTCCTCCAACACCATGTCCAACTCCCTCGAAGGAACGGAACATAGTATGCGAGGGTCTTCCACGTCTTTGAGACCCTGATGGGAGGAAAAACAGTGGTCTCTCCAGCCAACTGTTATTTGGCATCCTTAACACATGTCCCAGCCATGTTTATCTCCTCTTCATAATTGTATCAACTATATATACCTATTATTGAATCAAATTCCATTTCAAATTAAATGTTTAGCTAATCAACTGGGATTATTATTAAAAATAGGGAAGGTGACTAGGAGGGAAAAATTTGGGTCTTAGGACAAAGAATTTCAATTGAAAAATGTTCGTGCCTCATAGCCAGCCGCCTGTAGATAATTTGAATTTCGCAAACGACTACTAACAAATTTTTCATCAATAAAAAAAATGAACTGTCCACATAATTTAAACAATTATTTATACCAAACAAAGATATTTATATAAAAATATAAAAAGTGGACAATTAATTTTCTTCCAACTTTACATTTTCGTACAATTTGTCCGCAGAATTCAAAATTGTCTTGGATCCCTGGAATATGCTTTTCTATTTATTGAATCCATGCCATTAATTCGAATAAAGATTCATAGAGTTGTCCTTAATGACGATATTTCTCGGAAGATAAGTCTACTGCAATTTCTTTTTTAAATATTCTGCTTACGTTTCATGCTTCCTTAATTGTTGAGGGAAAAAAAGATATGAGATAAGTACCTATGAAGCAAAGCTTGACTTGCAAACATTTTTTCTGAAAGATTTTCTTTCAGAAAAAAAACTAATTTGCTTCATCATCACTAAGGCAATTGATATTTTCAACGCGATAAAAACTTTCTTCGAACTCCTACAATTTTTCAATCTGTGCAAGTGTGCAATTAGTGTGCATCTACGTACATACGTTAAGCCATTTCAAATTTATTTAAATTTCTAATCACAGTGATCACGTAGTTATTTCTCCGAAACGGCTTGACCGAATTTTATTCATTTTTTATGCGTAGGTATATTTACTTCGAACTCATACCACAAGAAGACGAATAGGTCGTTTAATAATAATATTATCTCATACGGTCAGTGATAAGATGTCCCTATACATTTTTTTCCTGACTATACATAAGTATATGTACCTACCTGGTTATTTTTATTTCGGCGTCAAAAACATCTTTAACCCCAATTTTCCCTCTAACTACTCTTTTATTTTATTATTATGTTAGTTATTAGCCATTATAATATTATGAGGCAATATAATATGATTTATACTTAGGTACTTATTAAAAAGGAAATTGAATTCTGTTAATAAGTTACATACATACATACATTCTTCCTTTAAGGCCCCTCGCTCACCGTAAGCCAGCCTAGAGGAGACCAATCCGCAGCAAATCCGAACCGCACGAAACCGACCTCCTAGCTCGATCGAAGCAATCAAACCAAAAAGCCGGCCCCGGACAAATCAAGCCCGCCGCGAATCACCCCCAAACCAACCCGCAATGCAGGGGGCCTAAGCCCCACTCGGGAGCATAGGGAGGCATCAAGAGCTCTCCATTGCGCTCGAAGGCGTTCGAGGCTCATTGTACCTTTTCTGACCAGTTGAGATTTGAGGATGAGGACGATTTGAACGAGGTTCGACCGTTCAGAAAGTACATTTTTACGAAGTATGTGATAACACCTGGCTGGTTTTAGACCTAACATTACTCAATAATATACTAATATTTCTGTTGTATTATCAAATCTTGATCTCGTCTTGATATCTTCTAAATTTCATCAAATATTTGACACTAGAGTGGATCTGCAAATTATTTTAAGAGAGTTCTTTTCATCTAAAAAATCTGTGTAGGTATTTACATTTTTAATCTGATCTTGAAAAGTGGTCGAAAATTCCAGTGCAGTATTCTCAGTTAGTAAACAACAAAGAAAATCTCGAGAAAACATTTTTCTTTTCGTAATAATAATAAGAAGAAGAACTTTCATGCCTATAAAGTCCATTAATCTAAGAATAATTATGAGAATAACATTAATAATCCAGTGTTGCAATTACAAGGATGTTTTATAGCATCCGTCTAATGGCCACCCTAACCGAAACATTCCACAGTAGAGGGGGATACCCGGATCAACCTACCAACACGAATTTATAATAGGTAGGTACACAATAATATGTACATGTACAATGTAAGCGTTATACATACAAGTAAGTATCTTTTTTTATTTATCCCCTTTGCATATAAGCATATTTACATGAACCAAAGTAATTTTAAGAGAGAGAGAGAGAGTTTTGTACTATCTATTGACTGGCGTCCACAATCCACATGATCCACACTGATAGTGAACGTGGTGACGCTTTCCTTTCCTTCATTATCAGCCCGTATCAGTTCACTCCTGTAATAAGGCCTCTTCCAGTCTTTTCTACATCTCCCGACCCGCATTTATTGCGTGCCAAGGGCTCTAATGCTCCAATTACACGCTTGCCATGTCTTGGTAAGCCACCACAAGCTCCAAGCCTTCACAAACGCTTGGATGCCATTTACTCGTTGGCGTGCGCGTCGGTATTTCAATACATTTGCCGTAAATTCCTTCGATCTGTGTAAAAACCGACACTTGTTGTAAGTGTTGGCAAGCTAACATAAGGCAAGGCAAACACCCCGTTTACACGTTGGTGTTTGTGGTGGTTTGCCAAACCATAGCAAGCGTGTAAATGCAGCATAAGGGTGCTTCTACCAAACAAAAAAACAAGCCAAAGCTGGAAGGAGAGTATATTTTCTTGATGTTCATTATAGACACTTATCTGTCATCGCTCGTTAATTAGCTATTGGCTGTTTATGTTTCCATTAACCATACAAGAATGTATGCTCTGTTTATAGATTCGGCTATACAATTTATTTTATTAAATATTTTTTATTAGTATGTTTATATTGGACTTGTAAATGTTTAAATATTAAGTGTATATTGAAAAAAAAAAAATAACAATAATAATTCATCAACAATACATACACAACATTAATAATATCAACAATACATGCATAACATTAACAATATATATCTCAAAAATGTTGATAACTCTAGTACAATTCCAAATGCATTAAAATTATAAATCATCATCATCGACCCAAATATAATCATTAAAAAATAAACTTCATATTATGCTTAGCAAATCAAAAGAATCAATGAATTACCATTATCAACCGAAAAAGCAAACAAAAAATCCGAACTTCACGCCTCACTAGGCAAAGCCTGTGCCGAGGCAGAAAAGAACAAAAATAATAAACAAAAATAAAAAAGAACACAAAACAAAACAACAACCAGAAGAAAGACCACGCAGCAAGCAGGTCAGAACAAAACAAACCCATTCAGCATCCCATTCGATTCATCAGAACAAAGACAAAGACATGTCCATCGAACAGTCGCTCCAACACCCAAATGCTCATTTTAGCTCTCCTCCGCGTACCATACACATGACATGCAAGGGCTATCAGTCACTCGCTCATCACACAATTCTTCTGCTGACAAACTCCTCCGATTCGACCACACCCCTCTCTATCAAAAATTCCTTCACACTTTTTCCTCTCATAATTCCATTTGCAATCCCAGTCTTTACTGTATTATATAATTTAGGCCCCAAATAAGCCGGAAACCTCTGACAAAATGTCGTCCTGCAGCGAGGCAAATTGATAGTTTGTCCTCTAGTAGAAACCCCTTCTCTAGTTCGGGTGCGTCCCTCAATACCATTTTCCACCTCATTCATCACTATCTTGTAGATGTAAACCTGTCTTACACTCAGTAGTCGAGTGTCCGCAAAGAGAGACACCGTTGGATGCATATATCTCAATCCATGCGCAACCTTTATGACGAGTTTTTGAGCCCTGTATAGCGGATCTAGAATTGTTTTGGCGGCACCACCCCATCCCATTATTGCGTACCCGACAAGAGAATAACAAAGAGCGTAGTATACCATTATCAGTTGGCCAATCGGCAATATAGACCTGAGTTGTCGAAAAACATAGATAAGCTTCCTGATCCTTTTTGTCAATCCAATAACATGTTGATGCCAGCTGAGGTTCTCGTCCACCTCAACACCCAGATACTTCACAACATCACGTCTTTCCAGACTTTGACAGGAGCAGCCCCGCTGTGATACCTCGCTTCCTCTGCATCGGTGATAAACAATGCTGTTGCTGTCCGGACAAGGCGTGGTTCGCTTGTTTATGGAAAAGCACACATAATTAGTTTTGTCTGCGTTTAGTGTTAGGAGATTGTGCTTCAACCACTCCGCCACCATGTCAAAGCCATCTTGGCTATTCTGAAATACTCTCTCCCACGATTGTCCTCGGAACAACAACACAGTGTCATCCGCAAAAGTAATTATTTCCCCCTCATTCAGATTCGCATTGCACAGATCGTTAATTTATACCAGGAAAAGCACCGGGCCCAGAATACTGCCCTGAGGAACACCCTTTGTTATTATTAATTCGTCACTCAGCACATTGTTGTACCTAATAACCTGTTTTCTTTTCGACAAGTAGCTCCCAAACCATTCGTTCAGCTTACCTCTCACTCCGACCCGGTTTAACTTCTGAAGCAGTCTGTCATGCGGCACTGTATCGAAGGCCTTGGCAAGGTCCATGAAAATTCCAATACATTTTTTTCCATTGTCCAAATTCTGTGAGATATAGTGCGTGAGCCTCATTATTGCTCCTTCCGTGTTTTTCCCATTTCGAAATCCAAATTGGTTTTTCGATAGAATCCTGAACCTCTCCAAAAATTCAACTAGGCGGGCCTTCATGAGTTTCTCCAGTACCTTAGATATCGTTGTCAACAGGGATATAGGTCGATAATTCGACACATCTCGTGTATCTCCCTTCTTGTGTATTGGTACCAGTAGTGCAGTCTTGGCGCTTTCAGGAAACCTTCCCTGTTCAATACTTAGATTAAATATGTGGGAAATTGGTGATGCAATCTGCTCCTTCACCATCTGCAACATTTCAGTCTTCACATCATCGATACCCGTTGACGTGTTACGCTTCAAGGTTCCCAGAACCGTAATCACTTCGGTGACATCTGTTGGGCGAGCAAAAAATGAGGATACCGGTTCGTTGGTAAATCCATTCGCGCTTAATGGTTGATTCGTTCTCGCGTCTGTAGTAGTCCTCCCCTCCTCCGCCAGCGTCTCACCAATTGTTCCAAAATATCTGTTGATTCTGTTGAGTTCCTCCAGCATATGTTGGCTATCCTTAGAAACCACGAGACTTTTGAAGCTTTTAGAGTTACTTTTAATATTTAGATACTCTCTCATGATCTTCCAGCACTCTTTCGGCTTCCGTCCATCGTTCTCGATTTTTTTAGCGAAATAAAGTTCCTTAGCTTTTTTGACTACCTTTTTTGACTATTATTTATTAAATTAATTTATGTTCGTTTGGTGTAAATGCACACTAAGAAATAAGAATGTCATCCCTCCACTGTAGCTTCGGACAGGCGGGATTTCTAATTGCAGTCCTAGGGCCCCAGTATAGGAGGCCTTTTGTCCATTTTTAGTCGGATAGAGCAACGTAACGATTATGCCCGTCATCGCCTTTTCTAGCTCTAATTGAGCTGTTACTTATTCTCTCCCTAAGCCTTAGACCTAGCATCACTCTTTCCATTGCTCTTTGGACCAACCTTATTTTCTCGGCGAATGAAATGTCAAAGTGTTCGCAATAATTGTCAACGTATTAATATAAATCTTTAAGGGACAATAACACTGACTAATGAACGACTTTTCCTTAGCCTGTCGTCCCACAGTTTTTTCTGCTATCTTACTCTATAAAAATCTAGCCGTTTTCTTCGTTACCTAACTCCTCTTTTATTACTGGACGGATTTCGATGAAAAAAATTGGAGATGTCGAGGGTTACCCAAGGATGGTTTAGGTGAAAACAGGAGCTTTCTGGATACTATATTTCTGTTTTAATTAATTGAGAAAGCGACACGTTCCCGCCCGATTTGGAGAAATTTAATGAGCTTTTTACAACAAAATCTTATGAGATAAATTGGGGGAGCAGAGTCAAATGACAACTTGGTAAGAGTTTCCACCATATAATAGTGTACTACTGCATGATACCCGCTTTATTCTGACTGTCCATTGCACCTGAACACCGGTCACACATACACGCACTAACACACCTTATTCCTGTTGGACCATCGGTTGGATGTCTCAAGCATTTTATTTTTCGTTTTATTGTTTGACTTCTTAAACTACACTCATCAACCCGTAATTTACTATCCAAGTACTTAACCACACACTCATTGTACGGCGGAGTCATCGAAGGAGCCTACGACATTGAATCGTTCCCGACAGCTTACTGGGTACACGACCTGCTAGAGACGTATTTTATTACACGAACCAAGAAAAATCTCAAAGACATCGTTTAGAAGTAATCCAAAGGCCGAATTGATCAGAATTGCGGAACATATTGTGTTGACAAAACTACATTGAAGCGCTTTCAACTTATAGCAAGTTTGTTTACGTCAACTGTCAGACGTTAGTGACGTTACTGCCTGTCTGCATGTTATAGTGTGTGCGCAGTTCAAATCAACATAGACCCCGCTAACTGGAATCACTGTCTTGCACTAACTCAAATTACTAACTTTTATTTTATTTTATTATATTATTTTACTAATTAAAAAATTGTGTTATTCATTTTTAAATAAGTACTGATTTGTATCTACATATATTTTACGTATTTTTATAATTCATTATCCTTTTATTTTTATTATATATTTTATCTTTAATGTGCTTAACATATCTATATTTTTTTTTAATGATTCATTATCATTTTACTATAATATAACAATATATGTATTTATTTATTTTTTGTTTTATCCTTAATGTTCTTAACATAGTGTATTTTTTGGTGTGCAAACTTGCTTATATTCAGTGTAACAAATCAATTAATTATCTGTTTTTGATATGATTTTAAATTGCTGTTTTCAATTATTGATTCTATTTGTAATTGCGCTCTGTGATTAATAGTTACTACTTCTATTTCTTCTCAATATATCTATACAGGATCTTTTTCTTGCTCTGTATCTATGAAGTGTGGCCACTGTAGTGGGGCACTGAGCCCATCCAAATCAATTAAATGCTCTCGCTGCCTGGAGAATTTCCATCATCGGTGTGGAAGAACCACTCTGGAAAAGTTTGAGAAAATGTCTGACATTAATAGGGCAAACTGGAAGTGTGTTGAGTGTAAGAGAAGTGATCCAAGATCAATGTCATCCACTCCTACTGGTTGTGTTCAACCCAATGCAGAAACTAGTCTACCGCTAGGGTTTAGCACCAGGTCATCGAGTGCAAAAGCCGATGATCTGTACGAAAGGATAGCGGAGGAAGTAACCAAACGTCTGAAGAATTTCTTCGTCGATCAAATCCAAAATATCAAAAGGGAAATGACATCTTCTCTGGACGAAATAAAGGCCTCGCTGAACTTTCTATCAGGTGAGTATGATGATATGAAGGTTAAGTTATCGGCACTGGATGCGGTCGTAGGGAAGCAGTCTGCAGTGGAGGGGGAACTGGCGAGCTTGAAGAGGAGGATCGAATTTGTGGAGAGCAGGGAGGATACCCAAAAGCAGGAATCACTTGGAGCAAACATGGAGATATTTGGAGTACCAACAATGGTCGATGAAAATCTCCCCCTATTTATTAAGAGTAGGGCTGAAGAAGTCAAGTTCGACCTAAAGGATGAGGATATAGTGAGTATATATCGAACAACCAGGGGCCAAGAAAGAGAACCGCGAAGCATAATAATGAAAATGTCATCGCCACAGAGAAGGGATCAGTTTCTGAGAATGCTGAAGGCAAAGCAGAGAACGGTTGAACATGGCACCACAAGAGTGTTCTATAATGAGCAGCTGACGCTTAAAAACAAAATACTGTACAGGGCAGCAAGAGAAAGAGCCAGACAGTTGCATTACCGATTCGTCTGGATTAGAAACGGAAATATATATGTTAGAGAGAGGCCCGAAACCAGACCTATTAGGATACAAAGAGAGAGTGACCTGGAAGGATTGAAATCATCGGGGAGGGTTGAAACAACCCAGTGAGACTGAACTTTGACTGCTGGTAGCTTTTCATCTAAGATGATTGATCAATTGTACACTTCGGATCTTGACGAATACATGGAGGTGGATACTGTGGAATGTCTGGATGTGGGTCTCTGTGGGGGGGTGATGGGCGGTGAAACGTTCCCGAGAATTTTAAACGTAAATATCCGGAGCATAAACAAAAATTTTGAAATGCTGGAGGTATTGCTTCATGAACTGGGAATTGTTTTCGATGCAATAGTGCTGACTGAGTGTTGGCTGAACAAGGACACCATTCAAAAAGAAATTGAGGGATACACGGTGCATCGTAGCCAGAAACATTATAACCAAAATGATGGTATAGTAATTTATATAAGAAAGGAACTTTCTGTGTTGATTGAGGAGCCAAGCGAGGTTGCCGAGGCAAATTGCCTTGTAGCAAAAATGGAAAATAGCAATGTGAAATTGGTGGCAATATACCGACCACCGTCATTCTCGGACCCAACACCTTTTATCGACTCGTTAGCGGATATCCTTAAACCGGACAGTAGCATAACAGTCTTCACCGGTGATATGAATATAGACATACTTGACCATGATTCCACATCAACACAGAGATATCTAAATGCAATGGCAATCCATGGATTTCAATCTGCCATAAATAAGCCAACACGGAATGACGCATGCTTGGACCACATCATGGTTCGAACAAGCGGGAACATTCGTGCAGTTGTTTTACAGTCAGCAATAACCGACCACTATCCAGTTATTTTATTTATTTTTTATTTATTCATTTTAAAGATGAACACTGCTCACCATTACAGTGTTTGACCTTTTCGGTGAGCAGTGGGAGAGAACATTACATACATGTCATAACATACAATACAAAAATAGTACCTTAAGTAGGTCTAGACATATCTAACAAAAAAAAAAAAAAAAAAAAAAAAACATAGGAACATAGTTCCAATTTAACCTTTCTTACTTCTTATACAGAACAAAAATTACAAAAATAATGCTACTATGAACAAAAGAGCAAATGACATTATATAAATAAATTGAAGATAATCAGTGTTCACGTAACAAACAACAAATAGCCAACCTCCTGTTTAAAATTGTTATAAGATATATGAAAGATGTCAATGTGCTGAGACAACCGATTAAAAATGCTGACCACTCTACATAAAGGAGAATGGATCAAAATGTTAGTTCTGCCACTTGGGAGATAAAATAAGTTATGACGTCTAGATCTAGTGTAAGAATCCGGAACATAAATATTAATTTCCTGTAAGATTTTTGGGTTGCTAATTATACCATGTAAAAGCTTAAAGAAATGTCTGCAAAGATATTCATCTCTCCGCATCTGGAGAGTCGATATACCTAGACATCCATTCACGAAAAGAGATGGATATAAGTACGGGTAGTATCCGTAAGATATTCTGTACAAATGTCTACAAAATTTTTTTTGGACTTTTTCCAACGCGAGAATATATGTCACCTCGTGAGGAGACCAAACCATGGATCCCGACTCCAATATAGAGCGTACCAGGGAATCATAAAGTATTCTAAGGGTATTTGGGTTTTTGAATTGAACCGAATTTCTAAGTATAAAACCCAACATCTTATATGCCCTTTCTACTGTTAGCTGTATGTGTGAACCGAACGTCATATCAGGCTTGTACAAAATTCCCAAATCCCTAATCTCGTCTACTCTAGCAAGAGCCACATCATTCATCCTATAATCGGCAAATAAAGGATTTCTTATCCTTGAGTAAGTCATCACGTGACACTTCGGTGTACTAAAGAACAATTCATTGGCCCTTGACCATTCAGTTACTCCGTCAATGTCTTCTTGGAGTTTCGTTGCGTCATTTTCACTTGAAATCTGTCTATAAAGTTTGAGATCATCTGCATAGAGCAAAAAATCTGAATTTTTAATGTACATACCAATGTCATTAATAAATACTGTGAAAAGTAGAGGTCCCAGGTTAGAACCTTGTGGAACACCAGAGAAAGTGAAAAAGGTGCCAGAATCATGATTTCCAAAACTAACATACTGCTGCCTATCTCTCAAGTAGCTAGCCATATATCGTAATAGTCTGTCAGACAAACCAAATGCATGCAATTTTAATAGAAGTTTATCATGTTCAACGCGGTCAAATGCCTTTTCAAAGTCTGTGTATATAACATCAACTTGCAGGCGGTTATCTAACCGCTTTTCGATAAAATTGTTGAAACATAGCAGATTTGATACAGTGGATCTTCCAGGTCTAAACCCGTGTTGTTCGTCGACTAAAGTTTGACCAAGGCTATCCCACATTCTCCTGTGCAAGATAATCTCCAGAAGTTTAGCTGGAGCGGACAATATCGCGACCGGTCTATAATTCTGCACATTCGCTTTATCCCCTTTTTTGTGAATCGGACAGACCTTTGTGGTTTTCCATACTGAGGGGAAGCATTCCAACCTTAATGATAAGTTAAAAAGATAATATAAAATGTCTCGCAATTCAGTGCCCACTTCCTTTAGCACGTACGCTGGAATTTGGTCAGGCCCTGATGATCGTTTCGGCTTTATTTTCATTATGCTATAATCGATATCATTATACGTCACATTCGAAATATCACAAACAGTAGAGGTATTCGAGGGAAATGAGTGAAAAGAGTCAACATTCAAGAGTGGCTTAGTTGTACTGTATACAGATGCGAAATAGTTCGAAAATGCATCAGCAATTTTTTGAGGATCCGAATAAGCAATGTTGTTATGGATCATCTCCTGGGGATCATTCGTTGTACTTTTTTTGGAGTTGATAAAACTCCAGAATTTTGTTGGGTCTCTACAAATATTATCCTCGTTTGACTCGATATGATGGGTGTTGAGACAAGGAAAGTTCGAGAAGACCCAACTAAAGCAGAATTCACGAGATTTAATAGGGAGAGATATATAGAAGGTGTAAGACGGGAAAGGTGGGAACAGGTTTATGCCAGCACTGATGTCAACGAGTCCTACAATGCCTTTGAGACACGATTACGCCAACATATTAGCGAAAATAAAACCACTAGCATTAGGTGCAGGAGGGCGGGTGAGAGAAGGAAGATAAAGGAGTGGATCACCTTGGGAATTTTGAAATGCCTGAAAAAGAGAGACAGACTCCACAGACTTGCAAATGAACAAACGTCTAACCGGCAACTATCGGAATATTATAAGCGCTACAGAAATATTTGTTCAAAGATAGTCAAGAAAGCTAAAGAACTTTATTTCGCCAAAAAAATCGAGATAGATGGACGGAAACCGAAAGAGTGCTGGAAGATCATGAGAGAGTATCTGAATATTAAAAGTAACTCTAAAAGTTTAAAAAATCTCGTGGTTTCTAAGGATAGCCAACAGTTGCTGGAAGAACTCAACAGAATCAACAGATATTTTGGAACAATTGGTGAGACGCTGACGGATGATGGGAGGATTAATACAGACACGAGAATGAATCAATCATTAAGTGCGAGTAGATTTACCAACGAACCGGTATCCTCATTTTTTGCTTACCCAACAGATGTCAACGAAGTGATTACGGTTCTGGGGACCTTGAAGCGTAACACGTCAACGGGAATCGATGATGTGAGAACTGAAATGTTGCAGATGGTGAAGGAGCAGATTGCACCACCAATTGCCCACATATTCAATCTAAGTATTGAACAGGGAAGGTTTCCTGAAAGCGCCAAGACTGCGCTACTGGTACCAATACACAAGAAAGGAAATACACGAGATGTGTCGAATTATCGACCTATATCCCTGTTGACAACAATATCAAAGGTGTTGGAGAAACTGATGAGGGTCCGCCTGGTCGAATTTTTGGAAAGGTTCAAAATCCTATCGGAAAACCAATTTGGCTTTCGAAATGGAAAAAACACGGAAGGAGCAATTATGAGGCTCACGCACTATATCTCACAGAATTTGGATGATGGAAAAAAGTGTATTGGAGTTTTCATGGACCTTGCCAAGGCCTTCGATACAGTGCCGCATGACAGACTGCTTCAGAAGTTAAACAGGGTTGGAGTGAGAGGAAAGCTGAACGAATGGTTTGGGAGCTACTTGTCGAACAGAAAACAGGTTATTAGATATAACGATGTGCTAAGTGAAGAATTAGTTATAACAAAGGGTGTCCCTCAGGGCAGTATTCTGGGCCCGGTACTTTTCTTAGTATATATTAACGATCTATGCAGTACTAATCTGAATGAGGGGGAAATAATTACTTTTGCGGATGATACTGTATTGTTGTTCCGGGGACAATCATGGGAGAGAGTATTTCAGAATAGCCAAGATGGCTTTGACATGGTGGCGGAGTGGCTGAAGCACAATCTGTTAACACTCAACGCAGATAAAACTAATTATGTGTGCTTTTCCATAAACAGGCGAACCACGCCTTGTCCGGACAGCAGCAGCATTGTATATCACCGATGCAGGGGAAGCGAGGTATCACAGCAGGGCTGCTCCTGTCAAAGCCTGGAAAGACGTGATGTTGTGAAGTATCTGGGTGTTGAGGTGGACGAGAACCTCTGTTGGCATCAGCAAGTTATTGGATTGACAAAAAGGATCAGGAAGCTTATCTATGTTTTTCGACAACTTAGGTCTATATTGCCGATTAACCAACTGATAATGGTATATTACTCTCTTTGTTATTCTCTTATCGGGTACGCAATAATGGGATGGGGTGGTGCCGCCAAAACAATTCTAGATCCGCTGTACAGGGCTCAAAAACTCGTCATAAAGGTTGCGCATGGATTAAGATATATGCATCCAACGGCGTCTCTCTTTGCGGAGACTCGTCTACTGAGTGTGAGACAGATTTACATCTACAGGATAGTGATGAATGAGGTGGATAATGGTATTGAAAGACGCACCCGAACTAGAGAAGGGGTTTCTACTAGAGGACAAACCGTTAATTTACCTCGCTGCAGGACGACATTTTGTCAGAGGTTTCCATCTTATTTGGGGCCTAAATTATATAATACAGTAAAAACTGGGATTGCAAACGGAATTATGAGAGGAAAGAGTGTGAAGGAATTTTTGATTGAAAGGGGTGTCGTCGAATCGGAGGAGTTCGTCAGCAGAAGAATAATGTGATGAGCGAGTGACTGATAGCCCGTGCATGTCATGTGGATGGTATGCGGAGGAGAGTTAAAATGAGCTTTCGAGTGTTGGAGCGAATGTTCGATGGGCATATTTTTTACTTTTTTCTTTTGCTTTGTCTTGGTGACTCGAATGGGATGCTGGATGGGTTTGTTTTGTTGTGACCTGCTTGCTGCGTGGTCTTTCTTCGTGTTTTTGTTTTGTTTTCTGTTGGATATATTCTTTGTTTTTGTTTCTTATTTTTGTTCTTTTCTGCCTCGGCACAGGCTTTGCCTAGTGAGGCGTGAATTTCGAATTTTTTGTTTGTTTTTTCAATTGATGACAGTAAAGAAAATTGAACTATTAATTGGAAGTTGTTTATAATTTGCTAAAAGTAATGTGAATTTTATTTTAAATTATTATATTTGTGTTGATAATGATGTTTTATAAGTATCAACATTTAGAATTTTACTAGAGTTATGATCGAAATTTGATTTAGGTGTATAAGATGTTCATATTGTAATACTATTATGGTTCTGTACATTGTTAAGATATATTATATTATTTATGTATTGTTCATATATATATTATTCATGTATCATTGTTTATGTATTATTATTATTTTTATTTCAATAAACTTACTTATTATTATTAATGTTTTAAGTTTTTGCGTTTTTTGCTCCCATTTCAACTATTATATGTCAAAACAAGATCGAGTAAAACAACGACGTTCGTAAATAGGGTGATTTTATTTCTAAAGAGCGTACATAAGACCTAAGAATCGTTTGTGTTTTCCAACTGTCGATTTGTTGAAGAGAAATTATTTCTCGAGACAGATCGGCAGTATCAAGCCAAGATACGTGAGATTTGTATGGCCAGGTCTAGATTTTAAACGGTTTTTCAAACTTTGACGACAAAAAACACCAACTTAGAGGCTTTGCAGCATATATGTTCTTTATATGGATTTACTCAGGATTCGGAGGAGAACATTTAGTGTGTCTGTGTGTTTGTGTGTGTCAGGGTGTGTGTGAGGGTGTGCGAGGGTGTGTCTGTGTGTGTGTCTGTGTGTGTCCGTCCCCCCCTTATAACTTTTGATTCGCTTGATGCACAGATCCTAAAATTTCAGAAAATATTACATACTTTAAGTCTACAAAACTTGTATACTCAGAATTTTGAAATTTTCTTTCAGTCAGGGGTAATCAACCTTTGAATTTTTACTTAATTTTTGCATATATCTCGAAAACTATAAAAACTAGAACCCTAAAAATGTGTATCTATATAGAAAAATACAATATCTCAAATTAAATTTAATGAAAAAGTTCCAGGGTTTCTCAAACTTTTTTTATATAGAAAAATATTTTTTTTATGACAAATTTACGAGTTTCAGTGCCTATATTTCAGAATTTTATAAAAATATCGAAAAACGCCGAAACACCCCAACTAAGTAGATAATTGATTTTTCTATTAAAAATGGATACATTATATCAGTACATCTCAAACTTTTCTTAACAATTTTTGTAAAAATTTAATTTATTGACGACATCGTTTCATACAATAAACATACCGACTTAGTCCATCGACAGTTGGATCTCATGTTTACATGCAACTAGTTTATTAAAACGTCATAAAATTGTCGTTCGGTTTCTAAGCAGGTATTATGTTAAGGTTTTTTCTTTATATTGAGCGAAAGATATAGGTAGGAATGTACAAAGTACGGTTGGCTATTTAGATAAAGTAATACATCGATGCGCGTTGCATTGGAACTATACATCAGTGTTATCCGATGCATCTGATAGAAACATCGATGTTTTCTCTATTTTTAACGAGTTTTTTTTTTTAAATATGAATTCTATTTTCGATTCGAGAAAATTTTGGAAATGTAGGTATTTATTTTAACTTGAAATATATATTTATTAGGTATGTTCTACAAATATTTTGTAAACTTACAGACATTTTGTTAGGTTATAATTTTTTATTTTTTTATTTATTGATTCCACGCAACAAGGTTGCTTTTACAAAACATATTAGGTACCTACATAAAAATTTAAACATTGACAATATTTCTGAGAATAACAAAGTAATCGCATGTTTGAAGAATATATCTATTCTAGATGTAGGTACGTCAATATTTTAAATGAAATTATGTTTTTTCAGTAACTTAATCCCTATTTTGGCCATAAAAGAGCTAATAAAAACAGTTTTTTTTTCATTTTCGAATTTATTCTAATAATTTGTGGGTAATTATCCACAACATCTCTAATATAAATTAAAGTCGGGTTAGTGCGAACACTGATAACTCGAGATCCACTTAACAGATTGTTCCGGGGGAAATAGGGAGATATCTGGTAGATTAATATTTTGATAGAAACATTCAATGTTTTCCCTATTTTTCTACAGATGGTGGTATAATAATGATTGAAATTAAAAATGTCGTTAAGATGGTACTTTTCAAGCTTTTTTATAATTTGTTCACATCTATAATTTTAAAAAAGTCGTGTTATAAAAAGTCACTTATAACTCGAGATCGGCTGAACAGATTTTTATCGTGTTTTGTTTATTAGATTCTTCTTCGCTCCGGATAACATATTATAACAACTATCAAATAATCTAAAAATGGATGGAAAATAGTATGAAATAATACCTACAATATTAAAGTTAGTATGGAACGGGGGAGTTTTGGTGCTTTTGAAATAACTGATTCATAATTACCACATAACTTTTGATTTTTTTACAAAGAGTAGTCATGTATGTTAGCTATGTTATGTTACCCAGCAATATTTTATTGACTTTTGATTGAAGGCGAGACGAAGTTCGATGGGTCAGCTAGTTTATATTATAATAATTAAGATAAGTAGGTACCTTTTAATTCAGTACGATTCGTATAGAACAATTTTCCCACCTTATAACATACCACTGCTACATAATAGTATTCGCACTAATTGAATAAATTATTATAAAGTTAGTGTAATTTTGATACTTCAACCCTTTACCTCCGTATAATTAATTGTGTAATTTATCAGTAAGTTTTGGTGGGAGTCGATTTATTTACTAGTGTTCATGTACGACCCGAAAGTTTCAGTAACAAACATAAATAGTATTCGAATCGAAACAATAATTATTTATGCTGTATTGTTGTATGTAACGCAGGGGTGCACAGACTTATAGCTAACAGGGGCCACTGGTGAAGTTTATGAGCCAGGACGGGCCGCAAGAAGGAAAATTAACACCTTTTCTTCTTCTTCTTCTTCTCCTGGGAAATTTTTATTCCCACATGCTGGTGGGGTCTGCCTTTAGTATTTTACTCCGTCACTGAGCTCTGTCTTGGGTTAGCTCCGCAACTCCTCATATTTTGACATACAACTTTACATCAACTTCGTTTGTAAATTTAATACTAATATTTTTTAATTTGTACAAATTATAACACTAATGATTAATGATCAAACACTGTAATCATATTTTTTTATTTATTTTCACAGTAGTAGTAGATGTGTCATAAATACCAAATATGACAAAAAAAAGAAACGACAATCAAAGGCATGTTACAAATTACCTACATATTAATACTTTTGGAAGAGCAATAAACTATGAATTTTGATGATTGATAAAAACAACATAAAACAACATAGTTTAGGAAAATAGAAAATATCATTGTCACAACACATAACATAGAAATCTTGTGGAAACATTTTTACATACAATACACTTATAATGAATAGTTAAATAATTCCAAACGTCGCACAGAACATCAATTAACATCACAAACAATCCAAAAACACATGAAAGACTCTGGTGTCTTCAAATTATCTACTTAGGAATTCTTTTGATTTTTCGTTGGCGGGCCGCAGAAAAATAGACGGCGGGCCGCATGCGGCCCGCGGGCCGCAGTTTGTGCATCGCTGATGTAACGTTTAAATAAATAACTTAAAACTACCTACACTCCCCGGGTGACAAAGACTATATTAAATTTTCAAAAAAAATAGGGATTCTTACCAAAACTCTGATAATGTAACCCAAGGTGTAAACAAAATATCTAAAATATCCTTTCGATCGCGTGCGCTGCAAAAACTTTAAAGAATACAATCATCATTATTTACAAAAAGGGACCTTTATGAAAAATATTTTTTTTGAAATAGGTACCTATCTTCGCGTGCGACGTTGGGGCAGACCGCTAGTGATGATATATTATATTTTGACTATCAAAAATAAGTATAAAATTATTGTACTGCATCATTTTTAGTATCATAACCATTTTCTCAAAATGCTTAGTCTCAAAGTACTTACTAGTACAAGGAAAAAAAGATCAATTTCAAAAAGGTACCTATGTATATTTTTATCTAATTACCCTTCAAAACCACTTAATTACTGCAGAAGAAACATTCACCACAATATGGGAATTCCGTTTGCAGAAAACTCTTTACATCTTTACATTAGTGATGAAAATTAATTCTTATAGGTATGGACTGAACCAACCGAGGTATATAAATATGTGCCAATTAAAAAATCCGTGATAAAAACATGCTTTGATAAAACTTCAAAATAAAAAAAACAATATGAAATTAATGTAAGATCCTTCGAATATATTATTTCACTTCAGTTTACATTACAGATAGATACGATACGACAGCATAATGGATAATATGCAGGAATATTTATATTCATTATCCTCATCTCTCAATTGATGATTGATAGCCGATACAATGAAGGTTTCTGATTCCTCTGCTTTTAATAATATTCAATACCCACATTAATCAAAAGAGTAGCTACCCTCAAGATAGATACAAGGGCATTATGAAATTAAAATAAATTACACATCTTCTACTTCTGTTAAGATTCTGTCTTGTCTTCTCTCAGATCTTCATTTTTGTGGGAAGCGGATGTCCAGCAATCTCTTCGCCTCTTACGTCGTCTGCCTGTTGGTATATAATCAGCTGATCACTTTAAAATGTTTTCAGAATCTGCTCTCTCTACGTGATACCTTCAAAAGCATCTTCTAGATTTTCTTCGTCGTACAAAATCTTGGACATCGCCGGTTCTGACAATATCTGTCCTAGAATATTTTCGTCGCTATTATTTAATCTTTATTTATTGCAATTTTACTAATTATCATTTACATGAATACTGGTAATTTATGAATAGGTATATTGGCAAAAAACTTTGTAGAACGCTGTTGGAACAACCGAAACGGTATATTAAGATAATCCTAATTGTGATTCAGACCACACACTCGACGATCCAATTTCTTGAAGAGATATTGATGTGGTAATATTTCATGTATTACGGATGCCAAGGCTCTATATGGGCTGTAGCGCTATTGGAGAGAGAGAATTTTTCATGTACTACATTATTCTGTTTGAAATGAGAAGTCGAGATAATAGTGTCACGTGAATTAATATCCGGTACATCTGAAGACCATTACTGGCAGTGACATGTTTAAAAAAAAAAAAGAAAATTTGCTCCAAACTTTTGTTGATTAATCAAATAGAATGATTGTTATTGTGCACCCGGAGTAAAAAATTTTAATTTTACCAACGAATTTTTCGTCAATGCAGAATGCGAAAAAATGAAACTGTCTACTGGAACATTGAATTAAAACGAACAAACACACTTATGTACATAGAAATATAAAATGTGGATAGTTAATTTTCTTTCTCCTCTTGAAAAAAAATGTGAAATAGCGCTCGCCCAGTCTTTGAAAATGGAACCTCAATAATGTTCAAACTTATAATTTAAATTAGTAATGGTCGAATTTCAAGCACTGGTCGACCACTAGTAGGTATAAAAAGGTTATTTGTAAAAACAAGTGAAATCGTTTCAGAACGCCATAGAGTTGAGTATATTTAAAATATAAAAAAAAACTTCTTACGAAATTGGATCCGTGTTTTTTTATCCCAGTAAACTAACACTCTTATAAATAGTGGGGACGTTTAATATAGAACTTTCATTTTTTTTGTCAAAAAAAACATAGGTAGGTACCTACATAGATTGTCTGAATTGTTATTTCAGGCATGTTTCTCTTCTAAATTGTAGGAAAAAATATAATAATATCCAGGAAAAAAAAAACAGAATTATGTTAAAGGAAAAAAGTTTGGAGCTGGGCAACTTGACCAATATCCCCTTATTGGATTTTTTTATTCTTCTTTTTTACGAATTTTTGTTAGTTTCGTCATAAGTTCTAAATTACCTAAGGACGCTTTGTTCTATAACAATGTTTCATTTTTGCAAATAAACGTAGGTACCAACCTATGTAGGAAGGTACACAATATTATTATATTCCATTATTTACTCGCTAGAATTTCAACACTAATATTCTCATAGCTTCATATGCGTTAAATCGGACTCCTGCCCATGGGCAGACCTACCGACTAAAAAACCACCCTCTGGATCTCCACCTATGTATAACTTTCTAATCTACCGACCTCGATGGTCGAATGGTATAGTAGGCGAATTTCGTAACTAACTAGTTAGCTCTTTTCAGGTAGTTCTGGAAGACAAACAACCCAACTGAGCTTGAAAAAAACATATTACACCAGCCCTATTGTGTGGAACAGAACAAGGTGCTATTGTTGGGAAATAGCGGTTTATTTGCCAAAAGTTCCATTACATACCGTAAAAAATGATAGACAATATTGTTATTATTATTTAAAATGTGATATATGTGCCTAGAAATAAACAAATACGTAACAAAACAGTAGGTATATTCCTTTTTTGTACTCATATATTCCATACCCAATCTACTAAAAATAAATAAAGGAATTCAGCATTTGGAATCATTATTAAATAGTAGATAAATTCTTTATTTTTTAATGAGATAGAAATAAAAAGTAAAAAATTATATAAAATTTTCAAAAATACCTACTTGGTAAAAGTCGAATTCATGATTTCGCGACAGTAATCGACAAATTGAGGAAAAACTTACATTATTTTGAAGTTAACTTTCTCCAATTGCTACAAAAAATGGTGGTAAAGGTTTCGTTGTTTATTTAAATAAAAAATCCAATCCAATCCAAACTCCCTTTAGACCCCACTTAGGAGCATAGGGAGGCAACAAGAGCTCTCCATTGCGCTCGATCTTGCGCAACGTTAATGACCTCCTCCCACACCATGTCCAGATTCCTCAGCTCTGCCTCGAAGGAGCGGAACACAGTATGAAATAAAAAATAGAACCAAAAAATCTTCTAGACAAATTGCCTCAGAAAATAAGTTCCGCCTACTTTATTGACCCCTTTTCTGAGTGATAGAATCAATGGATGTTTCAGAAAAAAACCTACTTATGAACTTCTGTGTCGATGATAATTTCACTTCATGAGTTTTGCTTAGTCTAAAAGATTCTACCTAAACTAAGAGTGGTTATGAGTCATTCACCTTGTTGCAAAGCAATCTTTAGGACCCCAACTCAATTATAAATAACAAAAAAAATCACTTAAATCATTTTAAGTGATATAAATATAGCAAAAATTTGTAGGATTTAGGCACAACAAAACCCATAAATACATCTGTCGAGAAAACAAGTTAATCATAAATCGGAGTCTAAAATCAGTACAATTGACTGATGATAGGAAAAAATAATCAAAGTTAATAGAGGAAAATAACGGGACTTAATATTCTGTTCCCTTTCAAAGATTTCCTATACCTACATTGTCATCTCTCATACAGTTGAGAAATACCTCCATAAATAATCTTTCATTGTATGGAGAGTATAGACGATGGTGTAAGTATTCATAAAACGTTCCGCATGTGTGTATGGTACTATGAAAGAGAAGGTAGCAGCAAACTAATAGAAAAAAACACGAATACAGAAAGCGGAAAATAAAAAGAAGGTAGACAGAATGTTGTTTAATATATGGCGAAATATCTCTATTGGAGGCGTACGACTATACGACACGGGGTCATTTGTCAAGACACGAAAAGGGGTGAAAACATCCTTTCGCGCTTCAGCTTGTAGATGTCTATCTATCCATCTGGATATTATTACTACCCTTAATTCTGTATTGGTGTGTTTCCCTCGAAATATTCACAATGAAACGCGTGAGGTTTATGATGAATATTTATTAGTAGGATTTTGTATTCTTATCGAATTTCTCCGAGTTTCACCGTAAAATATTTTACGACTTTCAAGGTTAAAAATCAAAGAAACCTAGCAAACGAAAAGATTTCACTTCTAAACTTGATTGTTTCTTAAATTTTATTTATGAGATAGGATAGCGGTCGAAATAAAGGTTGTCTGTTGAATTTTCTTTAGACCATAATATAACTTACTAGCGGAGCCGTCAAACTTCGTTCATATCTTCGAACGATATGCTTTCCAAAATGTCTGCTTACTTTTTGAAATACCTATCATGGCAAATTTAAATTCTCTAATCAAACAAACCAAAAATAATATTTCCGATAAACGAGCCTCATAACACATTTATCAAACTTTATCATAACCTCATAACACATTTATCAAACTTTACATCTCTTTTTATTCAATTTTTGCATTTTAATTTGTACAAATATGTATAGGTACCTACTACAGGAATTGTACCAATAATTCGCATGCCAGTGTTTTGAAACTTAATGGTTGTCAGGCAATTATTAAAAACTGTGTTGTTATGGAGTTTTCATAGATGTCGTTGTAAGGAAGTATGTAGGTACCTCCCACACTAACTTTAATAATATATAATATGTTTTATTCTCTCTCCATTTTTCAATAGTTATTCTGTAATCCGGAGTGGAGAAGAATCCAATAAACTAAGCATCATAAAAATCAGTTCTGCTGATCTTGATGTCAATTTAAATTATATGTAGGTAATTTTAATGTTTTTTTTCCAGTGCTCATTGCCACAAGCTTTTGAGAATAATAACATATTATGTAAAAATAACTGTTCAATTCTTCTCATTTTGTATAGGTAGCGCTGTTTTTTAAGTGCGGATTCTGTATATATGTATTACTTAAAATTGTGTTTTTTTCCTATTTTTCTAAAATGAAGAAGAATAAGATATTTTATTAGCGGCTCGTCACTCTTTTTAATTCTTGAAATATGTCTGCCGTCCAAAAAGTTTGCCCCTCATCTGCTCTTTATAATCATAGCTTGCGTTACTCTGTAAAGAAATGAAAAGAAACGTTAGTGGATAGGGATTAAACCGACCTTGGTAGCCTAGTTGTACTGCCGTGGACTTCAGATCCGAGGTCCTGGGCTCGATTCCCGGTCGGGTCAGAGTTTTCCAAGTTCCAAGTAAGCTTCTTAAAGCCTGTGACGTGAAAGAGGAAGATTGTCGGCACCTGGAACGAAACAGTACCTACGAAATCCTGCGTCGTAACCGCTCGTCTACCAACCACTTCGAATGTGAAAATAGGAAAATAAAATTATCCTGAATCCAGTTATTATATTGCTCTGCCAGTCTGCCTTATATTTATAGACTATCCTACTGATTATACCTAATTTACAACATTGTTTTCGTGGTACAAAATGCCTTCATAAAAAGTTAAATTTTATTACTGTGGATAGGTCCGGCTAGGTGATGGATCACTTTGTTAAATTTGATTAAGTTCAGCTGTGGTTAAGGTTGTATGCGGGAGACGTGACATAGTAATATATTAACAAACAAAAAAAATATGTGGGAATTTCAACGGATATACGTGAGGAAAATATAAATAATAATTTTTATGAGGAACGCGTAGGTGCTTGTTTTTTTGGAATGCCTTTGAGTGATATTTCAGGGGAAGCTACGCGACATGGAACTTTCCCCTTCTGTACATGTGTTGTTTGTCTTGTTATATTCTGACATCTGGAAGAAGATACAGTAGGTAGAAGTGCCTCGTACGTCAAACAAAGAAAGTTGCGCTAGAAAGTTTATTATCGTCTAATCTCACTCTAATGATCTCTTGTGTCACGCTCGAGTTCTTATAAATGTCATTTTGTTTTGCCGTACAGATTTTCTCAGAAAACTCATTCCATTACATTAAACACATAATTTAAGTATTTACATGAGAAAAGTTCTTTCTATGATTATAAAGGAATCGGTAGCCAACATAGCAAAATAGTCTAGTTGTCCTGTTATTAGATCCTATATTGCTGTCTAAGGCTCCCATTTACGATCACTCCATCCGTCCAAATGGAGTGATGTCACTCACACAAAAGACGACCGTGAGTGGGGAAAACCCAAATGGATGATGTGGAGCGACAGGGTGAGTCGGACATAATATATCAGTCCAAAATTAAATTGCGTCGAGCCATTCGTCCGTCACTCCACACGCATCGTCAATGTGGTAACCCGAGTTGACGTGGTACAAGTCGTAACATCACTTGAATGTCAATGTGAACTTGGTCCAATTTTTTCATTACCCTTCCATCGTAGTACACGTGTTGTGGTTTTTAATTTAATAATAACAAAATGCGTGTATTGACGCAGAGAAATAATGTTATAATGATTGAAAAATATTTATGTAGGTTTCACATCTGTCAAAACGGATGACATCTTTTGGAGTAATCGTGAATGGGGGGCTCAAGCGAATATGTAAACATTACATTTTTTTAATATTTCTATTATAAATAATATTTTATTGGTTAAAGGTATTTTTATATAACTCACTATAAGCGAAACATTTCATGCTTTATTCTTAAACTTGTATTAAAATAACTCGTAATTGCAATAACCATAACCATTCAATAATCATACATTAACCATTGAATAATCAAAATAAAATTATGTTTTACAATTTCCTGCTTTTTTAGCTGTTTTAATCCAAACTTTTCTAAAGAAGTCATAAATTATATAGCTACTAAATTAATTCATATATACATATTCTTGCATCAACAAATTTAGGGTGTTGAAAATACATAATTACCTGCTTTTATTGAAGTACATAACTAATGAAAATGTTTGAAAATTCAATATACAAACATGGGCAAAAAACGGCTTATAATATTTTTAAATAAGGATTTATTCCGAATATTTTTCATGTTCTATTTGCTATTCATCAAAACAAAATATAGGTAATTATACCTATTTACTCAACTTTCTCAAGATATGTTTTTTCTAAATGAATGCACGTTCAACAGATAAACATTTGTAAAGAGTTTTCGCATTTTTTTACCTGATAAGTAGAAAGGTATCTATAAATATGCTTTTCAATAAGTGGGTAATAATATTATTTCATATGGAACTCGAATAAAACCTTTTTCTTTTATCTGAGTGATGGATCGAGGTGTGATGCTGATAATAATTAGATTATCTTCTTTTATATTTTATTGAATAGATCATCCAAAAAGCTTTTAGAGTAACGTGCTTATAAAAAGCCGCTTTCATCAATTTTTATGATAGTAAGGAGATTTCATTTCGATGTACATGTGTTTACAAATCAAATTAAGCATTGGGATTGAAGTAATATTTTTTATCATGATTTGAATGTTCAAAAATATTATTTCTCAAGTGATCTTTGTGTTAAATGTTCATCATCGTTCATATTACAATAATACAACGATTTTTTAAAAAGTTTTCATGCAATAAATAAAACTATTTCATGTGGAAGCAGATCATATAGAAAACGCGCAAATTGATGGCGTTATTTCAGCAATTTTCATAAAATAATGATAAGCCATTATTTAAAAAAATAAAATGTTTTTATATTTCTGAACACACTCACTGTTGAATTTTAGTAGGTCTGGTAGTAATGGTGTGCATTATGGTAGGAATGTTCAACCCATGTAAAAAATCCTCATTTTCACATACATTGTGAGTTTTGGGCAATTCTGTCCGTTAAAAAAAAGGCAAAGTCTTTATACAAAAATTGAAAATAATAAAGTGTAATTATCCAACTGTCGATTTGTTGAAGAGAAATTATTTCTCGAGACAGATCGGCAGTATCAAACCAAGATGCGTGAGATTTGTATGGCCAGGTCTAGATTTTAAACGGTTTTTCAAACATGACGACAAAAAACACCAACTTATTAGAAGCTTCGCAGCATATATGTTCTCTGATTCCCATATCGATTGATTGCGAGCTGATCTCTGTAGATTTTAGCCCGCCATGTTGGATTTTATGTCAACTGACAATGGTTTGGAGTGTACAACAACGCTTTCTATAATCAATAGGTATACTGTTTTATAGTTTTTTCCCGTCCAGTTAGGTGCTCCCTTCATATTTTGGCCCATTTTGTTTTGGTTTATCATTTTGATAATAGAAATTTTAAACAAATAAAGCAAATATTGCATTCCCGTAATCATCGAGGTCTTACAGCCATGATGCACCAACTAAATTTATGATAAATAATAATATAATGACGTTTTGCAGAAAATATTCAGAGTACTTTTAAAATAATAGGTACAAATATTAAAATCAACATAAAATAGTTCATTTTGGCCAAAACATAAAGGTTTCGTGTGATTTTATAAGGACTTAACAATATTTTGATAATATAAAATAAAAAAAAATAAAAAATAAGGTCTGGCACCTATTCTGCACCTACTCGAATTCATTCAAATCTGACATAGCGCATCTTGGCTGTAAGCACTCCCGTTGCCGGGCTACTATTTTGTTTGTTTACAAAATTTCGAGTGATATGTCATCTTCATACATAACAAACGCGGAACAAATTTTTTTTTTACAATAAAGTAAAAACTGATCAGTGAATTATATTTAATCTAACGATTAACGATTTTTTATAAATCAGACGGTAAGAGATTAAATAACAATCAATTTAGTTTTCATTCCTATAAATACCTGTCACACGCGGCTTTTCTAGTTTAGTTATGTTATCATATATGAATATTATACTTGTAACAAATATTTGCACAAATCTCTCACGCTATATTCGGGAATTAGCTACCTGGAGTGGCATTATCAATAATTTAATCATCTTAGCAAACAACTATAGTGTTTATTTAACTAGCAATACTCGGTTGTCAAATTACCATGCGTGTTGTGCTATGATGTTGTATTAACATACGTCATTATTATTGAAAGGAAATTTGGCAGAACAAAAGTGTGCAGGTTTACAGGAAATTATAAAGTAAATACCTACCTACATCAAATAAAATATCATTAAAAAACATTATTTTATCCAAAATTAATTCAACCGACAGACGTTTTCCTGACTTAACTGAATATTGGCCTAGGCTGAAACCGTGACACTAACCATTTTACTTATAAAAAATTCGTTAATCGTAAGATTACGTATAACTCATCGATCAGTTTTTACTTTAGTTATAATTTCAGATTTACCCATTTCCAGCAGGGGCCGTCTGCCTCTCGCCCGCTGGACATACGCAGGTTAGAGAGTGCTCAGTGTCGTCGTACGTACGAGGCTCAGTTACGCACCAGGTTTGCCCCCTTGCAGAATTCACACGGAGCTGTTCCGATTGAGACAGCTTAGAATAGCTTCCGTGACGCCGTTATGGAATCCGCACGTTCTTCTGTCGGCTATAAGAACAAAAAGAGGCCAATATGGATGTCCGATGGGTCCTGGAGCCTCATCGAAGATCGCCAGAAGGCTAAGACCCTCAGGGACAGCGAAAAAGACCCTCAAAAACTGGCTGCTTTGGTGTCTGAGTACAGAGAGCTGAGCCGCAAGGTGAAGCACTCTGTACGAACAGATAAGAGAAGACACCTGGACTCTAAGATACGGCGAGCGCAATCTGCTGCACTCGGAAATGACTCAAGGACACTTTTCGAAATCACCCGGGAGGTCGGGGGCAGGGGTCAAAAAAGACCCGTGACGGCAATACGAGACTCTCGTGGAGCCACTGTCACTGCCCCCGAACTGATTAAAGGGAGATGGAGGGAGTACTTTGAGTCAATATTAAACCGTCCCGAGCCCTCCTCACCTTACAACTTTGAGGAGGAGTTGACTGGTCTGAATATACCTCAGGCAACTGGGATATGTGAGGACCCGCCGACATACAGTGAGATGGTGCTGGCCGTGATGAGACTAAACTTAAGAACAACAAAGCGCCAGGAGACGATGGAATTCACGCAGAGCTCCTCAAACAAGGCATAGACACCCTTGGCCAACCACTATTAGATATATTTAAAATGGCGTGGGAAGAGGAGAGGTGCCCAAAAGATTGGCGGAATGGATCCATCGTCGCAATATTTAAAAAGGGGGACCCCCATGAATGCGGAAACTACCGTGGAATTACTCTGCTGAGTGTTCCCGGTAAGGTATTATCTCAGATATTACTACACCGCATTCGGGGGCCTGTCATGGCTGTCCTGAGAGAGCAACAATGCGGCTTTGTACCTGGAAGGTCCTGCACGGACCCAATTTTCTGTGCCAGGTGCATCTTTCAGCAGTGCAAGGAGTTTAACTCTCCAGTCGCTTGTTGCTTTATAGATTTTGAAAAGGCCTTCGACAGCCCACATAGACCATCGATATGGAAAATTTTAGCTCTGTACGGTATACCTTTGAAGATAGTTAAAATGGTGCAATCCCTGTATGCAGACTCCGAGTGTAGCGTGAAAACGCCAGGTGGTCCTACTGAAGCTTTTAGGATCACCACGGGAGTCAGACAGGGCTGCGTACTAGCTCCTTTTATATTCATAATTGTCATGGACTTCCTGTTGAGAAAGTCCATGCAAGGAGCAAGAGGTATACCGATAACACAGAGAGATGGTCTAATGGGCGAACTGTGCGATCTGGAGTACGCGGACGACCTAGCGTTGTTCAGTACGACAGTGGAGGAATTACAGCGCAGTGTTTCAATACTCTGCGATGAAACAGCACGCCTCGGCCTTCGAGTCAATTCCAGTAAGACGGAGCTCATGGCGAATAATGCCTGCCCCGATAAACAGCTACCGATAACCATCGATGGTCACCAGGTCTCCCGGGTGGATAAATTTAAGTACCTGGGAGCAACCATTACCACCACTGGTGACCTTGGGGCTGAGCTCCCGATACGTATCGGTATGGCAAGTGGCGCCTTCAACAACATGACCTAGATATGGAAGGCGTCGGCGTTTAGTGTCGAGACGAAATGTAAACTGTTTGATGCGTGTGTGTTGCCCATTCTCCTGTATGGGTGTGAGTCCTGGCACCTGACTCTGGCCCAGGCACAAAAAGTATCTGCATTCGAAACGAAGTGCCTCAGGAGAGTTTTGGGTATAAGATGGTACCACCGCATCACGAACGACGCTATACGCCGGCGCACCCAGCGTGAGCCCATCACCTCTACTATTATGTGGAGGAGATGGACTTGGCTGGGACATGTGTTAAGGATGCCGAATGACAGTTGGCCGAGGAGAGCGCTGTTATTTCTCCCATCAGGGTCCCGGAGACGAGGAAGACCCTCTCATACAGTGTTCCGCTCCTTCGAGGCAGAGCTGAGGAATCTGGACATGGTGTGGGAGGAGGTCATTAACGTTGCGCAAGATCGAGCGCAATGGAGAGCTCTTGTTGCCTCCCTGTGCCCCTAATTGGGGTCTAAAGGGAGTTTGGATTGGATTGGATAAAAAAAATATTTTATCCGCGTTTGTTTTGTATGAAGATGACATTTTTCATACAAAATTTTGTAAACAAACAAATTGTAGCCGGCAACGCGAGTGTTCACAACCAAGATGCGCTATGTCAGATTTGAATGATTTCGTGTTATTGATGAAGAATAGGTACCTTTTTGTTAATTATTTATTTTATCAAAATGTAGTGAAATTCTTATTAAATCATACGAAACCTTTATGTTTCAGCCAAAATGAACTTATTTATGGTTGATCACTTCAATTTTAATGTTTATACCTTATTAAAAAGTTCGTATTCTTTGAATATTTTCTTCAAAACATCAATAAGTACATTTCTTTTAAATTTAGTTGGTGCATCATGGATGTAAGCCCTCGAATGATTACGAGTATGCATATTTGCTTTATTTGTTTAAATTTCCTATTATAAAAATGATAAACCAAAATACAATGGACCCAAATACAAAGGAGGCATATATTTGGACGGGGAATAAACTTATATACGGTGTATTTATTACAAGAAGCGTTCTTTTATACTCGAAATAACCGTCAGGTTGACGTTGTTAAATCCAATATGGCGGGTCAATATCTACAGAGATCAGCTCACAATCAAGCGATACGCGTTAAAGTATCTCGATGACAGCTTCATCGTAATATTTTCTATCGCTGAGTTATTTTTTCCACCAATCTTCTCTGAACTGGAGTAGGTCCGCAGACGAAACCCTACGCGTTACGGTGATCGCGCTTTGTGCGTAGTGGGGCCCAAACTATGGAATGCTCTCCCTAGGCAAGCCGAAACAGTTTAAGAAACTCTTAAAGACCCATTTTTTTCGGATGTCTTATGCTCCTACCACACGCTCCGTCTTACCTGTCGTCTTGCCTGCGCAGGCAAGGTAAGACGGAATTCGGACACTGCTACCACACGACACAGGTAAGACGGACGCAAGCCTCATTTTCTCCTCGCAACCGTGCAGCGAGGACAACACTTTCTTCTGCAAACCGTTGGCGTCGAAATAATGTTTCCAAACTAATTTTTTTTTCTGCTGTGTTTTTATATCTATATATTATGTAGAACAAGGCGTAAACGAACAATGTGGGAAAAAATGGCAAACACGCTCCGTCTTATCTGACATGCCAGGCTTGCGCAGGTAAAATTTCAAACAAGACGAAAAGCCGTCAAACCGCGCCACCGAGTTTGCGCGGTGTACAGTTTTACCAACCACACGCTCCGTCATACCTGACATGCCAGGCTTGCGCAGGCAAGACAACAGGTAAGACGGAGCGTGTGGTAGGGGTATTACTGATGTTAAATGGCATTCTTCGTTATATTAAATTTGCATTCTTCTAATCCGTATCTATGATGATTTCACATATTTCACTATTTTACAACATGACGAACCTTGTGGGATTATTGCCATTTTTGTTATTTTATTATGTCATTGTTGTGACGAATCTAATTGGTGATTATTACTCTTTTCTTTTTTATGTGAGGCGCCCTTGAGGTGAAGATGTTTCACTAAACGGCGCCATAAAACGTGTCCAAGTATTATTATTATTAATCGTAGTTTTTAAATAAAGCAGAAACGGTCCCTGTGGATCCTAGGATCAACTAGCCGAAGCTATGGATGCTTCGTATGGCTGTCAAACATACAGAGCATTTCCTACACCTGACTCCTATCCTCCTGCCTTCTCTAAGCCCTCATATCCATACTCTGGTTATTCCTTATAGTTATCCATACTCACGTAGTCCTATAATTCCGGAAGGAACATTTCTGCCCAAAAACCTCCGATCCAAGGTGTCATCTGACCTGTGACGAACATGCTCAACAATATCTAATATAATAAAAAATAAATGAATAAAAAACATGGGATTTTTGGGGTACAGGTATCAGAATTGGTCAGCCAAATTATTTTTCCATTACCCATAATAATACTTGACTAAATATTTTCATCAATTATTGTCTCAATAACACCTGAATAGCCTTCTTCTTCTTCGACCATCTCCGCTCTCTAGCTGGAGCATATGGACTCCACGCCACGCTACTTGTTCCTTGCAGTCCTCATCGTCTCGTCCAAGTCGATTCCGGTACACCGGAGACCGGTTTCGTGCAGTCTTCTGATCGTTTGGAGGTGCCTACGTCGCCTTCTGTTACCTTCCGAGTGGTAGTCAAGTTTCAGGCGAATTTTGTACTCTGTAGGCTTCCTTTAGACGAGGTCTAGCCAGGTTAATGGCGGAATGGCCTTAGCAGAAATTATTATTGAGAGACCATGCGAGAAGTTTCCCTCAAGATGTTCCATAGTAAGAACCATTTTTCCGACTTAAGCATATTATGGTGGACTATTAAAATATACCTACTTATTTGATATCGGTTCTTGCTTTTTTTCTGTTCAGACGCCTGTTAATTTTTGCAGGATTACTTCAAAATGTTAAGCAAATTAGATATTATTCCAAGACCTCGTGTGTTATTTTTAAACAGTAAAATTCATTAGACCACATAGCGGACGCGATTCTTAGGGTCGGTACTCACTTGCGCCGCGAACGCGTATCGTTACATCAATTTTATCAAATGGATTGCATTTGTTCTGCTCGAGTTCGCTGTTCGAATCACTTATACACTTACCTTTCGATTAAATTGATGCAATGTCACAGGTTCGCGGCGCAAGTGAGTAGGTACCGGACCTTATGAATACACGTTCAATATCTGTTGTAAACATCACATTTGTATGAGTGCTATTTCAATGTTATTATAAAGCCATCCAATTCAGTCGAAATAGAGAAAAAATTGGTTTTGAATACTCTATCAATGGTGAGAGACTGGAATTGCTGCACAGTATACGCGACCTTGGGGTTATATTCGATGATCGCCTATCATTTGTCCCGCATATTTCGGAAATAACGTCCAGAGCAATGAGGACTCTGGGCTTTGTTTTGCGTACGGTGGCATCCTTTAATAACCTGGGAACCATAAAATTATTGTACTTCACGTTGGTGCGCAGTATCCTTGAATACGCCTCTCCCATCTGGACGCCTTACTTCCATGTACATATCAATAACATAGAAAGAGTACAGAGAAAATTCCTTAGATTTATAAATTATAAATTGGGTATACCTAGATGTAGTCTTGACTATAATTACCTGCTCAAAATTATGGACATGGAAGAACTAGCCAAGCGTAGAATAACGAGCGACCTAATATTTCTTTACAAGGTAATTAACTATAATTTTGACAGCCCTACTTTACTGAACAAAATTTCATTCAGGATTCCCGCGCGGAATACTAGAAATCTTGACACGTTCCATTGTAACAATAAACTCTACAATACTTTATACGTAAAGAATACGATTATCCCTAGAATTCATCGATTGGGCAATGAAATCTTAACGAACTACAATGTCGACATTTTTAATTTAAGCCTGTCTCAGTTTAAATTTCGCCTACGTATACTATCTAAATTATAGAATCAACGCCGCCGTGCGGTATGTTTACTGTCTAATGCTAATGCATCTGTACCTACCTATTGTTTATTCATATCTTTATAATAGTTTAAATGAACTTTAATACCTTCAGATTTTAGTTTCTGCATGTCTTTCATGAGTTTTGTTTCTGCATGTTGCATGTCTTTTTTATTCTATACATCATGGCCTATATCTACTTGTTTCATTTGTATTTGATTTGTAATAAGTTACATTTGTTTTTTTTTTATTGTCTTTATGCTTATGTTTATATTTTATTTTGCTGTTTTGTAAAAGGCACTTGTGCCGTTATGTTTATGAAAATAAAAAAAATAAAAAAAAAAAATTATGTGTAACATTAGGGCTAAAATGTTGTATGGTAGGTATGAACGTAATATGTCGAGAAATATACCAAAAAATCACAAGATGACTTTGGTGGCGCCATCTAGTGAATTTCTTCGATAATTCGAAGTAATCGTGTAGATAAAAAAGAAATCTCACAGAAAAAAGATGGATGCTTTCAAAATTTCTTTCTAAAATCAGTAGATGTCGCAGATGGTCACAAAGAAGACATTACTACCTAGTTTCGGCATAGACTCGAACATCATCGGAGTGGCCGTGGTTCGAATCCCCAGCGTGTCAATGGGAGAAAATATTCGAATCAGTGTACTTAAATGGCGAACGTTGTATACGTAAAGGTGATCATAACTAAACTAGCCATCATGATTGATGAAGGCCGTAAGCCCTAATGGTACACATACTAACATTGAAATAGCACTCATACAAATGTGATGTTTGCAACAGATATTGAACGTATATTCAGTAAAATTCATATTGGTAAAAAAAAACCTTTATACATGTTAATAATTTCAATAAGAATTTCATATTACAAAAAATATCGCAGTAACAAAAAATGACATATTATACCAAATTAAAAAAAATAATTCTAACGTTTGCGAATAAAGCAAATAATACCAAATTGATCTCGAATGAAAGAAAACTTAATATTCCATATTTTGTGGAGCGGATGATGTAATAATTTCCATATTACATATTATTTTTTATTTGTCTAGGTAAATTTGATAACGTTTATTGAAAATCATAAGCGTAATAAGTAAGTGCGTAGGTACCAGCTTGAAATGGGAGTGATATAATATTATGTAGCCTTGTTATTCGTAGGAAATGAAATTAGAATAATTCGAGTTTCACGTTAACAGAAACGTACTAGCTTTTTGAATATGATTAAGATTTAAGAGACCCAAAACAAACAAGATTTACATTCAGTATGCAGGATACCCTTTCAAAAACAACGTAAAGAGCGAATTTGATAGAGACCATAAATGGAAAATTTGAAGGGAAATTTGCACGATAAATAATGGTAAAATTATAGGAGAAAGGGTCTTGCCATAAAAATCTTAAAATAAAGTTGTCTTTGTCACTTACTGACTGATGTCATTAACGCTTTTAGTTCCCCCATTCACCTGAAGATGGCGCCACTCGCAACTAAAGAGAAATTTGTGGCTGACAGTAACAGACTGGTGGCCGAGCACTTTTGTTAATATTTTGATGTGTAGAAAAACAATTTTACATACCCGGGTTATTTAATAAAAGACTCACATGCGAATTCATAGCTGAAAAAAGCCAAACGAATGCAATATTCGTAATAAAAAGTTAAATCAATAAAATACTTTAAACAAACACAATGACATACTAAAAGCCATTGTAGTGCTAAGTTTGTTAGTTTAAAAGTTCATGTTGTTTTTTTTTTAAGTTTGCATAAAGAGTTCAATTAAGCGTGTGCTTAAAAGACTCAAAAATTCAGCTATACGAAAGTAAAGTTTGTAAGAAAAAAAAACGTAAGTGGGCGCCCCGGGCGCCTTTCTAAAACTAGTGATTATATCAGCATCCATATCGGTGTATCACATGTCAAGTCTAGAGATCATTCTACATCATTTTGGTTGATTTTACACGATCCATATTTCTGGGCTTCATCGGGTTGGTTAGGCCTTCTGATTCGTAGATGATAGCGATCGCCTGTACCTTTATTACATGCTCTGGTTATCCTTTAGTTTAGAATTTCCTCTGTATTTTTTAAAATATGATACTTGCGGTTATTTTTGTTGTTTCTAGGAACTTGAGGCTCAGATACCTTGTTGTAAACTACATAACTTGACGCCACGGGATCTCGTTAAATACTGACTTGACACTTTTTATTCACACACAGAAAAAATAATTGTAGGTATTTGATTTAGATTTGGATCTATGAATACATAATAAAATGTGAATATAAAATTTGGTAATAGTTATTTAAGATTCAGAAGACTATCAAGCTACAAGTTTCTAGATTAGAAAATTAATATTCCTACATACTATGAACATACAAATAATAGGACACGCACAGCATTCCTTAATTTGGTGGATGGATACAGACAGACAGCACATTTATTAAATGGTTGTTGTACCAAGCATTTTGTTGCCGATGTTTGTTAACAAAATTAGATACTTACAAGAATTTACACAAAACAGTAATTAATAGAATAAATAATAGGCAATATTATTCCACTCTAATGTGACGGTAGAAATGTTTTCGAACTCTGAATAAATTCGTGGATATTAACAATACGTACGCAATCTCATGTTCCGTAGCTTATAATATGATATTAGATATTATTGTGTTGATTTCATTTTTGAATAGTTAACCGTTAAGTGTCGATAGGCATAAAGTCAGTTATCTGTCTATACAACGCTCGGCCGGCGTTCATACAATTAGTATGGAACTTTCGATATTGCGTTTAAATTTTGGAAAAGAACAATGGATATTTTGTCTAGGGAATTGATATACACATAAAAATTTATACTATTTAATTCGAAAATTATCGCACATTAATTTGGAATGGTTATTACTCTTATTTTTGGTGAACATTGAATCAGTATGAAATTTAATCTCATTGCTGAATAGGTCCGTTCATAGTAAAAGTTTCGTTGTAATGTGTGAATATATCTTTTTTTTTCTTTATTTTTTTCAAAATCCACAGGTTCGTCATAGTGCATGCATTGTAGACAACTTTTTTGGTACATTTTATACCGATGTCATAATTTTGGTTAATCCAAAAACTGAAGATTTCTTTATCATCTTTGGAACGTTTAACTTGGAAATTCACATGAATATTTTCTTCTAGGTTCCTGTCAAATTTAGACTATAATATTTTAGTTTCAAAAATGATTTATATATTTTTTTCATTTTGTCGGCGCTCACAGCGTTGGCCCATCACTTCTATTATGAAGAGGAGACGGACTTGGCTGGGAAATGTGTTAGGATGCCGAATTAGAATTGGCTAAGAAAAGGGGGAAGATGTGGAAGACCCTTTCACACCGTGTCCCATACGTTCGAAGCAGAGCTGAGTGATTTGGGCATGGTGTAGGAAGAGGTAATTGAAGCCGCGCTCTTGTTGCCTCTCTATGCCCCGAATTGGGGTCAAAAGGGAGTGAGTATTGATTGATTGATTTAAGTTTCAAAATTAGTTAAGGTGAATATGTCTCCCAAGTTAATGGCACTCCCAGTTTCTAAAAATATGTCAGTAGGTTTCACCAGCAGTTTTTCTAGTCAACCGATTCCGACCAATCTGAGACAAGCCAGCCCCGGTGAAAAAATAGTTAGAAAACTCTGACTCGACCGGTAATTCAGCCTGGAACCTCTTTTTCGCAAGTTATCACTATACCACTAGGCTCAGTAAAGTTTATGAGTATAAAAATTATTAGTTGTATTTTGATAACAAATAAAATACAAACAACATAATTTGTATTGATACCAACATTTTGCAGGTATTCTAGTAATGTAGGCATAAAACACTTCACACTTCTAAAATATTATTTTTACTATAAAAACCGTAAATTACAATACAATATAACTTATTGCAATGTGTTTATAGAATGAAAGTAAAAGCAGGTATACACGTCCAAATTCCACGAAATACAGATAATACCTGGCCATTTACATACAATTAGTATGGGAGCCCGGCCGGCACCCAATAGACAGATAACGAACTATTTTACAAAATGGGTATTATTTATGAATAGACCGCATATTTTTTAAAAATAAAAATAGAACAGCAAAATAGACACCCCATTACAGGAATACCTGGAGTCTCAATAAAAAATTCCAAGTTTTACCTATTGAAACAATGGAGGGAATTTCCGAAATGCTCCAGCGGCGTCGTTTATACACTTAACTGTTAACTACTCTTCACCTTCAATTTTACTGACTTATTTAACTATTTTGTAAACCAAATTTCCGTGTAGTTCATATTTTTGCACAAAGAACTACAAAATTTTCTTGAACAATAATACGTAGTTAATAATACTTCATACATTCAGTAAACCGGTTCATTTCCCCTTTGCGACCACATTAAGGCAATATGGAGACAATTGGAGCTGTCCAGTGTCGATCTCACTCAGCGTCAATAACTTGCTCCTTCACAATTTACTAATCTTTCAGTTCCGCTTCGAAGGAGCAGAAAACTGTTAAGCATAGTGAATATCAAGTTGTTTATTTTTTTAACCTCCTAAGGACCAGGATACTATAAAAAGTACTTAATCGACATAGTCATTCAGACCAAATATAAAACTTTGCTGCCTGAAATAAAATTGTATTATTGGTTCTAGCAAATTTAAATTTCCCTCCTAAAACTAAAATTCAACATGATGGATTATACTTCTCATATGCCGACATAACTCACTTTAATAAAAAAATGTACAAATGTGAACCTCATCTGTCAGTTGAAAGTTAGCGATCATGGGGTCGAGGCGCGTGTCATGTGAGTAATCTATCTTTATCTTTAAAATCCTGCGTTATGTTTACACGAGTAACGATTTTTTAGGAATATAGTGATTTATAATACCAGTTTATGTTATAAATTTATAGTTTTCTGCAGTAATGGCTGCAATTTTTAGCCTTAAGTGCTTTAAAAAGGACCTCTGGTCTATCCTCTTCAAGAAAGATTTTTATTTGGTACTATTAGTAGGACTTTGGGTTTGAGCTACGATTATAATAAATAAACATTTTTGTTTACAGTACTAAAGAAGAAGAAATTCTGATCATTTTTGACACAGATGTTGCTTAGATTCTTCAAAACGAAATTTGGTGGAATGCTAGTCGAAGAAAACGCGTTTAATGCAGATATCACGGAACAAGTATCGATAGAATCAGAGAACATATAACGAAAAAGAGGACGATTTACGGTTGTTCCCTTGCCCTTAAAAAATTACGATAACCCATGGTGCACACCATGATATGCCTGAAATGGATTTTGTGTAAAACACAAGTGTAGGAAGGAAGGCTGCAAAATGGACATATGTGTTAAATTTTCAACATGAAACCTTATTCCATACCTAACAAAAAACAGAAACTCTGTTTTCCTTTTTATTATAACAAATTTCATCCAAATAAGAATGATTTTGAATGTTATTTTGAAACCCTAATTCCTGTACTAAGGTAAAATGATATGACGAACTTACAGCCAAAACCCTTTTTATAGGTAAAAACATTTTGGATTTTTTTCTTCACTAAAGTCTCGCTTTAATGCTTAGAATATCCCTTACGAATTTATAAAATGCTTGCTTAACTATCAATCTAAAAAAAGATGGGTTGTTTGTCTGGGTCTGAACGCATTTATTTATTTAGTACTATTTAAAGTACTTTGGGTCTTTATTATTTCTTTCATTTCATTAGCCTGTGCTTTAGGAGGTTTTAATATTCCACCGGATAGCCTACCAGGAAAACCTCCAAAACCATGAGAAGACAGTTGGAACTTGGCATCCCAGGGAACTGCAACGTGAAAACAGATCCTTGGATCTATTTGAGGAGAAAGAAGAACGTTTTTATTTATTATTTATTTTATTTTTTAATAAAGTTATAATATGCTCATAAAATAACTTATAATTACATTAATATATTATATTCTTACAGTAAACAATCATTCTTCAACGATCTTGCGTTCATTCTTTCAGTCATCCACTAGCTCATACAGGGTGTCACAACAACTACCTACTTTCCACATTATTTTCCAAGAGATATTTTACGCACCTCCCACGAAAAATCGGCATGCTCGGTGCACATCTCACATGGGGCGGCAATTCGTTAAACAGTCTGAATCCCTTATAAAACAGGCTGCTCTCCGTACTCGCACGCTTCGGCACTGCAATACGAAACATGTCTCGACCCCTCGTGGGATATTCATGTATTTCAAAATTATATTTAACATTTTTCAATAGGTATCGTGGCACCATTTTATTTTTAATCTTAAACACTAAACACAACACATTTAAATACAGCATTTTATTAACACTCAAATACTTCAATTTATCCATCATATCTTTTACTCTAGCATATCTACTGCATCCAAGCACCGCTCTCATTCCCTTATTTTGAGCCACTTGAAGTTTATTTAACTCTGTTTTATTTGAAAAAAACAACACTGATGAACAGTAATTAAAATGCGGCAACACAATTGCACCAAAAATCAATTTTCGTGAACTAACACTTAGCTTTTTCTTAATTCTATTTAAAAAGCCAATTTTCTTATTCACTTTTTTTAAAACAAAGTCCATATTTGATTTAAAATTTAACTTACTGTCTAAAACAACACCCAAATATTTCATATTTTCTACAACATCTATCAATTCATTATCTATTTGCAAAGTATTTCCAATGTTCCTATTCTTTCCTAAAATCATGTATTTGGTTTTTTTCACATTTAGTTTTAATTTGTTACAGTTCAACCAGCTCGCCAGCAAATTTAAATCAGCCTGCATTTTACAAAATCCTTCATTTATATCCTTACATTCTATGAATATAAGCGTGTCATCAGCAAATAGCTTTATCTTACAATGTGCAACACAATCGACAATATCATTCATGTAAAGGATAAAAAGAATCGGCCCCAAAACTGATCCCTGAGGAACACCTCTCTTAACTATAATTTCTTCCGAAGTATAATCACCAAATATCGTGGTTTGTTTTCTATCTGTTAAGTAATCAGTCATCCATTTCCGCTCAATATCTGAAACGCCCAAAATCTCCATCTTTTTAATCAACCTGCATCTGTCAATAGTCTCGAAGGCCCTCTTGAGGTCCAAGAACACTGCGAGAACCGTTCCACCAGCATCAATGGACTCCTTCCATTCATTGATAATAAAACTAATCGCAGTTTCACATGAAAAATTTGACCGAAAACCCGATTGCTGAGGCACTAATATGTCTTCCCTCTCTATATATTCCATAAGTTGATCCTTTACCACTCTCTCAATGACTTGTTCATATTTGGGTAGGCAGTTTATGGGTCTAAAATCCTCAAATGATTTAGGCTGCGACACTTTTGGAATTGGAGTTACCCGAGATGTCTTCCAACTACTCGGGAATACACCACTAGCCAAAGATTGGTTTATAATCTTCACCAACCACCCACCAGTTACTTCAAGCGAATCCCTAATAACATCAACCGTGATTCCGTCTTTAGAAGACTTAGATTTTATCTCTTTCAAGTAGTTTTTTTTCAATTCTTCTACATTATTTATCGGTTTAAACTTAAATTTTCTGTTGCTGAAATGTTTATAGTCTAATTTACATTCTGCTTTATTACATGCAGTTATACCCCTGTGAATATCTTCTATGCTTGCGATAAAATTTATATTAAATTTATTGGCAATTTGATTGCCATCCTCCTCTATACCATCAGGAAATTCAACTATTGCTGGAGTACTTGCATGCTTACTTTTTATTATACCTTTAATATTTTGCCACAGCTTTTTAGGATCACTCTTGCTCTTTTCAATTTTATTTTCTATATATTTTCGTTTTTGGATATGTATTTCCTTAATATATTTGTTTCTTACCTGTTTATACTTTTTATTCAGATCCGTTTCACCGGTCAATTTATATGCTTTATAGAGTGAGTCTCTTTCTTTACGTATTTCATTCAATTCTTTCGTATACCATTCACACGTGTTTTTAAATTTTAAAACTTTCAGTGGCATTATCTTATTAATTATCTTATTTTTTATGATTAAAACTTATTCAATTCTATATGCCATTATATTTCGGTCCAAATGTCTCATTTTGATAAATTTACTGGAGATTATAATATGGGGGAGTTTATTTAGTGAGAATCTCAGGAGTAAACCATAATCACAGGAAGCCGGACTCTGCTTGTATTTATAGGGGTACGTCCTTGATATCCCTGGCAACCGGATGCTTTTATGGGATCAGTCTCGGTGGTCTTCCTCTTGTTGGAAATATTATCTTCTAGGACTCTGCATACTCGCAATAGGTTTTTTTTTTTTAGATTTAATCGTATGATATTAAATTTTACGTAAGAAGAAATTTTGATTCTGGGACGAATTCCAGTTTTTTGTCAATGCATACCAGCCTCTCTTACTTACACTAGAGAAGCCCAATGAAAATAGGAATACCAACCTTTAATATTGCTATAAGTACCGACCTACTTAACGTTTTCATTTTTGTCGGATATTTGAAATCTGAAGGATGTCATATCCGTTATATAGGTACTATTAAAAGAGGGTGGGTATACTCAAAATCTTTTCAAATTCAAAATGACAATATATCTTCATATATAAAAATGGAGTCCTCTTTCCTTCGGTCACAGTATTACGCGCAAACTGTTCGACCAATTACAGAAAAAAGGAAACGGTTTTTATGAAAAAAATATAATATATATAATAATAAGAAAGTTACGCAAATAGAAAATTGAAGAAAACTTAAAGTGCATAGGTCACCTACTTCTTAGTACTTTTGACATGATTATATTTTCTTATTTTGAATTTTATGTGGGTTTTTTTTCATCTGTCACATGTTTGAGGGTTGATACAATTCTCAGAATGTGTGAATGTCAACATTGTTGAAACAAATACAAATCTGTCGAAACCATTATGGTTAAATAATATGTAAACAATTTGTGAAGTGAAGAGAACAAAATAACTACTTTATCAAATGACGTATAATTAGAAAAAAATCTGAGTTGAATGAAAGTAAACGATTCTATGACATTGATGGTTATTCTGAAATGAAAAAACAGACGATTGAGTTGCGTCGTATCCAATTTTTATTGAGCCTTTAGACATTTTGCTATTCTGAAAATGTTTTATCCAATACATTAGATGCGTAACTACTGGCAACCGATTATTTTAACTCAACTCAACCTTGGGTTGAGATGGAACGTGAATTTCAGAAAAGCTGTCATTGTCTTGCAAATTTTTATTTCATTTGTATGTAAGACTATTTTATAACGAAAACTTTAGTGTTTGTTTCGTAATAAAGCTTGAATTATCTTTAATTCTCCACCCCCCGAACTGGATAAGACTCAAATAAAGTAATACGAGGTAAGGAATAAACCGGGAACAAATCCCGTTTTATTAGTTGGGAAACTATTGTTCCCAGTGAATAGCGTAGCATAACCACAAATGTAAATTTTAATAGTATTGATCGTCTTTGTTGCTGCTTTTCGTACCGCCTGAACTAA
This sequence comes from Mystacides longicornis, assembly GCA_963576905.1. NCBI lineage: Eukaryota > Metazoa > Arthropoda > Insecta > Trichoptera > Leptoceridae > Mystacides > Mystacides longicornis. Next base: position 23,309,330 of record OY756424.1, read on the forward strand.
TGTTGCTTCATACATGAAATTTGATTATCGCAATTGAGTCCTTTGTGTGTCGAGTCGTAGTTGAGCGTTTATTATTTAGGGAACATTCTCAACGGTTTGGAGCACTTGTCACCTACGTTTATTATTTGCTCACTTTTGAACGTGAAAAGGAAATTAAAGCCAGTCATCCGTGTTATTTCTATTATGTGTTTGGTAAAAGAATATACACACATAAACAAGGTCTGTTCTTTTTTTATTTTATTTTTAACATAAAGACTTGTGCACACCATTAAATAGAAGTTTGATTTATTTATAACCACACTCAAACTACAAACTAATCAATATGCGAGAATAATATAGAAAGAGCAAGTTTTACTGAATATCGCATAGTTACACTTCGAAGCGATCAAATCATATTGTACATATTGAGTATACATACATACAAAATCCTTAAAAGTAATACAGTGTTCTACTAAGTGTTAAAATATTATAACTGAAATTTTGTTTAATAAAAAAAACTAATATAAAAAGACTTATTCAACTTTTTAATTTGTTTGCATTCAATTTGTCGATGTCTTTGCACCATGTAAAGTCACATAATATGACAGTATGCATAATAACCTACCTGCTAATAATAATAATTATAAAGCTCGTCTATTATACGAATACGTTTAGCAACTCAACATGACTTAAAGTGGTACTTATTCTTCACGTTTGTGGTTAAGGTGGCGATGCAAGGCGGCTGAATACTACCTACATATTATATTATTATGTTATCTCAGTTAAACATGAAATGTTATTTTAGTACTTGTGCATGTTTAGAAAATTTGAATGGGTAACAGGGACATTTTAGGAGATGTTTACAAAAGGGAATGGAAAATGCAAAGCTAGTCACGTAAGTTCATTAGGTATACACAATACAAAGGACATCATTATGAGGTAGTTTAAGGGAATTAAGGAACAGCTTAAGAAAAGGGATGTTCATTGTACCTATAGGAATCGAAGAGTAACCTTTGTTAAATATAACAGGGCCGAGAATTTTGCAGGATAAGGTCCACAGAAGAGATAATATAATGACAATGATGACCTTAGATTTTTGCTTATATCTCAGCCTCATGGTTAGCCTTAGTTCATGCTGTTCCTCTGATATACACCCCGTCTATTGCAGCTGCCGTTAATTGGTCTCCCGTGAAAAAATGATGGAGATCAAAATATCATCGTAGACGCATTTACACTGCGATCTCTGATTTATGTACCCACTAGCTCTCCCGACAGACGTTTTCCTTAGTCCTTACTGTGAATGTTGATTTCAAATTTGTAATTTATACAAAAATACGTTTAAAATAATATGTTTGAATGTATAACAAATATTTCTGAAGGCTTGGAGGAAATTCTGTAAAAAATCTGCGTACCTATGTTTTGAAACTCAAGGGCTGTTAAGTACCTAGATAAAAATTATGTCGTTGTGGAATTTTCCACAGATGGGGTTGTAGTCAGTAAATCTGTTCCATACTAACTTTTATATCGTATATTATATTATTTTCTATTCATTTTTCGAATTTTTAATAATTATGCTGTTATCTGGAGCGGAGAAGATTCCAATATTCCAAGTATCATAAAAATATGTTCAGCCGATCTCGAATTATAAGTATTCGAACTAACCCGACTTTCTTTTATATTATAGATTATGGTAGTATTTTATTTATATTGCACTTCTCAATCATGATAAATGTAGGTATATATTTTTGTTATTACGTAAGCCAGGTTCTAGGTTACCAGAGAATATTAGGTAACAAAATTATTATCAACTCAGAAACGCTACTTTCACCTTATCTATTCAATGTTAAATACGAAGTTGGTATTCCCACTCACGTCTAAACTGAGGTTTATTCAAGTTTATTTTCCAGTCTCAGAGTAATTTTATTTCCATTGTGGGGTAAGGTTACACCACTATATCTCCACATTATGTACATATGAACCTAACAAAAACAGAATAATGCTGGAAACATTTTACTTAAAATCAACATTACTTTTTTAATTGTGTTATTTCAAGTTCAGTACCCAAGAATCTGGTGACCTTTTGTTATTTTTTTAACTTGATATTATTTTTTTTAATGTAAGTACCAGTACCTACCCGTTTTAATTTAATACATAACATTTGACATCTTTCTGACAGAGCAACTTATATCAGTGAATTTGACAAAATTGCAGTTATATAAAAAATACTAAAGACAAAAGAAAAGTCAAAAAATTATAGAGATACTAGCTGACCCGTCGAACTTCGTATCGAAACAAATAATATGGGAACTCTAGATTTTATGCAACAGAGCTCAAATTCGTTTTTTAGTTATATAACACGAATAACTATTTACTGGCATTAGCAAAACCTGCATTCATTGGGTCTGAGTTTATTTTTTCATTTCAAAAACCTTTAACCTATGTTAATATGGTGTGGGAGGAGGTCATCATTGTGCAAGATCGAGTGCACTGGAGAGCTCTTATTGCTTCACTTTGCTCCAAAGGGAATTCAAAGGGAGTTTTAATTTTGATTGATTTGATGTTAATATGTAAAAAAGAGAATTTAGGTTTGTCATTATATTCGATATTTTAATGGTTATGTAGCTCAGTTAGAATAGCATTTATTGATTGATCAAAGTACGATAAGGAATATCTCCGTACCGATTCAAAATACGCATTGAGGTGTCAATACTTTTTTTTACCCATCACGCTGATTCCCGAAGGAGGTAGGCAGAGAGTATGGACTTCCATTCTTTCCAATCCAAACTCATTCGCTTCCTCCAAACGCATAACATTCCGGATACATGCTCTTATATTCCTTTTGCTTCGGACTTGGCCCTCCTGTAAGACGGCAACGATATGGTCGGTCTATGTCATTCGAGGTCGGCCTCGTCTGCGTGCACGTATTCTTTCAGATTCATATATCCTTTTAGTACCTAATTCTCTCTTCGTTCATTTTCTTTACATGCCCAAACCTCCCTTTATTTACTTTCATTCTAGTAACTACACTAACATCCAATCCACATTCCTTTCTAATATTATCATTCCTCACCTTAGCAAATCAGTCTCTTTCCGCATATCCTACGCAGTGATCTTATTTCCACAACATTTATTCCAACTTTCAAATTATTTGTCCACGTCTAAGTTTCACTCTCATAAATCAGAGATGGTATAAGGATTGTATTTTGCATCAACTGTGGTTTTAAGAGATACCTTCTTAGAGGTCTTAGTGCACCGCCAACCCTTCTCCCAGCCAATTTCCTTCTTTCAATCTCTTTTTCACACCTTCCATCTCTTCTTAATAAACTACCTCAATAGACATACTTCCGAGTTCTCAACAATCACTTTCACATAACATTGCGTTCTTAAATCTTCTCTTTCAAAACAGCAGACATAATTAAAAAGCTCATTTAATGCAGTATTTGTGATTTTTTTTCTATCTTCTATTACAACATGGTGGAAGTGTAGCAATTTTTATTTTCAATTATGAACAAAATGCTAGGTCATCAACAAATAATCTCCAGCTTTTTTTACATATTAACGATGCAGATTATATTTAAGTAATATGTATGTACTCATCCCCTTTAAAAATTAGCCGATAAAGGAAAAATTGATTTTCATCGTTCTTATTAATATTTTTCACCTATAAATAATGGAAGCATATAGTTCAAGTTGAAATGATATTGATTGATCTGAAACAGTGGGAATATATAAAAAGAATATTTAGTGCAGTAGGTACCTATAATTTTTTCATACATTTCTTCTATTTCAACCATGTCGGACGTGTTTTAGTTTGTTTTTTTTTTTCAATTAAGTTTATAATCAGTATTCCTTGTCAATCATGTAAACAATTCAGTTTTCTGGCGGTTTCATAAATCTCTGTAAGCAAACAAAAAAATATTCTACTTGGTCTTCATTATAATCATGTATTCCTTGTGTTAAACTTACCACAACTCCTTGTAAAATGAACTTCAATTAAGTATAACTCCTTAATAGCAATATTATGTATACGAATTTGTTTGCTGGCGGTTTTAAAAATCTCTGTAAATAAAGAAAATTTTCGAAACTGCTAACGCTTCATTACAATAATGTATTCCTTGTATTAAAACTTAGCAAAACTCCTTATAAAAATTACTTCAATGAATATAATATGACTTATCCTATAACAACAATCAATCCACTGACAGTTCTTTCAAATGTCAATTAATTAAAATTCAAAAGTAGACCAAATTATATTGCAAAAAGTACTAAAAAGATTACCTATTTCTGTGTTTTCTTTACTTTTCAAATTTTTCATGCACTTTTCTTATTTTTTTTCTTCTAAATCAACCTTCTCCTGATAAAAGCCTACACGACAAAAAAGAATAAGCGAAATCGGTCCAGCCGTTTAGGGGGCGTTCAAGTATTACGTAACGCAATTTGGGGGGGGGGGGGGTCTTGCAAAACGTTACTGTGCGTTACGAGGGCGGGAGGGGGGGTTCGAACAACTCGTTACGTAACGGTATTTTTTTCTTAAATAAAAAAAATTGGGAAATAAATCTTCCAAGTTGGGCAATCCTTTTGAAACCCTTTTATTTTTTTTCCGAGAGTTCAGTAAAAAAATAGTCTCTTGGGTGTTACGTAACATTTAGGGGGGGGGGAGGGGGGGTACAGAAAAACGTTACGGTGCGTTACATGGGGGGGAGGGGGGGTAAAAAATCTTCAAAAATTGCGTTACGTAATACTTGAACGCCCCCTTAGGCGTGATGCGATAACATCGGGAAATAGTTCTCCATTTTTATAGTTTTCTTAAATTTTCTAAAATTCCATGCATTTTTCTTAATTTTGTTCTTCTAAATCAACCTTCTCCCGATAAAAGCCTACACGACAAAAAAGAATTAGCGAAATCGGTCCAACCGTTTAGGCGTGATGCGATGATATCGGGAAATTAATCTCCATTTTTATAGGTTTCTTAAATTTTCTAATTTCCCATGCATTTTTCTTAATTTTTTTGTTCGAAAAGGACACTCTCCTGATAAAAGCCTACACGACAAAAAAAGAATTAGCGAAATCGGTCTAGCCGTTTAGGCGCCATCCGATGACAACGCGAAATAGCTCTCCATTTTTATATATAAGACTAGCTGACCCGTCGAACTTCGTATCGAAATAAATAATATGGGTACTCTTGGTTTTATGCAACAGAGCTCAAATTCGTTTTTTAGTTATTTAACACGAATGACTATTTACTGGCATTAGCAAAACCTGCATACCACGCTGCATTCATTGGGACTGAGTTTATTTTTACATCAAAAACTTATAACCTATGTTAATATGATGTGGGAAGAGGTCATCATTGCGCAAGATCGAGTGCAATGGAGAGCTCTTATTGCCTCACTTTGCTCCTGAGTGGAGTTCAAATGGAGTTTTAATTTTGATTGATTTTATGTTAATATGTAAAAAAAAAGAATTTAGGTAGGTATGTCATTATATTCGATATTTTAATACTTATTTTGCTCAGTTAAAATAATATTGATTGATTAATCACAGTACGATAAGGAACATCTCCGTACCGATTCAAAATACGCATTGAGATGTCAATACTTTTTTTGCCCATCACGCTGATTCCCGAAGGGGGTACGCAGAGAGTATGGACTTCCATTCTTTCCAATCCAAACTCATTCGCTTCCTCCAAACGCATAACATGCCGCATACATGCTCTTATATTCCTTTTGCTCCTGACTTGGCCCTCCCGTAAGACGGCACCGATATGGTCGGTCTATGTCATTCCAGGTCGGCGTCGTCTGCGTGCACCTATTCTTTCAGATTTATATATTCTTTTAGTCATTCTCTCTTCGTTCATTTTCTTTACATGCCCAAACCTTCTTTCTTTATTCACTTTCATTCTAGTCACTACACTAACATCCACTCCACATTCCTTTCTAATATTATCATTCCTCATTAGGTGTTATCCCACCTTATCAATAAGTCTCTTTCCGCATATCCTACGCAGTGATCTCATTTCCACAGCATTTATTCCAACTTCCAAATTTTTCGTCCATGTCCAAGATTCACTCCCATACATCATGGATAGTATCAGGATTGCATTGTGCATCAACTGTCGATTTCAGAGATATCTTCTTAGAGGTCTAAGTGCACCGCCAACCCTTCTCCCAGCCAATTTCCTTCTTTCAATCTCTTTTTCACACCTTGCATCTCTTCTAAATAAATTACCTCAATAGACATACGTCCAAGTTCTCGACATTCACTTTCACACAACATTGCGTTCTTAAATCTTCTATTTCAAAATAGTGGAAATAATTAAAAAGCTCATTTAATGCAGTATCTGTGATTTTTTTCTAACTTCTATTACAACATGGTGGAAGTGTAGCAATTTTTATTTTCAATAAAGAAACAAATGCTATGTCATTAGCAAATAATATCCAGCTTTTTTTACATATTAACGATGCAGATTATATTTACGTTATATGTATGTAGGTACTCATCCTCTGTAAAAATCAGCCCATAAACGAAGATTTTATTTTCGAACAAACAAAAAAAAATATTCTACATTTCTTCAATATAATCATGTATTCCTTGTGTTAATAAACTTATCAAAACTCCTTATAAAATGAACTTCAATTAAGTATAACTCTTTAATAGCAATGTTATATATACGATTCTGTTTGCTGGCGGTTTTAAAAATCTCTGTAAATAAAGAAAGTTTTAAAAACTCCTTACACTTAATTACAATAATGTATTCCTTGGTATTAAAACTTACCAAAACTCCTTATAAAAATTGACTGCAATGAATATTATATGACTTATCCAATCAATCTATTTCATACGATATATTTTTTACATTCGTATTCTATCGATTGCAACAACAATCAATCCACTGACAGTTCTTTCAAATCTGAATTAATAAAAAATCAAAAGTAGAACAAAATTATATTGTAAAAAGTACTAAAAAGATTACCTAATTTCTGTTTTTTCTTAAATTTCCTAATTTTCCATGAATTTTTCTTAATTTTTTTCTTCTAATACAACCTTCTTCTGATAAGAGCCTACACGCTAAAAAAAGAATTAGCGAAATCGGTCCAGCCATTTAGGCGCGATGCGATAACACCGGGAAATACCTCTCCATTTTTATAGTGTTCTTAAATTTTCTAATTTTCCATGAAATTCTTCTTAATTTTTTTCTTCTAAATCAACCTTCTCCCGATAAAAGCCTACACGACAAAAAAGAATTAGCGAAATCGGTCCAGCCGTTTAGGCGTGATGCGATGATATCGGGAAATAAATCTCCATTTTTATAGTTTTCTTAAATTTTCTAATTTCACATGCATTTTTCTTAATTTTTTTGTTCTAAAAGGACACTCTCCTGATAAAAGCCTACACGACAAAAAAAGAATTTGCGAAATCGGTCCAGCCGTTTAGGCGCCATCCGATGACAACGCGAAATAGCTCTCCATTTTTATATATAAGAAGATAAGTAGTATAAAACTACTTTGTTTTAAGAACTGCTTGGCTCATCGCATCTTAGAAATATATGGTGTAGACTGTAGAGTCAACCGGATAAGACGTGATGTAGGCTGCACTGCTTCAAACCTAAATACATGGGGATAGATATACTCACCAGCATGCCCATGTGGCATGGCACAAGCATCTGATAAACGAGTGCCCCATATACGCATTCAAAGGAGGAATTCATCAGGACTAGCACGCACTGACAGATGACGCGATCCGATGGCTTTGGTCTCTGGAGGTCAAATTGTGAGCGTAATCTCGTGTGACGCAATCGCAGAGGATCCGAATAATAGTTTGGCCTAACAGTTTTATTCTTTAGACATTTTCAGTCAATACTAACATAATATTTTATCTTTCAAAGCTATTCTAGTACCTCTTACTTTTTTCTTTTTGATGAAATAATTTCTTTTTCTATTTTTATGACTTTTTTATGAAAATATTTTCCCCATTATACATGCTAACAAACTTAACAGCATAAACAAGCATCTCATTATTTCTTCCATTGGAATCACGTTTTATTCCGGGGGAATGGCCGTAGGCTGTTTTTGTGAACAGCGCACAATACAATATTGTTGGTAGGATACGTCGATTACTAAATTACATCTTTTAATATAATAATTATGAAAATCCCCAGCGATTACCTCCGTCATTTCAGTAAGTAAAGATTAAAAAATGTTTTAACATTAATTCGAGAGTTTTTTTCTCCGCCGCTCATTTTTGTGTTAATCTTTGATTTAAATTGAAAAATACAAAATTTTGTTAGCAACCTATCTTTAAAATATACATAGGTAGGTACTTCGTAAAGGTCAAGTTAAAGCTTATAAATACATTGAAAAAAAATATGTCTATAAAATGCCATTCCTCAAAAAATATGATGCCAATGCCCAATCCGGTAAACTTCCAGAACAACCATGCACCGGAACATGAGTGACACCATCTTATCAACCAGTTCTCCATTTTCGCCCCCCCCCATACAACTCATTTTCTAAGAAACAGAACACAGTACTAGAGGGTCGTTTGAATCTTTGGGACCCTAAAGAGTCGCGTCCTTCTCGACCTGTACCTCTTTTGCGGCATGAGGTGGTACCCTCTAATTTAATTTCCATAATGGGATGTTTTTCCTTTTTGTGCCACCAGAGGCGCCCTTGCTAACCCTGTCTAATGTCAAATTCAGTGTTGCCAACGTGGGCGATTTACCGCCATTTGGGCTACTTCCCTTTTAGCGAATTTTCACCTTTCCGGATACTAAATGACCTTTTTTTTAGTGAACTCCCACCTCTCTCCGGATAATAAAATTTTCGGAATGACCTTTTTTAGCGACATTTCCTCTCTCCGCATACCAAATTTTCAGTTGGGCTACTTTGCGTTTGAAAAACGGCGACATTAGGCAAAGTAACGTTGGCAATACTGGTCAAATTAACGTTTATAACCTCAATAGGTATTCATATGAATGTACGCGCGTGTTGTGTTCGGTTTGGTTTGTTGTTTGTTTGTTTTTTTTTGTTGTTGTTTTCGTTTACAAATCACATCGTGAGGCCCAGCATTCGCTTGCCTATATCTGTATGTACTTACCTGTACGCAATCGTATCTGTCTACACGCCGGCGGCCTGGTGACGCGAGAGGAAAAAATGGCCGCCAGCGCTAAGGCCTTCTTATATAGGTGGTGTTGATTAGAAATGCTGCCACCTAGTGTGTCTTGTCGGAAGCTCCCCAGAAAACATCCCATTCTTCGGAATTTCATGAGTGGAGAATTTTTGTGTCTGTGCTTTGGTCAAGCCCCAGGACAAAACTAAAATAATATATATGTTGCGAATTTCGAAAAACATTTAGATGATTCGTACATTGGTAGATATATTTTTAAATGACTTTGCATCAAATGCCGAAAATGAGGCCTGTGGATAGTGAAAAAATCTCTAGACCAAACAATTATGTAGCTTTTTTTCACCGATTCTATCGTATTATATTTTCCCCAATTTCGCTCAATCTTGCTCAGTTTTCTCACAGAATGTTAAAATCCCGAGCCGAAAGATTTCGGCAAACTGTTCTTATTTAGCATCTTTATCATATTTTGCAACCACGTCCATCCCTTCTCTATACCTAATGGTAAAAGTAGGTCTGCACTAGATGCATTCGCGTTCAACATCGCCGTCCATAATGCGGCTATACCACTTAAGTATACTCGAACCCTTTTGATAGTATGAAAATAGTTAGGTACGGTGTACCTAATGCTTATAGTAGAATGCAGGGTGAGTGAGTATTGATCCCAGATCCAGTTTCAAGTTTAATAACAAGATTTATAGAGGAGCAGTTTTGAGGTTGTAAACAATGTAGTTGGGTTTGTATGTTTATCTTTATATATAAATTTCTTTAGTACGTGTGTGTGTGACTGAACTCCTCTATAAAGATTGCTTTTTTCTGTTTTGTCTGAGCGATAAGTGAGTGGAGCTGGAGTCTAAGACAATAGTGGACTCACTGATTGTTTTTTACCACTCCACTCGTTTTCAAAAGATTCGGCTATTAATAGGTTTATGAAGAATATCGGGTTTACTTGTAAAATTTATGAAGCGTTGGGGTTATCAATTTTTTTTATTATTATTTAATTATAATTGTATAATTATTATACCATATAAGAATAAAAAGATTTTCATATAACTTTATAAAATTTATAAAATAAAATAAAAAAAAAAAATTGGAGAGTCTTTGCGATAAGTGAGATTTATGGGTCAAAAAGAACTTTGTTTTTATCGGAAATAGAATTTTTACACTATGAAGACCATTTTTACTAAAACAACACTCACTGATTTAAAAATGTAAAGTTTTGATAGGTAGAGTAGAAGAGCCTCCCATGTTCTAAAAGCTTCTGACAGAAGAACGTCTAGCTAGTCAGCTAGTGTTTTTATAATCCGCTTGCCTCGCTCAATGTAAAACGAAACAAAATAAAACCCGGCAATCTTTAAAAGCTTCTATTATTATGGATTCGCCTTAACAGTTTTATACAAAGTTTTATGTACACTATTCTACGGAGTTCCCTAGAGTGTCTTAGCTTTAAGTAAAAATTTAAGGAGATTATTATGAATATTATAATGATGATAATGATGCCATTATTTTCAGTCTTACTGCGTGAACCCTCGGGGAATACCCCACACGATTATACAATATAAATGTACATAATTATTGTATATACTTATGTGAGTACCTACATCATTAATACACGTGTTCATTTTCTAATTAAAATTTTCATGTTCTGATTGGTTCAAAGGTGGGAGCCTTCTTTTAAGTTATTCCACATTTTTCACATACAAGTTTTATCATTTACATTCACTCAGAATAATGTACGTTCGATTCTAATCATCGTTGATTCTTGCAAGTGTCATTTTAGTAGGTAATGTAAGTTACAAAAATAATCATCCAATTTTCTCGAATAATATATTAATCATTTAAGTTCTGAAAGACAGGATCCTCGTTGTAAAATTTATCAACTCACTTTTGAAAATAAATCTACTTTAGAAGATTTAAAAACAAGACGGGTATCAGTTAGTTAGATTAAATTTTTTTAAAGGTTAGGTTAGAATAAGAGCTTTTTTTTCATCGAAATAAAAATAAAAAAGAGGATAATAAATAGGTTAGATACTAATAAAAAGAAAAAAAAAAGTAAAACATTTATCAATCATAGAAAATGTTTGGATTGACCGAGATTCCAGAGTTAGGACAATCGTTCAGCAAATCATAACCAATATAAATGTCAATAAAGTAACTCAATACTCATTTTGTAGTTGCCCAAGAGGTCATTGAGAGGCAAAAGGCGTCTACTATTATTAGTGGTATGAAAATTAAAGAAATGTTGTCGTTATGCTTAATTGTTTTCCTAGATAAGAAAAGCGTCCGTATTACAACAAACGTTAAAACGTGTTCTTTGAGACGAATATAGAGGATACGTTTATTTCATTCACTGCTATCAGGAAAATAATGAAAGCTCAAAAAAGAGACAGTGCAATCTTCAAGTTAAGTGTCAATTTGTGTAGCTTGGATACCGCAGTAAACAAGACACACTACTGAAATTAAATGTATGAACTATGAAAAAAGGTTAAATTCAAAAACTTTTGTAAAATCAGTTATTTAAATTGAAAATCAGATTTGTCTTTTTAGGACGACTGTTTGATTTAGGGTTCGTTTTTCTAGAAAACCGTAGCATATTAGAATACCTTTAAAACAACTAAGTATTTGAGTTGTAGCAATTGATCAGAATTTAAACAATTCCTTCGTAGTGCAGACTGCAGATTGGTACAAAATAATGAAAACATAAAATACTGAAAATGTTTGAATGTTTAAAATTAATATTAGTTTAGTGGCTGAACCGACGAATGAAATTTTTAATTAGATTAATACTTAGTGGAATTGTATTATATCGTGAAAATTCTTAATCCAACAATAGAGGATTATTATTCTCTTTGCAGTCAGAGGGGTCAAATATTTGCGTAGCTAAATATTTCGGTACAGATCCGTTCTATTGTCTCCAGATCTTGTAACGGTATTATGTATAGAGGTAGGTAGGTATACCACGTTCAAGGGAAATAATTATTATTGTTTAATATCAACAGAGACTTGAACCGAGCCAAGTTTTATTGAATACAAACCGTCATATTATTTTAATGATCGATAAATTTGTGTACACTTTACAATGAATAATTATTCATTATCAATATAAGAGAGGGTATCATAATTGTATATGATTTGAATTATTCAAAACGGTATCTTGTGATAATTATGGAATAAACAATAACCTTTAAAATACTTAAATGTTAAGTTAGGTGGTTATAGAAAGATGCTTAACACTTTAAATTTCTTCCCTCTCTCCAATATACAAGCCTGGCTGTTATGAAGAATAATCATCTCAGACATTGATTTATTTTTACCGGCTTAACTTTTATACATAAAATAATGAAAAATCGTATATAAATTGACATGAACGTAAAGAATTCTGAACTTTTTGTTTTAAATTTTATTCAAAGATGTAAACTGTTCATTTCATGAAAACTTTTTATCAAAATAAATTTTGAAACGATTTAATTTTTTTCAATAGTAGGTACAAACTGTATAACCCCCATTCGCGACCACTTCATCCGTCCAAATTGAACGATAATACGAAAAAAACTAAACTTTTGAAGATGTAAGGCTAGACGGATATCAGAAACATACTACCTAAGTTCATAGTTTTTTTAAGGATTAGGTTGGAATAAAAAACTTTTAAATTTTTTTAATTATCAGAATTTAAGACTAACAATTTGTATTATGTATTATGTCCCAAGTGGATAGTGTAGAACCATGGGCCAACGTGGGAGGACATCCTCGCCAACCCGCTTAGCAACGTGGTGTTGTATTGCCAACTATCCCTCGCATATTATATCAAGTTCCATTCAGAAATGTCTGGATATAATATGCGAGGGAGCCCGTCATCAAGCAGTGGATGATTAAGACTTGAAAAGAAGTAGAATAAGAATTTGTATTAGCTGTGAGTTTTCAAAGATATTTTTTTTTTTTTTAATAGAATATCTTTTTTTTTTTTTGGAAACATTGTTAAGCCCCCTTTCACAACCACTCGATGATAGGGGAAAACCAAATGGATGATGTGGAGTGATAGGGTGAGTCGGATATTCATCACTCCAAAATTCAATCGCGTCAAGCCATTCGTTCATCACTCCAAACGGATCGTCAATGGGGAAACTCGAGTGGACGTTGTCCAAGTCGTTAGGTCACTTCATTGTCAGTGTTAAAAACTTGGTCCAGATTTGTATCACTTTATAATCATACTTCCACTAGAGTACACGTGTTCCTCTTACAAATTTAATAATAGTAAAATACGTGTAGGTATTAACAAAGTGAAATTTCGTTAATTATTGAAAAAAAAAAAATATGATACACACCTGTCAAAAATTGAACACATGAATGGGGGGTTTTATATTCGATACATTGTTGTAAAATTCTACCTCGATCCTATTATATGTATTAAAGTATTGGAATAATATTCTCGCACAAACGTAAAAAAAGGATTCGTAATAGAAATAAGTAGCCTTCTGTTCGTTCAAAACGGCCATAAAAATGTGACGTTTGCGAAATATAAAATGAGAATAGACTAGTCTGTCTGTACACGCAGAGAGCTCGGGTTAGCGCACATAAAAAAAAATAAAGAAACATCTCGAAAGGTCGAAATGATATAACGACGTCATGTCTTTTATTATACCGACGGTACTTACACTGCGGAGCGTGACAGCTGACTATTTGTTTAACGATGTTCTAATATTATTATGAAATGCGGTACACACTTACATTGTCACGATGGTCGCATTTTCAATGTTGTTTTTTTTTAGCTGAAAGAATGAGAAGCTACACGAAGTACAGGAGATACTGTCCCTTACACGATTCACGAGACTTTAACGCATTATTTTCTTACACACCCCATCCGATATAATATTGTCAATTGTCTCTTTTCAGTTAAATAATTATGCCTCTCATCCAACATTTACCTTTCTAAAAAGAAATGGGTTCGGAGGAAATGGTAAATGTTTGAGGTAGGTATTTGATGCAGGATGAAAACTTGTATAATATCCTTAACTACCTGAGCGGGTCTTAATATTTTTTTTTACATATTTATAATAGGATAATGGATGAAATAAAAATTAAATTAAATTACTTTAAAATTTTACCTAAATTACTTATTTTTTTTAAATGAATCTGTGCTCACTCAAAGTGAACACAAATACACTCTTTGACTCTTTCACAGTAAGTTACATAAAGCTTGTGTCGTGAAAGAGGAAGATGGTCGGCACCTGGGATCGAACCCAAGACCTCCGAACGATACAGTACGAAAGCCAGCGTTGTAACCGCTGGGCTACCAACCACTTAATTACGTATAGTTGCTCAAAAAGTTACTAAAGCACTAACAACGAAAATATATCGTTGAAACAAAATAGCTATAACTTTTCTATAAATTAATCAAGCCCAATGTATTTCCTTTACCTACGTGGGAGCTTTCAGAAAATGGCTTTGGTCAGGTGTCAGGATTCACACCCATACAGGAGAGTGGGCAACGCGAACACATCAAACAATTTATGTTTTGTCTTGACTCTAAACGCCGACACTTTCCATATGTTGGTTAAGGTGCCACTGACAAACTGACGTGTCCTATCGGAAGCTCAGCCCCGAGGTCATCAGTGGCCGTAAAATGGTTGCTCCCAGAAACTTAACACAGAATGACTAGGTACTAGTCGTTTATATTTTTGTAGTTTTTGCATGTTATAATCTGTTGAGAAGGTCAATTGAAATATTTTCAGTATTTATAGTTGTTAGGGAATGAATTTGTATTTTCGTACATTGTCTAGACGTGTAAATTTGGTAGTAGATTGTATATTTCGAGTTTTTCACTCAGCATTTCCGTGTTGATGGCCCATTTTATCATCGCGTCTTCTTTTGACCTTCTTCCATAATATTACAAAGTGAATCTTATTTGTCTCCAAAAGTAATGCCCTGGAAAGACATATCACATACAAAGATCCCTGTCTCAACTATGTATAAAGAAATATATTTTAGTTACATACAATATAATATAAACTTACAAGTTTGTAACATTCAACATCAATTTTTTTCATTTTTTATATGCATTTTTAATAATATGCATTTTTTGTAACTCGAACATTCATCAATATGCATATTTTATATAACGAATATTTTAACAACTAAGACTCTAATAATTCATTACTGATGTTCGATTTTTAAATGGAACAAAAGGATATACCTACGACCGTCTTATACTGTTATTTCGAAGGCTGGCTTAGTGTGATCACTTGACGTTAACAACGTTCGCCATAATGGTAATGTTTAAGTATCCGAAACTCCTTATCATGAGAATTCTCGACATATTCAACATGTAGATATTTGATAATAATTAATGAGATATAGAGAGAAAAGTTGGAATCTTTTAGGTATACCTATAGTGGACAGATTTTTTTTAAGTAGTTTTTATTTTAAGCACAAGTTCGTTAATACCTATAGATAGTCCGCTTTAAAAAACCCACCATTTTAAATCTTTTTGATACTTCTTGCTTGCTTAGCTTCTCGTTACCGCATTTTAAATACTTGTAAAATACTATAGTTTAACTCGTTCCGGTCATTAATTTTATAGTAACTCATGGCTTTATTCTTCGATGTTTAAGCCGTGCATGCATAATAAGATATTTAATTCGATTTTGGATTTCTGCTTTGCATATTCGATTCGCTGTAGAAAAAACAACTATTGAAGTTGAGTTCACACGGTATTTTCTTGACCGTCTTTTTTCGTATTCGATTTAAACAGCTAATAATGTGAACGCTTCGTTTTTATAGGAAATCAGAGCATTACTGTAAAAATGATTACTGATTACATTGAGATATTATTTTCTCGCATGCTTGGAACACAAGAATTTAGCCTTTAAAAAAAAAAGGAAACATTCCAAACATTATAACGATGAAGAAGAATTTTTCCTTCAAGGCATTTAGTAGATATATTATACTTAATTTAATATAGTCTAGGTATATATTTTATGAAATCTTTTATTGATCTATTAACAGGCTTCAAAACAATGAAACGAATTGTTGATTATCATGATATCGTATTTAATGATCGAGCCAACCTTCTTGGAAATGTGAATTCAACCGTGAGAACAAAGCACAATGGCGTTTTCATAGTTTGATTTGTAACAATTGTGACGTTATGTTTCTGCTAAGACCGTCTCAATAACGTTTTCAGAACATCATTGACGGTGTTCAACGACGTGAAAATCTCATTACAATTCACGTGTCCTCTATTAAACGAATAAATAAATAGTTCGTACACGGAGAAGGCAGTACACGGTACTCTTTTGAAAGAAGTTTCAAGAGATTTTGGGAGAAATGTTTTCAAGCCGAAATTATATATGATTTTTTTTTGTAAAGTTTATAAAAGGAAAGTTATTGGCCGGATTAATATTATCAATTTTTGTTAAAAAAATAAATAAAAGTGGGCGTAATGATCAAAGTTTGCTTTCAATTACTACTTCTTAAGTACCAGTTTTTTTGTCTCAACAAACGTTTAAAGTAAGCGAGTTTTACCGTTTAAATAAGTTGTCTAATAAGCATGTCTATGCCGAACTCTAATTATTGATAATTAAACACTATGATTTGTTAAAAAATTACAACGAACCTTAATTAAAAACTATATAAAGTCTCTTTTCTGAGCCTTTCCCATCCACTTCTAGATGACGGCCTCCCTCGCATAATACTCGTATATCCAGAATTTTCCGAAATGCACGTGATATGTGGAATTTGTTGAAATTTTCCATATTGGCCTATGATGGGTCTAAACACTCTAAACTGTCTAAATTGCATGATTTGCAGGAGAAACCATTGTCGAAGAGGTGTGAATAGCCGCCTGCTTGAGCTCAAAACTATCCTTGAGAAGAACATGGACAATTGAAACAAAATAACGTCTTAAAAAAGGTTTATTGCGAATATTTATTACATCAATTTGATTCGTCTCTTTGGAAAAGTCCGAGGTCTGTTTCTTTTATTCTATGACATTCAGAAATTATTTATCTTGGAGATGATTTGGGGAATAAAGTCACATGATTTCTCCAAAAGCGTTTTCGCTCTCTTCTACATCGGATGAAAATTTCATCCTACCATGTTTCATCCTCCTCTGATTTCCTTTTCCGAACCTTGATCAAGCCCGGTGTTTATGTTCTGTGCTTCTGATAAGGTTAAACTTTCCAGAGGTTTCGGCCCTAGTTTCGATTGCGAAGTGATTAGGAGGTTGGTACAAGTTTCATTTATATGTGTAGGTACATAAGACTAATATTCTGAAATGAAAAACAAACGATTGAGTTGCGTCATGTCCAATTTTTATTGAGACTTTTGACATTTCTGTATTCAGAAAATATTTTATCCAATACATTAGTTGCGTAACTACTGGCTACTTCTTGCGTTTGGTTGGAACGTGAATTTGAGAATACTAGTCAATATCTATTTGTCTATGTTAGGATAATGTCTATGTGTATTGTCTATGTTTGTCTATTATATTGTTATCTATGTTTAATAAAGAAGATGGCGTGTAACAAGCCAAGTTGTGTTTTAATATCATCTCAAATAATCTGCCCATCCTGGTCAAGACATGGTGTCAGAAGTGCGTTTTAACATTGTCAAGCCGATAAAATCATTTAATATACTATTATTTAAAAAAAAAAAACAAGTCTTTGGTGAATGTCGTATTGCATATATTGCAAAATTAACTTTCAACCTGGTGATTGTTTGTGAATAATTAATAACTATTATACAAGTCAAGATGAGTGAGTCACTATCTTCATTGGGTCCATTAGTTTTATCACAAAACCAAGATGAATCTTGGAAGAACTGGCTGCAGAAATTTAATTTATATCTCATGGCAAGTGGTCTTGATATAAAAGGTACGGATCAAAGAAAAGTAGCAATACTTTTACATTCGATTGGTGATAAAGGTCTTCAAATCTTCAACTCATTCAATGTTGAGATAGACAAAGTGAAATTATCAGATGTCATTGAAAAATTCAGTAACTATTTTATTCCAAAAAAAAATCTAACCGTATTGAGACACATATTTTTTACTAGGAAGCAGAACCAAGATGAAACTATAATTGAGTTTGTAGCAGCTCTTGAAAATGCAAGTTTGGAATGTGAATTTGGAGAAATAAGACAGTCGTTGGTCAAAGATATTTTTATTGCCAACATGTCACATAAATTTCAGAACATCAGGCAAAGATTGTTGCAAGAATCTACAATTACATTGGAAAAATCAATTGAAATCGCACAGGCAATGGTCATGTTAAAGAAAAATGAGGAAGAGTTCAGTCACGAGTCAGCAGATATTTATAAACTGAAGTATGAACAGTCTTATAAGCGAAATACCTCACCGTCAAATGCAAATTCATCTCGAAGCTCAACAAAGTCATGCAATAAATGTGGCCAAATTCATCGCTACAAGTGTCCAGCACAAGATGCACAATGCAGGTTATGTAAAAAAATTGGTCATTTTAAAAGATTTTGTTACAGAAATAAAAATGTCAGACATATAGAGGATCTTAATGATGAAAATGAAAGTTCTGAAAGTTCATTTTTTGTTGCCACAATTAACAATATTGAAAGTAAAAATAAACGGTCATGGTTTATTGACATTTATGTTAATAATTTTAAATTGAAATGTTTGCTAGACACTGGGGCAGATATCAATGTCATGTCATACCCATCCTGGTCAAGACAGTCTAATGTAATTTAACTGTGCTAAATTTACAAAGGCAAGTTATCCATACCTACATACTTGCATCAAAATAAAATTTAAATTGCTGTGGCTGTGTCTAGGATAAAAAAAACCAAGATTGAATAATGCAGATACCTGTTAGGACTTTTTTTCAAATAAAAAAAATAATTTTTTCCATTCACGTGGTAATATTAGCTATATTGGTCCTACAGACGTCTTATCTAGTAAGTAGCTATTAGAAAAAAACTATGCGAAAAGTAAAATGGTGTTAATTTTTTTTTATCAATAAAAACTGTGTTATTTTAAGTGTCGACCAAATGTATAAGTTGGTGAAATAAATATTTATTGTCCCTATGCAATGTACTTATACGAAAGTCATCATCACAGGTTTTGGACAATCATTGATTTATTTACCACAAGCCTGTTTGAATTCATCTTGTCTGATTCATGACCAGTCCATTAAGATTGTATTTGGGAGATTATTGTTATTCATTTCTTAGATTATCTACTCATAATCTAACTAGAAAACTACCTAATTTATTGTTTATTAAATTAATTTTTATTAAAATTTTCAGTATTATGTATGCATAAGCAACAAGCATTTATAATATTCCCTTCATTTATTAATCGAACCCTTAAAATGTTATGTTAATTAAAATATCTTGATAATATTATTGTACATATTGCCGAAGCTACTTGTTGTCGAGAGCATTATTGTTAGTAAGAGAAAATTTTGTTCATTTTCCTGTCCCAATTCTACTGTGGCGACCCTGCTCATGACGACATCATCAACCAATAGCGTTCGACCCTGTTCATGACGACATCATCAACCAATAGCGTTCCTCCAAGATGTCGTCATCCAGTAGCAGCCTGCCACATCGTACAAGGCAGCACACCAACCATCAGTCACCATCAAGTCTTCACCAAATCCGCATACAGTCAACACGCACCTTCTACCTCGCGACGCGCATCGCGGTGCGCCACTCGGCGCCCGCTCAATAGTATTTTCTGTATTCTGTATAGCATGTTACCTCTTCAATAAACCGATCCACCATACAAAACCTGTGCATTCTCACTCTACCAACCACCAATACCCATAGTGGTGACACCCGACGTGATATGAACACGCAACCAGCAACCTTCTGAAGCGCTGTCCTGCCGAAAGGATAGACCCAACATGGAAAACAAAAAATGGGTATTGCAGTAGAGTGACAAAGTGAAAATTCAAACAGTGCTTACAACCGAGACACGGAAAAACCGGCGCAGCAGCCATCGCAACACACTGGACCACCCAGGCTACCGCAAATCTCAGACACGTAGCAACTAGCATCTGTACACCACGTCACATGAAGACTCAACTATCTACATGTCTTCGAGAATTAACAACACGTACGAGCAAGAAAGGACATTCCAAAGTAAGAAACATTACTTAGTTGTCTCTAAGCTCAGCAACTTGCACACTTCAACATGCTGTGAGTCATTCAACGAAGTCTTCAATGAACTTCTCATCAGTCGCCACGACATTTTTCATCATATCAACATTTCTCAATGTTCAAACCGTCACACATATCTATCAGACTTGGACATTTTACTTGTCAATAGATAGTGACCAACATAGACAACAACAAATAAGCATCCTCGCATCACCGCTGCAAAGGACTGCTTGCCTACGCCAGAAGAGACACTAGGTAGCAGCAAGGTTATTCTTCCTACGCTGGAACTTCAAATGACCATCGCTACTCAAGATCCTCATCAGCAAACGCCACTTTGAGCACGACGAACGACGTCACTCATTAAAATATGAATACTGCATCCCGAGTACACACGCTCTGGCATATTCATATGGCAGCACCCATAATTCGACGTGAATTATTGACTAGCAATATATAGTCAGCAACCAGGATCAGCACTTCTTCATTGGCACAAACTCAAAATCTATGTAACGAACAAGAAAAAAGTAATCGTGCAAAAACATGACCCAGCATCAAATCCAGCAACAACTAACGCTTACGCAAGCAGAAAGCAAGCAACATCAGTTTCAACAGCAGAAACAGCATACGAAAGTGCAAAACTTCATATAAAAAAAATCTTAACTTTCACAGTGCAGTGCAACAATTTTTTTACATTCCGTTCTCACAAACATTTAAGTGTTACATCAGCAATTTTTCATCAAGCTAAGACAATGTACCTTGACTCATCAATTTGTCGAAATGAATTGTTTACATCAGACATTCTTATATCTATTAATAATAAGCAAGTGTGATTTGATTCTCAGAACGCCGATAATTAAAATTATTCTTCGGCGAGTTGACACTTGCAGTGATATCAGAAATCCATCCGTGAATATTGTTTTGTCTACAGTAATCATATTACAACACTTCGTGACAATCTTGCTATTGTATAACTAATACTCATTATTATTTTATCATTTTTGCATTGTATAGATTTCTCATTACGCACACAGTATTGAACAACTACACCTGCTAACCAGGGGTGTAAAACCTTTTGGTCGCGACTGACATAGATGACCAACATTTTTTAAGAAGCATTATTTGTACCAATCTTTTTCAATCGCATTGGAGAGCAGATGACCTAATCGAGGATACCTTCCAGAAAACGACAGTTTCCACGCTGAACCTCGTGACTCCGTCACTTGGGGGGGAGTACTGTGGCGACCCTGCTCATGACGACATCATCAACCAATAGCGTTCGACCCTGTTCATGACGACATCATCAACCAATAGCGTTCCTCCAAGATGTCGTCATCCAGTAGCAGCCTGCCACATCGTACAAGGCAGCACACCAACCATCAGTCACCATCAAGTCTTCACCAAATCCGCATACAGTCAACACGCACCTTCTACCTCGCGACGCGCATCGCGGTGCGCCACTCGGCGCCCGCTCAATAGTATTTTCTGTATTCTGTATAGCATGTTACCTCTTCAATAAACCGATCCACCATACAAAACCTGTGCATTCTCACTCTACCAACCACCAATACCCATACTACTATATTAATTACAACACTCTAATAATACATAAATAATAATAAGTAATTCTCCTGGAGTATGTTCGCTTTCCCTTGTAAGTGTTCAATATGAATGGAACAAAGCTTTTTAAGCACAAATACTATTTTCATTCAACTTTGAAGGTATTTTTACTAGGGTGAGATTCATACACATAAGGTTTAATTTCCGAAGATCGATTATTTTTGTACTACGGATCACCCGTCAGCAATGACGTAATTAGGTTTAAATTCCATTCGAAGCGTCAATGATGGCTGTAAGTAGCCGAAATTATTTGCTGCGCAAACATGACAACTCATTAAAGCGGTAAGTGTATAATGCGTTGGGTTCCTACCGCTACAATAAACGGCGGTGGATATGTCAGTTGAGAACATTGCCAATATGGTTTCCATAGTAACGAAAAACATTGTCATATAATTTTGAAAGACGCCGTCTTGTCCGATGACGGCCGCTCCCTAGGAACCCAACGCATAAGGTAGTTCGTGTGGAGGTGCGTATTTTTAAACCGCAAAACTCACGCACAACTACAAACGACACAATGACAGCAGTCGCAGTCTTTAAATTGGGTTGCTCTCTTGTTCTCAATAATTTCCAACTTTTATCTCTAGGTATATCTCAATAATTATTAAATTTCTTCTTGTTGTATACATGGGATTTTTTGACATGTTGAACAAGTTGAGAATTATCATGATTAAGAACTTCGGACACTTTACTACGTAATGGCGAACGTTGTTAACGTAAAGTGATCCCTGATCACACTAAGCTAGCCTTCGAAATAACAGAAGAAGACGGTCGTAAGCCCGCAGTGGTTTATTCCATTTAAAAATTGAACATCAGTAATGAATTGTTCGAGTCATAAGTTGTAATATAGGTAGGTATTCTTCAGCTACAAGATATATGTGTATGCGGGGCCCACGGGAATGTAGTTTTAATCGCAATTCCCTTCTTCATCGCTTTTTCAGTGTGAGGTCAAATTTTCAAAACAAAAAAATTGACTTAAACACCAAAACAAATTAATGTCACATTTATTATGAATCGTTCGTTTATCATTGAGTGATGAACTATGTTGATTATAAAACTTACAAAAAATTTTGAATTAGGATATTTACGAGTATATTTTTGGCATCCTGCCAACTTTTCGCCTCTGCTTCGTGTTTAGTTATGTAAATTTTCTATAATTCTGTTGAAGTATTTTGTTTAACTGTTCCTCTGCAAACTTGTGTTCATTTAATTTTGGAACGTTACTCTCCCTAAACAATATTGATTCAAACTTAGACAAATAGTTAGGTGTTTTTTCCTTTGCTTATTTTGCATTGCGAAGCCTTAGATTTTCTACTTTTATCAATTGAGAGAATATGTGAAATAAGAAGGATAAAAAATAGCGTTTTCTTCTGACTCTAACTTTCTCTCCTTGTTCATGATTTGCAAAACGTTTGCAAGACACGCGATCTTTCCATGACGCGAGTTCTCTTAACAAAAAAAATCCTATATTTAAAAAACTGTTCTTAAATACGTAAAAAGTGTGTTCTGTGTTTATAACCAAAAACATATCGAGCGAGGTAAATTATGAGCGATTGTAGTGGTGTGCGAATTATGTTGTTTAAAAGGGTGGCATTACACAAAAACCATACAACTACCGCATCAGTTATGTTGTTTTTTGTGCAGACAAAACTTTAGGTATAGTCAACTACAGCTGTCATTTACACGTCGAATCGAAATTATAATATCGCTGGATGACCCTTAGTATAAAGTGATCCAATCATGGTATATTTTTGTATCCATTATCAATCAATATACATATTATTATTTATAATAGGTAGGTTCTTTATGGTACTTTTTTCTTTTTTTAATTCTTACATTTTCTCATTTTTGTTGATCTCTCATTATGGAATTATATAACAACTAATGACTCTAAAAATTCATTAGTGATGTTCGATTTTTGAATGGAACAAACCACCACGGGCTTACGACCGTCTTCTACAGTTGTTTCGAAGGCTGGCTTAGTGTGATCGCTTAACGTTAACAACGTTCGCCATTAGGTGGTAATGCTCGAGTATCCGAAACTCCTAATCATGAGAATTCTCGACATGTTCAACATGTCGAAAAATATCATGTACCTATGCAAAAAACATATATTTAATAAAAATTAATGAAATATAGAGATATAAGTTGGAAATTATTGAGAACAAGAGAGCAACCAAATTTAAAGACTGCGACTGCTGTCATGTATTTGGTGCCAGGATATGACGATATCCATTTTTGTTAATGCCTCATTATAAATTCAATTTAAATAGTAATATTACATCTTGACTTAAACGCAAAAAACTCTCATTATGATTATTATTATGTAGAGTCGAAGGTAGGAAAGTTTTTGATAGTCCCATTTCCATTTCATTGAGAAACTTTGAAATGCGTAGAGACGAGCCCAACGACTGCAATATTCGACACGTGCGTAAAATACGTAATGACTGTCCGAGTGGCGGAGAGCAACCATTTAGGCCGCGCGCTGAATGTTTTATTTCCGAGGAGAATTCGATCTCACAAAACATACCCAGCCTTAATACAAAAAAAAACGTTCAAACCCAATTCTCCCTTACCCCATCGAAAAGCATGGTTTATTTTCCTTTAAACTTGCTAGAAGGGTACTCGATTAAAAGGATATTATTGTTCAATATTTTTTATTCTCTATTTTGGTAACTCCGCCCGAGATTGAATTTCTATCTCTCAGCGTTGAAATAATTTTGGAGATTTTTTTTTTATTCTCTTCTTATGGTCGTTTCACATTTTTATCGACCTCCAGAGACCCCAGCAATTGGTGCAAGTCTTGCAGTCTCTCTTTGAATGCGTAGATGAGGTACTCGTTTATCAACAACCAATTACTCGTGGCATCCCACTTAACCCCATTTATGTAGTTTTGAAGCGGTGCAGCCTACATCACATCTTATTCTAATGACATCACATCTTATTCTTCATATTGTATCGTTCGTAGATCGTGGGTTTGATCCCAGGTGCCGACCGTTTTCCATTTACACGACACAAGCTTTGAGTAGCTTATACTGGTGAAAGAGTCAATGAGTGTTTTGTGTTCACTTTGAGTGACCAGTGGGGCTAGTACGAGTTTTATCGAAAGCTTATTGCACGCAAATAAGCGCTTATTAGCATGCAACAATAATAGTGTTCTTAAATCAAACGATCGAATCATTCGATCATTTTAGTATGAAAATTTTTCGAAACTCTTTCAATGATCGTTTCGATATTTGATCATCGAAAACTTATACTAGAGCTACAGTTTCATGATCTTTTTCAAATTATTATAAAAATAAAGATCAAATAAAAAAACTGTTTAACTTTTCCACAAATTTTTATTTCCCGACTAGTTTCGTAGGCTCACGTCCTACATGGTCACAGGAGACTAAAAAACTTTTTTTCTTAGTCTCCTGTGACCATATACGACGTGAGCCTACGAAACTAGTCGGGAAATAAAAACTTGTGGAAAAGTTAAACAATTTTCTTATTTGATCTTTATTTTCAAATAAACTCCACAAATAAACTCCACCAAAAAATTCACTAACTGATGAACATCAGTTAGTGAATTTTTTTACAAATTATTATAGTTATGTAAACAATAGGTATGGTTTATTAAATAACTTGAAAGCCCTTGAAAGAAGCCTAAGTGATTTTTTTTGGAAAACATGGACAATCTATATACTAGTAGTGGTCTACCCCAGCTTTGCACGGGTAGATAGGCATTTAAAAAAAATCAGTTTTCTTATTTTATTTTATTCAGTAAAAAAATCATCACTCAGCATAACAGGTACAAATCTTTTGCGCGGAACGCCTATGATCTATTTAGATCCCTAACTTTATCAAAATAATAACTCGAAAGCGAGTGCAGTGCTTATAAAAAAAAAATGTTAATCTGGAATAATGTAGCATTCTAATGGTCCCCTCCCGTCCGGCTCGTGCCCCAGTGACGCCTACATCTCTGCCGCATTTCAGTTATTTATTTTAATTTTAAATAAAAATAAATAACACTTATTGTGGCATAACTATAAAAGTTAGACATATACATTTGCGATTTTTTTTGTAAATATTGATGTCCTCTACAAAGTCGTCGTAGATACATAATTTTATTATATCATCAATAGTTTTCACAGCGCACGCGATGTAAGAATTTTACACCTTGTGTTACATTATTGGAGTTTTAGTAAGGATCCCAAATATTTTTGAAAATTCAATATGACCTATGTTCACCGGGGATAGTGTATGTAGCTTCCCAAAAGTGAATGAATCTTTCAAATCGGTTCAGTAGTTTCGGAGCCTATTTATTATTCTATGCAAACAAACAAACAACCAAAAATCAAATCTTTCCTCCTTATATAGATACCTTGTAAGTAGACAATAAGGAATCAACATTTCAAATTTGACGTGTCCAATATCCATGTCATTGTTTTTGCAAGAAGATTTTGAAATAGTGCTCGCTCAGTCTTTGACAATGGAACTTTAATAATGTTCAAACTAATAATTTAAATTAGTTATTTCTACTACAAAGTTTTAGTTCGAAGGATACCTGAGCTATATCTATAGCTCAGGTAGCTAAGAAGTGACCTCGAAAATGTGAATCGGAGTCTTAAAAGTGCACTCCTGTTAAATGCAAAAAAAAAATACCTTTTTTCTTCGAATCCGACGATATTATAGGTCCATGTTGAAAGGGTGGAAACAAACTCAAAATGAAACACGTATACGTGTCCAGTTGTTGTTAAATGGAAATAATATAGGTATATACGGAATAACTAAAATAGAAACACCCACCTACCTATCATCATGGATGTCTTCATTGTTAGGCTAAGGCACTTGTAGGTGAGTAAGTATCCATTAGCTATTATTAACGTATCACAAGCTATAAGCTTTTAAGCAGCTCTATGTGTATTAATATTAGAGATAAGCGTTCGCTTTACGGGTTGGTTTGGGAATGAACATCCTTATAGAATAGAGCCAAACGCTAAACGTTCATTATTCAGATGTTTCATGTCTGGTTTAGTAGATAGGTACCTACTTTGTGGAGTTGGAAAATGAACGAATCGCCTTGTATTGTGTAGATTGTTGGCATGTAGAATGTAGTGGTCATAAATTAAATAATCGTTATAGAGATGCTTGTGGGAATTATATGCTCCATTAGAACATCATCGTTTTGTGTATCCGGGGCTTAAACGAACACATTTTTGTTCATATATTATAGACGCAAAGATTATGTATGGAGTACCTGCTTTATAAAGTGTTGCCTTTTTATCGAATGTTTGAACAATTTGGTCCGTGTTTATTAAGCCTCAGATAACATTTTTACTTACTTACTAAATCCACGTTCGAAATAGCTCCAAGCCTCTCCGTCTTACGTCAGTTGCTCAGCTTCATCCCAGTTTAGTCTAGCCTCGTGTAGAACCGCAGTGAATGACCGTTTGAAGGTTAATTTTGGCCTGCCTCACCTTCTTGTCTGATCCGGATTGTAGAAAAGGATTGCGTATTCTAGATTCTCGGGGGACATGCGGAGAATATGGCCAAGCCAGCTCAATCTGCGATTCTGGATTACAGAGGTGATTAACTGCTGTGCTGGGGCATACGGTCTCATTTGTGACACAGTGGTATTAGTGGTACCACATAATCTCCAGTCATTTTTCATCATTTACTCATGATTTCGGAAGAAAAAGCACCACAAAACTTTAATTGGATTGAATCATCTTGCAAGATAGCTTGACAGTAGTTTAATATAGAAAACGATAATTATGTAGACTTTTGAATAACTTTTTATAAGTTGTCAAAAACGTAAGAAATATCAAAAAAAAGAAAGAAAAAGAAGAAAAAAAAACACACACTTCGATGTTTTACAAAAGAAAAAATAAAATTAAACTGAATAAAAAAACGTACGAAAAAATACTTCCGCCCCGTGGCAACAATAATGTCGCACGGGACAAACAAAACAAATAATAAAAAATAAAACGAAATTGCTTAATAATTCGTTAATCTATTCTACAAAGTTTATATCTATTTACATTAATAGTTAGTGAAGGTAAGTATAATAATAAAAATAAATAAATTGAAAAATCTTATCGAGTTCAGCAGAAAATGTATTCCAGTTGCAACTTGTCACCACGTAACAAAAAACACGTCCAGCGGGAACGAAGTCATACACTCAACCCAAGTCTTACTTATCAACTCGAAGAAAAGATAATCTATTAGGTGTATTTACATACTAGCTTTCCCGACAGACGTCCTGTAGTCCTAACTATGAATATTGATTTCGAATTTGTAATTTATACAAAAATACGTTTAAAATATGTTTTGATATTGAAAAATTATTTCTGAAAGTTTGAAAGAAATTCCATCAATAATCCGCGTACCAATGTTTTAAAACTCAATGGTTGTCAGGTAAATAAAAATTGTGTTGTTATGGGATTTTTCACAGATGGCGTTGTTGTTAGAAAGTCCGTTCCATACTTATAATATTATATTTCTTACTATTTTACATCCATTTTTTTAAATTTTTAATAGTTATTCTGTTATCCGGAGCGGATACGAATCCAATAAACTAAGATTTATAAAAATCTGTTCAGTCGATCTCGAGTTATAAGTGTTCGCACTAACCCGACTTTCTTTTATATAGATTTGTATTAATTATCAACATTGATGTAGTTGGAGGCAACAAGAGTTCTTCTTGATTTTTCGCAGTATCAATGATCTCCTCCCACACCATTACCAAATCCTCAAATCACGATCACTCCAAATAAATGTCATCCACTGTGACAGAACTGACAGATGTGTAACTTGAGGTTTGTCTTTATCAATCATTATAACTAAATTTTACTACATCAACACAGATATTTTGCTACTATTAAATTAAAAACTGCAACATGTTTACACTAGTGGAGGGACGATGATAAAATGAGACGAAGTTGGCGACGTTTTTAACACTGACAATCAAGTGACGTGACGATTTGGACCACGTCCACTCGAGTTTACCCATCGACCGACGATCCGTTTGGAGTGATAGATGAATGGCTCGACGCGATTGAATTTTGGACTAACGGATATCTGACTCACCCTATCACTCTTCATCATTCATTTGGTTTTTCCACTCACCGTAATTTTTTGGAGTGACGTCGTTTTATTTAGACGGATGGAATGATCGTGAATGGCGAGCTTTAGAATGAACGACAGTTTGAGAGCAATGCAATTAATTATTGTTAAATCTAAGTGTCTTTCAAGTCTATTTCTCCAATTATCAAATAAACAACTTCAAATAGCAGCAGTCAAGCAGCAAATAATTATTTTCAGAGCATATTATTAAAACAGCAGTCTGTATGAGAGGTCAAAATTAATGCTACATCAACGCAGAACTATCAGTTAAAATTTTGGTCAAAATGGGTTGAGTATATATTATGAAAAAAATGTCTACCATAGTCGAACATACGTGGGGAAAAATCCCATCACGCTGAGGCGGATTATAAAAAGCATAGACAGCCGATACATACCTTGCAAAATATGCGCATTCGACGTCAATTAATAGGCCACTCCACCCTATACCCACAAATCAATCCACCCCTTTCTTAGCTTACATAAATAGGTACATCAAGTTGGAAACATTAAAAAAAAAAAAAAAAAAAAAACACAAAACAATAACAACAAGAAGAAAAACCAAGCAGGTCAGAACAAAACAAACTCGTTCAGTATCCCATTTGTCAGAACAGTCGCTCCAACACCCGAAAGCTCATTTAAGCTCTCCTCACATGATACGCAAGGGCAATCAGTCACTCGCTCATCACACAATTCTTCTGCTGACAAACTCCTCCGATTCAACCACACCTTGAATTGTTAAAAAAAAATTGAGGTTAGTTTCAGAATCAAGATGCTAATAAACATAACGTGAATAGAATGCTAAATTAAACTAGCCAGTTAGTTACCACCTACCAAAATAATTCTCGAAGTTTCAATTGTTTCTGATTCATGCCGATTACAATATCTATGGGTAGGAATGCTTAGTAATGTATTATAACTAACGATAATTGGTATAATCGGCGAGTTTGCTCATAGAATAACAGAACTACTGTTTCAAGTTTCATCTCTTGGGAGTCGGTGCTTTATGGTGTTCTTTGAAAATAAACAAAATAGTTTTGAACTGTTCATCGCGTAGTCGGAACAATGTTGATTACACACGCTGGTGAGAGGATATTCGAGAGAACTATGATCTCTGCGTTAACCAGGAATTATGTGACTAGATACCTGTTCATGGAATATGAAAACGCCTAAGTTTTATCTTCACATCTACATATTATGACAAAATATTATGATATTCTATGTAAACGAAAACAGAATAATATAATATAGAAATTATCCCTCTGCCAATGGCTATTTCTATCTTTATGAAGTTATTATGTATATTTTCTGGTACCTACAACAAATTTATAGTTTTTAATGCAAATAATTTTTTTTTTGTTCATGTTCGTTTCGTCAAATGTTTGCCCTTTAACGTTGTAAATGATTTATATATCACTTAGTGTTTCACACTAAGTCAAAGTGTATAAGTTATCATTTTGAGTGAACTCGGATTCATTTTATTCTAAAAATAAGAACGTTAACAGAAATCTGAAGATATTTTACCTAATTTTATTATTATGAAATGTTACAGGACAAAATCATAATATGTTTAAAAATATTTTAGAATAACAAAACTTTTTTTATTTTAAAACCAAATGTGAAGAATGATGTATATTATTTTTTTGTTTCAGAAACATTTAAGGACATACTATGGACGAGAAAGTTAATACAAAAACAGTGCACAAATAACTGTAACACACTTTATACCAATTCAACATGTTTTACTTGTGAGTTATAAAAATTAAACCTCAAACAATTAAGTACGCAAGTTTAAATATTAAACAATAAAAATGATACAAACATATAGCAGTTTATTAGATTGGACGATTGAGAGGCATTTTGTGACTAAACTATGTTTGAATCGTGAAATAGAGAAATAAACACTCCCTGAAATCCTGGTGCTGCTGCTGGAAGACAGACTTCAAAATGGACCATCAACAATGGCGTGGTGCCTCCAGATTTTGCATTTTTATCATCAAGATCATGATAGGTAAGTAAAGTGAAGTTATACTCCGGTGTTTTATTTAATTCGATAATTAGGTACATGATATTGTTTAACTGTTGAAAATGGGCGCAAAGCCTTAATTTTGCATTGTATATTTTTTTTTTTTTTTTTTTTTTTTATTAATTAATATATCTCTAATTGGCATTACAGTATTACCTTTACGCCAATCAGAGTACAGACACAAACAAACGAAAAACAAAAATAAATCACCCAATAATAGTACAATAAACACAAAGAAAAGCCAGAAACAACAAAATAACACCTAAACAAGCAAATGTGCCAACAAGCCAACAGACTCTGTATATATACTCATCTGCCTGACGGGTAAGCATTCGATTTTCACCAGATATTATATAGATATCTAAGTGTCGGAAAAAGGGGCGCCAAGGTGCAATTTTGCATTGCCCTCATCTATCTTGGCGGTTTTTATTAAAAAAAAAAGACTTTCTGGCTTTCTATTAATTCAAAATGATTATTTCAAGAAAAAATAAGAATTGCTAAGAAATTAGTACAAATTTCAAAAAAGAAAGCAACCAAGTAATTACATTTTGAGTGAGTTATTTCGAATAGATGTACTATAAATAAAAAAAATTCTCGTTTTAAGAGTGAACTTTTGGCCTGTACCCCTATTCTGTAGCAAGTGTAGGGTAGTCACTGAAAAAAAGTGACTATTAGGCGATACATTTTGTATGAAAAACATCTATACGTATCGAATGCGAGAATCGCATATTGACGTTTTTCATACAAAATGTATCGCCTTATAGTCACTTTTTTTCAAGTGACTACCCTACACTTGCTACCGAATAGGGGTCCTGTACACATCTGAACACGCGCGGTAACGTAACCAATGTATCGTTGCATGTTACATTGGTTACGCTAAGAATGCTGTCGTGACGAACCACCTCGTACCCCAGCGTTCTTTGGAAATTTGATACGTTGCATGCAACGTTACATTGGTTACGTTAGGTACCGTGAGTGTTCAGGTGTGTACAGACCCTTTCTTAGGCCTTCATATGTACTTTAATTAATATTTAGTTATATTATATAAGAACGTTACACAGTGTTAACGATGCATCCGAATAATAATCTTATAATATAAATGAAAGTCGGGTTAGTGCGAACATTTATAACTCGAGATCGGCCCGACAGATTCTTTCGATGTTTGATTTATTGGATTATTCTCCGCTCCGGATAACCGAATAACTACTAAAAAATTGAAAAATAGATAAGAAATAATGTAAAATATAATATCAAAGTTAGTATGGAACGCATTTTCCTGCGACGCCATAACAAAAAAATTATTGTTTACTACAGTAATATGTACAATGTACAATGATAGTAGTTACCTCTCATTCTCGCAAACGTGATTGCCACTCTTACATTAGCCCATCCCACTTACTCCAATTTTCATACAAGGTCAACAAAATTATGGGGCACTTTCATAATATGTGCACATGCAGCATCGGCACTTCATTGGCGAGGTAGAATGTTTGCACGCGCATATATTCTCGCGTTTTTCCCGCCTGAGCTTTGAATACAAATGAAATATGGATGTTTTGGAAATATTCTTACGTTACTATTTTTATTACATAGTTTAACTCAATCGAATTAATTATGTAATTTTTCTGGCGGTGAAGTGCACATTATGCACATATGAACGGGCCGCCTCGGGTTAAAACGACAGGACGTCTGTAACGAAAACTAGTACCTATGTTTATGAAATCACATGATATAGGTTCTCAAATAAAACGACTCAAGAGCACAATCATAATGTCATAATCATTTAAGTTAAAGAAACGGTTATTATTTTTTTATTAGATTCTGCAACATCACTGTAAAAGTTTAAACGGCTATAAGCGATGTGCGTAATTTGTTATGACGTTCTTACAACAAAGTAGAGGCTTGTAGTAATGTTCCCTTTTCTCTCGAGTGAAAAATGAACGTTCATGTTGGAAGATACAAAGGCTTTGTATATTATTCTAGTAGCCTCCTTTCTACACTGAATGCGGTACTTTAAATTCGACTCATGGACTATAGATATGACTTGAAGATCCCTTTTATTTTGCTTTTATAATAACATTGGAGATTTTCTCCCATAACGTAAGTGTGTGTTAACAAAAAATGAGCTGAACACGACGAGTCACCGTTCTCTGTTTGACTCGCAAATATGTTTGAACTACTTGCTGAGAAAACTTATATAATACTAAACAATCAAATAATCACTGCTATTTTAGACATCTTGTCCGGTGCTCTCAATTATTTCTGTACTTGGATCATATTCGAGTATTTATTGTCAAAATAATTAAAACAAGGTCCCATTTCAATCATTCTGGGCAACGTTAGTGACTGACAAAATATCCCCCAAATATGAAATTAGGAGATATTTAAGCAATGGACAAAAAGTCGCCCTAAGCATATTTATCGCTCAATAAGTGTGAAACAGTTCTTAATTATTTAATTAAATTTCATCATATTGTGATGCCTTAAAATGTATACTGTATACGTTTGAGCTGATTGTTTTCTATCAGAATAACTACCTATCAAAAACTGCAAATTAGTTTAAATTGATGTTATCAGAACTATGTACCTAATTATTTATATAAATAATAGATAGTCTTAAAGAAAAAATAACAACTAATGACTCTAATAATTCATTACTAATGTTCGATTATTAAATGGAACAAACCACTACGGGCTTACGACAGTCTTCTACTGTTATTTCGAAGGCTGGCTTAGTGTGATCACTTAACGTTAACAACGTTTGCCATTAGGTGGTAATGTTTGTCTCCGAAACTCCTAATCATGAGAATTCTCAACATGTCTGACTGCGACTGCTGTCATGTATATTCAATAGAAGATTTGGCAAAATTAGATTACTTTTCAGAGGGTGTTGAAGCATACATAACTACTTGAAAAAAACTAGGTATTCGGTAATTTCAAAAATTCAAATGTTGAAATGCGACTGCGACTGTCCATCTATTTCATCCTTTTATGCAAAATAGAACAAAATGTGAAGTCGGAAGGATTTTTTTTTAAATTCGAGGACCTAAGTTCTTCATTTATTTTTTATTGCAGCAATCAAGTTAAATATTTACAGTTAGTGGATCAATACGGGAGCTTTTAGACACGTGACATAATCTCTCCCCCGCTACATTCTACATAGATAGGCACGTCTATATCAGTCACCTACTAAAATATGTCACGTCAGATTGTCTGTTTTCA
This sequence comes from Mystacides longicornis, assembly GCA_963576905.1. Taxonomy (NCBI): domain Eukaryota; kingdom Metazoa; phylum Arthropoda; class Insecta; order Trichoptera; family Leptoceridae; genus Mystacides; species Mystacides longicornis. The sequence continues at coordinate 23,343,531 of OY756424.1, forward strand.
TTATTTGGAAATGGATATTTGATAAGGCTATGAAAAAAGTGATTGATTTTGTTTGACGTTGTATCAACTTGACCTTGATTTTTTTATTCAATAAATTAGGTGGGATCTTTTCTTAAATGGATTTTTTGTTGGATAAAATAAAGCAATAATGACATCGAAGTACCTACTTTGTTTTGATGAAGGATTATTCGATTTATTTATATAAAGATACAAGGACAAGCAGGTATTTTATATTAAAATCAACCTGTATTTTGAATTGGTTGGTAGCCTGGTAGTTCCTTCGTGGATTTGATCCCAGGTCCACAAACTGTTTTTACCAAAGCAAGCGTGTTAAGCAAATACTTATACTTTTGTTTTCCCTTTTTCAGGAGTTTTAAATTCTCTTTTAGGAGGTAATGAAAGGCTAGAAGGCCGTAGAAGATTTTTACGTTTATTGAGTCTACAAGGCATCGTTTGTCAGTTTGTCCTAAGTGGTATTGTTTCAGATAGTCTCTACGAAGTAGTATGTTTCGCCCGTAAATCAATATATTAATTCGTGTAGGAAAAAATTTGTGACTATTTTTACGAAAATCGCGCGGACGGAGGAGTATGAAATTTCCCACACTTAAACTTTATTTAAAGAAGGAGTGGCGAATGCTAGTTTGTTTTTAATTATGCATAAAAATAGATTAAATCAATAAAAAATATATTACAAACACTACTGCATGTAATGTTAATATGTATTTGATACTCACACACACACTTCGATGTATTTGGCATTGACACAGACGTTTATCTGTGGTCAAACTGAGAATAGATCAATATTTTTTTGTCTTTAATAATAATAGAAAAAACTTTGTACAGTTCAACATTTCAAATTTGTCATGTCATTGTTTTTGAAAGAAAATTTTGAAATAGCGCTCGCTCAGTCTTTGGTAATGAAACCTTCATAATGTTCAAACTTATAATTTGAATAAGTTATGGTTGAATTTTGAGCACTGGTCGATCACTAGTCATCATAATCACTCGATACAATTATTATGGTACACAGTGAAAAATGGTAATCTCACACGAGGCTGGGTGGATCTCTCCACCAATTTTTTCCTGAATATCTTTATGGAGTTACCTAAGAGATCGAATTCGGGCACCTTCATATAGTTTCTGATGAAACTGTTGCACGTTTTGTTGTTAGTTCTAGAGGGCGTCAATCATAGAAAAGAGAGTTGACCTCTGCTGGGGCTCTCCCCCCATCTCTGTTTTCCAGGGAATTTTTGTATGCAACTAAGAAGTCTGTGTGTCATAATGATCTTCTAAAATATCTACGTCTTTTGCTGTGTACGCGTATCTAAACACGCGGCATGACCATCACATCCCGAAGGCATCCGTGCGATGCTGTAAAAAACATTTTGGTTTAGGTTTAAATAGGTACTATATACTATACTATTGAAGTGGTTGGTGACCCAGCGGTTACAACGCCGGCTTTCGTACTGCGGACGTCGTGGTTCGATCCCAGGTGCCGACCATCTTCCTCTTTCACGACACAAGCTTTAAGTAGCTTACTGTGAAAGAGTCAAGGAGTGTATTTGTGTTCACTTTGAGTGATCACAGATTCATTTAGGTATAAAAAAAAAAAAAATTTTTTTTCAGTTCATTAAATTTGTTAAGTAGGTAGGTTATAGGTAGGTAGGTACTAAATACAAAAAAAAGCTTAATTGTTATATCGATATAAGCCATTTTATGCCTAAGTGCCATGATAATCTTTAGTTTTTATTCCTTAAATATCCATTTTTGTATAAAATAATAATTAATGATACAATTACGCTAATTTGAATACGCATTATCCTTAGACCTCAACAAAGGAATGCTGTTGTTTCCCAAGTGTTTGGTATTGTTATTTTCTAACAAACTCCCTACTTATTTCGTCGACATTATATTATTATTTATCACTTGGGTATTACAGTGAATAATTTTCAAACACTTCTTGGAATATCTTATTACACCGTTGGCAAAACATTTCCGCTGATTTGTTTTAAAGTATTGGCCTTAATTTCGGCAACTATTTTTTAGCTTAGGAATTCTCTTTATTTTAAAATATGAATTGATTCATCGTGAAAATTAAATATTTTATTGTTATTGATGGCATATGTTTGATTGAAAATGATGAAACATTGTTGAATATCAAGAATAATACAATAATATATAAATTTAGTATCTGATGTACCTACCTATCCTTAAAAAAAACTGTATAAATCAACATTTTCCTCTACAAAGGTATCGGTATACCTAGCCATTGGAACATATTGGTCCGATACGAGACAGGCATCTCGCTTCCGAAGTGGTGGACCTAGATTCGATGTCCCGGTGTGCACCGTCTTCCTTCCCACAACACAAGTTTTGCTTTCTATGAAAGATGTGTGTATTTTTGTTCAATGGTTTGTTACATTTAAAAACCGAACATTAGTAATGAATTGTTAGTCATTAGTTGTTAGTTTTTCTATAAGATCTAGTCCTGAAAAAAGGTCACAAGAATCGAGACATAATTAGAACGTTGTGCACCAACAAAGCCAATAAAGATGAGACAGTAACAAAAATGGATATAGTCATGTCCTGGCGCCAAATACATGACAGCAGTTGCAGTCTTTAAATTTAGTTGCTCTCTTTTTCTCAATAATTTCCAAATTTTATCTCTATATTTCATATATTATTAAATTTCTACTTGTTGCATACATGTTGAGAATTCACATGATTAGGAGTTTCGGAGACAAACATTACCACCTAATGGCGAACGTTAGTTAACGTAAAGTGATCACACTAAGCCAGCATTCGAAATAACAGTAGAAGATGGTTTATGTAAGCCCGTAGTAGTTTTGTTCTTTTTAAAAATCGAACATAAGTAATGAATTGTTGGAGTCATTAGTTGTTTTTTTTCTTTATTTTTGTTCACTTTGGTGAGCCCAGCTGGGGTATTCTCGTAGCGTTCTTAATTCGAACTTGATTGAAATTTGTTCTTAAAATGACGGATTGGACTAGACCGCGTTCTTAAATTAGTTTATTTTTTTGAAATTCGAACGCATTTAGGTCCGTGACTGCAGTTTTTAAACTTAAACTGATATTGATTGATTACGAGAATAGCCACCCAGTTTAATTTTGTTTAGTAAAAAATCAAATGATATTTGATGACCCGGCCGTAAATTGAACTTGGGTTCTCTTGTTTAGAAGTAAGTCGTATATTATAAGGCTTCCGAGGTCGGAATAAATAAAGAAAAACTGAAATTATAAGTTAATTAGATCGCCTAAAAACATTGTTTTTGTTTTACTGTTTGAATATTATAATTTAAGGAATTTAAGGAAATCAGTTCAATCTTTATTGACCATATTACTCTAAACCGGATTCAGATGATCCACATAATAATTCAGTTATGTATGTATTTATTTTCGTATGTTGCAACATCACGCATAAACCGCGCACTCTAGGTTTAATTTTAATCGTCGTGGATCCTTGCAGGTATATTTGTGCATGGTAATCATATAGATGCAAATTTTTCCAATTTCTCAAATATATTAAATGTTATTTAAAAATTTCTAAAAATTTAAAATCTTCATACAAAAATTTTAATTATCGAGATAGTCTTGTTTTAAAAGTAAAATTATGCGTCTAAATTTTGTGTAGAACTGTAGCATAACGGTATAAAAATGTATAAAATCGATCGAAGTTGGATTTGAAATACAAAAAATATAAGTAGAAGTCTTTTAATTCTTATTTTATAAAGATTTTCACAGAAAAATATTATAAAATATGTATACGCCATAGATAAAGCCGGTAAAGCAGAGTTCGCTTGTACCTATTGAGGTGATCGTGATGATTGCATCACGAGTCATTTAAGTAGGTCAAACTAACTATAGGTACATAATATACTACTAGGTAGGTAGGTACCTATATCTACACACAGTACTATACATAATACTAAATAGGTAGGTACCTATATCTACACACAGTATGAAGGACTTGCATTAAGTAGGTACCTACTACAAAACCAACATACTACATTCTTTTAATTTTTTCGCGTATTTAACAGTGAGTATTAATTTTTCCTCTTCTTCTATTTTTATAGACATTGAGTAACATTACTTTTTTAAATTCTTCGCATATTTAGCAGTGACTCTTATTTTTTCCTTTTGAAACATTAAGATAATAATATTATACTCCTGGTCCTGAGAAGGGGAAATCTGCAGACAAAACCTGTTCAATAACCTACTGCTCAAGTCTGACTTTCCAAATCAACAACGCTAAGCAAGACGGGTATCGGCTAGTACCTAAATATAAAAAATGTGTGTTAGGTGAAATAATATGTATACTTAGGCTGTTTCCAAAAAAGTTATTCATATCGTCAACTTATCCCAGATATTCATGTGGATAACTTAAGCACTAAGCAGTGCATATTATGAGATTTTCTGTCTCTAAACTGTAATATTGTTTCAGATTTAGCTTGACATACTTACTCGCGAAATTATTGTGGAACAAGCGTTTGTTATAGAAAATAAAGAAAACTTGGCTACAGCTTGTTTCCACACATATGGGATAAAAATAAAAAAACGTACATATATTATTTTCATGGTGAAGTAACCCATTAAATTTTCATCATTTGAAAGCATCTGGGCGGCGTAACCACGGCGAAAGGTTTCTAAATAATAATAAGAAAAACCCCCTGAAATATATCCTTAATGGTCTTTGGATTTGTTGTTGAAAAGACGCATTGCTCCCAAGGATGATAAATTGGTATCTTTTACCTTTTCCATACACTCTGTACAATATACACCCCTTGTACCTATTTCGCTTTTCATTTTTATAACGCATACATTATATTTCCACTCTCAAGGCGACTCTCTGAATTTTTTTTTTTTTTTTTTTTTTTTTTTTTTTTTATTTGAAAACAAAAAAACATATTACACAGATTATAAGATTTACAAAAATATATACCTATATGTATATATATATATACAAACGTACAAATTAAAAAAAATCGTTTACTCTCTCAAAAGAACAAGTCTTGTGTCGAGAGAGTGAGCTCCATAGATTTTTAACATAAAAAAAATTAAGTAGGCAAAAAAAATATTAAATGAAAACAATTATTAATTAAGTACATGAAAAACAAAGAGAGAAAAAATACAAACAAAAAGATTCTTTTCAAAAGGGCAGTCTCCAATATATATAACATAATGTGCATATTAAGTATGCCAGCCAATTCTATCTGCATTTATAAAAGACTACTTACAGCTTATTTGAAATCTACATAAGGGACCGTTCAAGTATTACGTAACGCATTTTTTTAACATAGATAAAGCCGGTAAAGACCGCCCCCCCCCCCCCCAAGATGCATCGTAACGCTCTGTATTACCCCTCTTCCCATTCTCTTAACGTTGCCTAACGCACATATTACAACTATGCATGCCTCAAATCACAATAATTGTTACTGGAAATTCACTAAATACCTTTGTTGCGGCGCCGGTAATACAATAGTAACGTTTTACAAGACTAACCCCCCTCCCCCCCATGTTTCGTTACGTAATACTTGAACGCTCCCTAAGGGAATTTAATAAATCCTTAAAATCAACTAAGAAAAAAATCATTTTATTGTCTTCAAGTACAGATGTATTTCTTCACTAAGAAATATGAAGATACAAGTTAACAAATTTATTAGTAAAATCTATAATACACCAACTATTAACCTTTTCCGAATGACAGAAATGAGAACACTGCGATCTATAGTGAGCGTCACTCTTACGGACAAAGTTCGGAGCGAAGAAATAAGGCGACGCGACGATGTATCGTCAAAATGTCGAGAGGATAGGAGACGAGAGAGTCCCAAATTTTTACTCCAAAGAAATTCCCAGAAGCAGCCACCTAAAAGCTGGAGCGACAGTTGATATTCAATATCCCAAAAGGCAGAAACCGTCTAGAAAAAAAAAAAAAACAGGCCACGGCCTATATCAAGAGGAGGAAGAAGAAGATAGCGGTAGGCCGTAGATAGGAAACGTAAGTCTCAAGCCTTTTTTTTTGATCCAAAGAAAATGCATTGGAAACTCGAAAAGCATCAACGCTTTTGCCAACTCGGTTGTCGGGTAACAAAACCTACACAGTAGTTAGAGTTGAAAGCTACAATAAAAACACAAGCAAAGAAGGTCAACACTTAGTTCGTGAACCAGGGTACCTACCTCTTTTTCGAGTACCTTAGTTCTAAGTTGTCACAGGACACTAAAATCCATGATTCCTAGGATTCTATGTAGGTATAAGTCGTTTACCTAATTGAGATGATAAAAATGCGGAAGATTATTATTTCGAGTAGGTACCTATTCTAATAACTGCGCAATATCCTAAAGAGTAATTGAGTTAGCAATTATATCGTACTCTCAACAAAGTCACCAATGTGAAGAATTCTTCCCCGAAACTAATATTTCACAGTTTTCTTGTGTAATTCACAGAGAATCAATCTTCCTCTCCAAAGATCTAATTACGCTTCTTTTCGCATTTCTATGTTGATTACCAAATCAATCAAATTGTCAGAACAATAAATACAAAGGATTTCCCTTGATGTATTATTTCCGCATTGAATAAAAAGTCTTAAAAAATTCTGAAAGCATTGTCGCGATTCGCTGTATTTTTATTTATATGCTAATACTCGCCGTCCTGAGTTATTGCGGCAGGAAGAGGAAGTTTTCTTGCGGAGTTTCCTTTCTATATTTTTGTTTATACACCGTATATATTGCGAACAATTTTATTTCAAGAAACATTTTATATTTCAACAGTTTTGAATTTTACACCGGGAAAATTTGAAGTTATTATCTTACAACCTGTTTTAGTAGCAACGAGAGCAGTAATAGTTTTATTTTGTAGAAAGTTATGCTCAATAATTATTTGTTAATTTCTTGTTTTTTATAAGTCGAGGGATTTGTACATGGTGTTTTAAGAGGTCATCAAAGCTCCTCAGGATTGAGCGCGGTGAATGACTCTTGTTGCCTCCCTATTCCCTTAACTGGGATCCTTTACCTTCACCTTCAGCCTTTTGTTGTGTCCAGTATTGAACATAGTCCTCCCTCTTGGACTTCCATACATCTCTGTCGGACTGGGATCACATATTAGATGTTGTTTTAATCTTTGTACCTGTATTATCTAAGTTCCAATAGAAAGATATATCTGGCTGTTCGGGGATGATTAGCGGATTATAAATGTAGATAAGAGAACGACATAAAGAAAGTTTCTTATAGACGCCAAGCCTAACACGGGACCGTGCGTTGTAGCGCCACATAATATGTATGTCCGTAGCAATTTTGTGCACTTACGTAGCTGTTGGTCTGGTGGCTATCATCTTGGCTTAGGACGGTGATCTTTCGTCTGCCCAGCATGATTTCATCCGACATAAAACTCTGATATTATATCCTTATTCTTAATTACTCCTTATATTTAGTTTTTAAAATAAATAGGCAAAAAACGTGAAAATGGGATACATTTCCCCCGAAATCACCATAAAATAGACTATCGGAGGTCGTAATGATTTTATTATGAAGGCACCAACCCAGAGAGACCCTAGGTATGTCGGGGTGCACGGTATACCGCGCCAAAGCGGCGACAAATTTACGCAATGTTTCCTTAACTACCCGCTGACCTAAAATTCTTGGTGAACTCAATATTTCAACCACGTAATGATAAAAGGTGCGCGAGCTTTGATATTCCAATCGCACGATAAAAATGCAAGAGCCGAATATCAAATATCATATTGTGGGACAGACAACACAACGGTATCCCTTGAATTGTGCTGGGCTGGGTACGAAATCAGGTTAGCAGATGATCAAAAGTCCATTGAATATATTCCTTTTGACTGGTGAATAACAAGGCTGATTACTTGGGTCCATAACGGAGTGATCCCGTGCCGTGTCCTTTTTCGGGGACAACAACATTTGGTTAACAAAAAAGAAAAGGGAGAAAAGAGGGGAAAATCAGATTAGTCCTCGGAAGGAAAAACTGTACAAATATACTTACTTCTGTTGTGTTTATACTTCTGCCTGGCTAGCATCTCTATGGGAAAGAATAGGACTCTTAATGAGCGGAGACTTCTTAATAAATAGGAGAGATTAGTATCTTCCTTTATGATCTTCAGGGTGTCCAGTAGGGAAGGGAAAATACAAACAACCGAGATGGGTTGCTGTGATATACTCTTATGTCCAATGATATATAATATTGCAATAGATAGTAAAGGGTGTGGTCACTCGAACTCTTCTAAGTTTTATATATAGATTTGCAGATCCTGGTCGGATTGTTCTTATGTATAAGTAGTCATCTAGGTGCTTGGTGTTGAGGTTAAGATGATGCAATCTATTATTATAGGGCATTCAGTGGGTACTTGAATGTGGAATGGAAAATATAGGTGATATCAAATCAAAAAGCTAAATGTTATATTACACACAATCAATATATTATTATGGATTTTGATTGACAAGGGGTACATTCCTAGGAACATTACTTCTATACTGAAGGTAAAAAAAAAGACAATAAAATTTGATATAAAATAGTTGCTTACATGACATGAATTTGGTCGATGTGAGGAGAAGATTTCCAGGTGATGTGTTTGCCTTTTACGGTACGATAATATGTATGTACGTCGTGATCGAATCCGGACGAAGAGGTGGTCCTCAAGATAGATGTAGTCTTACGTCTGGTCGTCATGTAGTAGATTTCGAAGAGTTCAAAGCTCGGGCCCAGACACGAAGGGAAGGAGGCGGTCATCAGGTTCGAAACGGAGTAGGCATCATGAAGACGGTAAAGTAATCCTTTACTTTGCTTGTCCAAGACAAGCAACGGCTCTGGGAGCGGCTGGTATCGAAGTTGAAAAAGTTTAGTAAGATTCGAGATGAACTTGCCTTCGGCACAAGGATAGTCTATGTATAACATATTAGTAGTTCACTTTTGAATTGTCTGAACAATGAAAACAGGAGTCACAGGTGCGGAACAAGATGATTATGAGTTCGGTTGAATTTCAATTCGTATTTCCTAACGGTTCAATCAAAGGAGCGGGAACAAAAACAATATGGCGGGAAACACGACCCACGCCAGCACTTATTAAGTGAGAATAAAAATTGATTATTATGTTATTATAAAGCACATATCACGGCTCACTAATTAATTCCATCACTGTTATTATAGATTTATTCACATGAAGATTTAAATATAATTGCTCGATTATAACCATTTCGATACATGGTCGTAACGACAGGAGCGCGTCCTGTTAGTAGAGATCGTAAATCAAGAGTGATTTTACAAAACGAAAATGGAATAGGCCCGACTTCTAGGGGCGGGGATAATCTACGCGAGTAGTGCAAAAGTGGGCATATTCGTCAAAAGGAACCAAGCAACGAAATGACCGGCGGTTAAACATGAGAACGGCAGAGGGATTTCTTTCGAGAAGCGGGTCCGTTGACTAAATGTGGCCGATAGATCGAGAACTACAGTGGAGAATGGTTTATATGAATACATTTAATTGTAACCAACTCGGGCGCACATCTATGAAGGGACCGTGCTGAATTTAGGTACAGATTGAAGGCTAAAACAACGTCGGGTCTTTATGAGACACGACATTTCCCCCCTCCTAAAATTAAACTGAGCGTGAGCAAGTTTAACACAAGAACATCTCAGTAAGAAAGAAAAGGCAATCACGAAGGCATGATGAGACACATCCCAGAAATCAACCATCACATCTGAAAGAACACAAGCATACAATACATAACAACAGCAAGTATGGATTCCATATAAAAAGTTACAACAAAAAAATATTTTTTTTTTTTTTTTTTTTTTTTTAATCGCCAATATAGGCGGGCCAATTACTAGTACATTTCCCCTATAGCGATACAATTAACAAGGGATAATATACTAATTTCAGATGTTAGGTGCCAATACGAAATTCTAACATTATTTATCTCACGAGTGTCAGTGAATACTTGAACATTAAATGGACACTCAATTGGCATGTTATGAAAGTATAACCAAAAACTGTTGGAAATAGATCTCGAATAGATCAGTATAGAAGTTAACAGTACAGTGGAATAATGATTTTTAATATTATGAACAGTATGGAATTTAACAATTTAAACAGAAAGAAGTGAGAAAATCTGATTCGAAATGAGTTGATCTCTTTAGGGAGACAACGATATTATTCGGCACAGATTATTGAGTAATAGAAAAATATTTGAAATACAAAGTACATTGTACATAGTCATGAAAGAATTTAGTTTGAAGACGTACATACAATCACATATACCACTGCGACCTGATCTGTAATGAGAGGTAAATCGCTTGCGCGGAATACGACACTGGTTTGATCAGAACACAGAGGACATACAAGCATGAATATACATATTACAGAAAATATAGTTAGGCAATAACTTTTTTATACACAGAGAAAATTTACAATAATAGAAAAAGGGGGGCTTGACGATTGGGAGGGCTAGGCTCACACCTGGCTTCCGAAAAATTGGTCAAGAAAATTAATACAATTTGTTGGGAAGTGGATGACAGAGAAAATTAATTATTTAAGTACAGAAAATTAATTAATTAAGCCGCTGAGGCCTGACTCGAGTTCAGTGCTTCTGCGATTGCTGAAGACGACAATTTCGGGTCAGATGACAGACGGGACACAAACAAAAAAATATTACAACATTTTTACAATATATAATTAACTAGAAAATACATAACTTTAGGTTATAGGCTCGGCACAAAAGGAAGCACGGTTCTCGTGAATTCCGATAACACGGCCAAGACAATTAAACAATAGAGAAGATTTTAAGTTGGAGACCTCGTATAGATACAATTACTATGGACATAAATAATGATTAAAATTCACATTGAAATGTAACGAGGTACATCCAGATCATATTCATATATACAATCACAGCTGAGCGCAGAGCGCATATTAAGGTGTTGCGCAACACATACATACACTTAAAAGGTTACATGTTTACAAAATAAAATGACTCTAAGGTATACAGGTCCAGTGATGGCAATTACATAAGTAGTTACCGAAAGTAACTGAACAAGATACACAAAAATAAATTTAACGTTGGAGTATCTCATAGATTTGACAACGGAGAGGTCATGGCAATAAAGCTAGTCTCCTGTTGTCATAGAGATCTATTTCCCAGTTCTGTCAAGCAGAACGTACAGCATCACGCATAACGTGTGACCCTTTTGAATGTAGAATTCAAAAAGACCAGGCTTACAAAACATGACTTCACAAGTCGGTGACCTAACGACTCAAACGTTGGTCCGTGGAATATTTCTCCACCGTACGAAGGATATTGATCAGGTATCCATTCGCACAAACAAAACAAGATAAAATGACATACATAACATAAACAATAATAATAAACACAATGACTATTTTTAGTTTCCATGGAAAATAAAATATGCTTTTTATAAAATAAATATCTTAAAAGAGCTCAATTTAACACAGCATAATAATATATCAAGAAACATTTTATATATATCCTATAACATAACTAAGAATATTAGTTGGTAACAAAAGTATTCATAACATCATCGGAATATTTACAGTCGGTCACACCTTGACTTAGTTATAAGCGACGAAGGTCGTCCGTGAGGTAGGTTAATGACCTCCTATTGAATCTATATTTGGCACAATAAGTATAGAATATCCAATATACCTAGGTAGGTACACGGAGCATGGAATATTACAAACAACAGTTTTCAACATTTTAGATTTTTTAATATTCTATTTTTTTTTTTTTTTAATTCGGCTAGACTATGAGACATTATACAATAAAAAAAAATCAATTTAATTAGACGCCACCCAGATTCTCATTTAAACTACAATGGTTATTTGATTCTTGTACTATGATTACCATGTTTGGTCAGGTTTAGAATCTGGGAAGAACCTTTGACCAATAAACAACTTATCGAGTCATACATATTTATTAATTAAATACAGGATTTCAACTAAAATAATAAATACAGCTAATTTGGTACTTACAGTATTACAGTCTTTTGACGGACGTTAGGAAAGAGAACGTGGGCTTTCCACAAGGCAATTAATTATAAGTTTAAAAAGAATATGCTTCGATCGGCTTCACTCATTACTACATTTATTCTATTTCCAATCATAGGCCGGCCTAAAGCATACGTCATTCATTCGCAAACATTCTATAAACATACATACAAAACTTGATCATACTAAGTCGACGGAAGACACAAAAGGTACATAGTAAAATTGAAATTAAATAATACGAACAGATGGTGAAACACAGGTTCTCTTTCCATTGAACAATATACCCTAATGGAAACACATACTTATGAGTGTGATACATTTATATACACACACATAGAAATATCATAATAATAATAATATATACATAGTAGGTAGCGATGACCATAATTTAGGCAATATGTATTAGCCTAATAAAAGACAATGTATTATTCTCTCTTTTGCACTTCAACGTCATCGCTATCAAAAAAAATTTAACTAATATATTTGCTTTATATCTATACTAGCTGACCCGTCGAACTTTGTATCGAAATAAATAATATGGGTTTTATGGTTTTATGCGAGAGACCTCAAATTCGTTTTTTTAGTCGTTTAATACGAATGACTATTTACTGACATTAGCAAAACCTGCATAGCACGCTCCATTCATTGGGTCTGAGTTTATTTTTTCATCAAAAACTTTTAACCTATGTTAATATGGTGTGGGAGGAAGTCATCATTGCGCAAGATGGAGTGTAATGGAGAGTTCTTATTGCTTCATCTTGCTCCTGAATGCAGTTCAAAGGGAGTTTTAATTTTGATTGATTTGATGTTAATATGTAAAAAAAGAATTTGGGTTTGTACCTAATTATATTAGATATTTTAATAGTTATTTTGCTCAGTTAAAATAATATTGCTTGATTGATCAAATTACGATAAGGAATATCTCCGTATCGATTCAAAATACGCATTGAGGTGTGAATGTTTTTTTTACCTATCACGCTGATTCCCGAAGGAGGTAGGCAGAGAGTATGGACTTCCATTCTTTCCAATACAAACTCATTCGCTTCCTCCAAACGCATAACATTCCGCATACATGCTAATAAATTTCTTTTGCTTCTGACTTGGCCCTCCTGTAAGACGGCAACGATATGGTCGGTCTATGTCATTCGAGGTCGGCCTCGTCTGCGTGCACCCATTCTTTCAGATTCATATATCGCTTTCGTCATTCTCTCTTCGTTCATTTTCTTTACATGCCCGAACCTCCTTTCTTTATTCACTGCCATTCTAGTCACTACATTAACATTCACTCCACATTCCTTTCTAATATTATCATTCTTCATCTTATCAATCAGTCTCTTTCCGCATATCCTACGCAGTGATCTCATTTCCACAGCATTTATTCCAACTTCCAAATTGTTCGTCCATGTCCAAGTTTTACTCCCATAAATCAGGGATGGTATCAGGATTGGATTGTGCATCAACTGTGGTTTAAAGAGAGACCTTCTTAGAGGTCTTAGTGCACCGCCAACCCTTCTCCCAGCCAATTTCCTTCTTTTGAACATGTTTTAGTTTGTTTGTTTTTTTAATTAAGTTTATAATGAGTAAGTATTCGTTGTCAATTATGTAAAAAATTCAGTTTACTGGTGGTTTTATAAATCTCTGTAAACAAACAAAAAAATATTCAACTTGTTCTTCATTATACCTAATTATGTGTTCATTGTGTTAAAACTTACCTAAACTCCTTATAAAATGAACTTCAATTAAGTATGACTCTTTAGTAGCAATGTTATGTATACGATTTTGTTTGCTGACGGTTTTAAAAATCTCTGTAAATAAAGAAAATGTTCGAAACTCCTTACGCTTCATTACAATAATGTAGGTATTCCTTGTATTAAAACTTTCCTTTAAAAATTAACTGCAATGAATATAATATGGCTTATCCAATCAATCTTTTTCATACGATATATTTTACAATCAATCCACTGACAGTTCTTTCAAATATTAATTAATTAAAATTCAAAAGTAGACCAAATTATTTTGCAAAAAGTACTAAAAAGATTACCTACTTTCTGTGTTTTCAATAATTTTCTTATTTTCCATGCATTTTTTTTCTATTTCGACCTCGAGTTATAAGTGTTCGCACTAACCCGACTTTCATTTATATAGTAGATTCTGTTATCTGGAGCGGAGAAGAATCCAATAAATCAATCGTCGGAAGAATCTGATCGGCCGGTCTCGAGTTTTAAGTGTTCGCATTACGTGACAACTATAATTATTTTGTTTTTCTATAATTTTCCATAGATGGCGGTAGCATCGAAAAAATCCTTTCCATACTAATAGATGGCGGTAGCTTCGAAAAAAATCCTTTCCATACTAACTTTAATATTATATTGTATCTATATCCTTCTAGTCCATATTCAACTTTTTATTAGTATCTATATCCTTTTTTATTAGTATATATTAGTATCTATATCCTTCTAGTCCATATTCAACTTTTTATTAGTTATTCTGTTTTCCGGAGCGGAGAAGAATCCAATAAATCATTCGTCGGAAGAATTTGTTCGGCCGATCTCGAGTTATAAGTGTTCGCACTAACCCGATTTTCATTTATGTAGTAGATGTTGGTTAAAAAATAAATCATTATCGTCATCTATTGAATCTTTCTACCGAAATTTCACTACTATTACGATAGATGGCGGTGGCAGTTCTATCTGATAATGATTTCAATACTAATTAAAAATGTATAATTTATATCTTTCTTATTCATTTATTCAACTTTTTATTAGTTATTCTGTTGTCCGGAGCGGAGAAGAATCCAATAAATCAATCGTGGGAAGAATTTGTTCGGCCGATTTCGAGTTATAAGTGTTCGCACTAACCCGATTTTCATTTATATAGTAGATGTTGGTTAAAAAATAAATCATTATCGTCATCTATTGAATCTTTCTACCGAAATTTCACTACTATTACGATAGATGGCGGTGGCAGTTCTATCTGATAATGCTTTCAATACTAATTAAAAATGTATAATTTATATCTTTTTTATTCATTTATTCAACTTTTTATTAGTTATTCTGTTGTCCGGAGCGGAGAAGAATCCAATAAATCAATCGTGGGAAGAATTTGTTCGGCCGATCTCGAGTTATAAGTGTTCGCACTAACCCGACTTTCATTTATATAGTAGATACTACATACAAAATACGTTACAGACGATCGATTGATCCTCAACTGAGAGATCAATAAGACAAGGGTTTCCTAATTAGTTTTTAATATATCTTTGATGTGGAACTTCCCAGCTTGAGTTCCATCTTCATTAGCCAACAAATAGGCATTGTTAGAAATTTTGCGTAACACTATACTTTTTATAAATCTAGGGGCTAGCTTAGCTGAGAAGTACGCTGCCTTATCAGACTGAGCGAAATTACGTCTCCATACTACGTCTTGTTCGTTTAATAATCTTTCTGAACGACGCAAATTATAGCGAACAGCATGTTTTTTAAAAGCGGCTATTATAGCATCAGAGACTTCTTCATGGATTCGAGCATACTCATCGAAAGTTTTTAATCTACTAGCTAAAGGTTCTTCTTCTGATGAAGGATTGGCCGAGAGGGATTTGTAGAAGGATCCATGCCGTATATGCTCAAAACCGTGCACTAGGTAGTGGGGGGTATAATTCGTTACTAAGCTTACAGACGTGTTTAAGTTATGAACAATAGCTGGCAACTTTTGAGCCCATAATCTATGGTTGTTTTCTACTAACATACCGAGAGCAGTAACTAGGGTTAAATGATATCTTTCGACTGGGTTATTTTGGGGTGTATAAAAAGTATTGTAAAAGAGTTGGGACACACCAAATGAATCGCAAAAATCTTTGAACAACTTTGAGGTAAATTGAGGCCCGTTATCAAGTATGATCGTGTGAGGTATGTTGTATTTGAGAAACACCGATTCACGAAGGAATTTTATAATTTTTTTTTTTTTTTTTTTTTTTTTATTGATATAAATATAGAACATAATTATTTACAAAAAAACAAGTATAATACTATGATTGAGTCACGCCAAATCTAAAGATTTGTCGGCGTGTTCTCTTTAATTGTAAGTACATGATACAAAGAAAGTTTACTTAATCTACTACTACATTAAAAACATACTTAAACCATAATTAAATTTAAACATTAATTTAAATAGTTAATTATATACAAATCCACACTTTATTAACCATTCCTTGACTAACTTTTTTGCAATATTTTTACTTTTGCATTCCTTAATAGATGCCGGCATCATATTAAATATCTTTGGCACGTTGTATTCTAATGTTCTTTTACCGTACTTATTATTAAATTTGGGGACCACATACCCATCATTAAACTTAAATCTAGTGTGATGCTTATGTCGCGGATTATCTTTAAATTCGGTTTTTGAAAATTGGTCAAGGACCATTCTCTGCCAGAACAAGCCTTTAGCTGATAGTACATTCAATTTTTTAAAATATAATGAAATATCATTCCGCGCCGCGTTGCAAACCTGCTCCCCCACTACTAGTCTTAAAATCGATTTTTGTGCGAACATTACCCTTTTCAAATTAGTATTAGTGCAATTACCCCAGCTACCAATACCATATCTAATCAAAGATTCAGCCAAAGACTTGTATACAGTAATAAGTGTGGACCTAGGCACAAAATATCTTATTCTATAAAGCATAGCAGCAATTGATCTTAACCTTTTACAAATTATATTTACATGTATGTCCCACTTAAATCTATTGTCTATATTTAATCCCAGATACAAAAACTTATTTACAATATCTATACATGGACAATCACATAATAAGGGCAGCTCAACATTTTTATGTATGCACTCATAATTGTGTGACACCAGCTTCGGAGTCCCACCAACTGCCGCAATACTTGGAGATCTGACATGCATCAGCTTGGTTTTCTTTGCATTGATAATCAAGCCGTAATCATGTGACCACCGAACCAATCTATCATAGTCGTACTGCAACAATTTGCGAGCCTCCATCTCATCCCGATGCGATACCACAAGGGCCGTGTCATCGGCATAAACAAAATACTTACAGTGGCGAAACAATACCCTCATACATGAGACAAAAATTACATACAGAGTAGGGCCCAAAATTGAACCCTGCGGTACCCCCGTCAGAATATCTTTTTTCTCACTCAAATGATTACAAATTTTTATAGTAATTTTTCTCTGTTTTAGATAGTCCTGAAAGAGCTTCAATACAGGACCCCTCACTCCAATGCGCTCCAGCATATCAGACAATTTGCCATGATTGATGGTATCAAACGCCTTAGAATTGTCGACGAACAGCACCAGAACATGTTTTTTATTATTTAGTTCCGAATTTATGTGACTCGAAAACTGGCTAAGTAATGTTTCTGTGCTTCTGTTCTCCTGGAACCCATGTTGAGAGGGGTCCATTAAATTATGCTCCTTCAAATATGCACTTAATTTTAACAACAGATATTTCTCCATAATTTTTTCGATAATTGGGAGAATACTTATTGGCCTATAATTTTTTATCTCATTATGTTTTTCATTTTTATAAATTGGCCTTACAATACTACATTTAAGTTCATCCGGCACCACACCCTGCTTGATAATTGAGTTTACCAAATGAGGCAATGTCGGAGCCTTGTGGCTTTTCTGAGGGGACATACGAATAGGTATTTTGAAAATACGTCGACCACGGTCAGCATATAAACAAAACCTTCAGTAGAAGTTACCATGGGACCTACGATGTCAATTGAAATTGTATGGAAAGGAGCAACAGGACGCTTCGGACACGAAGATATACCTAAGGCACCGGAGTTGCTTACTTTATATGCTTTGCACAGTTCACATTTACTAATAATATCCTTAATACTTATCTTCATATTTTTCCAATAGAAATTTTTTACCAAATTATGAAACGTTTTGACTACACCAAAATGACACGATTCCTTGTCAGCATGGTAATCTAGAATTAATTGCGGGACTTCACTAGCAGGAATTACTAACGACCAAATGTAATTATCGGGTTTTCGTTTATCGTTTATTCGTTTTCGATACAAATGTCCATTTACGATGGTATAGCTGGGGAATGACTGTGGATTTTCGGAACAGCCGTGAAATATTTTATTATACCAGGGGTCAGAAACGTCAATGAAAGGCTCTGGGAATTTCAAAGAAGATACTGGGTTTCTACTTAAGGAGTCAGCGACCACATTTTCGCTGCCTTTACGGTAAACTAGATCGAAATCATACTGGGCTAATCGGGTAGCCCATCTGGCCAATCTACCACTAGGATTGTCCAGAGTACGCAACCATTTAAGACTAGAGTGGTCAGTTTCCACAGTAAATTTGGTACATTCTACGAAACTTCTGAAGTGGTGAATAGCATCTAATACAGCGAGCAGTTCCCTTTCAGTAACAGAGTAGTTGATTTCGGCTTTGTTAAGTTTGCGGGAAAAATACGCCACGGGTTGGTTGTGACCATCAGTTTCTTGGCTAAGCACTCCGCCAATGGCGTAAGCAGATGCGTCGCATGTGATAATGAAGGGCGCCTTAAAATCGGGAGGTCTCAGACATGGCGCAGTAATCATGGCTTTCTTTAAGGAATCAAACGCTTCTTGGGCTTCAGGGGTCCATACAAAAGGGGTTGAAGACTTGTTCTTTCGACTACCTCCAGTGAGTTTACATAAGGGAGCGGCAATTTTAGAATAATCTTTAATAAATCTACGATAGTATCCAGTGAGACCTAGAAATGATCTTACATCCTTTTTACATTTTGGAATAGGAAAAAGCTTCATGGCGGTTAGTTTCTCAGGATCAGAACGAAGACCGTGCTCGTCGATAACATGCCCAAGAAAACGGAGACTTTTCTTACAAAATACTGACTTTTTCAGTGAAATGGTTAGATTGGCTTCCTTCAGAATGGCCTGAACTTTCCTCAGGTCGGATGAATGAGTTTGAAAATCGGGACTTGCGACCAAAATGTCATCCATGAAACAAAATACTCTTCCTCCAAATTCTGAGCCGAATAGGGTGTCCATGAGGCGTTGTAATTGACTAGGAATGTTCTTGAGACCAAACGGGCAGCGGTTGAATTGGAATTTTCCTTTTCCTTCGATGAAAAATGCAGTCTTGCACTTAGAATCGGGGTGCAGAGGCAATTGCCAGAAGGCTTTATGAAGGTCGAGGGAGGTGAGGAATTTAGCATCACGTAAATGATCCAGAATACGGTTGACGAAAGGGAGACTATACGAATCACTACGGGTTACAGAGTTCAATAATCGGGGGTCGAGAACGAATCTGTGTTCACCTGATTTCTTGGTAACTACCAGCACATTGTTGTTCCACGGGCTGTTGGATTTTTCGATTACACCTAATTCGAGCATCTTATCTATTTCTGCATTAATTATTATTTTCTTTGGAAGGGATTGAGGGTATGTGCGTTGTTTTACAGGCTCACCCTGAGTGATAATTTCGTGAGAGACGAGGGGAGTTCTACCTAGACCTACGGCTTTAGCAGAAATTTCAGCAAAACTATCTTGTACTAATTGAAGTTCCTTCAACTGTGACTCTGAAAGATGGGACATGTCATTTAAACATGGGACTGGACCGGAAAGAACGGAAATACTGGCTAACGATCTGTTCGAAGGGTGACCTGATTGACCAAACAACTGGGGAGCTATATTGAATGCTCTCCAAAAATCAACTCCCAAAATGAAAGCTGGTTCAATTAAAGGAAGAACTACAAAGGAAATCGTATCGGTTTTATTGTTGCAAGTCACCTCAAGTTCTACTTGACCGACGGCTTTGTGAACTGTACCATCAGCGGTAACAACGCGCACGGGAGAAGGCATTAATTCCGCCCCCTGTGAAAGAAAATGTTTGTGGGCGTGGCGCCCTAACACGGAGATAACAGCTCCGCTATCTAATAATCCTCTGAAAGTTAATTGGGAAATTCGAAAATCAATGTATGGTCGACCGTCTCTACCTAAGGATGAATCGAGTTTATGTACCTCTAGTGTGTTGAAGAAAAGAGCCACACTTTTCAACCATTTCTCGCGTTCTGATTTAGCTGATTCGGCAGAGGGGATGAAAGAAATAGATGATAATCCAGCTGACTTAGAACCAGGCGGACGGCTTCCTACAAATTTCGGTTTGTTAGCAGATTTGGAAATATTGGGTGGAGGACGAGAGACATCTACTACCACCGGAGGATTTGAGGTGTTACGGGGAATAACAGCTGATGGGCGAGTCGAGGGAACTCGACTATAACAATCTCTTTGGAAATGACCCTTCCTGCCACATTTATAACAAACAGAATCCTGTTTAGCAGTGTTCTTGGTAGAAGAAACGATTCCGACCGCGGTGTTTCGTCTCGCTCGATAAAATGGTTTGTTGGCAGGAACGGGGGAACGTGAAGAAGTACCATAAATAAGATCAAATTCTCTACAAGCCATTTCTAAACCTTCTATGGTATCTGATCCAGCTGCCAAAACAGCAGGAGAATATTTCGGTAATAGACCCTGGCGCAATGTAGTTAGGATGTCAACCGGGAGAAAAGGATTGTTTAAGGTTCCGTTCTCGTATAAAACGCGTCCAATAAAAGAAGTAGCAGGCTCATTAATTTCTTGTTTCAGATTTACAATGGAGAGTTTACGCTGCCACTGTCTCGAGGGATCGTCGAATCTGTCAATCATTAACTTTCTCAGGGTATTCCAATCCGAAACGTTCCGACATGACTGACGGAACCACGTCAAGGCTTCTCCACTTAACAGTTCAGTAAGTACTCTGGGAAGTTCGTTTTTGGGAAAACGTCTGGACTCGCTCAGTTCGTCAATCCGCATCAAAAAGTTTCTAACCTCCGAACTGGAAGAGCCGTCAAAAGTAATTTTCCAATTAGCTACGCTACATGACTGGTCTCGAACAACGTAAACAGTATTTGGCGGGCAAGGAATGAAGTTTTCTTGTACTTGGTTATGAGCTAAAGGGGGCAAGGAAATCTGTTGGCAAATTCTATTTTCAGGAATCGCGGTCAACTCTGGAGCTTCAGATAAATTTTCGTAATGGGGCATTCTTCTCGGGGTGCTTACTACTGACGGCGATTGGGCAAGATTTAAATTTGCGTTAAAATTACGAGCTTGCGCTCGAAGTGATTGTAAGGCTCTGGCTGGACGAATTCCTCTTTCGCGAAGTTGTTTGGCCAGACTTGCGCTATTCGCTCGCTCAATATTGGGGATCGGTCCATACAGTGAGAATTCCATATTGAACAATAGTGAAAATTCTACGGGAGGGAAAAAGAAGAAAGAGAAAAAAAAAACTATGAACGCGTTCGCTTATAGTCTCCACAGTACTGGGTATACGGACAAACGCTCCATATTCTAATCTTATTAACAAACGTAAAGATTATAGTCGAGAAATAAAATGAATTTAATCACGGAGAAATGAGAATTGAATAAGCGAAAAATCGGCATACGAAATACTAAGTTATATTTTTTTTTTAAGTATGTAGGTATGTAATTTGACCTCGCCTCGTGTCGCGAACAAAACAATTATATCCATATTCTATAAGTAGACTGGATGCTAAGTAGGTATATACATAATATTTCAACATCGCGCGCATAGTACCTGTAAATCTACGTGGGTAGAGCTCGGCCAACGTCCTTGGGCAGGTCTATTCTTGCACGAGGGTAAAATAGCCAACCGTCGCTCCACACACACAAACTTATACGTGTATCGGAGAAATAACTGACGCGAAGTATAGGTAGGTACCACGGTTTCCTGTGCAAAATCTCAAGGTAAGAGTGTCCGTTGGCTGTTATTATTATTTTTTCTTTATGCAGATTTATTCCTGCACGTGGAGAGAAAGCGGCCCAGCGTCGCGCTACACATACACAAACACACACAAATACGAGTGGTTGAATACTAGCGGAAACGTCCGTGTACGATTCGCGATGTGCAAAAGAGAAAATTTTTTGTTAAATTATTTTTTTTTTTCTTTCAATATTGGATCTGAACAATTATACAATATTTTCTGAAATGTTTTACAATATTAAATCACCAAATCTCCATCCACCTTGTACCTTAGATCTCATCATATACCAAATCACCATTTGAAAATTAATAGAAGTTATCCACCTATCTATTGCAATGGATGTGGACAATACTGGACAAAAGTGGGCAAGGAATTTCAAACGGAAACTTTTAATTGAAAGGGTGCCATGAATGCTATGGCATCCGTGAAACAATATCGAGCTCCACAGCTTGGCTGCGACAAAAATCGAGCTCCACGTTGGCTCGCCATAAATGCCGTGTCCTTTTTCGGGGACAACAACATTTGGTTAACAAAAAAGAAAAGGGAGAAAAGAGGGGAAAATCAGATTAGTCCTCGGAAGGAAAAACTGTACAAATATACTTACTTCTGTTGTGTTTATACTTCTGCCTGGCTAGCATCTCTATGTGAAAGAATAGGACTCTTAATGAGCGGAGACTTCTTAATAAATAGGAGAGATTAGTATCTTCCTTTATGATCTTCAGGGTGTCCAGTAGGGAAGGGAAAATACAAACAACCGAGATGGGTTGCTGTGATATACTCTTATGTCCAATGATATATAATATTGCAATAGATAGTAAAGGGTGTGGTCACTCGAACTCTTCTAAGTTTTATATATAGATTTGCAGATCCTGGTCGGATTGTTCTTAGGGGGCGTTCAAGTATTACGTAACGCAATTTGGGGGGGAGGGGGGGTCTTGCAAAACGTTACTGTGCGTTACGAGGGCGGGAGGGGGGGGGGTTTGAACAACTCGTTACGTAACGGTATTTTTTTTTTCTTAAATAAAAAAAAATGGGAAATAAATCTTCCAAGTTGGGCAATCCTTTTCGTTTATGTTTTACGGGGAATCCCTCGATTGTACTGTACGTCATTTTTGTTTTTTTTTCTCCGAAGTTGGGCACCCTTTTCGTTTATGTTTTACGGGAAGTCCCTCGATTGTACTGTACATCATTTTTTTTCTCCGAAGTTAGCAAAGGAACCCTTTTCGACAATGTTTTACGGGAAGTCCCTCGATTGTACCGTACGTCATTTTTATTTTGTTCTCCGATGTTAAAGCTTTTGGTGGAAACACGTAGAAAGCCGATTCCGACCGGCGCAAAGAATGTTTCTATGTAGTTGAATGGGGATACGCACAGCGAAAGCAGAAACCTGCTTTCCGGCATGCCCATTTAAATGCATTGAAACCATAGACAACATTCTTTGCGCCGGTCGGAATCGGCTTTCTACGTGTTTTCACCCTAAGCGTAAGAATTTTTCGCTCTGCGAAAAAAGGAACCTTTTTCGTTTAAGTCTTACGGGGAGTCCCTCGACTGCATTGTATGTAATTTTTATTTCGCCCTCCCAAGTTAGCAAATCTTTTATTTTTTACGGGGAATCCCTCGACTGTATTATACTTACGTCATTTTTATTTTATTTTCGTTGTCAGCATTCGTTAGTGGTCAAAAGGGGGGATTTACATCATCAACTGGACTTGCCAACGCAGCTATGCCAAAATTTGGAAAACAGCAAAAGAAAAAATAAAGATAAATTTATGGAACATATAAATAGTATTTTTTTTTCTTCGAAGTTAGCAAAGGAACCCTTTGAAACCCTTTTATTTTTTACGAGAGTTCAGTAAAAAAATAGTCTCTTGGGTGTTACGTAACATTTAGGGGGGGGAGGGGGGGGGGTATAGAAAAACGTTACGGCGCGTTACATGGGGGGGAGGGGGGGTCAAAAATCTTCAAAAATTGCGTTACGTAATACTTGAACGCCCCCTTATGTATAAGTAGTCATCTAGGTGCTTGGTGTTGAGGTTAAGATGATGCAATCTATTATTATAGGGCATTCAGTGGGTACTTGAATGTGGAATGGAAAATATAGGTGATATCAAATCAAAAAGCTAAATGTTATATTACACACAATCAATATATTATTATGGATTTTGATTGACAAGGGGTACATTCCTAGGAACATTACTTCTATACTGAAGGTAAAAAAAAAGACAATAAAATTTGATATAAAATAGTTGCTTACATGACATGAATTTGGTCGATGTGAGGAGAAGATTTCCAGGTGATGTGTTTGCCTTTTACGGTACGATAATATGTATGTACGTCGTGATCGAATCCGGACGAAGAGGTGGTCCTCAAGATAGATGTAGTCTTACGTCTGGTCGTCATTTTTTTTTTTTTTATTTAATAAATTCCACGCAACAACAATGTTGCTTTTACAAAACATATTAGGTATATACAAATTTATCCATTGATATTACTAAGAATAACAAAATACAAGATTAAATGTGTCACAAGCTATACAAACAAATCACATAAAAAAAACAGCAAATAATTAAAATGACTCAATAAAACAAATACTTTAAAACATGATAAAAAAGATAAGATAATAATATATCGCGGGCATCAAGCCAGAAGGGCGAACATGCAAAAATGCGATTTTTCGTTTTTAATGCCATTCGATGCCTGAACATCATCTCCACCTCTCCTAAAAAAATAAGAGCATTCGATTTAGTATGTTTTAAGATTTTGAAAAAAATAATTATGGGCATATGCTATGGTATTGTCGATCATGTTGAGCCAGAAGGGCGTATGAACATACGCCGTGGACTTGACAGAATATGTTTGTGTAATATTGTCGAGCCAGAAGGGCGTATGAACATACGCCGTAGACTTGACAGAATATGTTTGTGTAATATTGTCGAGCCAGAAGGGCGTATGAACATACGCAGCAGACTTAACAGAATATGTTTGTGTAATATTGTCGAGCCAGAAGGGCGTATGAACATACGCAGCAGACTTAACAGAATATGTTTGTGTTATATTGTCGTGCCATAAAGGCGAACGTACATACGCCCTGTAATTTTGATGCGTGCATGTAATATTTTTCCTAAAAACCGGGCGAACACCATCTCAGTATCTATACGTATCAACCTACTAACGAACGGACGTTTGTATTTTTGTTGGTTACACTGGTTACATCCTAGCTAAATAACTAACTCTCCCTTTTACACTCACTCAGGGGCATTTATGGAGGCAACAAGAGCTCTCCATTGCGATCAATCTTGCGTAATGTTTTGACCTCCTCCTACACCATGTCCAAATCCCTCAGCTCTGCTTCTAAGGAGCGGAACACAGTGTGAGAGAGTCTTCCTTGTCTTCGGGACCCTGATGGGAGGAAGAACAACACTCTCCTAGGCCAACTGTCATTCATCATCCTGGGACATGACCCAGCCAGTTGGCGGGGTCATGTGGTCAGGATGAGAGGGACTTCCTTCTCCTCTCCACAATGGTAGAGATGATGAGCCCGCGATGGGTGTGCCAGCGTATCCACCGTATAGCGTCGTTCGTGATGCGATGGCATCATTTTATACCCAAAATTCCCCAAAGGCACTTCAATTGGATGCGGAGATTTTTTGAGTCAGGGCTTTGGTCAAGTGCCAGGACCCCTCACCCATCCAGAATGAGAACACACACGCATTTCGTCTCGGCACTAAACGCCGACATTTTCCATATCTTGGTCATGTTGTTAATGGCGCCACTTGTCATACCGATACGTAGCAGGAGCTTAGCCCCTAGGTCACCAGAGGTGGTATTTTTTGCTCCTAGTTCTTTAAATTTATCTACCCGGGAGACCTGGTGACCTTCGATGGTTATCGGTAGCTGTTTATCAGGGTAGGCATTTTTCGCCATGAGCTCCATCTTTCTGGCATTGACTCGAAGGTCAAAGCGTGCTGTTTCGTCGCAGAGTCTTGAAACACTGCGCTGTAATTTCTTAACTAGTGTTCTGAAGAAATATTAAATTCCGTAATGGTATCAATATTACACCACTTATTGCTGCACAAGACTGTGAAATAGATGTCCTGGATCATAAAATTTTGGAACTGGACCATAGCTTAATCATGAAGTGCGACATAATGCATTGGACAATTGAACGTGAATCCGAGTATGCCAAAATTTATGTACCAAAGGACTGACATAATGTAATCAGTTTGGCACGTAAAGATATGCCTTGATTATTGATAAGCTCAAAATTATGAACCATAAAGCTTTCTATTACTAAGATATTCTGGAATATTAAAATGCCCAAATGCTTGTAATTCACACGTAAATATAATAATGGAATAATGTGAGGTAGCCACCTTTTAAGAAAGATGAATCAAACTCACTTTTTTCAAAAACAAATTATTGGTAGGAAGGAATGATTTTTTTTTACTATTTAAGTAAAAAATTCAAAAAATTGATGTCATATCCATTTCTGTTTATTTACCTATTACAAATATTATGTCCAATCCAATCCAAACTCCCTTTAGACCCCACTTAGGGGCATAGGGATATTATGTACCTACTAAAATTTCTTTTAAATAAAGTTTTGAGTACTATGCGTGCACCAATAGTATTTTGTGCTTTTTTAATTGATTCCCTTGGCCTTAGAGAAAAACACTGTAGGTAAATGAGAGTGCTTGTTTTATGTCTCTACTATAAAATAATTATTTTATTCAAAATTGACACTTGTAAGTGTGATCGTGTTGGCTTTATTCTGTTTTATTTCAGGAATACTCATTGATAGAACTTGAAATAAGGAACATTAAAATGTTATTAGTCTTTTCATTTTAGGCTATGGAATAATTGTTAATCATAATATTTTTTAATTTATTATCAAAATCATTTTAAAATTACAACTATTTTGAATTGGAGAGTGATTATTACGAAGATTATAAGAAAAAGTATATACGACCTCCTGTTAAAATGGCACGGTAACACTGAAATCTGTCAAGCCAGAAGGGCGAACAGACATTAAAAATCGTATAAGCTTTAGAAAAATTGGCTCAATTTCTGAATCAAGGGGCTTAAATTTTAGTAATAAATAAGCTCAATAATTTTTATCTATAAAATATAGCTGTTTCCGACACTTGTTTTTACGCCCTTCAGTTTTCTTATAATTTCATGTACAAATATTGAGTCCATATTCACGTATATAAACGAACCAGAAGGGCGTATGTGCAGAATCTATCCGTAAATAATAAAAAAATTGAATTTGGGTGGCACCCTTTGATTGTGATTATTTTTTGCTTAATTTCATAAAAAGTAATAACATTGATAAATTCATTCGTTACGGAAATAAATAGTTTTTTGTCTCTCCTGTAAAGTAGTCATTTCGTTCATACGCCCTTCTGGCTTGATGCCCGCGATATTATTGCACTGTTTGTGAAACAAAATAAAACATTAAAATCAATTATACTCAACACAACCATAATCAAAATAAAAATAAGTACATACTCCAAACATGATAAAAAAGATAAGATAATAATATATTATAGCACCGTCTGTGAAACAAGATAAAACATTAAGATCAATCATTAACATTGCATAAAATGATATACTATTGAGAATAAGGGATAAGGAAATGAAATAAAAGGAGCAATCTTAACATTAGAATGAGTCGTCATGCAGTAAAAGCAAATAATATGCAACACAGAAGTGATGCACACAACAATACAAACGTAATACTGCAGTACCCACCCACACAAATAATAAAAATAATCCATCTCTATATTGCTCACACATACATTCACACGCACTAATATTCCTATCATTCATACTTGCCCTCAAAAAGACAGAGTTATACAGGGCGTTCGGTTGAGGACGAGAATAACTGTTTTTTAAAAACATTCAATGTTGGAGCAAAAATGTCGACATCAACCAACCGACTGCCCTCTCTCGGTAGCCTCTGCAAGGGTGAATTATAATGATAATTTGTCTTCGAAGCAGCCACACTGAAAGTTTGCCTGGTGCGAGTTACTCTATTTGGTACATGCAAGTGGATTTTTTCGAGAAGTTCCGGCGCGTCGACTACACCATTTATCAATTTGTACAAAAATACCAAATCGGACACTTTTCTTCTCTCTGAAAGAGGCTGCAGATTGTAAGTCTGCCGAAGTTGTTCATAATTGATATTATTTAAAGGTATTCCTAGCCTGTAATTAATAAACCTCAAGAATCTATTCTGGACCCTCTCAACATTCCTTGAATGGACCTGGTACGAAGGAGACCACAAGACTGAGTTGTACTCCAAAATCGGTCTGACCAGACTCAAATACAGCGCAACAAACGTCTGAACACGACTAAAGTCGCTGCCCAAACGCAACAGGAAACCCAGCGTTCTGAGAGCTTTGTCCACTATGCCTTTAATGTGGGGTATAAAAGTAACAGCGGAGTCCAGTGTCACGCCCAAGTCTCTCATCTGAGTCACCGACTCCAGCTGTACTCCATCAATGGAGTATGGGAACAAAGTTGGGTGCTTTATTCTGAAGAAACGCATGACCTTACATTTATCAATGTTCAGGGCTATTTCATTTCTTCTGCACCACGAGAGGAGGATATCTATATTTCTTTGCAATACAAAACAGTCCCCCACTTCATTAATCGTTTTGAAAAGCTTTAGGTCATCTGCAAATAAAACAAATCGCACATCAGTAAATTCTGCTAAGAGGTCGTTTATAAAAATATTAAACAGAACTGGTCCAAGGTGAGAACCCTGTGGTACACCACTCTTTGCATAAAACGACGATGACACCGCATTTGTCACCTTTACAGCAAGGTCTCTGTTTGACAGATAACTTGTTAACCAAGCGAGTAGAGATCCACTCACGCCATATGATTGTAGCTTGGCCAATAAAATCTCATGAGGCACCCGATCGAAAGCCTTTGAATAGTCTGTGTATACACAATCCAGTTGGCTCCTTACCACCAATGTATCCATTATATCACCGTGAAAGGACAAGAGATTGGTCAAAGTCGACCTATGCTGCATAAAACCATGCTGATTGATGGAAATTATGGAAGTTAAATCATTTTTAATTTTACTTAGCAAAATACATTCAAACAACTTAGGCACACATGACTGTATACAGATCGGACGATAATTCGAAACATCCGACCTGTCACCCTTTTTGAAAATGGGGATTATATGTCCGGACTTCCAGAGGGTGGGAAATACTCCGCAATCAATGGATGTATTAAAAATTTTACATAGAATACTGCTTAAAACCGCTGAACAATTCTTAACAAACAAGGGTGGAATTTGATCAGGGCCAGCAGATTTGCTCACATCCAGCGAGGCAATACCGCGCTCTACATCTTGCAATGTGAAAACAATTCGTGAAATCTGGATCCTATCAATCATAGGAACAGAAAAGTTCGAATCACTAGCAGAGGCCTCCGAGTAAATGGCTTTAAAATATTTAGCAAACAAATCTGCAATATCATTTGGATTATCGGCATGTTCCCTCTCATAATACATGATTTTAGGATAATCGCTATGGTCGTCCTTGAGAGATTTCACAAGTTTATGAAAGCTCACAGACGTGCCCGGCAATTGGTCTTCGATATCCCTATAATGATTGTGTTTGAGCCTTTTAGAGATCAACTGGCACTTTTTTCTGGCAGCGCTAAAAGCCTCATATTCAGCAACACCACCAGTTACCTTATATTGTGCGTGGAGTCTTTTCTTGGTTTCAATCAGTTGGATCAACTCTCCAGAAAACCATTTAGGAAATTTCGGACTTGTCCTTTTTTTAGTAGGAACATATTTGTCAATCGATTCCCCAATAACACCATAAAATTGTGAAACGATCTCATTAATACTTAAGTTAACATCTAAAAATGACCAGTCTGCACTGCGAAGGTAATCAATAACCAGACTGTAGTCACACAAATTAAATTTTTTCACTGCTTGTTCAGGCGGTGGTGGCTCACATCTGTCCAAACTAATATCTATTTCAAGAGGGGGATGGTAATCATCAGCCGGAAGAATAAGGTCCACAGCTGTCCCAACTTTAAGATTTTCCATGTCGGTAAATACAAAATCCAATATTCGTCCGGAAGTATTCCGAGTCTTATTACACTGATTGAAACCAAGGAAAGAGGACATATTTCTTACCTCAGCAGCACACTCATCATCTACCATTTCATCTATCACAGTTTCACATTCATT
Organism: Mystacides longicornis; assembly: GCA_963576905.1. Lineage (NCBI taxonomy): Eukaryota > Metazoa > Arthropoda > Insecta > Trichoptera > Leptoceridae > Mystacides > Mystacides longicornis. Next base: position 23,373,595 of record OY756424.1, read on the forward strand.
CCACTCTAGACGCGGCAAATTATAATCTCCGGTAATCAATATCTTTGCATCGGGATACTTAAATCGAATTTTTTCCAAGTCCTCACAATGATTTGAATAAACCTCTAATGGGGAGTTAGGAGGAATGTAAACACATCCTACAATTAAATTCCTCGAAGGCAATATGATTTTTACAAATATTTGTTCCACGTTTTTATGAATACAGTTAATAATACATGATCTAAGTTCATTTGCTACACAAATCATAACCCCTCCCCCCCTGCTTTTTTTGCTTGTAATACGATCTCTGTCCCTTCTATATACACGAAATTTGTTAAACCCCAGCTCTCCATCCTGTACATCCCCTCTCAACCAAGTCTCAGTTAACATTATAATATCATATGACACCATAGACACATTTATAGATAATTCAGACAATTTTGTATTTAAACCTCTAACGTTTTGGTAGTATGCAACTGCGGTGATTTTCTTACGTAGTTTTTTTGAGTTTTTACTATTTTAGGAATCGAATCAAAAAATTTAACCGTTAGGTTATCTTCCCCAGCAGCTCGTCTTTCGTCAACTTCCTTCCACAGGCCACGTAGATGATCTCTCTGCTTGACCGTCATATCCGGTTTCACTCGAACACCATCCTTTAACATCCGACTGTTCTGCAGTAAGTATCTGGCCTCAGCTGGGCTGTTGAATGACACCTTGATTGGTCTAGATTTTTCGGCATCCCTTCTACCTATTCGTGTTACTCTGATGCCATCCTTCTTCACTTCATCAAAACTATCAATTATATTCATGACTGCATCACGATCATCTTTTAAATTTTGAGCTTGTGTAGTCGCGGTACTTTCTGGAACATTCATTAGCAACAGGTTCTTAGATTTTTCACGTCTTTCTTCCAGTTCACTAATCGCTTCCATCACATAACTTTGCCCGTTGGTTTCGGCTTCCATTGACTGAGCAGGTATTTTTCTGACAGTTTCTAGCTCACCTTCCATTTTTCCCGTAAATACACCGATCTGTGATATTGTTTGTATAAGCCCAGTTGTCATGGTGAGCATCCTTCCTGATAGGTCTTTCACTCCTTTTACTGTTGAGCTGTTAGCATCTATCAATGCCAGCTGCATAGAGGTCAACAGTTGAGACGCCTCAGTAATAAGCTGCATTGCGTTAGGGCTCATGGTGGTCAGGTCAGTAGTGTGGGATTAAGCAGTTCAATTTCACCTCTCAAAAAGATTTTCCTTGATTTATCAAAATATCACAGTATATTAGAGCGATATAAGTTGTAACATACACCCTGTATCAGTTGTTGTCTTCAAAACTGGTGTGAACACTACAAGAACTTTTATTTGGTCACTTTAGTTATCTATTCCTCAACAATCCAACCATAAAATGGGCCTCAATGATAGCCTGTACTCACAAACACTACTTAAACTTCACTGAATCTAAATTACTGCAGAAATCTTTATTTTACAGATTTTATTACAAGAGCACAAAAAAAATGACACATCTGTATTCAAAAGTATTGTGTTTTAGATTTCGTAGTCATGTAGTAGATTTCGAAGAGTTCAAAGCTCGGGCCCAGACACGAAGGGAAGGAGGCGGTCATCAGGTTCGAAACGGAGTAGGCATCATGAAGACGGTAAAGTAATCCTTTACTTTGCTTGTCCAAGACAAGCAACGGCTCTGGGAGCGGCTGGTATCGAAGTTGAAAAAGTTTAGTAAGATTCGAGATGAACTTGCCTTCGGCACAAGGATAGTCTATGTATAACATATTAGTAGTTCACTTTTGAATTGTCTGAACAATGAAAACAGGAGTCACAGGTGCGGAACAAGATGATTATGAGTTCGGTTGAATTTCAATTCGTATTTCCTAACGGTTCAATCAAAGGAGCGGGAACAAAAACAATATGGCGGGAAACACGACCCACGCCAGCACTTATTAAGTGAGAATAAAAATTGATTATTATGTTATTATAAAGCACATATCACGGCTCACTAATTAATTCCATCACTGTTATTATAGATTTATTCACATGAAGATTTAAATATAATTGCTCGATTATAACCATTTCGATACATGGTCGTAACGACAGGAGCGCGTCCTGTTAGTAGAGATCGTAAATCAAGAGTGATTTTACAAAACGAAAATGGAATAGGCCCGACTTCTAGGGGCGGGGATAATCTACGCGAGTAGTGCAAAAGTGGGCATATTCGTCAAAAGGAACCAAGCAACGAAATGACCGGCGGTTAAACATGAGAACGGCAGAGGGATTTCTTTCGAGAAGCGGGTCCGTTGACTAAATGTGGCCGATAGATCGAGAACTACAGTGGAGAATGGTTTATATGAATACATTTAATTGTAACCAACTCGGGCGCACATCTATGAAGGGACCGTGCTGAATTTAGGTACAGATTGAAGGCTAAAACAACGTCGGGTCTTTATGAGACACGACACCCGTCTGATATGTTAGTTAACTAACATTGAATATCCTACAACTAGGATATTTTTTTGTTCAGTAGACTAGTGGACACATACACTCCTTTCATCTTTAATAATCGTTGCACATTTCAAAGTCCTTTTCTTTATTAGTTGACATTTACATCTACTTATGATTTCTCTTTTATTTATTTTTTAAATTGTTTATCTTTTTCAAATATTTTTTCTTATATGGATGAAAATGTTTTGAAATAAAATGAAAGATTGTACTTTAAAACAAAACTGTATATATTGACCAATGGTACCTCTGCCTCAGCCTTTATCAGCTATGGCGTCTTTAGAGGATATAAGGATATACCCCACACCCCAACATTTTAACAATTAATGTATCTTTGTGATAAATAAAAACAAAACAAATATATCTAGAATTTTTTATATTTGCACTGAATATATTGGAATTAATATAACGACAAAATGGGTATAAAAATGTAGTTAAACTTATTGATTATAATTAAATTATGAAAATTAAGCATTTATTTATATGTGTGATAATGTCTTCATTTATTTATAAGCGTTGTTCATTTTCTAATTTTTTCACTTCCAACAATAACTTTTGTTTTGCTAACATATTTATCTCCATGTCTAAAGTGTCATTTCCCGTTTTCTCATATTGTCTTCCAATGCATACTTTCTCAAATCGTCGTAATATTCATCTTGTTTTTTTTAACCTTTTTTTTATCTCAACTCGATCTTCGGTCAAGTCTAAATATTTCTTGCGAAAAATAGCCTGGTTGCCTAGAATGTAAACTGCATAATGAAAATTGTTTATTTAATTAAATTATATTATTGTTATACATACAGTAATTGCATGTTTTTATTTTGTCCTTTATCCATATCCTTGGGCAGAAAATATGATCTGAAAAACAGATAAATAATATTTTCAAAAATTATGAACAACAAATGTGTGTACACTACAGAACTGCTTAGACATAAAAAGTATTATACTTATTGGTAACATTGTCTTCGGGATTCATGTTTTTTCCCCTATTAAACTGACAAAATAGTCTTAAACCTTAAAAAATGTAATACTGACGACGCACCAGCGATTCAAGCAAAAACAACGTTTAAAAGTTAAAATGACATTGCACGCGCATGCGTGCATGACATTTTTTCATAATGTTGCATGATGAAAAATGATTTTATGCATAGTGATATTGGTATGCATGTTACTAATCGATTGCCTTTTACTTTGACATTCCTCGCGATCGAGCAACACCTAGTAGTAAAGTGTTGTGCTAATACTTTACTATTACTCGCGGCGTCGAGAAACTCACCCTAAGTTTTGTCATATAAAGTGGCAGGTGAAACGAATACCTACTGTCAAAATTCCACGCGTGTAGTACGCACGCTGTCGTCTAGTGTGTCTGTACAGTGTACACGGACTAATGTAAATGTGAAGGACAATATAAAATTGTGGTTGGAATAACATTATTTAGGAGCTGAATTTAATAATAAGAATGTGTCCGCTCTGGATAAAACTGGACACCATTTGTGTTTTATGTTTTGTTTTTTAAACCGCGTGAAATAATATATTTACGTGTTTTGTACAAAATTTATTTAAGTATTAAACGGATATAAAATATGAAACGTTGGTGTTAGTAACCTAATATGTTTTTGAATACACTCAAGCCGATAAACCAGTACCTGCCTATCTACCTTACTATATTTAAAATGACAAAAACGAACAATCTTAATGTGTTTGTGCTTTTTTATATCAGTTGATATAGTTGCAACTATTCATAGCAATTCAAATTGGAGAGAGGATTTTTGTGTGATATTTAAACATATTAGCTGTATGTAGTGATATCTATTATTATCTTAAATTCATCTTCTTTTGAGTCACAATCCTACTAATGATCTGCATGCACCAAGCATACCGACTCTGTTCCCCCACTCCTCCCTGTAACCGGCCAGCCTCTTCATTTCCTGTTTTTGATTTGTCCACTCCTTTGATTATGATAAAGAGCAGACCCGGGTGCCTGATGTTATGGCCTATCCATTTGTCATGATGTTGGGCATTTGTTAAAGAACTGCCTTTTTTCCCCGGCTCTACTCAATAGCTCGTCATTTTTGATAATATGCTCCGACCAATGGATCTCTATATCGCCATATAGCAATACACTCCAGACATGAGTCTTTATCAAATTCTTCCAAATGTTCATGTCAATATTAAATTAATGAAAACGGTTTGGCAATTGCCATCTCTTACAACTTGGCGATTAACCTCATACTCCGTCAATTTTGAATCTATGTAACTCTGTTGCTCTGGTAGATAGGCAACCAATCAATGATATTAATTATTATCTCGATTCGAATGGATATCTAATTTATGAATATTATCTCAACCGTGTTACATTATATTTCGTTGAAGAATATTAAAATATCAGTTATTAGAATGAGTTATTATGGAAAGTTCTTAAATTACCAATTTAATGAGTCGTTCTTTCATAAACGGTTATGATATGGCCCTTGAAATCATTCAGTTGGAAAATTTTATTGTAGTAATAACCAATAAAATGTTAATGCCCGGAGATATATTCCTCTATGTTCCACCTTATGTTCCGCGCTTTTTGTAATAATATGTTGCGATGAAGTGCGCAGCCTACAAGGGCGGGACTTTAAATAAGGGAAATGGTTTGGTTTAATTTTATAGGCGTTCAGGATATACGGAGCACTTGATTTATTTTCCAGCGGTGAGAACTTAACTGTTTGAATTTTTCTTTAGGCTGACTTGTTTTCAGCGCTTATATACGTTATACACGTTTACTTACAAATGAAATAATAATACCTATATTAACAAAAAACTAAGAAAGCAATCATGGTGAAAATAATCCAGAGCATTGAGTGATTTACTGATGGAATGGCCGAAAAATAGACAGAAAAAAACGACAGCCTATCCAGCTCTATGTATTGGTTCGATAGTTCAGTTTTTAGAAAATATGCACACACACAAACCGCATACAGCTGATATCGCTTCAGAAAGTTGTCGTACAAGAACTTTAGGTAGGTTGACACCTTCAGTCAGTGGCTGGCAGCCAACTGGTAACGAGTGAATGTTAGACATGCTGTATTATAAAACAAAGCCTCACTGGTAGAAAAATGATCATAATATACAGAAAATTGCAATTAACAGATCTTTTAAATTGAAAGTCATCGTAAAAACGGGCGAAGAGATCCGTCATAATAATAATATGGTATAGAGTAACCACTTAGGTTGACTGTCCGCAGTGTCCACGGCAGCGTAGCGTGCGCGACGCGGCAAAGTACGCCTTGCAGCATTTGCAGCCAAACGTACCTACTGAAGTGTGTCCACGACGCGTACTGCAAACCGTACATTTTCCTTAAAAAAAACAATATTGTGTATATTTTTCATTTGTTTAAAATGATAAATCACAATAATTAATAGCATTCTTGTACAAAAACAGATACTTTTCTACTATCTGACCAAAAATAAACACGTGAAATCACTCGCTGTACGCCCAGACGTATAACATGCGATACAACAGGCAGTGTGTAGGATGAATGCATCATAACGTGGACACAGTCTCATTGCGTTGTATGTGCAGCTGCTACTAATCGTATTCTATGGGGCAAATAACGAGTACGTACTGATGCATACGCTACGCTGCCGTGGACAGCCAGCCTTAATACTAGCTGTCAAAATTACCTATTTTCTCTGTAACGCTACAACGCTTTTCTCAAAAGCCATAATATGAGGATAAGGCCATGATTAACTTAAGCGAAAAATCACAGATAAAAAGGTAAATTAAATATAATCTATGTACTTACCTGTGTGTGTAATCGTATCAAAAATTATTAAGCTGGGTATAATACGATTCACGAAAGAAGGCTTATTTTTTAACGTGTGGATAAACTGCAGTGTAAAAATTCGGTTGCCCAATTGCCCATCCTAAAGAATTGTTAATCACTTAGAACCTTAAACTTAAATACGGTAGGGTAAGGACAAGAATAAGGATCTATCGAGGTTTGGTATAACCTATCATTTTAATTTCATTTATTTAAGTATTTATTTTATATAACAGAAACTTCATGGCGTATCGACGACAAACAATAATATTATGTTTAATAACCCATAACCCAATCAGCTCTTGAAACCCTTAAGCTATGTCCACACACAGCGACAAAATGTTGATATCAACAGTTGACGGGTATCTATCAACTTTTTGTTGTAAAAAACGCAAAATGTTGTCGGATACTTTAAGTCGACCGCCGACTTTTGGGTGCAAAAATCAAAGAGAAATTATGCATGTTGCTTGTATCCGTGTATCCCGGCTGTCCACACATGGCAACAAAAAGTTGATATCAACAGTTGACGAGTTTTCATTGACTTTTTGTTGTGAAGTTGACAGATACTCGTCGATATTTGGCGCCAAAAATCATATGGAAATGTTGCGTATTGCATGTTTCCAAGTTTCCCGTTTCAAACGGGTAACTCGTCAACTTTTCACGTTCATCTCACTGGTCGTGGTATTATTTGTGAATGTTTTTTTTACCTTTCTACATTATTTTTATAGGTTTGTTTTGAAAAATTTTCAAGTATTTATTAATTTCAAATTTAAATGGGTACCTACTTATTTAATTATTTAATATTTTCTTTTTACCCATCAAGCCATAATGGACAGGCAGAGAGAACGGACCTCCACTTTTTACTATTCAGGCATTCTTCTTTCACTTACTCCAATGACATACCATTTCGCATAAAACCACTCCTATTTCTCTAACTTCATACCTGAGCTTCCTTGAGGACGGAATCGATGTGTTCGATCCGAGTTATTACATAAATAAGTAACACTCTTCAATACATAAGTGTCAGTATCGCAGGCGGAACTTAATCCTTGGAGCATCCTCTACCAGTCAACCAGTCCCGTCTAATATGAGACAGGATTCAACTTCGAGAAGATATTTCAGGTGAAAATACACATACATTGAAAATTTCTGACCCAACCGGGATTCGAACCAGGGACCTCTTGATCTGAAGTTGATACATTTACCACTAGGCTACCATTCTCCTTTTTTGAACCCATTCGGGGGCAACGGGGGGCAGCTAGAACTCTCTACTTCGCTCGATCTCGCGCAGTTTTTTTTCTTTATAAAAATGAATCTGTGTTCACTATATTCACTCAAAGTGAACACAAATACACTATATGACTCTTTCACAGTAAGCTACTTAAAGCTTGTGTCGCGAAAAAGGAAGATGGTCGGCACCTGGGATCGAACTCACGACCTCCTCATGAAACATTGCGAAAGCCGGCGTCGTATCCGCTAGTCTACCAAACACTTCCCATACTCAGAGTTTCGATAACCAACTCCAACACCATATTCAGACCCCGCTCTGCTTCATAGGAGCGGACCACAGTATGAGAGTCTTCTTTGTCTTCGGGACCCTGATGATGAGAGGAAGAACAGCGCTCTCCTCGACCTACTGCCATTCGGCATCTTTAACACATTTCCCAGCCAAGTCCATCTACTCTCCAAAATGGTAGAAGTGATGGGCCTACGCTGGGTGCGCCGGCGTATAGAGTCGTTCGTTATGCGGTGGAACCAACTTATATTAAAAATTCTCCCGAGGCACCTCGTTTCGAAAGAATAGACTTTTTGTGCATGGACTTTGGTCAGGTGCCAGGACTCACAACCATACAGGAGAATGGGCAACACACGCGCATCAAACAATTAACATTTTCGTCTTGACACCAAACGCTGATGCTTTCCATATACCTATTGGTCATGTTGTTAAAGGCGCCCCTTGCTATACAGATGCGAATCAACCATACAGGAGAATGGGCAACACACACACGCATCAAACAATTAACATTTTCGTCTTGACGCCAAACGCTGATGCTTTCCATATACCTATTGGTCATGTTGTTAAAGGCGCCCCTTGCTATACAGATGCGAATCGGGAGCTCAGTCCCCAGGTCAATAGAGATGGTAATGGCTGCTCCCAGTTGTTTGAACTTATCCACTCGGGATACCTGATTAACAGTCGATGATGTTCATTAAATGTGAATCAGTGCAGGCGTTATTCGCCATTAGCTTAAAATCTGGCAATTTTCTAAAGATTTCCACATTTTTTAAAATGAATCTGAGCTTAGTCAAAGTGAATACAATTACGCTTTTGACATCTTTCACACTAAGCAAAAGGTTTGTATCGTGAAAGTGGAAATGGTTGGCACCGGGATTCGAGCCCACGAGTTGCAGAACGCTTCACTCATCGTTCATTTCCATCGATAAGTTTTAAAAAACGATCGAAGAATATGTAGGAATACAGGAGGTTTGGTTGATCGTTTGATAAACTGGTATGGTACAAAGTTAGATAATATATTTTGTAATATATTGTACCTACTTACCTACTCAAAATTTATATAAAGAGCTCCCTTTTTAGGCGATTTTACAAAAAAAAAAATAAAAAAAATAGAAATCCCGTAATTTTATCTAGAAGTCACTCTGTAACTTTTTTTATTTATCCAACTATTTTTTCAAATTTCAAATCTTTAGAAAAAATAAGTAATATAATCAAGAAAATGGCTTAATAAAAAGTTATATCCCTTCATATTCCAAAGAAACGTCCACGAAATAAGTTTACTTCAGATTTCAAAATTCTCAGAAAAAAATTTGATGGTCACTTTCACCAATGGTTCCTAACTTTTACGTAGCTCTTAGTGTCCTCCACTCCACACTATATAAAAGGCTACGAGCAGCTTAAATGTTATGAACCGTTGGTGAAAGTCACCATAAGTTCTTCAAATTAAGTAAAAATTTTCCTTAAATATCAGTAAAACGGAAGAAAAACAGGGTTGAGTATTGGCACACCTTGCTGTGCCCCCCGAATATGGCTTGAACGCACTGATCTGAGAGGAAGCAGACAAGACAGAAGTGCATAGAGGAACCTAATGGTGACCAGATGCTCTACCTTGGGAGTGAACGTGAGTTGGAAAGGGTAAGGTTTATATTCTCTTTCAAACAGTATACCTACCCTACAACATGTGTGTATATAACAAGCAAAACGTATTTTTATTTCCAAATGATCTCCTCTATGTACCATACCAGTTTGTCTAATGTTTTACCAAACACTCTGTATACCTATTATTCGCATATTTTGATTTTCAACAACAAACGATGTGTGGACGCGAAACATCGCTATCAACAGTATCCAGATACAGTTGACGCAACATTTTGTATCTCCAACATTTTGTTGGAGATACAAAATGTTGCGATGTGTGGACATAGCTTAGATTAAACATGTTCAATGTTAGTAAGTGTTTTTGGGAAAGACAAAATGATCTCTCCCAACATAAAGATAATATAATAATAATATTATAACCTATTTGGTCACAAAAAAAATAAAATGGTTTCTTTGTCTGCAACAGCGTGTTCGAAATAGCTAAGAATTCGAAAAATTCTGTAATAAAAACTCGTTTTTTTTTACTCAAGATAATATTATCTAATATTACCTATACAATATAACATTTTTTTGAAGTCGGCTTGAATAAATTGTTTTACAAAAACGACGCACTTTTTGTAATCAAGTGACTCGAACGTTAAATTTTATTGAAATACTTTATTGCCATAAAGGAATCCTTCCAAGTAAAAATAAAAAATCTTTTTGAAATTGAGTACACTTTTACTGAATAGAGATAATATTATAATTCGAGGTTGCTCTTTTGAAGAAAATAAAAAACACAGTTACAAATAGGTACCTATCTACGAAGATTAATATATTTGATCGTGATTTTTCAGGCGATTAGAACAGTTCATTTGATTACTTTTACCATCCAATTATTTTTACCGTTTCATTACAAGTTATTTTAATAAACTATTATTATTACAACAGTCAATTGAGTTTTTTCAGGTGCTTTACCTTAAGAAAAAACATGAAAATTAAAGACAGTGAGTGTTTGTCATGAATTGATAGAATCTTTCTTCTTCTTACTCTTGATATAGATCCGAGGATCTGTTTTTTTTTCACAAAGAAGTTTCCTGGGACGCCGAACTCCAACTATCCTTCCATCTTTTTGGAGGTCTCCCGGGTTGGCGGCTGACCGATGGGATGTTGTTTGCCACCACGTTGGGTATTCTGGTATTGTCCATCCTGGCCACGTGGTCGCGCCAGAAGCGTCTCCGTGACCTGCCCCATCTCACAATATCTTCTGTGTTGCAGGTCCCTCTGATGGTAGTGTTGCGAATTCTATCCCTTAAAGTTTTCCCCAGAATAGCACGAAGAGTCTTCATTTCGGATGTTCTGAGCAAATATATATCTTCTTCTTCGAGTCCGGACTAGACTTTGCCACTCCAATATTCCGCGACCGATATCGCGTTGTCGTTTGCGGATTGTAGGTCTTCCTCGTTGCAGGTAATTGTCATCAGCGGGCATTGCAGTAAGTGAGGGTCGTCCTGCACCTCCCCGCAGTCGCAATCCACACTATCGCCCTCCAGAAAACCCCACCTATGCTGGTTGTATTTGCATCTGGATACTACCACTCTTAACCTGTTCAGTGTTTTCCAGGTTGGGTATTCCAGGTTATGTGCGCTATTTGTGCTCTCGGATGGCGCCATCCAGAGTCCGTCACCATCACCAAGTTTTCGTCTCCATAGCTCCTCTCTGGTCTTTACCTCTGATGTAGATAGGTCTTGTGTACACTGGAGAAAACTGCTTCATGACTTCAGTCTTGGGGGCACAATCCGGTGGTCATAAAGTGGATGTCTAGGGTCGTGAATTTGTCGGTGTCTCTCTAACCCTTTGAGTCTTTTTGTACACATATGTGTACATGACGTTTGTAAGTCTCGTGTGAAGTTGCCAGTATGATTTTTTCATATGTTTTAACATTATCTAGGGAATAACTCTTTTGTCTTTGGATATGACTACAATTATTTTATGTATGACATAATTTTGACTGTGATTTTTCCACATGTCAATATCAAGTTTTGCAAACATCAATATCAAGTGTTAAGTGCTCTTCATTTTAACATTTTTTTTATATAATCAGGCATTAAATTCACAAGGTACGTATGTTGTTGTGTTCATTAAATATACATCTTCTATATATTTTAATAAATTTTAAATAATATTTATCAATTAATGTAGTTATGATACTTTTATTAACATGTACACATTTGTGTCCAAACATACTCAAGAGTCATAAGAAACATTGTTATGATGGATACTTTTCATAAAGCTGTTTATGATTTTTTGTGTTTTTTTAGATAATGAATTCAAAGGAATTAACTGAAAAAGAACTTTATGAGATGCTCAACTCCAATGATTTGGATATGGACTTGTCTGATGAAGAATTCATAGACAATTCAAGGTGCATATTTGTCTAAATAACGGTTTCAGCAAATTTCAGACAGGGCTGCGTATTGGCTCCTTTTATATTCATTATTGTCATGGACTTCCTCTTGAGAAAGTCCATGCAAGGAGCAAGAGATATACCGATAACACAAAGAGATGGTCTAATCAAATGGGTGAACTGTGCGATCTGGAGTACGCGGACGACCTAGCGTTGTTCAGTACGAGAGTAGAGGAATTACAGCGCAGTGTTTCAAGACTCTGCGACGAAACAGCACGCCTTGGTCTTTGAGTCTATACCAGTAAGACGGAGCTCATGGCAAATAATGCCTGCCCCGATAAACAGCTAACGATAACCATCGACGGTCACCAAGTCTCCCGGGTGGATAAATTTAAATACCTGGGAGCAACCATTACCACCTCTGGTGACCTCGGGGCTGAGCTCCCGATACATATCGGTATGGCAAGTAGCGCCTTTAACAACATGACCAAGAATCGGAAAGCCTCAGCGTTTAGTGTCGAGAGGAAATGTAAGCTATTTGCTTGATGCGTGTGTGTTGCCCATTCTCCTGTATGGGTGTGAGTCCTGGCACCTGACACAAAGCCCAGGCACAAAAAATCTCTGCATTTGAAATGAAGTGCCTCAGGAGAATTTTGGGTAAAGATGCTACTACCGCATCACGAACGACGCTATACGCCGGCGCACCCAGCGTGAACCCATCTCCTCTATCATTGTGGGGAGGAAATGGACTTGGCTGGGAGATGTGCTTAGGATGCCGAATGACAGTTGGCCGAGGAGAGAGCTGTTCTTCCTCCCATCAGGGTCCCGAAGACGAGGAAGACCATTTCACACTGTGTTCCGCTCCTTCGAAGCAGAGCTGAAGGATTTGGACATGGTGTGGGTGGAGGTCATAAACATTGCGCAAGATCGAGCGCAATGAAGAGCTCTTGTTGCCTCCCTGTGCTCCTGAGTGGGGTGTAAAAGGGAGAATTGTATTGTCTACAAATTTCACGCAACATAAGTTTGCTAAATGTAAAACACTGATAAATTGTTATTGGAATACTATTATTACACAATATTACATTTATATGAGTAGGTACATAATATTTTTGGCAAATAAAATTTCATTCAATTACATTTCATTATTATTATTATCGGCCCCTAACGTTCCGCAAATAAATAAAAAACCTTTAATTCATCACATTGAAATACATATATACCTAACATTGTACTATTTAAAAATGATTATATGTTTGGATTAAATATTCCTTAGTTCCTGCTAATTGAGTTACATACACCCGTTGAGTACGTTTGGTCACATATGTGTACAACATGGTACAACATGAAAAATAAGAGATGAAGGTAGCAATTAAAAAAAAAACACCTTATTTTGTATCAGGGTGTAGTTTAAGTTCAAAAAATCTGAAAAAAAAAATCTGAATTTTTTTTTTTTAAATATAATATAATATAATATAATATAATATAATATAATATAATATAATATAATATAATATAATATAATATAATATAATATAATATAATATAATATAACATAATATAATATAATATAATATAATATAATATAATATAATATAATATAATATAATATAATATAATATAATATAATATAATATAATATAATATAATATAATATAATATAATATAATATAATATAATATAATATAATATAATATAATATAATATAATATAATATAATATAATATAATATAATATAATATAATATAATCTCAACCATTCACCACCATTTTTGACGTATCGCACGGAAAACCATTGAAAATACTTAACTGTATTATCCAATAGTATGTTTCCATGTGATTGGTCATTTCTTTAAGAATTCTCTTAAAATGATTCACTCACTCATTTTTGATTGAGCAATTTTTTCACTACTCATCAGAAATGAATGACGGGCCTTAGTTTGTTTGAGTCCAGTAAGAACCCAAAAAATAAATTCTAAATCCACACACACACACCTATTATAAAACACACGATTAAGTTTTGTAAAAATAAATATATTAAAGGCGCGAGTAAAAAGACCCATGTAAGTATATTTTTATCATATTGGTGATTTTTTTATTCAAACAAAAAAGAAACTTGAAATAAGAAGAAAAAAAAGGAACGATTTGGAAAATCGGGAAGAAATAAAAGAGTACAAAATAAGACAATTTCATCCTGAAGTGATTCCTTAAAAGAAAAAAGTTGTATCGAAGGTGGGCAGACACCGGTGGAGGTAGATTTATATGGGCTATATTTTATGTTTAGGGCAGAGCTTTGTGCCGTGCTCACGTAAAAAACTCCCACATTTTTTAAGACATATTTCTTTCAAGGATTTTTTCCAAATTAAATCTACCATTGTAACAGCACCCACACAGTTTGATAGGATTCGACCTATGTACCGTAAAATCAATTACTATCATATCGATAGGTAACCGAAATTTAAGCTTTGTTTTTTAATTACTGGCTCATTTTAGCTTAATGTTTGTCAAATGTCACCGGTACTTATGAATCGGGTTTCTGAAGTATCAATGGATGAAATATCTGGTAAATAAAGATATTCCTCTTCATCTTCGATGCGTGCCTCCTAGATGCATTGATGGAGCATTAGAACTCCACGTTCTACCCAATATGTCGCCCTGTCCTTTAAAGGTAGACCTCATGTGAATCCGGATGAATCTGGGCTCACTCAAAGTGCACAAAAATATATTCTTGACATCTTTAACACTAAGCAAATGCTTGTGTCGTGAAAGTGGATATGGTCAACTGATACACTGGGCTACCTACCTGTTTGAGCTGAGGATTGGGGATTTTTTTTCTGGTTTTAAATCAAAATGCGTGAAGCGATACGTACTTATTAATTTTATTTTAACATGGCTGAAGAAGGGTACGGAAATACAAAAACATAATCTTCAAATTTGCACATTTTAAAATTTTAAAAATGAAAAACTTTGTATGTTTTACTTTTTAATAAGTATTAAAGACGTATTATAAAAAGTAGAACATACAAAGTGTTTCATTTTTGAAATTACAAAAACAAATATTAAAAATCCATAGATACCTAATGAATGCGGCGTAGAGTCGTCCGAATTTGAACGATCTAACCCGCTGAAATGCTTGTGTCCACACTACCAATTCGATTTAAATAACAAAATATTTTTATTATGAATTAAATAACACACAGTTGCACTTTTACAAAATTTATATTGAAACTCGAGCGCTTTCGTCCAACTCACGCAGACATTGTCAAGAGACTAAATTACAATGACAAAAAATCAAAGAGAAGATAATGATGGTACCACGGTTGTGGGAGAGGATATTTACAGATGACAAACATTATTATTAATATTATAATATATACATTTTATTGTTGGGTGGGATCATTAGAAAGTAAACATTGGAAATGTGTGACCGAAATATTATGAATTTTGAAGTTGATTAATTATAGGGTTAAGTCTAAAAATTTTATCGAATGTTTGTTTTATTTCCAAACTCAACGTTTACTTACACACGCATATAATATTTAAATCAACAATATAATATAATCTTCCTAAGGCTGAATTTAACTTAGCTATAAGAAAAACATGAATTTGAAAAGGAACCAGTTCTATTGTGAAATAATAAAAGATTTTCAGTGTTTTTATTCCAATTTTCACGAACGATATTTTGCTATTTCTTTTAAATGATTGTTTGACTATGAACAATAGAACCTTTTTGTATGCTAATTTTGTGTTATTTCTCAAAGAAATTCCTTTCGTTTTGACGAATATTTTTTTTTATTTAATAAAAACATTCTTTCGTCCTGAATTAGAGTTAGTTCATGTTTATAATAATTCAATTATCAACTTGTATTAAGAAATTCGCAATCAAGCCAATGAATTGTTGATTTTAAATCAACATTTTACATTTCTTTGTTTTAATAATCATTTTCAATTTGGCTTTTTACGTATAATTGTTTAAAGTTTAATGGAATATTTAAAAGTATTTTTTTTAAATTAATCATTTAATTGTGAATAGAAGTGGTTGGTAAACTAGCGCTTATGACGCCGGTTTTCGTGATGTTTCGTACTGGAGGTCGTGGGTTCGATCTCAGGTAACATTTTACTCTCGTTCATTCCATCCGTCCAAATGGAGCGGTGTCACTCCAAGAAATGAACGTGAGTGGCAAAAACCAAATGGATGTTGTGGAGTGATAGAGTTAGTCGGATATCCATCACTCCAAACGGGTTGTTAGTGGGGAAAGTCAAGTGGACCAATGTTGTACAATTACAAGTCGTCATGTCACTTGATTGTCAGTCAGTGTTAAAAGCGTGGGCCAATTTCGTCTCATTTTGTCAACATATTCCACGACACGCCGTGTTGCTGTTTTAAACAAAATCATACTCGTAGCAAAATACCTACGTGTATTAACTTTTAACTAAATTTACACATCTGTCAAAAATGGATTACATCCATTTGAAGTGTTTGTGAACGGGGGGCTTAACTGATATTGAGCAACGCAACGAAATAGTTACATACAATAATTTCATTATATGTCATTGTATTGTACTGTTCAAAATATCAGTTAAAAGAAGTATTTTTATTCTATCAGAAATTTGGGAGAGGGGTTTCTAGTCCTAGAAACAACGAACAATAAACACAGGAAAAAATCGAGGACAAGTTTATCAATATTGCTAAAAATGCCTTAAAAATGTATCCAGCAATCCTTCAAAATATAACAAGATGCATTTATTGATATTATACAGAATACTTTCAAAATAGTAAGCGCAAGTTTATTAAAAGTCGTATATTTTGACAGTTTCACTATAATCGCCTGAGAGGCGCCAAGGGTACGATGACTGACAAAAATCCATAGGAGTCTAGATTAAGAATTAAGAAATACCGGCTGCCATCGGCACACGATAAGCATATTAATTATTATTAACAAACGGTGGTATAAAGATGACGCCGTCCAAAAAAGGAACACAACGAATCTTCATATCCTTCCAACTACATAATTATGTTCATAAAAATCTATAGGGATAAATACAATATAGCCAGTTAAATGCAATGTTGTTATACATTTAAACACTTCGGCATAGGTAAAAGAGCTCAGATAATAAAGGAACCTGAGGTTCCGTGCGCGATGGGGTAGGTTTATTATTAGAGGGCGTTTCTGGGGAGTTCATGCAGACAGACTTATAAAAATAGCATCAGATATACCTAAACAGCAGACAACCCAAGAGGCACAGGAATATCTGTACGTCGACATTCCAGAAAAATAATGATCCGAGGCTGGACACTGGCCAGCACTCAGTTTTACATCTTTCTTATGCTAAAATATCTGAAATGGTCGATAATAATTTATTTCTTCAATGTTATATTTCAATCAATGACTGTAAGTTTGTTTGAATTAATTTGAAATAATAAAAAGTCAATTCTTAAAGTAAATGTATGATTTTAATGCAAAAATAAATAATTTTATGGAAGCTTGAAACCGCATAACCTTAGGTTTAGTTTAGTCTAACAAAGGTAGATAGCGTATTCAAATCCATGGCACTACGTTCAAATTTTATTCGAAAAGTGTTCTTTCTGAACGCGATTGCCATCTGTCGATATTTCTTTGAAAGAGAATCTGAAAAAAACCTGAAACACTCGTGATGAAATTGGTTCGTGCATTTGCTATGGAAATTGTGGTTCTCGACTTTGCTTATATTCAAAATTATTCTCTTCTGTATAATAAGCATTGAAGGTTTACGATGTATTTGTTTATGAAATTCGATAGATGTCTCGCATCTTTATCTAAATACACGAGTTCAAGCGGGTCATAAATAATAATTAGGTAATTAATTATTATGAAGCCGTTTAGATAAGATAATTAAAATCGTTGTTCATTTTCATTTTTTTTTATTATTATTATGGCATTGCATCCAGGCTTGGATTATATCATGCCACCGACAAATCATTGATTTATAAATAAAGTGGGTTATTTAATATTTCATATAGTAAAAAAGTAAATAAAATAGTGAAATCAAAACAATCAGGAGTCAATTTGGTATACTAGACTATGACAATATTTCACAACAAACCTATGTAATAATCGATATATTATATCCACAGATCCCAGACACAATAAATACTCCACATTCAGTGGGTACTCTACGTCTGGGATTCTGTGGTAGAGCTGGAATCTATCTCTCAAGGGGCAACCGAAAAAGACCTGGTTCAGTGTTTCATCATCGAAGTCATTTTCATTTTGTCATATTATTTTCAATTAGGTATTTAAATAAAAAGACTTCTTATACTTATTTGACGAGATTTTTCGATTTAAGTTCCTGTAAGATTTTGGTTGAGATCTTTAAGCGAGATACCTAAGCTCGAGTGAGTTTGGTATTTTAAATATTTTAATATCTACTTTAATTTGGACAAGATTGAGATATAATCTTTTTATAGTAACCCATTTAATAAATACTCCCGCGCGGTCCGACCCAATTTAGGTACAGAGAGAGACAACAAGAGCGGAGGTAGATGATATTTATATCGGAGGCCCGTTCTCTCTGCCTAACCCATGATGCGTGATGGGTAAAAAAAATATTTATAGGTATCTAAGTTGTTGATAAAAAAAGTAATGTAGTGGTTGAAACTTAAAACGCTAAGTACCTATGGTTTGACGAAAACTTCTAAAACTACTATGTCCTTTCTTAGATTATGTATCTCCTTGGAATGTTCGGATATTCAAAATAATACGAGTACCTACCTATTAGAGGTGGGAATAACGGCTTAAATTCAAAAACGTTAAGTATAGGTAGCAGTTTCAATAATTTTTTATATAACTTTATTTTTAAAAGCTTAAAGTTTTTTTATTTCACAAACCTAAGTGAAGATCATTCCGAAAACTATGTTTTTACAAAGTTCGTAAAAAAGGTCATTTCCAAAATTTGATAGCCCATTTTTACGGCTGTAAAATTTGGTATATGTTAAGATTCTTTAGACAAGTTATTATTATGGTGAAAAATTTTTGAACATTCACAATAGACGTTGTCCTGTCTATTAATATTGAATTCAAATTTATTTATTCTTTTAATTTGTATAATACCTACTTACTATAATACCAATTTAACCAATATAACCACGACCGATGCATCTATTTGGAACGAAGCTTACAGGGGAAATTTTGACAATCGCACCAAGTGTAAAATTTGACAGACAGAACGCGAAATGGAATTCAAAAACAGAAAAGTTTAGGTATAACGTCAAAAGCACCAAGAAGGTTACCTGCGTAACGATTTCTTAAAATTTCTAATGATACGTAACTAAAAATTTTATAATTTAAAAATATATAACTACTAACTACATTTTGCTTTCATAAGGAACTTCTGACAATGCAAACACACCAAAAAAAATTTACGAAATCAGTCTAGCCGTTTATTCGCGAATGATTTTTTTTATAATATACCTATAGATTAAGAACTCTTAATTTAAGTTTCTTACATCAATTCACTTTTTTTGACATCAGTATACTTATTCTGTGTATACAACAAACAACAGAAATAACGTACCAATACATAGATAGTTGTATGTGTGGCTCATAAAGATAATGTTTAAAGATATACCTAAACCAAAAACGCATGTTAAAATAAATTGTTAATTTTACAAACCATTCTACTCTTTTAAACTTTGTATCAAAATTATTATGACGCATTTGGTCATGCGTGATAGATAGCCTGCGTCTTAACTTTTTTGAACGTCGAAATCAAAACAATGTTCTTAGTAGGTATATTTATTTTCTCATACGAATACAAAAGCTCGGGCGAAATTTTGATAAGACTAACATAACAGCTCCCGTCCATTCTTCTTACGGAAACTCTGCTTATAATATATTCGAATGAAATGATATTTCCATATATTTTGGGAAGGATTCTTGTAAGCGCACGTCAGATCAACCATTCAATGTCAATCACATTTATTTGATTTTGTTTTGAATTTATGAATATTTTAGGGGTTCGTAGGGTGTAAATCGCAAAAATGCTTCAAGACGTTTGCGGTTTTCCTTGCGGGAAACTTGAGCGAAATATTTTTCTGATTGTTTACTTAAAGTATTTTGAAAACATTTTCAATATCTATTCCTTGTATTTATTCTTAGAACCTTCGAGAGATTGAATTTGCATTTACTTTTCATTTTCCTTTTTATTTATCAATGTACCTACATAAGTGTGACGAATTCTTAAATATAGTAATATTTAAGAGGTAAACACGCTCGGTCCACCGAAGACGAGGAAGACCCTCTCATACTGTGTTCCGCTCCTTCAAAGCAGAGCTGAGGAATCTGGAAATGGTGTGGGAGGAGGTAGGTCATAAATGTTGCGCAAGATCGAGCGCAATGGAGAGCTCTTCTTGCCTCCCTATGCCCCTATGTGGGGCCTTAAGGGAGTTTGGATTGGGTTGGATTGGAAACACGCTCGGTAAGTTTATATAATATAACAAATTATTAAGCTGTCATGATTCTTGATAGGTACCTATACCTTACTGACATATTTAATAAATATTACAACAACAACGTCAGAAGAATAAAAAATTTTAATTTAAGTTCTGCCGGTTGTACTGACATGTCGTGTGCAAAGTTTAAATTTATTTATTTATTTGTATAAAGTTGTACTCGCGACAGATCTCAAGAATTGATACACTTAAAATAATATAAGTAGGTACCTAATCGATTCAAAAACATGCTGTGTTACTTACCTAATATTTTTTAACAATTTTGAAAATTTACGAAAATCATTTTGCTATCATTAAGGAAAACGCACATTTTTGGCGTAAAACAAAATGTTGTCGGTGCGGTGGGATATACCCCAGGTGCCAAAAACGATTTTTCGTTCCCGTTTTTGGAAACAATATCATAAATCAATACTTTAGAGCCTCACGGGAAAACTCAGCGTGTGAAAGGATAACGAACAACATTTTTTATCTTCTCTTGTCAAAATAGATTCTTTAATAATAAACCAAGGCACATAAATCTCTTCGAATACCTATATACTCTGATTAAAAATAATATATTAATAATTTGTAAATATGAAAGATGTAGCTTTATCGTTCTCTTCATACCGTAACGGCATCTTTCACCGGATGAAACCAGCGAAATGTGCATTCTAGCAGCAGTACCTATGCTATTTTTACCTGATTGTTTTAACTTTGTACGGAGAAAATATTAAGGTTTTACGACTAATTTTCAGTTAAAAGTCAATAAAGATGTGAATATTTCAAGACGAGTATCTCACACGATTTCACATCCATAATCCAAGCGAGGCTTTCTGTGAAATATGTAAGTGTATTTGTGTTTATTTGGGTGAGCCCTGATTCATTAATACAACTTCCTCAATTTCACAGGAAGCGATAAAATAAATACGTAAAAAAATAACGGAATTGCTTCATCTAACGGAATTGAGAAAGTCGTTTAAACAGCTTAAGGTACAGAGAAAAAGGCAGTGCACCTTTTATTTTTACACAAACTGGTTGATTAAACTACAGAAATTTCTTAAAGAAATCGCATAATGCTGGCTTTATTCAGCTTAAATTTATGGCACAACTACACTTTTTCATTCTTGTTTTAGTGTTCTGTCAGATTTTTCTAACTTTGACTGTCATTCTTGAAAAAACTTCAGCATTAAAACACGTTTTTAAGGTAGAATCCCACGCTATGGTGCGAACGCCTTATTTCTATGCTACACAGTGATATTGAAATGTGACATGAGTAGGTACATTTATATGGTGCCATCGATGACTGCCAGCGCAACATAGCCTAGTCACACGCTATGATCATAGAAAATTGACAAATATAATATGGCTATATTGCCATAGCGTGGGAGGCTATCTTTGAAAATACATAACTATATTATTTTTCTTAATTATTTAGGTTTTCTGTTTTTACATTTTCCATCGGCAAGGTCAAATAATATTAAATCGAAAATCCAAGAATATCAGGATTCTGTACGTAGGCCAAAAGAAGCAAAGAAGTTGCTTTAATAATATTTCCAGTTTCCTTCTTTCGTACAAAAGTTTTGAAATATAGTTCATTAATAATAATTATTTTGGAGAATTGAAGGGTTAAATGAAAAGTTTCTACGGTTTAATTGCCAAGAATAATAATTTATGGCGTCATATTAATGTTACTCGTGTATACAGCCATACCATACCCGCAACTTCTTAGTATATAGCAATTAAAGCTTCTTAGATATAGAAAGTGCGTTGACTCATCGAAACGCCTTCGAGCAACACAATTCGGCAATAAGAGTCATTAATCTTACATTTTTTTTAAGAAAACTAATTACATTTACTTTGAAAACGAAGCGATTTGTCGATTTCAATCAATCATTAACAATCTCTTCCTACTGTAAACAGGAAAAAAACTTTTGAAGAATTCCGTAAAAACTGGAAATTTTCATCACATTATTTGTTTGTTTGTTTTCCATTTGGAACTTAATAAATGTTTTACTTCTTATGCAAAAATGATTTTGAAAACTTAAGAAAAATGAAACTTTATGTTTTTTTTAAATAAAAAATAATACTTACCTTAAAAGTTGAGTAGTACCAATGAGTTCTCATACTATAATGTATGAGTGTTGTATAATGTATGAGTGTTGTATTAGAATTAGAATATCTTTATTAATCAGAATATTTACAACATAAAAACATGATTGATACAATACTTATCATTCTGAATTTTGTCACCTCACTAGATCTTAGGTCTGTATCTGTATAATGTATGAGTGTTGTAGAATTCGGTCAACCCACACAAATGGATCTTTAACAGCTGAATTTATGAGGAGTATTTTGTAAATATAAAATATTTTATTTTATTCTTTCATTGATTCTGAAGAAAATCTTTAATTTTTTTTTTATTCAGTGAAAGTTGATTAAACGCGGATGTATCGTTCAAATTGAGAACATTGTATGATCGGCGATCGCTCATTGCATGGTCGCGCGATCACTTTTCAGTTAGGACAGGCCCTAAAGGTAACAAAATATCCATAATCACCAGACCAATAATACAAAGGGTGGACATAAGAAGACCGGGACTGAAAAACGAATGTATCAAGATATGAGGGAAAGGACCAAAGTTACTGAAAGAATCGTGTATCATAAATGGAACTGGTAAAGTTATGTGGCGCGTATTAATGGTGAAAGAATGTGACCTTTACTAGAAAAAGGTCTGACAGAGAATTGTGAGAGTCCCAAGCTTTTGTCACATACACACTAGAGAGGAAAGCTGCAGTAAGTAGAAGGTAACTATGTGATTGGAATTATACAAGATACTCTGATAGGAGATTGTTTATTGTATTATACCACAGCCTTTAAGTTGAAGCCAAGATTGAGAGGCGCATAAATGAAACTTAAAAATATACCTATCTAGTTAACAAAATAACATCACTAATCGTAAAGGAGAAATCTTTAATGGTGAGTGACGTATTTTACTTGAAATAAATACCTAAATAGCTAATAACAAAACAAAAAAAAAATAATCCAAACGAAAAAATATCGTCAAAACGATAGAATAAAACAGAGTTAGATTCGGGATCATTGAAATAAACCTACAGAGCTTCAAAAACAAAACCACGATGTGAAACTCTGATCTTAAAAACCTTAGATTCTCAATGATTTGCCAAGTAAGTAATGAAGCGTATGATATTGTTCTTTTCGCCCGAGAAATAGTTTTGACTCAAAGCCTAAAATTTTCCCATATCTACCCTAAAAGTAATTAGTTGTAAAATACAAATTTCCCATAAAGAGAGTCAAACCAGTGGTGTATAATTAAATTTTACAACAAGCGATGCCCCGAGTAAAGTAGGTACTTTAAATCATTATTTAAATATTCGTCCCGTTTCTCTGTTTTGCTGGTACTTTGGGCAAACTTTCTTCAAAGTATCAAAGTATTAAAAATTATTAATTAGAAATAAGTTTGTTTGTAATAATTGTTTTTGAAAGGTTCGATTGTAAGGAATTCACTAGATGTGTTAAAGAAAAGAAGTACTTTTATATAAAGGCATTTTATTCTTGTGAAGTTATAATGATTATCTCAATCGAAGCGAAAAACGACGCATGTACCGCATGGAAAAACGTTGAATATGTTTTTGCGTCAAATACTGAAAATACATATATGCTTAATCAAATCCATCAAACTCCCTTTGAACTCCACTCAGGAGCATAGGGAGACAGCAAGAGCTCTCCATTGCGCTCGATCCTGCGCAATGCCTATGACCTCCTCCCACACCATGTCCAACTCCCTCAGCTCAGCCTCGAAGGAACGGCACACGGTATGAGAGGGTCTTCCTCGTCTTCGACACCCTGATGGGAGGAAAAACAGCGCTCTCCTCGGCCAACTGTCATTCGGCATCCTCAACACATGTCCCAGCCATGCCCATCTTCTCTCCGTAATGGTGGAAGTGATGGGCCTGCACTGTGTGCGCCGGCGTATGCGTCGTTCGTGATGCGGTGGTACCATCTTATACCCAAAATTCTCCTGAGGAACTTCGTTTCGAATGCAGATACTTTTTGTGCCTGAGCTTTATTCAGGTGAATGGGCAAAACACACGCGTCAAACAGTTTACATTTCGCTTAAAACCTACATGAATAAAACATATTATTTAAAACGCCTTTTCTCGAGTTTAAAATGGTCTTCACAACTTTCGAATAGAAATGATTGCTTTATGAACTGAAGAGCATAAAGCAAACCTTGTGATATTTCGTGTGAAGTGACGCAAATAACTAAAACGTAGTGATAAGAATAGGTTAATAATGCGACAATTGTAAAAAGTGACGTCTAATTTGAATAGTATAAGTAATATAAGACATATAAAGTATATGTTTTTTTAACTAAATAAATAAAAGAGGAAAAAGTCGGCTAAGAGCAACAACAAGGTGACGAATCCGTTGATCTTACAACACTGACATAATGTGATCGTGGATTTGATTTCCACTTTGTCATTCGAATCCGTTTTTTTTTATCTCTCGAGAAATTTTTAATTTCTAATAATGTTCAATCACAATAAAATGATTACCTACTTCTTTCTAAAAATTCAAGAAATTGGTAGGTACCTTATCCTTAACAGATACTCAACTTTTTGCTTGTACCTAATGCATGAGAAAAAAAACAACTCTATTTTTTTTTTTAAACCTTAGGTACTTATGATTATTATCCGACACATGATGGTTTTGAACACAACGAGGTTTTAAAAGCTAAATGTCACAATATTTACTACAGGCTTAGATTTAGCGTTGGCTTAGCCTTTTACTCAGTCCGAGACTTTACTCTGTTCAAACCTAGGGGAAAAGTTGACAGGAATTTGTCAGCATTTGTATCTGTAAAAACCTACTAGGTAGCTCTTTCCATTAGAGAACATTACCATGAATACGTCAACAAATATTATCATTAAAATTGCCTAAATGAATGGTTCTTTATACATTTTCATTATAATTGTTGGAATAACTAACGAATGACCTTTATCTAAGATTTGAAATAATCTTTTATCGTTTATTTGAAAGCTTCCTTACAAAAAGAAAAGCTTTCTTAAAAAATCATGTAAATACTTACCTATATAGATGGAGAATTCGTTATTGTGTAACTATCAAAAAATGTTTATCAACAAAACGTGCAAAACATCTCATTCCAAAAAATGTGTCCTACTTGTTTTTTTATGTATAGGTATTATATCTTGGTATTGAATGAAAACAATTGATAATTATTCAAAAATAATAATATGTTTACTACCTCCGTTGCTCTTTTAATCTTTCTAAAATTTGAATGATCATGATTAGCAAATTTGCGTTGGATGAATGCTAATTGATCAATGCTTGCAATTTTGATGGTTAGTTCACCAATATGAGATCATTCAACCCAGATATTTCAATTTTGACTAGCTTATCACAGGTCGGGAGTGATTTGCTTGTAATAGTGATAGAGTCCTTAAGACTAACTGACAATCAACTTTGCTACTAATCAATTTAATTAGTTCACATGAAGGTTAGAAATGAATTCGTTTCGAAAAAATATATGATAGGTAATATCCTTTGCATCAACAAATACACATTCATAGTTCAGAGAAGAGAAAAATGGAACATAATTTTCAGAATTCAACACCTTATGTATGTGAAATTCCATTTAGAACTGTGTGACTTCTTATAAATTGTAGAACACGCGAATGTCTTGTACCTATGTAACTTTGTACCTAGCGGATAACTGAGCGCTACCTTACGAATACGGAAATGTATTTAAAGATTGTATCCGGCGAAGAAGTAAGGAGGAAATATTCCTCGCGTTGAAAACTCTTAAGCATGTACCAGCTACACAAGCAGACTTCTTCACAAATTTCTCTCGAACTAAAAACTTTCTTGGTGGAGAGCTCTTGAAAATATTGGAAAAAAATAATAACGATTAAGGCTTGGCTTGAGTTTTGGAGCCAATAACGTGCGTTGAATTTGATAGATTAGAAATCTTTTGAAGATAAAATACACTTTTTCTAAATAGAATGTCGGTATAAAACTGAAATTTAAGGAAGTAAATTCTACTGTTTAAATAACTAGTTGCATGTATAGGTACATGAGATCCAACTGTCGATGGCCTGAGTCGGTATGTTCATTGTATGAAACGATGTCGTCAATAAATTAAATTTTTACAAAAATTGTTAAGGAAAGTTTGAGATGTACTGATATAATGCATATATTTTTTATAGAAAATTAAATTATCTACTTGATATGTTTCGGCGTTTTTTTTTTTTTTTTTTTTTTCCGAAATATAGGCATTGAAACTCGTAAATTTGTCATTAAAAAAATACTTTTCTTTATAAAAAAAAGTTTGAGAAACCCTGGAACTTTTTCATTAAATTCAATTTGAGATATTCTATTTTTCTATATACATACACATTTTTAGGTTTCTAGCTTTTATGGTTTTCGAGATATATGCAAAAATTAAGTAAAATTCAAAGGTTGATTACCCCTGACTGAAAGAAAAATTACAAATTCTGAGTATGCAAGTTTTGTAGGCTAAAAGTATTAAATATTTTCTGAAATTTTAGGATCTGTGCATCACGCGAATCAAAAGTTATAAGGGGGGGGACACACACACAGACACACTAATTAATGTTCTCCTCCAAATTCTGAGTAAATCCATAATATGTGGAACATATGCTCCGAAGCCTCTAAGTTGGTGTTTTTTGTCGTCAAAGTTTGAAAAACCGTTTAAAATGTAGACCTTGCCATACAAATCTCACGTATCTTGGCTTGATACTGCCGATCTGTCTCGAGAAATAATTTCTCTTCAACAAATCGACAGTTGGATAATTACATACGAACACAAATTATTAGTAGGAGAATGTAGGCAACATTATTCATTATCTGTGTATACCAACATTCCTTAGTAGGTACGTAAGAAAGCAAACTGTTGTTAAATTACTTTTCCCAGCGTATTAGAAACCGTAGCCAAATGCTCTCAACAAAATCACTCCAATGAAAAGTCAAATTTATTTTTGGTCTATCTCCGACGAAATTAAATGAAGACATTCAAATTATCTTAAAAAGACGAAAGTAAAAAAAAAGAAAATTACTCCTACTGATTTAGAAAAGATTTTAATTTACTTTTAATCTTATTCCATCCTTGAGAGGCTTCCAAAATTATATTGCTTTTGCCCTATTAAATATTTTGAAATGGGATTTGATAACTCTAAAATATTTTTCGCTTAATTTGAACGAATATTATTATATTGTATTGAACGGATAAAGTGTATTTTAGAGTACCTACCTACACATTTTCGAACAGAACTTAAATTATTAAGTCATGTTTTTGCTTTATTTTTATATCAAAGTATCAACAATGCATAACAGCCTCCCTACAATATGTACACGGTGTAACAGATAGTGGATAACCCCAATCAAGTAGATAGAGGACCTCAATACCCATCGATTTTACCCCCATCTATGTCCAGCTATATTGGGTGGTTCAAAAGTTAATGAACCTCTGCTTGGACCATCTAACGTTGTTAAGGAATCTCAAAAACGATTTTGATTTTCTATGGACCCCCTGAATGATTAAAGAGTCCGCTAATGATTCAAAGAGACCACATTGGGAACCATTAAGTGAGAGGATTTTTCGACATAATTATTTACCTATGCCGATGAAGTGGTCATGAGTGTCCAAAAGCTAGCCTCTAAGGTCCCCAGCTTAAATCCGATGGACTTTCGTTTTTGAAAGTTCTTATTAAGAGCTATTTTATAAAAATAAATACCTGCTTTTAATGAACAATAAGGGAAATATTTGTTTCAGGCTAGACAAAGGAACAATCTGTTTATTCTAAAGTACTACAATTTTAATTATAGTTTTAAGAGTGTGTAACAATATTTTTTATCTTTATTATAATAAATAATTTATTTTATTTAAATATCACATCAAATCATGCAGTTGGGTACCAAAAATAATTTAAGAACTGGCTTTTATCACACATATAACAAGGCTCTATCTTAATGAACAAATGTTGAATATTGATACTTGCACAAGTTATGAGAGCGTTTTAGTATGGTCCCATTCAACCAGCCGAATGAAAATTTTAGGGGTAGTTTTCCATGAATAGTTGCAGTTTTTAAGTTAAGAAAAAGAAAATTTCCTCTTAGAACCCTTGAAAGTTTGTGGAAAAATTTAGCTTGGAATACAATTTTAAGAAAATATTTTTTAAAACAAAAGATATCGGGTGCTGATCAAAGATATTACATAACATTAGTGCCACTATCAGGCCATTCTCAGGAAATAATTCAAGATCGTAACATCAATGGTTTGGCCACAGTTCTGTATTTTAGTGTGAAATTCAGAATTCGTTCAAAATTCACAAAATCGTTAATAACTTTTGAACCACTCAATATCAGTGGACATAGATGGGGGTGAAATCGATGGGTTTTGAGGTCCTCTATCTCCTTGCTTCGGGTTATCCACTATCTCTGTTACCCCGTGTATATTTGAAAATAAAATATGTGCATATAAAGGAGCCTTAGTTAACGAATGGGCATACGTTTTCATCACCTATTTATTTTATTTACTTATTTATTTAACTAGCTTTTTTTACCCGTCCACCAAAAATTTGTAGAATAATGGGAGTTATAGAACCTGATCTATGGATGTTTACATACAGAGCTTTATAAAAGTATGGTGTACCTACATAATGTTAAATGTTCAAGAAAAAATAACAACTAATGACTCTAACAATTCATTACTAATGTTCGATTTTTAAATGGAACAAACCACTACGGGCTTACGACTGTCTTCTACTGTTATTTCGAAGGCTGGCTTAGTGTGATCACTTTACGTTAACAACGTTCGCCATTAGGTGGTAATGTTTGTCTCCGAAACTCTTAATCATGAGAATTCTCAACATGTTCAACATGTCGAAAAATCTCATGTATGCAACAAGTAGAAATTTAATAATAAAATGTTCACTAAATTGTGTATTATTTTTAATGTATTATTTTTCATTGAATAAATTATTATTATTATTTATTATTATTTAATTAGTTGTACTTATTTTTTTGTAACACCTCATCAGCAAGAAGAAAGCGCTGCAAGACATAATCATAGCCTGGCGACTTACTCTCTATGCTTACCCCATAGTTAATAAGACAGTGCTCGAATGTGGTGAGCTATGGGCTCTCACCACAATGTTGATTCTATTATTCTGCAATTAAGTACCAAAAAAGCTTTTTATGTTCCTTACTTAAAGTAAAGCTTCTCACTATGGAATATATCTACAAATATAAGTAAACTTAGAAGTCGGCACCTAATCTTCAAAACTTAACGCAACAGTTGAAGAATTTAAGGCCCACACCATGTTTCAAACCTGCATTTAGCTTTTTCATCAACAGGTCTATTGCGTTTAAGTGCAGTAACTACACATTGAGGTGTGACTACTTTTACATTAAAAAAGTTCTCGGTAGGTGGTTCTTCTTATAAATCTGATATCCTTTACCCATCACAGCAAGCTTAACTGTGATGTAATCATGTTGAAAAGTGTATGATTCGAACCTACGTGTAGCTATCTCACAAACTGATATGCTCCTTTTGACGTCATAAGTCATTATTAGGTAAGTTATAGGAGGTAACTACAATGCTTTTATAATTGGCAAACTTCAAAAGTTAGAAATATGTACCATTTTATGAGAGTATTTGGTGCTATGTTTATGGGACACATTATTATAAGAAATGTAAATGAAATGACTTGCTGGTACGACCACCACTAATAATATAGTAAGTTGTTTTAAAATATCACATTATTTGATATTTTAACACAGAAACATCATTTGAAAATAATTACTTACCAAAATCCATGAATTCTCATCGTTTACTTCTAATACTTTAAATAATAAGGAAGAAAACATAAGTTTGCATTTATCTACATAAGAATTTTGAATAGTGTCGTTAATACCTACATATTATCTAATATCTGTTATTAATTTTTATGTGGATAAATCAAGTGAATTTTATTACCAAAATAATTACATATCTGATTCTTTTCCAAAATAAACAGGAAGTTTTGTTTACTATTGTTTGCTGCAACATAATATTTGAGCTGTCAAATTCACTTTGGTAATGTTTTGAGATTCAGATGTGGGTAAGTACCTGTTTTACCGTTCAATTCTTGCTATTTTATGGATGTTCATACAAATTTCAAATTAAATTTTCATTCATAAATTTTATTACCTAAACTCTATTATCTTGAATCATTTTACATCAGTTCTATATAAAAATAATTATGTACATTACAATATGCAGGCATCTAATTTAACTTTGATTCCGATGGCTACAACTGTTCTAACAACGGTGGCCATATTCTTATAATATGTCAAAATTTCCTTCAAAATGGAGTAGCGTTTGATAAATTTTATGAAAATCATTATTTTATAAGGTTTATAACATTTGAATTACATTTGTATGTATTTCAAATCAATCTTCAATCTTTTAAATACATTTTCATACCGCATTACTCCGATTCCGTGTAATTTTTACATGAGTAATTTTGTTTTCAAAAGATGGCTTTCCGTGTTTGGTGAAATTTTACTATGAAGATTTCATAATTTTAGAAATTTATTAATAACTTAAAATATATTTAATGAAATGTAAATATTTGTATCTCAGATTACCACAATTGTATTTGCGAAAAACTGCGAAGAAAAAAATTCAACGCAGAACCTACGCTTTTAGCGTGATGCTCCGACATACAGTTGGAGTGAAACAAATAAATAAATAAATATACATACATTACTGAATTATTATGTAGATTATATTTCTAAATTTTTTTGTGGATAAAACAAACGTTTTATTAAACTGATTAAAATCCTGAAACCATTTAAAGATTCTCAATTATTGTCGATATTATTTCTTTTCTCCCAACGATTCTGTCAAGTTCACTGTACCTAATGATCTAATTTATCGGTCACTGTTTTACCGGCAAGTTTGTTTATGGAATGTTCATACCAATTTCAATGTTTATTATTTTACTTGCAAATCTTTTTCAACAATGATTTTAAGAAACTTTATTAAATATAAAATATATTGAATATAAAATGATTCAACAATTATTGCTAAATTATTTTATACCTATCTGCATTTGAATATGATTTTTAAAGGTAGCTACATAATTATTACTCATCTAATGGCTACGACGGTTTTACACAAAATGTGGCCATAAATGTTTTAAAATGTGTCAAATTACAAAATGGAGGATTTTTTTTTCCAAAATTTTTCATTAAATCTTTATTTATTGAGAATAATAAGATTTGAATAACTTTTATATGTATAACGAATCAATCTCCAATTATTTTATAACATTTTCATACCGTAATACCAAGATTCTATTGAACGTTTACATGAGTAATTTTGTTTCCAAAAGATGGCTTTCTGTCTTTTTTGAAAAATTTGTATGAAGATCCTAAAAAAAATAAAGTTTTTTAAATAGCTCTTAATATATTAAAGTTAACGTTGCCAATTGTATCTTAGAACGTTCTCGAGCAAATTTCAACGCTCTGCGCAGATTCATATCTGACGTAGCATTTGTATTTTGAGCGTGATGTTCACATATACGGTAAAGTATTGTCAAAAGCACGCAAACATTTCTGAATTATTATGTAGATAAAGTTATAAAAGTAATATCTACATAATAATTCAGAAATGTTTGTTTTTTTATTTGCCATTGACAATACTTTTACCGTATATGTGAACATCACGCTCAAAATACAAATGCTACGTTAGATATTAATATGCCCAGAGCCGTACAAAATGCTGGAGAAGGTTCTTAAATACAATTTGCTGCATTAACTTTAATATATTTAGAGCTTTTTAAAAACTCTATTTTTTAGGATTTTCATACAAATTTCTCAAAAAGACAGTAAGTCATCTTTTGGAAACATAATTACTCATGTAAACGTTGAATGGAATCTTGGTATTACGGTATGAAAATGTAATAAAATAATTGTAGATTGATTTGTTATACTTATAAATGTTATTCAAATCTTATTATTCTCAATAAATAAAGATTTAATGAAAAAAGTTTAAGATTAGAGGGTGTAGGGATTGTAGCTAAGATTCAAACCACAGAGCTCTCTATGAAAACTTGCAAATTATGTCGGTAGGTTCGTATAATATTATGAGGTCGGTAAAACAAAAATTGTAAAAGCGTCATTCTTCTTTTTCTGTGCTTATGTCAGTTATAGAGGTCTGTTAAGCAATGGCAATAAAAAAGGCAAAATATATGATATAATGTAACAGTAACATGTTAAATAGATTGCATCAGTTTGTAAATAAAATGGTTTTTATAGTAAATATACCTACAGGCACTATAAGCAGATAATATCAGATTATAGTTCGTAAAAGTACATAGGTACCAATGCAGATTGAAATGGTTGGATGACATCTGGCGAATGAATCCTAAGGTTCATCCGGATGGATACAGGATTACAGGTAGACCCAAGTTGAGATGACTAGATGACACACAAGGCGATATGAGAGTGGTCGGAATGACAAACTGAATGAGTCCGGAGAAGTAGAAATGATTTCCGGTGGAGACCCAGAGAACACTTTATTTCTGTCTGTTATTTATAAAATCAAAAACCAACCTATCTTATTGGCAACCGGCATTATACGTCCAGCATTTTTTATTATGGCGAAGAAAATCATTTAACAAAAGCCTCTGTTTTATAAACCCTTTATGATATTTATCTTGAAAGAAATAACTCAGAGAAAGACAAAGATATTTGTTATTTATTGGACACCACAAAACGTTTGATCCAATACTGCGTAAAGTTAATCTTTGTTCATCCGTTACTGAATTATTTGATGGAATTGATTCAAGAGACACATTTTTGTAACAACAATCATGAAGCTTTGGAATAAAGCAGTGCATATTGAAAGTAATTGACGTAGAAAAAAGGTTTAATGTGTCATACAAATTTTGTTTCGAAATATAATTTAGTCAATTCAACTTTTTATCTTGGAATTTTAGTTGAGTTTTTTTATGAATAGATTTATTAAAAAGATTTTGAATTGTCAAATGTCGATTTTCGTAGTCCAAATCCAAATACCCTCATTGATGTCTATAGATTGAACTAATTTTTATAATGGTCAAAGGTTTTATATTGGCCAAGCTTCAAAAGGGAGGAAGTGCCTTTTCGTTCAATTATATCCTGTCTTTTTTTTTCTGTAGCATATCATTAATATTTTGTGGATTGTTTGAAGTTTACGGTTGAACAATTTGAGGATAAATCCAATATAAATTAATAATATATTATTAAGTTCTATGCATCTTCCTTATATTATTGTCACGCGATTATGGTTTGTAGCAATACTAGAATCCAATGATGAAATTATAAAGCACACACCTATTCGTTAGCAACATATGTCATTTTTCCGTTTTAAATACAAAATGTTAGGTCAAAATGTTTTCAGCATCTGACTTATCTCGTTACTTTTTCTAGGTGAAAATATCTCATTTCACTAGTAGCCAAGCGTTACACTGCGATTTCGATAGTTTTTTTTTTATATACCAACCTAATGTTTTGCCAACGATTGTCGCCGATGACGTTACAGCCCATATCGAGCCTTGACCACCACTATCTTTCACTTTCAACAGGCCTCGATTCCCGGCCTTTTTGAATCCATTCTATTTTAAAAAGAATAAGCATTCAGTCAAAAAATTACGTCACAGAGCAAAACTTACAGATATTTGTCAAAATGACAGGGGAGAGTTGAGATTTGAATAAAATTTCGTATCATTTATCATAAAAAGATGTCGCTGTGTAATTGTTTGTCCTTTTATAAGATGAGTAATTATTGTTTGGAAAGCAAAAAAATATTCCGAGTACACTTTGTATTTCATTAGGAAATTGTTTCACTAGATTGATAAATAGTAAGAGCTGTACTAATTACCATCCCTCCATGAATCACCCTCATGAACTAATTACTTGACAAATCTCCCCATGTAGATTTCCCTTTATTCTTTTTCATTCATGAAACGTCACCGTGCTCCCGACTTTGCTTTTATTTGTTCCTCTCTCTTCGTTCTCATTCTTCTTTGTTTTTTTTTATATAATATTTTCACGGATGAGATATTCTTGCATTCTTGGTAAATTCTTTTTATATCCATGTTGTAACGTCAAAGCATTTTTAATTTTAGCTTATGATCTTGTAACTTTTTTTTCCTTTTAATATAATATTTTATAAGGGTAATTGAAATTACACAGAGCGGATTGAGTTTGAATACTTTATAAACAATTCTATCATTATTAGGCATATAACTACATTTTTTTTTTTTTTTTTTTTTAACAGCATCATAAAAAAATAAGCACAGTTTTAATGGTCTGTTTATTATATATAAGCCAGAAATTGAATTTTTGAAATTAATTCAAATATAACAATCGATTTGTTATTACACAAACTGAACAACCTGACTAGGTCACAGGTGACTTAGAAACACAGTTTCCCACCTGTGACCATGCAGCTGTGCCTGCGCAACTGTAGTCAGGCTATTTATTTTAGTTTGTGGAGTATCAAATCAATATTGTTTTATTTAAATCAATTAATTTAAATACTGCCCACCAAAAAATGCACGTTAAATTCGTTGATTTAAAAATTATTGATGTTGCTGGCGGAAACTTTGTGAAATCCCATTTTTGAACAGGTAATTATTTTTAAAGTTTAAGTATTTGCGGCACTGAAGATGGTCGTGTGACCGAAAGGCCTCTGCCAATAAATAATATAAGTAAGTGAAATAAACAAAGTTTTATTTAAAAATAATTACCTGTTCGTTGATTTTATTTTATTTATTTCGAATGATTAGGTACCTACTTTAGTTTTCACGATGTGAATTTTTGCTGTCGCAATAACGAGTTGATTGTTGCTTTCACAATCATGATTTGCCATCAATCGGCCAAACAGCCATCGGCATAAGACAAGGGAATATTTGGTGACATCATGGCGGAGGTTCCACCTCTTGGGTTGTGTTATACTCTTTTGGAACGGAAAATATTAAGATACTCTGATACGCTGGCGACGCAACATTCATAGCTGTCGTCGATATTGGTAACAGTATATCCAAAGAATGATCGATTCAAGAATGTCACATTTAGCATTGCGCGGTCTTTCGAATGGACAGCGGTAGCTGGGAAGGTCGCTGAAACGGTGAAGGGTTCAGCAACCAAAGAGGCTACTTCTGAAATGAAAAGACTCTTGAGTCGACGTATAGAAAAGAAGAAGATGATCTCCCACAGACGACTCATGATAATCCGTTGATGACAGCTTAAAAGCTTCAAACAACATGATATTATGAATACGAAACCATTTTTAATGGAGATCCTTGCTGCCAAACTCAACATGGGGTGATCATTTTCCTCAACCTTTGCCATCGATTCCAGCAAACTCACCTTTCTCCATAAATTCGGTCTGAGTAATTCTTTTAAGGGGAATTCGCTGCTCTAGGTAGTCTAAATTTTGTAGCGGTTTTTTGATTTTTCGATATATGTTTGGAAATTAACAAAGCATATAAACAAAAATACAAAGCATAGCTTGTAATTTGTCTGCCAGAAACTAACTTTAATTTCTTCGCATAAAGCTTTGATTTTGTTCCTATTGAATCAAAATAATTTCGCCGATATTGTTCATAGTTTAAAAACATTTAATTTGAAAGGAATGCTCGGACGAGATAAAGAACAGTAAAATAAAAATTAAGTCTTTAATAAATGATTATAAAATAGACTAAAATTGGCTCAACGAATAACCATTTCCAATGAACTTTTCTCTTTGAACTCGTTGAAGAGAGAAAATGTTTCGAGCATCTTTGTGCTATTAAGGATGTAAATTTGAAATTATAGTCGTCGCTTTTTTCTTATCAGCCCCTTTTAAAATTCTCTTTAGGTACATTTGAAAAAAAAAGTGTCTCAAAGTATCGGTTAGGAGCCAGTCTACTTAATTCTAATAACCATTAAATGTAATACAGTGTAAAGGCTTTCCCCATAAAAAATCGTCAACTTAAAACATTAAACGACTTTTATAGTTCTAATTGTTTCCAACGATAATGTTTAGCAATTTATTCACGTTTACCCAGTACGGCTTTTTCAGTTGTCGACCTTTTTTTTTCCATTTCACCCACTTCATTATCATTAGTGTAGGTATTTCGGGAAAATATTTTTTTTTGGAAGTTTATTTACATGGCTTTAAGACCCTTTGATAATATATGAATTCATAACTTGCAATGTACCTCTATTAAAATGCATACCTTGTTTTTTGTTCTTGGTTTTATAGATCCGATTATCTGATACAAAACTCAAAGAAAAACAACGGGAGATGGAGATGATATTAAAAATGAGAGATGGATATTCAAAATAATTTTTCTGAGAGACAGGAAGCGAATGAATGGATAAGACAAAGGACCAAAGATACCGACGTGACTCATAAAATAGCGTCACTAAAGTGGAACTGGGTTGGCCATATAGCAAGAACAATCTGATGATAGATGAACCAAGAAAAACTTAGAGTGGAGACAAAGACATAAAAACCCGACTAGGCCACATCAAAGGTGGTCTGAAGATATAAGGTAAGTGGCCGGCAATCAAGTGGAAGGGAGATCTATGTCAAATACTGGACGAATGAAGGCTGATGATGATGATGTTAACTTGTAGGTTCCTACATCAAAATTGTGAGGTTGACAACGTTACGTCCTTAAACCCTAAAAGGTCAGAAAAGGCGCAAGGAATAAGCATTGATTTCTTCAAAATCAATTTATTAACAAGAAAATATTCTTTATGTAAACCGTTATTTCTCTTCCAAGAAAAATGTATAAAAATAACAGTATTAAGCAGCAAAATGATTTTTGAAAAAAGACCGCAAAAAAAAACAATAGACCACAGTAAATTGAACAAATTAAGGAAAACAGGATAAACATCTTATCTAAATATACTCTTGTTGTTTAAAATTATCGATATCAATATAATAATGTGTTCTTCTACATCGGTGATCTGAACATAAAACCTCCAAAGGGTTTGTTATGTCCTTATAAAAAGGTTCATATAAAAAAATTGCCCCTTCATACGCAACTTTTTGATTACTGAAATTTACCGAACACGTATTTTTTATCTATAGATATCAGATTCAGAGAGTCCTGTCTCGACTCGGATCATCATATTCTTGGGATGCGGATGTTCAGCTATCTCCTCCACATCTTGGGCGGTTCGCACGGTTGTCCCCTGATTAAAGGTATAGAATCAGCTGATATTTTTCTGTCATTCAGGATCTACTCTCTACGTGGTCTACATCCTGAATAGAGCAGGTTCTCCTGATATCAGGATTCCTTACCCTGCCCGTCGTGCTGTTTCTGAAGAAGTGTCTTCTGTTGTGCGTAGGAGACCTTTGTCTTGGCTGTAGCGGCTCTTGACTCTATACCACATGTCAGGATCTGCTATGATGCAGATTTTATTTATTTTCGCTCCTCTGCATTCATCAGTAGGTACAATAGCTTTCAGCTACTGTGGAAGCTTTAATATGTTTTGAAAATAAATGAAAGACGGCCACCAAATCACATGGCTATCATTTCTTGTAGCTTTCATTAACCCGAAATATATCTTAAGTCACTTCCTTTAAATTTTCAAAAAATATAGTTTAGGCAAAAAGTATCTAGTTCACGAAAAACTGAGACAGCGCCAGCGGTTTGATGGTTTCTGAATAATTTGTGATCGAGATGGTGTAGCACAAATGGTCGCCAAAAATAGAATATGAAGTACACGAAGAAGAATCAGGACAAAATAATGAATCGAATACAAAAATGGTAAAAAACAGATTTATTTTTATTAAAAAAAAAACTTCAAAAATTAGTTTGTTGTTTCGCCGATGTTAGGAGAGAGTTGTTTATTAATGTATTTGTCTTTAAAACAAGTGTATGCACCTGCAAGAAAGAATCGTTCTGATCTCAGAACGTTTTCTATTCAAGAGAGAGTGAATAAGATGGTACATTGATTCAAATTGAATTCGAAAAATTGTCTCAGTCAAGCAGTCTTAAAGTCAATATTGGCCTTTTCAAGTGTGTGTTTATAGCAACACATGGGGCGTACGAAATGAAACTCCGTAATAAAGGTTCAATATTATTTCGTGGTCATAATATAAAAGGGTGTCTTTACATTCGTTGAATCCATTCCGTATTAGGTGAGTGTGTCGGAGCTTACGTAAGAGAAAACAGAGATTGGATGTTAGTCGTCAAATTTAACGAATATTATTGTTTGTTTTTTCATTTATTGTTTAGCGAATAACATTTTGCCTTTAAATAACAGCTTAACGTATTAAAGAAATATAATTTGAGGTGTTTTTGTTCTTATATCAACTTATCAACAAGACTTGCTTTCAAGGTCGGCTTTGCAAAAAGACACTACAATAATTAAGCAATTTTTTTTTACCCATCACGTCATATCCCATCACGTCATATCCCGTAACGCTCACTAGTTTCGTTTCTTGCACCGACATACTATAATACAAAGCCAATAGGCAATAAATATGAGACATTAACAAAAATGGATATATTCATATCCTGGCGCCAAATACATGACAGCAGTCGCAGTCTTTAAATTTGGTTAGGAGACTTTGTTTACGTAAAGTGATCACACTAAGCCAGCCTTCGAAATAACAGTAGAAGACGGACGTGAGCCCGTAGTGGTTTGTTCCATTTAAAAATCGAACATCAGTAATTAATTGTTTGTCATTAGTTGTTAAATAATATTCGACATACTATTACTCAAACAACCTATCCTATTTCTCTTACTTCTGACTTGGTCTTCTTTGAGGATCCATGCACGTCATTCTCGGTCAGCCGCACTTTATAAAGAACTTCCTCTCAGTCTTATGAACTATCTTTGTTATTTAGTTTGCATCAATTCTTTCCAAATGCTCAAACCATCTAAGCTTGTTGATTTTAATCTTTGTTACAACACCAACTTCCATAGGTACATCATTGATGGTATTATGATTGCATTATGCACTATCAAACAAGTGAATATGAATATTTTCCCCACACAAGTTTGTGTGTAAAACTATAGTTTTAGAGGGAAAATAATTTGGAATTAAATTTTATATTAGTTAATTAGGTCTATATCAAAATTTTGTATATCTATTTAGGAACTTACCTATAATTGTTTAAATCTACATACTAATTTTTGTGCTAATATTGAATAATTTACACAGATTACATGTTTTGAACCATAAATAAGATTGGTTTTTAGTTACTAAATCCCTGCACTTACCCTGTATTTAATCTTTCTATTCAAAGGAAGGTGACAGACATCACCCCCTGGGTGGATTGCCTAATAAAAAAGGAAAATGTAGGTGTATTAATGTACCTAATTGTGTTAAGTTATGAAGAAATTCTTTTACAATAGGTATTGCAAGTGTGCTAAAATTTTGGGTTTGTAGAAAAATAATATCTACGTCTTAATAATGTCATAAAAAACAACTCATAGTCAATACAACAGAGTTCAGTTTTTTCAAATAAATCTATAAAAAGGTTTAGATAAGTATAATATCAAGGTTTTATAATGGAGATATTACCAACTTTGCTTTAAATACAATAAGAAAACTAGATACTTACTTCATACTGAAATATAAGGTATCTACAAGTTGAATATTTCTTTGGATTCTTCAACCTTCATAAATAATTTGAAATTATGAAATATTGTTTTCATTTGGTTCTCTTTGTGTTTCATAAAAAAAAAACTTTGCTTGCGTCAAAGGTAGGTACCTACCTACCAACGTCACGGCTTTCATAAGCCACTGGATGATAAATATTATTTAAGCCGTTCGGATTTCTAAGAACTGAATAAAACATTCTCCAGGATTGCGAACGAAGGAAGTTAAAAAGGGCAATAATATTAAACTCTAGTTGAAATATCTCGTTTGGTGGCTTAACTATCCGAGTAAAAATCCACTTAATTATAAGAAAGCGTTCGTTTTTATACGAATGAATGTTCGTCCGTACTATGTTGGTACCATTTCAAAATACCTACCCTTATTCAAGAAATATTGTGATACCTTACTAGAAAGTGCCGATACCTTAGCGACTAAAAAACGCTGAATGTCTCGGAAATAAAAAACTAACAAAGGCTTAGACGGTAAGATTCAGATATATATTACGTCTAGCTTTAGTGTTTTTCTTTTACTTGAGAGTATGTAGTGTATGTCGAGGGGGGAAAGAAAACCCTCCAGAATCATGCACAAATTATGTAGATTCCTAAATTGTTTCAATTGATAAGAAAAAAATTACAAACATTTAAATAAATGGTACAAGGAATTGATTTTTTATAAAAAAAACTTTCGAAAATAGGTGACTATGGAATGTTTCCAGAGCTCAGCTAACTATCAACTGACGACTTGTAAAGACTTGTCACTGCCAATGGGGTCCTTGACGCATTAGCTGGTGGTATTATCACACAGATATTGGTAACCATAATATAGAAAACACGGTATTCCAAATTAGCTGCACTATTCCAAATACGTACATACGTATATGCACTTCCATATATTATTATATTCTTACTATAGAAAGAAACAAGTCGGAAACGGAAGTATGTCAGGTCTAAGAAATAGAGGGGAAAGGCAACAAAGAAAGGACAGCTGGGTATCTACCTCGCAATACACCTCCACTCAAATTTCTGGCCAAAAATTGAAGAGTGTTCAATACTGCTAATTTTAAAATGAATATTTTAATCTGATGTTCGAATCTACATAATTTGCCCTAAGCTACGAGTTTTTATTAAATTGTCATCAATCATTTTTTGAAAAACTTTTTTAAGATAAACGCATTATGAACGTTAATTTCTGTCAGAAAATTGTTTTTTTTTTTAAAAAACATTTTAATTTTTTCTTTTATCACTAAAAAATAATAATATTTCTCCTATTGTGTCTTAAATGAGGCTTTCAATAATAATGTGACGTTCTTTGCTGATGTGTTGTAGGTACACTAAATAGAATATTGTTATAATGTCAAATACCTTCATAAAAATATGTTTAGACCACCCATAAAATCAAATCTGAGCCTTCGTTTCCCCTTAACTGTCCATTAAAATTTAATGTTAGAGGCTAAAAATATACCTTTAAGTTTATTTAGAAATAAGGTAGGTACAGCTTGAATGGCATCGGAACAACTGAGAAACTTTTGGCATAGGCTCATACTGAAAGGGTTAATACATCGCATAATAAATTTAAATTTTCACCTTTCTTCGAACAAGAAATAAAGATGGCGATTGAAAAATTGGTCAGTACAAAATCGAAATCAAGTGATGGGCTTTCAGTTTGTACTTTAAAATTGATAGGTGATCTCATATTGAGGCCGCTTCAATATATATTTAATTTATGCATAAAACAGGGTTTATTCCCGGATTGTCTTAAAGATGGCTACATTGGTTCCGTTACATAAGGGTGGTGACACTATGAGTGTGAATAATTATAGGCCTATATCATTGTTGCCACATTTATCCGAGCTCCTGGAAAGACTCGTTAAATCGAGGCTAGTTGATTATTTGGAGAGAAATAGCTTAATATCAGATTTTCAGTTTGGATTTAGAAAACGAAAGGGTACTGAGGATGCGATTGCAGAACTTACGACATACTTGTCTGAGAGTCTGGATGTTGGAAGGAAATGCATTGCGGTGTTTCTCTACTTGGCTAAAGCTTTTGACACGGTCTCGTATAAAATTCTTTTGGTTAGACTTCATAGGATGGGTATCATGGGTCAAGAGCTAAAATTCTTCAATAGTTATCTCTCGGAGCGCAGGCAATCAGTCTTGATAAATTGAACAAGGTCTTCTTCGAGATTATTAACATTTGGTGTTCCTCAAGGAA
Source organism: Mystacides longicornis (assembly GCA_963576905.1). Lineage (NCBI taxonomy): Eukaryota > Metazoa > Arthropoda > Insecta > Trichoptera > Leptoceridae > Mystacides > Mystacides longicornis. Next base: position 23,415,776 of record OY756424.1, read on the forward strand.
GTGTTCTGGGACCAATATTATTCTCAATATATGTCAATGAACTACTTAGATTACCTATTGAGGGAAGAATGTTGTGTTTTGCTGATGATACAGCGCTTGTGTTTGTGGGAGAGGATTGAAGAACTGTATATGACAGATGTCAAAGAGGTATCAACTGTGATAAGTCTTGGCTGGATGATTCATTGCTTTCTCTGAATGTTGAAAAGACCAAATATTTGAAATTTAAAATAACAAAGAGAACTGGTCCTGATGATAATTTTGAGTTAAGAGTGCATTCTTGTGGCGGTGTGAATGGTTGTGACTGTCCTAGGTTAATTAGACATTCGTGTATCAAGTATCTCGGTATTCTGATAGATGATACATTATCATGGAAGTATCATGTGGAGGCCCTCAACAATAAGATCAGAAGAGCATCATATATTCTAAGATGTGCTTAGAGGTTTTCTAAATACACAACGCTTAGATCTGTGTACTATGCGATTATCCAATCTCTGCTATGTTATGGCATTGTAGGTTGGGGAGCGTGCTACAGTAGTACTCTCAGGGTCTTACACATCTCACATAAATGGGTTATAAAGATAATGTTCAGGTTGCATGGACATTTTCCGACCTCTCAACAGTTTAATGATTTGAAATTTTTGTCTGTGAGACATTTGTACATAAGGAGGGTGTTGCTACAATTCTATAAGGTTAAGCGGAATTGGAGGAGGTCGCAACAGGGTAGAGTCAATAGACAAATGTTATCTTTGAATTATGATGTTCCTTTTAAGAACACAATATTTGGCCAACGACAGTTCGTATACACTGCACCTAAACTTTTTAATAAAATGCCTGTAGAGATTAAGCAAATATTGTGCTTTTCTAAATATAAACGTGCCTGCTCTGGTTGGGTCTCATGTATTCAGTTGGAGGTTTTGCATGATATTTTGGGTTTTGTTCGATAAAGTATTTTGTTTGGTTTTTGTTTTTTTTTTCTCTCTTCTTCTTCTTTATACTGTTGATTGATGTTTGTTGGACCAAAGGGTGTTGTGACTGTTGGGTTATACTTTGTTTGTGGACTGTACGTATTTGAGTTGGTGGTTGTGCTGTTCGTGTTTGTATGTTCATTTTAATATTTTTTTTTTTATGAACTGTAAAGATGTTTGCCCTAGTACAGGCTTGGCCTATTTGGGCAGCAGTTAAAATTTTTTATCTATTATCACTGTATTAATATGTATGAATAAAATAAAACAGCAAAATAGCTAGTTAAGAAGGTATCGTTGTAATATAGCTTATTATGTAAAAATGTTTTGAAAGCGTTACAGCAAACCTTCGCTTAGTCATTTTAATATTGTAAGTACCTCGCAAAGGACGCGAGTTATAACACTGAAATATTAAAAGAATATCTTTTTCACTATCTGCTCCGAATGTAAAGGAGGTGCTTTGACGCGTAAGGGCCTCTGTGCCATTGTAGATCCACCCTCTACACCGTAATACCTCCACGCTGTTACGTCAGATTATAACTTTTCACGCATTTTATGCCTTTAACCCTCAAAATCCAATCGACTAGGTATTTCAAAATTAAAACAGCCCTTATATATTATTATTTCTTTTTTTTTGTATACCTAATATTTTCTAACAAGCCTTATAGAAGTTTTTGAATCACATATTGTTACTGGACCTGTGGGGCTAGTACGAGTTTAATCGAAAGCCAATTGCATGCTAATATGCGCTCATTAGCGTGCAAATTTTTCGAAACGCTTTCGATGATCTTTGATCATCAAAAACTTAATTATACTAGTGGTACTGATTTATTTATTTTATTGTATTGACGAACTATGAGATCTCTTCCAAGGCTTATCATGTATTACAATATATTATCACAATATATTACTTATAGTTATTATCACGGACATATTGTGGTTTACTAGAAAACGTTTCTACTCTTTATAATACTTCACCGGGGTTTCATATTTTCCAGATGTTGGCAATACTGAAAATTTCATAAATAAACATTTTGAAATTTGAATTGGTTATTGCGGTACATAATTTATTTAGGTACATAAAGTAGTTCGATCTCGAGTTATAAGTGTTCTCACTAATCTGACTTTCTTTTATATAGAAGATGATAAAAATACGATTGCAGTATTTTGAAATTATTTATTAAGATACTTAAGAACTTTCGTATTCGTTGGCAATTCCAATCCTCTAATTCTTAAAGAGCAATACAATCAAACAAAAACTATTGTATAAACACATTTTTTATACACAATTATTATAATATATTTTTTTCTAGATTACCGGCGACTCATTCTATTCGGAACGTATTGCGCCGTGGTTTAATTAAATTATATAGATATTAGCAAAAGAATAGACAATATTCATCTCCAAGAGTTAAGGAAAGACAAAAAAAAAAGAATCAGATTAAAATCATATTTTGTTCTACAAAATTTAAAAGGATTTTACAAATATTTCGACAATTAATACTAAGAAGGTGGGCAATATTTATCGGATTTATTATAAAATAATATGTAGAAAAAATAAGCTATATAAATGAACTCGACAGTTAAACGTGAGAAGCGTTGACAGATAAAACTCATTTATCAGCGCTTTAATGAATTTTCTGTCTGGAAGAAAACAAAGGAGATTTGTGCATGTCTACCTGTAAATCCATTTGGGGCAAAAAAACATGGAGACAGCAGGCGAGGTTAATGAATAAATACGTCTAACACAGAACGAACCATTCATACAACGTATTTGTCTGGCTCTACATACTCGTATGATTCCTAGTTGAGTTTCATCGATTCTTGAATACGACAGATAACTTGTATTGTTCTGTATTTTATTTACGTACCAATGTGGAAACTGTTTGATCCTTTTGTGCAACTTTCTTATTACTTGTGAGCTTCGACTCTCACTTAGTATTTTTCTTATCGTGAAACCATTGCAGAATAAATTCAATAAACATTATAAAACTTTTACGGAAATAATGTTCAATTCCAATTTAGTCTGTGTGTTTGTATTCTCTATATAAAATGTAGGCTTCACTCTTAAAATTTTCTTTGGCCATGTTCCAATACTGTCTATTTAATCGAACATTCAACGTTATTCCTTCCAATACTTTTCAACAAACACTAACACCTTCATTTTCTTATTAGAATAAAAAAAGATCTGTTTGAAATTGGTGCGTATATAAACCTGTTAAATGTTGTTTTTGAGGGACTCTTTTTGTAAAAAAAATATGGAAAAGTATGCTATTAAAAGCACTTTACCAAAATATTTGCGGTGTGAATAAAATTACTCTCAAAACACGTAGGTATTGGCAAAAATATTTCATCGGATAAACTCTCCGTATTGCCTTTAGAGTCTTTATATTCCAACTGTTGGAAATTTATGAACCGAATAGATTTATCGTGAAGCTAATAATAGGATTTATGATAGTAAAAACGAAGTATGTAATAGTTTCGTACGCATCCCTCTTTGGGTTCTGGGGTAAATTCGACTATTCCGAGAATTTGATTTTTCGAATAACGCTTCATTTATTTTCATTCCTTAGAAGATTTATTCATCTGCCAATATTTTTATGTATTTCCGTATTTTCTAGGAGGGAAAATCTGTGAAACTCGGTCATTGAAAAAGTATTTATTTGTTTATTGCAATCAGGGAAACATTAATAACTGAATGGAAAATATATATCAGGTAGTTTTTGCCTTTCCAACTAGAAGTGAAGCTTCTCAAGCACCTAATATGTATTGCGGAACAAATGGAAAACGAAACAATAAAATAATGTATACCGGAGAAATTCACTGTTTTCAGAATAATTGTTTTTGTTTTATTTATTTTCTTAATGTTCTGTCTAACAACAAACAATAAAATATGTATAATAGCTTCAGATCACCACTTTACTATAAGCTTATTGTTGTGGTTAATAAATAACTATTTATGAACAAAACAAATATTTTTATTCTTAAAAAGCTTCCAAGTACTTCTTTGAGATTCTTTTACAAAAACAAATATTACTTTAAAAAATAATTTATGGTTGTCTAATAGTTAAGTATACCTATCCACAATATTGTTTGAAATATGATATGGATTGAAAAAGGAACCCAGATCTTTAATACAACATACCAAGCTTGACATTGTCAGAATATTAATTACTTGGTAAATAGACAAGAATGTATGTGGGTACATGTCCTAAATATCTCATCCCTTGAGTACAATATGCTTTCGGCATATTTTCGGGCATAATTATGTATAGCAGGTGGAAGATGTAGCTGGTATTGACATTACGGAACGAGAGCTGTAAGACTATTTGGGAAGGTTCAAACTAAAATCTTGTATACCCAATACCTACTTCTCCCAAAATAGGTACTTGGCAAGTAAATTATACAACAAAATGATCTGTCTTTTTTAATTCTCATAAAATCTTTATTTTATTTTATTAATTTCAGCGTGCCTGAAATACATTTAGCATTTTTTCTAAACAACTTTGTGAGGCCCTGGCAAGAGCTAAAGTCCCAACTAATTGATCAAGCTTCTACACTACACTCAAGGTGTATTTTAAATATAAGGGTAGTCAAAACTTGTATATGCTTCAATGACAAATAATAATGACTTACATATCATAATTAACTAGCTACCTGATGAAACGTTAGCTCAACCATAATAATTTGTATTATGAACCCATCTTGTTATCAAGAAGTATTGATGGTTATCTATTAACCGCAACTCAATTAGAAGAGATTCTGCAATGACCTAAAGTTTAATCAAACCTAATCGGTTATAACAGCGATTACAATAATTAATGACTGTGGTGGTATCACCTGAAAGCTTTACTTATTTAAGCTTCTCAATTAACAAGTTATTTATTAAATAATAATAATTTGTACTTATAATCATCGGAGCTTTTCTAAGTTACGAATCAGATATTCGAATATAAGCACAGATTGAATTTTTTTTAATTCAATTTGGTTAAAATATTACCCTGTTTAAACAAACTGCGTTATAAGTAAATAAGGTAATAATAAAAATCGACCATACATCTAAAACTTAAAAATTGAATTAGTTTTTCTTTTTCACCTAACCTAATCGTTAACGATAACATAACATATAATTTAATTTTATCGCAAATACATACCTAGGTATTTCATTTTTTTTAACAACCTTAAGATATGACATTGTTTTGTTTTTTTTCCTTTCTCTTTTTTTTTTATCTTTGTTTGTAGATTTGTCCTATGAACTCTTATATTATTAATCTTGAAAATGGCACACATCACCCCCCTGGGTGGATTGCCTAATAAAAGAAGAAGAAGAACATTAGAGGATCTTCATTGAAAAAAAATTGTATAACTAAGTGCCAATGTATCTATTGAAAAAGTAATTTCACCTTTTCTATACAAATATGATGGATCTTTAGATAAAAAAATAGCGCCTATATTACCTACTATAGGTGACCAAGGTAGGTTTACATTTTGAAGACAGCAAGACATGTATCCACAAGTGATTGATATTTTTCAAATTACCATTACGTTTGTAGGTCTTTTATTCTAAGGTAGGGTCATTACATAAACGACGAATACTCAAAGTTCAATGTTTCGGAATGAAGGTATGGGAGCCAATTACATACCGCATCATGCTATTCCAATTTCCATCTGTAACCGCGATATCAAGGTACGCTCCCGTAGTTATGGCACGGATGGGGAGCTATTATTGGGTAAAGGTACAATAACGGGAGATACATGGTGAAGGTACATGAAAGAGCGATAATGCACCTACATACACTTTATGTGATATGCAAGTAAAACAATTTGCTGGGGTGTTGTGGATGATTTATATTCGTAATATGCTATGCAGTTTACACCACAGAATACCTAAACAAAAATATTAATATAATAATATTATGTACCAACCAGGAATCGTACTTTTTTTTAGTATTGGCTCAAAATATTAACTCGGGAATGTTATATTATGAATTCGAAGTTGTTTATTTGTTTTATTAAATAAATGATTCTGAAGGGGCCCTAGAAAATTCGAATTATGCGAACGATTTTTTCGTCAATGTCGAGTACTTAGGAAGAAAATTAACTCCACTTTTTAGTGTTAGTAGAGCAAGTGCTGAAGCCGCGTAAGTTGCATTGCTTTGCCCCTAATTGGGGTTACAAAGGGTGTATGTGTGTATGTACGTATTCTATAATGACGCAAACCACGTTGCCAAACATCGACTTCTTCATAACTTAAACATTTTAACTATCTTCTTCTGCGGAACCAATCCTATGGTTTGCAGCAAAGATCTGCATCTTATTTTCCATTTCGTCGGTTCCTTCGCAGCCCTCTACAGCTCTGTGTAGGATGCACAGCCCATGTTCTCATACAATAATTGTTCGAGGTACTTTCGACGCAGACGCCCCCTAGCATTCGCATCCTCAGTCATGCCCTATTATTAAGGTATAAGTTGGTAATAGAAAATGCAAAATGCATTTCATACTACTTGTCTCAACATTATATTTATCGTAATTCACGAGAGCCATCCATTTAATTCTCGTCAACATAATATTGTATCCATCAGTACCTACCGCTATTCCGAATATTACTCACGCAACGTAAGTGAGAAACTCACAGGAACTTAGTATGGGCGGCGGAGCTTCCGAAATATTCTTATGGGTGCTATACACATTTCCATACAAAGTTTGTTAATTCATGCCAGCGTTTACGCTCATTTAGGTATGTCACGGAAATTGTTCGAAATGCGACTAACATGTAAATAATAATAATTATTCTAGCACCTAATTCTTTGTCACCGCCAACTACTATGATTGTGATGGCTTCTGATGCATATCAGTTGTATCGGGTCGTCATTTTATTATTGTGGCGAACACTTTAACTTGACATCAAAGATATTTTTGGTTTAAGGGTTGGTACAAAAAGTTCATTTACTTATTGACTTTTTTTTAATCTTTTTTTTTTTTAGTTTATGCTAATTCAATTAAAATAGAATAGCCCAATAAAAGCCCAGAGAAATATTAGAATTATACCTAAAGAGAAATCATTTTGTTTTATGGTGTCCCTCCACTCGTTGTGACGTTGTATTATTTCATGACATTAAATTTATTACGACTCTGCTTTGTCTTTTAAATTTGTAGAAAGAAACACGTTTTTGTAGCTCACTAATGGCATTATTCATTACGAAATTCAATTACATTACATCTGCACGCGCCGTCCCTGGGACGGTCACTACGTACCTCCGTTTCACAAGGGCGCGCATATAGAAAGGCCGCTTAAAAAAACATAATATATTATGAAATGTAATTATCATCAAGATACTAAAAGAAGGGTGAAAACGTATTTGTAAAACCTTTCTACCCACCTATCAATGGAACAAAGTATAAAAAAATCAAGGGTTTATTTTTAAAAAATACGCATGTTTTCTATCCTTACGCCACTTCGTCCACTTTGAAGTTAATATGGCGAAAATAAGATTCTTTTTTGTACAATTGGATGGTGCTCGTACATGTGGACATGGTATTATCCTTTTGTTTATCGAAATTCGATGATAATTTTAGTGTGTTCGTAAAATTTTCTGTATTTTGCAAGCAACCCAAGCTGAAAAGTGAAGTTTTTATCGAATGTTTTTTTTTGTTATTAGATTTTCAATCTTGGATTCGCATCTTTAGACTAAACATAATTATTATGTTTTAAACTTCATTAAGTAAAAACTAAAAAAAAAACAACGAGATTCACAATACCTTATTAAAATAAAACATCAAAAAACCAGAATACAAGTCTTAAAGGTATATAGGTATAATACTGTTGTTACAGAAGAAATTATCACAATCAATCCAGAAGAAATTCAATAAGTCACAATAATATATAGGAACAGGATACATACTAATGCTGGTATTGAAGGATATGTGCTAACCTAATCTCGAAAGCTAATAACAATATTTTAAATTGTTGGTTTGTTTGAGAAACCTATGAAGGTATAATAGAACAAGTGATGTAGTCTAATTGATTGGGTATGTAGATAGCTAACTGCGGAGATCTGTAAATAATGTCAAATCTTGAATCTTATATAAAGTGGCAGTTGTCTCCAATGCCTAAGACATCATATTTGGAATTCAAAAAATATGCTTAGAAGTATTAAAGAGTAAAAGTTCACATTTGCTTAACTTGAAATGCACCACGGATTCGAGGCAAAGTTGGACAGAATGAACGAATCAGCAACTCAGAACAGCGGAAATTGAGACCTTAAGATCTACCCTGGGCAAAAAACAGGACTTTCAACATTCAAAATGTTGTAAGGTGGGGTAGGGAGAGTTAAGACGTCACTGGAGAGATCATGATAATTTTAATGATTTGGAAAGAAAGGTAGGTATTTTCTATTGTTGATATGAGTGAAAGTAGGTATATTGATATTTACTTACAGCTTTGAAAAAAATTCGTGTATGAAGTTATCGTACAAAGAATTTTGTTTATTAACATCGTAATAACCCATTCTAAAATCAATTCAAACATAATAAGAAAAACTAATATTTTGATTAAAAGTCTTTGTATCTCTTTAGATGAAAATTCTAGATAAGTTGGTATGCAGGAACATAAATTATTATTATGAAGGTTTAACAGAATTCAAAAGAAAGACTGATGGGGACTTTCATCAATGGTTCCTAACATTTAGGGACTTCGCAAGAAATCTTAGGTAACTCCTGGCGTTAATTTGGCTTTCACCACACCATTTCAGACGGTAAGAGTTCCCTAATTCTTGAAACTTCCGTGGAGATAAAATTCTTTTTTCATAAAATATACGGATTAGGTACAAGTTATCAAAAATTATAGTTCTGTTGTTGGCTGAGCTTAATGTGTCTGTCATTTATTTGGGCAACACGTGCAAATATTTGTATAATGTAATAATATTTGTATAAATGCCTATCTTTTGTCTGTCCCTTGTTATAGGACCGTTTCCACTTTGCGAAGGAGCATCTGTATAAAATCTGAGTACAAGTGCGAAGTGACAAGTTGAAAACACGTGTGGACAGAACCACCAATTGGGAGTGAATTGCAGGCGTCAACTTAATAGTATTTACATATCACTATCTATCTTTTTTGGGAAAATATATTTTTCCTGCTCCCTCGTCAGTGCTGCCCTCAAAGGTATCAAAAGTGTCTTATGAGTTCACTTTGAGTGAACACAGATTTATAAAAAATAGGTATATCAAATAATTATAAAATTATTTTAAGTATATAGGCACAAAACACGTCGAGTCTTTTTCAAACACTTCGCTTGACACATTTATGTACCTACATAATATTTGGTATAAATTTACCTACATAAATATGTAGGTACATCTTATAATATTAAAGAAAGTCGGGTTAGTGTGAAAACTTATAACTCGAGATGGCTGAACAGTTTAATAATAATAATAATACTTGGACAACTTTTATGGCGCCGTTTAGTGAAACATCTTCACCTCAAGGGCGCCTCACATAAAAAGAAAAGAGTAGTAATCACCAATTAGGTTTGTCAAAACATAATAAAATAACAAAAATGGCAATAATCCCACAAGGTTCGTCATGTTGTAAAATATGTGAAATCATTATAGATATACTTGTAAACAGTCAGTATGGATTGGAATAGTCAATTGGATTGGAAGAATGCAAATTTAATACAAAACATCAGTAAGACATCCGAAAAAAATGGGTCTTTAAGAGTTTCTTAAACTTTTCTTCCGATGTTTGATTTTTTTTTAAATGAATCTCGGCTCACCCAAAGTGAACACAAATAAACTTTCGACATCTTTCATATAAAGCATATTATCCTGTTGTAAAAGTGGAAATGGTCGGCACCGGGATTCGAACCCACGACCTCCAATGCGATGTGCGTACGAAAGTCGTCTACTGATACCACTGGTCTACCAACCACTTCTTAGATTGGATTCTTCTCCGTATAACGGAATAACTATTGAAAAATGCCTTAGAAATTATATAAAATATAATATTCAAGTTAGTATGGAACTGATTTCTTGCCAAGCCAACGCCATCTATGAAAAGTTCTATAGTAACAAAACTATTGTTTACTCAAAATCATTCACATTAAAAATATGCAGATTTTAGATATTATTTAACATTCCAATATATTTTAAACGTGTTTTTGTATAAATTACGAATTTGAAATCAAAATTCATAATAAGAGGACAACGTCTGTCGGGAAAGCTTGTAATAATATATTTTATATTAAATAATTTTTTTTTCAAAGTAAGTACGCAAACGAGATGGAGTATGGAGTAGGTAGATAGGCAAATACAAAGGGGGCTCTATCGAATGTATCGTAAAAATGGGAGTATTTTCACAAATTCTTGGCGTCAACATGACATTTTTATGGTTTGTCACTCACGGAAACCTATTAATCCCTTTTTTTTTTTTTTCGATTCCCCGCTACTGTGCCAGACGGACGTGTACGCCGCTTCGCGCTGGGTCCGAGGAATTATTATTTTGTTTACGTGGTTAAGTGTTGTTGCAAGGCTGATCTATTATTTAAGTATAAATTTTATTTTTGTTATTTATTAAGTTCTATGCACCAAGACTCAGGTCCGTATTAAGTTTTATTCTTACTTTCTATTTTTTTTTTCTATTATTTTTTTTCAATTTACTTTTCTTTTGTTGTTGGTATAAAAACTGCGGTTCGTACTTCTATCTTAAAAAAGATGGAGGTTCCTCCGGTACCTCCCATCCCTCCGGATCCTCCGGACATGAATAAGAGGAAAAGAAGAAATAACGAAACAATAATGAAAGAGTCAGAGTGTCATCTTATTCAATCAGTTAACTCTGCCTCTCCATTGAATCAGTCATCTTCTTCCTCACCCCCTGTCATAACTTCGAACCCAAAAGAGACTCCCTTACGGGAACATTTTTATTCCTCCAAATCGTTGGGACCGTTTGTAGTCTTTGTACAAAGTACCGAGTCTGGCAAGAGGATTCATCCGATGGACTTCGGAAGATTCCTTTTTTCAAAAAGGTTAGGCAACGTTATTAATGGATCTATCAAGTCGGAGGGAAAATTTCGACTATCCATTGAGTTTTTCACTGCGAACTCTGCTAACTCGTTTATTAAAAACATTTATATTCAATCCAATGCTGCGTACAAAGCGTACATTCCCACCCACAATGTGACTCGTATGGGTCTCATAAGGGGGATTTCTACAAATATCACCGACGAAGAAATCAAAGCCGCAATCTCTGAATGTAATCCTGATGTTGGGGAGGTATTAAAAATTCGCCGTCTTAACTACAAAGACAGAACATCCGGTAGTGTTGTTTGGAAGCCTTCTGGCTCAATTGTAGTGACCTTTGAAGGTCAAAGCCTGCCAAGCAACATATATATTTTTTACAACAGTTTCACAGTGGAAACGTACTTTTACCCCACTGTTCAGTGTTTCCGGTGCCTTCGCTTCGGCCACACCAAATCAGTGTGCAGATCGGTGGAGAAGTGTTTCAAATGTGGAGATAACCATCCTGCACAAGATTGCACATTAGAATCAAAATGTTTTCATTGTGGGGGACCCCACAATGCTACTAGTTTAACATGTCCAGAGTTTGAGAGACAAAGAGAAATAAAACAGTCTATGGCCTTTCATAACATTTCATACTTGCAAGCCTCCAAACTCCATCCTCAACGCAAACTATCTTATGCAAATATAGTTAGGAATGAAAAAACGAAATCCCCTCCCATCCCCCAGCGCAATATAACCTTTGATAATTCTCAACAAAATAACCCTCGCAGTACAGATAGAACGATTCCTGCAAGAGGCAAATTTGTATATAAGACACCAAGAAAGTCTACTCCCTTGTCGTATGACCGAGCAGAGCTTAACGCCCTCTTGATTTCCCCAAATGGGGACATTTTATCATCCGCACCAAATGGATGTGCCCTTCAAAACAAAGATCCATCTTTACAAAATATCGAAAGACTAACCAATGATTTTAACTATGACAACAAAAACTTCCTGAAAACATTAATCTCTATAGTTTTGGAAGTACTTTCATCAAAAAATTCAGACATTTCATACGCTGCTCTAATTCAAACTCTTAATAAATTTGTTTCCGAAAATGACTCCAAAGATCCAGAAAATAAACAGCCTGTCTATCCTTCAGTGGAATAGTCGCAGTGCAGTAAGCAACAGAGATGACATAATTTACCTTTTGAAAAAGCATCAAGTAGACGTAGCTGCTATTTCTGAATCGTGGTTTTCCACTGATTCCGTTGTATCTTTTCCTGGCTATGTATGCCTAAGGGACGATCGCTCCGATGGTAGAGGCGGGGCCGCCCTTCTTATCAAAAACAATCTCCAATTTTCACCTTTACAAATTCCCCCCTGCCTGGGATCTCAAATAGTAGCTGCAGAGATCCTTGGTATTGCTATTTTTTCAGCCTACTCTTCCCCAAGAACCCACTTTGATTCTGATTTTTGGAGGAGAGTTGTTTCTAACCTCTCATCCTCATATATCTTACTAGCCGATTTCAACGCACATTCCCCTGCTTGGGGTAGTCACAACACGGATCCCGCAGGAAGGGCACTATTGGAATTCGCTGATGATCAGAACTTGGTAATCCTTAATGATGGTCAACCTACCAGACTCTCCCTACCTAACCAAAATCCGAGTGCGGTAGATGTATCTCTTTGCTCTGCCGATCTAGCCCCTTCGCTGTCTTGGGAAATTTCAAGTGATCCCTACTCAAGTGATCACTTTCCGATTCATTTGGCTATCCAAAATAACAGAACTCAGTGTCAAAAAACCCAACTAAGACAGGGTTATAAAACAAAAAAAGCAGATTGGTCACAGTTTTCTGAGCTTCTCACTAATTGTAACTTCTCCAAACGATGTATAGACGGTGATGAATTTTTGGTGGATACCTACGCGAATGAATTATCTAAGAGTGTAATTGAAGCAGCAGATGCCTCAATTCCAAAACAAAAAACCCATAAAAGGAAAAAGTCATCTCCTCCCTGGTGGGACGAGGAGTGCACAGTCATGGTGAAGTTGAGATCTGATTCCATTAAGAGGTACAAAAGATGTGCCTCGCAGCAAAACTTCTTATCTTTCCGAAACATTCAGGCCCAAACCAAAAAACTCCTAAGGAAAAAGAAACGACGGGGATGGCAGGATTATTGTTCATCTCTCTCCCCTGACACACCGATTTCGGAAGTCTGGTCTTCTATTCAGAAGTTCAGAGGTTCATTGTCTCCCAAGCCCAACCCATACAAATGTTCGGATTGGATCGATAGCTTCGTGGAGAGACTGGCGCCGCCTTATGTGCCAAATGAGTCTGAAACAGTTCAAGTAGACTCGGCTCCCCAACAAGAAAACTGCTTACTCTCGTCTCACTTTTCTCTAGAGGAACTGACACACGCAATCGAATCGTCGGGTGACTCATCTCCTGGCCCAGATATGATACCATACTCTTTCTTCAGACACTTCCCAACTCCCTTCCTTCAGAAACTTTTGAATTTATTCAATCACATTTTAGAATCTGGCGCTGTTCCCACATCATGGAAGCGACAAATTATTATACCCATAATTAAACCTGGTAAGGATCCATCCTTAGGAAAGTCTTACAGACCAATTGCTTTGTCTTGTTGCTTTCTAAAAATATTGGAAAAAATGATAAAGTCAAGACTTGAATGGTATTTGGAGACTAAAAACTTACTTCCCCAGTGGCAGCTCGGTTTCCGAAAGGGTAAATCATGTTTGGATAACCTGAGTATTTTAATTACAGACGCTCATGTAGCCAAATCCAAAAAGGAAGTTATGGTGGCTTGTTTCATGGACGTTTCTAGTGCCTATGACAATGTGCTGTTACCAATTCTTAATAAAAAAATGACTACCCTGGGGATGCCAGACTCCATCTGCCTATTGATCTCTAACATACTGTGCGAACGTCGGCTTATAATCGAGACTCCCGGAGAGACTATTGAAAGAACGGTGTGTAAAGGCTTGCCTCAAGGTTCTTCTCTCAGTCCCATTTTATTTAACATATACACTCAGGATCTTCAACACCGCATTCCAACCTACTGCAGCGTACTGCAATATGCGGACGATTTTGTAGTTTACTGTAGGGATAAACTTATGACACGAGCTGTGAATAGAATGGAGGACGCGCTAGACCTTATACAGCCTTGGTTTTCGGAGGCCGGGCTGTCCCTGTCCCCTTCTAAAAGTCAAATGGTAATTTTCTCCAACAAACACAAGATTCCAGATATTTCCATCAAATGTAACAGCGTGCCAATCCCCATCAGGGATTCTATTAAATTCCTCGGCATGACCATTCACCGAAAGTTAAATTGGAATATGCATATAGAACAAACAATAGTTAAGTGTGAAAAAAATATTAACGTCATGAGAGCGGTATCTAGGGTCTGGTGGGGAGCACATCCCGCTTCTATGAGAACAATGTACTGCGCTCTTGTTCGTAGTCACTTGGACTACGGTAGTTTTCTCATGGATCCCCTTCCGAAATATCTATCAACCAAATTGGAAAGAGTTCAGTCCAAGTGCCTCCGACTCATTTTAGGAGCCATGAAGTCATCTCCTTTGATCGCTCTCCAGGCAGAATGCGTGGAAAGACCTCTTTACCTACGCAGAAAATTCCTTGGTTTTGGGTTCCTTCTCAAGAGAGTTCTATCTGATCATCCTATCATACCAAAATTAAGTGGCCTCTTAGATAGTTGTCAGAATGATTCCTTCTGGCACTCAAGAGTTCCACCTTTGCTTTGTTCAATTTTTGAAGAAATCTCAAAAGAATTCCCAGACTTGTTGGCTCCCTCACTTCCTATATTCTGCATTCCATTTGAAGCAACCGTATACCATCCTGACATTGTTGAATCTATTGATATAAATAAGTCATTTTCATCTTTGCCTCCTCACGTAGTCAACTCTTTATTCAGCCAAAAGGTAGAGGAGAAATGGAGCTCCTTTGTCAGAATATTCACTGATGGATCGAAGGCTTCTGATGGAGAGTGTGGTGCAGCCTTCTGCATCCCTTCTCTTGACATAAACTGTATGTTTCAACTCCCTCGAATTGCGTCCGTCTTCACAGCTGAATGTGTGGCTTTGAGAGAGGCCCTGTTAAATATTTTGCAGCTTGCTTTGCCTCGTACTGTAATATTCACTGACTCTCTGAGTCTTGTAAAGTGTTTGAACTCCAATTCAAGGTCTGCTTTGAGTTGCCAAGTTCTGGGTGACATAAAAAATTCTTTGTACTTGGCGTCCGTGAGAGGTCTTATCGTAACAATCGTTTGGATTCCCTCCCACATCGGAATAAGTGGCAATGAAAGAGTGGACTCGCTTGCCAAAGAAGCTTGCACTTGCGGAGTGTTGCCCCACTCCTTCGTTTTGCCTATTACGGATTGCATGAGCGCTGTGGATCGTTTTATTAGGAAGGAATGGAATGATGTTTATAGGAATGCCTCGGCTGGTGGCCATTACAGGACAGTGCAGGGTGATATTCCGCATAGTCCATGGTTTCAAAATTGTAAAATGCCTAAGCTTAACGTTTCTCTTATATGCCGTCTCCGATTAGGACATGTCGTTTTAGCTTCTCATTTGGCCAGAATTGGCATAGTGAACGATGCTATTTGTGAATGTGGGAGGGAGGAAGAAACTATCGACCATGTATTCTTTAACTGTCCGCTTTTACCTAACCAGGATTTTATAAGGGACATCTCAAAGTTCTGTTTCACTTTCCCCATTAAAATAATATCCCTTTTAGCCCTAAACGATTTAAAAATTAATGTGATTTTAGTTAACCATCTTAAAAAGTATGATAAAAAACTATGATGCGAGTGGGAGTATGTATATATATATGGATATATACGTTAAATAAAAAAATAATAAAATTAAAAAAAAAAAAAAAAACAATAAAATAATTAAAAAGGAAAAAAAAAGCACAAAAACTTAATAAAAAAATAAAAAAAATATATTTATATAAAGGTCGAAGTATTTTATAGTAGATAAATTGCGGCCCTGCTCCTTTTCCCGTGTAACTGTATTAGTAATTTGTTTATACTTGCAACTATAATGATGGTGATGGAATGTATTTAGTGGTGACTACAATATTATTTTGTGATTTCAATATTGTAATAATTATGTTTGTAGGTGGGTAGCTTGAATGGCATTTTTAGGCTAGGTATTTTTTCTCTGTCTCCCGCCTGTTTTCGGTTGATTTTTTGTTTGTGTTCTTTTGGTTTGCTTTCCCTTTTTTGTTGAGTTGTACTTGTACGCGGCTTAACAGACACATGTATAAATATGGGCATGATTCACTCGATACCGGGTGCTTTGCCGTCTAAATAAAGAAAAGAAGAAGAAGAAGAAACCTATTAATCCAGGTACAAGTTCGTGTAAACACCTCTTTCCCTTTACGCAGGCATGCTCCAAATATTTTGTTTAGGAACTCCATGTGAAAAATGTTTAATGGATTTCGTGAAATATTTAAGATTAAGATACTTTCTATATTTTGCACACCACTCAGCCTGTAAAGTACGCGTAATCTTACTGTATAAAAATCTAGCCGTTTTCTTTGTTACCTTTCTCCTCCTTTATTACTGGACGTATTTCTATGAAAAAATTGGAGATGTCGAGGGTTACCCAAGGATGGTTTAGACGAAAACAGGGGCTTTCTAGATACTGTATTTCTGTTTTAATTAATGTTTTTAGTTTTTGCGTTTTTTGCTCCCATTTCAACTGATAACAACAACGTTCAACAACTACGTTCATAAAAAGGGTGATTTTATTTCTAAAGAGCGTACGTAAGACCTATAAGAATCGTTTGAGTTTTATTTAAAACATCATAAAATTGTTTGTTCGTTTTCTAAGCAGGTATTATGTTAAGTTTTTTTTTTATATTGAGAGAAAGATATAGGTAGGTATGTACTATCTGTTGAATACTCAATAAACTGAATGCAATTTAGCTAATATATAAAATTAATCATGGGTTCAGAGGAGGGACGAAGTTCGACGGGACATCTAGTATTATTATAAAATCAATTATGTGTTTCAGAATATAATCTTTGGAGGTGTCAAAAAAATACATTAACGATTTATGTTTTAGTAAAATTTTTAATACCGATATATTTTAGTCAAGGTATTTGCTTGATGATTTATTATTTGCTTTAAAAGATATTCAAAATCCGTATAAAAGCGTATTATGAGTTGGCGAAGGAGCCAACGACACTATTTGAGATTAGATATTTTTCGAGTTTTTGAATAAGACGAAGACTCCTATGATACTTTACTGCAGTTTGACAATGTATCTGTTTCATTATAGTTAAGATTGTATTGCAACATAATATTAAAATATTGAGAAATAACCTGTATACGACTAAACTAAGATGAACTAGCATAAAAAACCTTGTAGGTATCTTACACAGTTACATTATTCCTTGCGCAATCCAGTTCGTTTTCGAGCATTTCGGAACTGAGTGTGTCATCTTTTGCTTGCGGCGTCATCTGCTTGACAACTTTCACTAGCTTAAAAGGTGTTTTTAAAGACCTTTTCTACCCCAATCCTGTCTAACAAACACTCTGGGCTCGCACTCAGCTGTCTTAAGGCTAAAAAGACTAATTACATACATTTTTAATTGTAAAATTTTGATAATATGAAATGAATACGTTTGATATATCAACAAATTAAAATACTTCCTCAACTTTACTCATCAATAAATTCCTAGAAAATTAACAAAAATAGATAAAGGTAGCTATCGCAAAATGTGAAGCGTTCCACACAATGGTTATATGTTATTTATATAGTTGGAGATTAATTGAAATATGATTACACTAGGGACACACGTCATCCTGTGAGGCAACTACAATTTCGATTCGTCACGTAAATAATGACTGTAGGTAGGTACCTTATATTTTCCTGTCTACACAATATGGTGAGAATTTATTGTAAAAAAACTCTTAAATTTATTATACCACTAGGGCGTTAGATTTATATAATTTTTCTAACATAACTCGTTGCCAGGGTGGTTAAAAACAGGAACTAATAGCTGTTAAAACATAAAGTTTTGTCTACACAAAATTGAAAACTTACGGATGCGGGTTAGGTGTTGATTTACAAACAGAACTCACTAACGACTGTAGAGAGGTGTGTTTGTGTGGCGCACGACAATCGCTATCTTCGGGTAGGTGCCGTTAGTCGATCAGTCAGTTAGTGTTCTGGGAAATTCTAATATGGATTATTGTTGAATTGAATATTTTTTTTCGAAATTTACTTAATTGGCAAATTTTTGGTAAATTTGGTTTAGGAGAATAGATAGTATGTCATTAAAAATATACGAGATCAGTCGTTAATTTTTTTGTAGAACTTTTCGATTTTTTATAGTTGATTGATCAAAATCTGTTAACATAGACGGTATCGAGGATTAAGTATAAAAAACCTTCATATTATGAATGTTTTAATAAACCTTCATATATTATGGATGTTTACTTACACAAGTCCAATTCTCAATTATGACTTATGGCAAATTCTCAATGATCTCTAAACTTGGGTGGGTAAGTTGTACCTACAAAATCAGAGCTTTCATTGTGATTACATAATAATATACGAGCATAAACCAAGTTTTGCGCAGAAATATTTACGAAGACAAACAACTTATTCGATTACATAACTTTGTTAATTGAAAACATAAAAAGTTTTGTAGAGACAATAATAATATTATAAACATGTACCTAATTGGTTGTGTAATACAGGATAGAATTTGGGATAAATTATTATAAACATTCGTGACATTTTTGTTTTACTATATTAATATGCATAAAGTATAAAATAAATAAATAAATAAATTATTTTGTTAGCTACAAGTTTAACACGCAACATTGAAGAAATTCGCATAAAAAATATTCCACCCTTTTTCGCGCCTATAGTGTGGAACATGAGGATGGCACATTTTTTTCCAAAAAACCCTGTGTCGTGCGACAATACCCGATTCTTTAATTCTTTATTCGATCCATTAGTTTGATTATTTGAATAATGCCTCCGGGGCTTTGAAAGTCCGTTCCATTCATTATTTGGAGAATAACCTTATATAAATAATTTGGCCTGTCCTTTTTTTTACTTTAATGGGATACATTCTTAGAAGGCTTGCGTAATGCGTATTCAAGAATCTTTGAAGATATATGGACACGGAGTACCTACCTAAAATAAATTATTAATAAGGTAAAAGTAGTTAAGAGGTTTATAATAAAGTTATCTTATTGGTAGGGATGTCCTTATAGGTGTTTACATTTAAGGCTGTTTAGATTTTGAACAAATAAAGGTAACAACTCATAAAATTTAACCCTAGTCTCAAAGGGAATAATAAATAACTCGAGTTGGAGACACTGTTATATAATACTCTTGTTGTCCTTTCGTACAATTATAATGATTTATTTTTGGAAATTATCGCAAAATTCGAATAGTTTTC
Source organism: Mystacides longicornis (assembly GCA_963576905.1). Lineage (NCBI taxonomy): Eukaryota > Metazoa > Arthropoda > Insecta > Trichoptera > Leptoceridae > Mystacides > Mystacides longicornis. The sequence continues at coordinate 23,435,206 of OY756424.1, forward strand.
GTTAGTTTAGTTTCATGTACCTATTACTCTGAATTCATGCCTATGTTTTAATATAGGTATATTGTTTGTAAAATGTAAGTGAAAAGCTAATCAAACCTCTTTCTACATAAAAAAATGAAAGTGTCTATTGAATAAGACCCTCCACCACCTGAGTATTACAGAAATTTGGAGATCCCTTTTTACTCGCATTCTTATATAAAGCCAAGACGGGACTCCGACATCGCTGTAAGGGTCCCACATCGGAGTGAATTCCTCCCGAAATCTTAGACCGCCAAAATTACTTAACTAGTAACCTAAAGACTATTAGTTGTTATAAAAATCAGAACTAAACTTCTGTTCCCAGAAACGAAGAAAAATAAAAACGCTGGCTTTCGACAACTGGACAAAATTTCTATGGAAAGCCATCGATCGATATTCTTGTTCGATAATAATTCATCTTCAAGCGCCTCAAAGTTTTTATAGATTTTGATTACGCTGCACCAAACCCAAATCACTCGACAACGAGTAGGTACAAAGGGTTTAAAAAAAAAAAAAAAGCGCCTCAAAGCTTAGGATCTTAGAAAACTCACAAATTACTCAGTATATTATGTTTCAAACATTAAAATTTCAATAGTTCAAGAAATAATCTTGATGGGAATAGAACTTTCAAATCATTAACCTATGTTTAATGTTCAAGTTGAGCATAAACAAGGTATGTAGGTACCTACTTAAAAATGTAGCGTACGAATACGAACAAAAAATCCTGAAAGATATGCCATTTACCTCACAATAATTACAGATTACTGAAGTAATAATATAAAGATTATATTACAAGTTAACTTCCATATTACAAGTTAACTTCCATCTTATAGGTTAACCAGTACAAAAGGTTTTTTTTTACAAATATGTAGTTACACGCTTTGTTTCGATGCTAGAATGCAGAGTTGTTCGTTTGACGAAAAATAAAAAAAAGCTCCGACCGAACTCAACATTTTTTTTTGTTTGTAAAAACTGCCGTATCTGCATATTATTATTATGTACGCGTGGCTTTGAATATAGCAGTGAAGTCATCTACCGATATCATGTTGTGACTTAAACGTATTTGTTTTGTATATATTATGTTAACATTGCGTGTATTTAGAATTAAAATACTGGTCGTATATTTTTTCCTAATGTTATTATTTCACATATCTACATTACATTCTCAGAGGCGGTGCTTTTTTATTCCACGTTCGTACCTTTGATATTCATAACTTGTTAACAGATTAAGAACACGTCATGTGTAAAGTATTGTGTAATGCGATATATTTGACTTATTTCACTATGATTTTGCATTTCTCTTTTGACAATTTCACTATTGAATAGCATTTTAATTTCAATCTACTTATACACTTTATTCTTTCCTGCCTCTACCACATCACATAGTTGATTTGATGATTCTGCAGCTGAAATAAAATCAAGTGAATATTTTTAACTGACTTAAATTGGCGCATCTTCATCGTTGCCGAAGGTTACTATCATATTATGGACGGCTTTCTTACTTAGGGTCCCGAAGACGAGGAAGACCCTCTCATACTGTGTTCCGCTCCTTCGAAGCAGAGCTGAGGAATCTGGACATGGTGAGGGAGGAAATCATAAACGTTGCGCAAGATCGAGCGCAATGGAGAGCTCTTGTTGTCTCCCTATGCCCCTAAGTGGGGCCTTGAGGGAGTTTGGATTGGATTGGAGGTATAAATAATATAAATAACGACTGTAAATTTGAAACTTATCTTCAAAAACGTAGGTATATTATTGTCACAAATACAGAAGATAGATAAATACATTCAGTAAAGCAAATCATGAATAAACTCCCTTGATCTTTTGAATAAAAATAGTGAAGATTGTGGGATAAGTAATTCTAGCAAAGTTTTAATTATTCTTATAAATTGGGTAGTAGGTACCTAGGTAGTATTATTAGTAGGTAGTATTAGTGATTTTGGTAGGTAGTATTATTAATAGTATTAGTGATTTTGGTAGGTATAATATTATTCTCATAAATATTACCTAGGTAGTATTATTAGTAGTATTAGTGATTTTGGTAGGTAATTAATATTATTCTCATAAATATTACCTAGGTAGTATTATTAGTAGTATTAGTGATTTTGGTAGGTAATATTATTCTCATAAATATTACCTAGGTAGGTAGTATTATTAGTAGTATTAGTGATTTTGGTAGGTAGGTAATATTATTCTCATAAATATTACCTAGGTAGTATTATTAGTAGTATTAGTGATTTTGGTAGGTAATATTATTCTCATAAATATTACCTAGGTAGTATTATTAGTGAGTTTGGTAGGTAATATTATTCTCATAAATATTACCTACCAAAATCACTCGAGTCCGGGTGGAGGTCTATAATAAAAAAATATATATTTCCTACACATTGTAAAATTTCTGAAAAGAGGGTTATGAAATTTTGCCATCAGTTATATTATAAGGTAGAAAGCTTCCATTTATATCTACATATAACAAAGTTTTTTTAGGACGTTTTAAATTAAGAGGATTTTTTATTCCGTCCTTTACAAACATATTATTTTTAAAAAAGAGTTTTTCTCTGAATAACAGCGAGCCCTTTTGAAACCAATCCGGCCTTCCGTACAAACGTTTTTAGTTTCCTCTCAAAACCAACCCTTAAATAGAAGCCCGGGCTCAAGATGGAAGATTGTTTTTAAATGGTAGATTTCATGATTCAAGTATGGAAAACAATCGGTTTTCCTTTGAGGTCCTTTTGATAAATCGAAATACACGGATATTGATTCTTTCTCTAAACACACACAGAAGAAATGATTGAAATAATAAAATGAAATGAATAAGGGCGGTGCGTATTGTTTGTTTGCGCGCGTGTAACTACCTCAATATTTTTTTTATTCATGCACCCCTCATAATGCGACAAAGTGTAATTCAATATTGGGGACAATGTTATCTATTGGATTCTGGTAATAAATTTTATTTCTTTGATTTATTGTCTCTTTAAGACTTATTTTTATTTTCAGTACGATTTGGCTCTAGAAAAAAAAAATAGTTTCTTATCAATCAATTTTAATTTTGAAATTTTTTAAGTATAATCGTATGGAGTATCTTGATGTACGGCTGTGAGACTTGGTGCCTTTCCGAAAGAGATAAAAGGAGACTGGAAACTTTTGAGATGTGGTCCTGTAAAAGATTTCAAGATATATCCTGAAGAGACCACATAACTAATGAAATGAGGTTCTCCATTAGACATTTTATATCATCATTGAGGGGATGCTCGAGAGGACAAACTCCCGAGGAAAACCACGTCAGGAATACCTTTATGACGTGTGCTGTTCCTCATATGGGGAACTGAAAAGAGCTGCAACAGACAGAGCGGAGAGAAGAGAGAAAATTGCTGCAAACCAATCGTAACGTCAGATTGTGACCAGAGAAGAAGAATCATACTTAAAATCAGCAGGATGTTTTAATGCATTTCATATTAGGTAGGTTGTTTTATTATTGATGTTAAATTGTAAAAAAATGAATTCACATAGGTTCAACTTTGTTAAAGCTCGTCGACTTTATGCGTAGATAAAACAATATAATAATTATTAGGTATAGGTATTCCAGATAGATATTCCTAATGTATGTAGATAAATGTCATTATGCTAATAAATGCAATTTATTAAATTCCAGACTATCATACACACTACCTACATATTAAGTATGAAACAAAATTATTATTTTCTCGAAAGTTAGTATTTTATCCACGTCTGGGATATAAGTTAGGGTAACTTAATATCAAACTGCCTACACATATTCTCTGTCGGGAAAAAAAACCTTTTACCGTTTATTCTAAAAGGAACTTAACTAATCAACGGATGAAATAAAATAATTGATTAAACGAGACGAGAGAAGTTTTAAATTAGAAATATTAAGCTACAAGCTCTTAAAGCTTATTAGATTAGCTACAACATATACGACTCATTTGAAATGTATGATAAAAAGCGACGTTTTCTTGATCTTTTTAAAAATGCTTTTTTAATTTTTGGTGTATTTTCAATATGTCTCGTACAGGGTCAAATAAAGGTGACTAAATAGCACGCTTATTAGGTCATGTACTTCCTCAGGATATTTCGGGTTTTCACCTTTTATACCTATAGTCTAAGTATAAAGCTCCAGAGTGTAAAGCAAAGAGTGTCTCCAATGTGAGTAGACCACCAGGTGCATGAGAGCTGCAAAGCAAAGATAAGAATAATGGAAATCGACATGCAAGACTTTGCTTCAAACCAATCCACAGGTTGGAAACTGGAAAAGAAAAGAATTGAACTTCAAAGCGAATGGAAAGAAGAAAACATCCATGAATACTATCAACAACTGTGGTTCAGAGCTCCACACTTATAATCGTTTTCGCCTTTATGAGTCGTTGTGTAAATGATAAATGACAATAATTGTATAGAAACTTAAGATGAACACACGAATTTTTAAAATTTGAACACCAGACTGAAAATTAACAATACATACGATGGAATTTTTAATGTCCTTCAGGTGAGGTACCTACCTTAAACAGAACTGAAATACTTTATACAATTTTGTGGGTAATAATGTAACAGAAGCTAACATTTTGTAATTATAACTCGCGTCTTATTTCCGAAACATTTCGTTAAAATTTATACTGCAATAAAAATGTTAATTTTCTTTCCTTAGAGTTTAACCTCCTCATCTCTTTAGAAGTGCAAATTATATTTTTTATTAGAAGTCTACAAATTAATTGGACCTGTTATGCAATCATGTTCCTTCTGATTGTTATCTTAAATTTATTGGTTAATTTTAATTTTCTTCAGTTATTGATCAAAAACACGTAACGGCTTCTTCATTGCTTAAAATCCTGATCATAAAATATTACCAACCTTTTGAATATCCTTTGAAAAAAATATTCGATTTATCTGTTTTATTCTGTCAAACACAATATCAGTCATGCACTCATGCATCCAACATAACCATGAAATATTATTGTCAAAATTTATACATTAAACCTCTTTTAAGGGACCCATACTGAAACAAACTGAATTTATACTTAAAATATTACAGTATAAACGACATTTGATCGATTTTGAAACAGTTCCACCAAAAAGAACATCTAACTATCCCGCAAATAACAGATCTTTAATTTCTTAAGAATCACCCGATTTTCGATCAATTAAAGTAGCGTCTAAAAAGATGTCGCCAAAATTGACGTCAAAATTAATACATTTTTATCACACTGATAAATGCTGGTACCTAATATAAATAAATTAACACTTTTCTATTCAAAGAGCTCAGTATAGCCGGCGGAACTTATTGCCTGTGGCAATTTTTTCCAGTCAACCGGTCCCGTCCAATCTGAGACAGGCCAACCCCGGGTAGAAAATTCAAGTGAAAAAACAGTTAGAAAAACACTGACCCGACCGGGAAGTGAACCCGGGACCTCGTGAACTGCATTCCACGCCTATAGGTACACCTAGGCTACCGAGTTCGGAATATCGTTTTTCTTTTTAAGATAAATTTAATGGCAAAAATCATATTCGGCGGCCTTTACATGGTTGAAAGCACTATGGCTTCAATCTCTTTCAGCTACAAAATATATTCATCAATTTTTTTTGGAACTTCGTTTGAACTATAATATTTTGGTTGAAATTTGTAGGGATTACCCGCAAACTCTTACAAAATCGATCCAATTTAATATGCCAATGTAATTATATTTTTGTAACACTACACCTTTGTTTGAAATATTTCAAAAGCTTTTTTTGTGTTTTATAATATTTATTTATTCAACGTTTTATCACATCCAGGGCTGGCAGGATTGTAATCGGAGAGGTTTATGTGACATCGGGGAGTGTCCGTAAGGTTCGCACCACACATCCGTGTCGTTTACGACCGACAGGTATACCAACATTACGTCCTCTATATTATGTGGTATTTAAATATTAGACGGGTCACTCTGTGAATATTAACTTACGCCGTCTTTAGTACCTACTCGTACTACTGGGGGTCCGAAAGGATCTTGAGAACCACCGTGCATAATTTACAGCGGACAGAAGCCGTAGATAAACAGTTTTGGTCCCGTGTGTCAAAAACACTCGTTAATTATTAGCTTAATCTACCTAACTTGGCGGTCAACGTGCAAATCTGAATAAAAGGTCCTTTGAGTAATTTCCTCCGAAATAATTTACAAGCTCTTTTGTGGTTTGTGTGAAGGATGGTGAAATCAAATCAAAACACACATTAACGAACTTCATATTCGCACACTTTATTTACCTGTAAAGAGTTTTTCAACTTTTAATAGGTACTTTGATAATCTATGCAATAAATTCCTCTTTAGGTCAATAATAATTATTATCTATATTTTTAATACTTTTCCTTATCATTCTTTTCTTTTCAGGCCCAAATCATTGGCATTTGCTAGATTTGGTCGATGCTTGTTTTCTCCTTGTGCTAAGTTTCGTTCTGAGATTAATTGTTCATGTTAATTTTTTTTAAATTTAATGTTGTACCAATGGTTTTACCTGTTTGATCTTTTCGCGTGCATTTTGGTAAGAAGCTTAGTTGTTAAGTTGAAAGTTGTAGGTATACGATCACAGATGCCGACCATATTGCTCTATAATGGCACAACCTGTCATGTGAACAATAATTATTTTTATTTTTTTGACTGAGACCAGATTCACTTAAAAGTTTGTTGAAATCAGCCTGTTTTCCTACCTACTTAAACATTTCTTTATCCTTGATTAACTGCATTCATCCGCCTTAATCAACAAGGACGACAAAATGCCATGATTGAGTAATTTCAATATCGGTGGCTTACAGCGTATATAAAACTTGTTCACTTGAACAGATTTTCATTTTACTTCAGGACAATTTGAACTTAACCCATATCTTCCCAGACATAGAAATAGTCGTTAGATTTTCATGAAAATCATACCAGGGACTATTTACGGTCTATGTATTGATAAATAAGTGTCAAAATTTTTTTTGGATTTTTGGATTTTTAGTTATAGAACCGTTCCAATAATGGAACACTGGGAAGATACATACATGTAACATTTGGCCTTTTGTATGGGAAATCAAAAACGATATAGAGCGCAGTAAAGTACTTTATGAGGAGATTTTAAAATTTTAATCCACAATTTATAATTTATAAGCCTTGTATAAAATAATACAATAAAAAATCTTCTTCTTCTTCTCTTTTATAGACACGGGAGTCTGTTTTATCAGGGTTATCATCTTGACTTGCCTTGTTCCAGGTTTCTTACCATCGCTTGAAGAGTATTTTTGATCGGCGCAGCCCTTTTTGTACCCTCATGCAGGGCAAGATATAGTATTCTTACTTTTATTTAACTTAACAATACATATAATAACAAATTATAACGTACCCACCTGACCACGTTGTTTGACTTATTAGATCTTTCAAATTACTGTGTTTCTAATTCGATCACGCAGAGATTAACCATGGAGTGTTTTCATTTTAGATGTTCTAAGCATGCTTTTTCTTTCGACAGTGTCTGCCCTGGATAAAATTCCATGTGTCTTATAGATACGAACCTTCTGTCTGTCCTCATAGCATTGTTTCTCCATATTATGACATCTTTCAAGCAGACTGCTTCTGCGGCAGCTTTATCAACCTGTGACCTTACTATCAGGCTAGAAGGTTACTTCGCTATTGACTGTAAAGCAAAGCACTTCAATAGCTTGCTGATGCAGGATTTTCTCCTGTTTTAGAGATATAACATCTGCTTCAATGTTATTCATAGCGTTCTTGACCAAAAAAAAATATCACCGCATCCTGGTAGTATTGTCACTCATCAAGTCCAATGAATTAATTTTTTTCTGTTTTTGAGCGTAGCAGACCTTAGGTGGAATCCGATGGTTAAGATGATTTTGCAGATCCTTTTTGAAAATCGACGTCATTCACCTTCAAAGTAACCATACAAACAACGTTTTCTTACTGTGTAAGGTTCAGTTGTACCAGCTGTGTCCGCATATTTTCTTTACATAAAATACTTTTTTCGTTTCTAGATGTTAAAATATTCAGTACACTATTAAACTACGACCAAAAAAATAAATTTCCAACAATATATTTTTTTTTTGCATGAAAATAGTACAAAAAATTTACATTGGCATATTATCCCAGTGTTCCAAAAATGGAACGGTTAGGAAGATGGACATGAAAATACCTACTTATAGTCATCTTTATTTTTATTATTTTTTATAATGATAAAAGAGACAACAATAGAACTGGTAACGTATTATTTGAATGTGAATTATAACAAACAAAAAATATACGGACATTTTACAACGAGGAATGTTTTTCCACAAAATCTGCTATAAAGAATGCTTCATAACAGAAAAAAGCAGATGCGAATATCGTGCAACAATATCTCTAACTATAGCCTATTAATCGAAGATTTTAAGTACATAAAAATAAACGAGTTGCGCATTTCTAAAAAAATAATAAAAATTGTAACTAAACCGTTCCAATAATGGAACACTGGGAAGATATGGGTTAAAACACTAACTTAAAAATAAAAAACATTAAATAATGTACCTACCTATAAGTATTTAAAATAAAACTTCGCTTGAATCTTATGTGAGACTAAAATTTCTAGTTATAATAATTATTATTGGTAAACTACCTTTAATAGAGTTTTTATGATAACCTAAATAAATTTTGAAGTTGATAAACAATTTGTAATTGACAAGACGGGTATCAATTTTCAGAATATAAAGAAAAAACTTCGATGTAAGAACTAATATCCTATAATAATATTTTATTATGCCAGAAAGAGTGTATTAAAAAATACTCCCAGTTTAAAAATCTGATTATAAATTCATGAACAGAATTATTATTGAGTCCTTACTATATCACACTCTCTATTACAAAACCTTTCATCTTGGATTATAAAACGGTTAAATTTAAAAAAAATCTGATGCAAATTTTCCCATTAAGCTACTTCAGTTTTCTTTAATAATTTTTATCATATTATTTCGAGCAATCAGCTCCCTCTTTGAATTAAGCTGTTTAATATTAATCAAATTAAAGGCAATTTAAAAGACACCCAAAAATAAACTTATTTAAAAATACTTAATGTATGATGTTGCTTTCATTTGCACATTATAAAAAACTCATGACATAATGTTTGATACTGATTTTTATGATTTTTTGTGGGCATATTTTAATAGTTATGAGGATTGGTCGCGTAAAGTATATTTCTTCCCGCTAGGTGATTAAGTTGTCTCTGTTCATTTATATTTCTTTTGCTGAAAAAAAAAAAATTCAGTATCCACATACACGTATATCTATAACCCCAAACTTCCCTACTATCCCACCCTCCCATTTTCTTGTATGAATACGGAGATGTACGCTGTTTTATGTTATACTAGAAGATATTGTACTACAAATGTCGACTTAACTTAAAAAGAAATTTAATTCAGAATTCTTATTCAGACAAATAGTTAAAACAAGGTTATTGTCTCTGATGCTGGATAAAATTCGACGGTTCAACTAGTACCCTGTCTTTTAGAAATCCTTGTGAACAAGTGTTTTATTATGCAAAATAAAGATAAACGGAATCTTCCTTAGGTACGTTCAAATATTGTTTCTTTTATAAATAACTATCTATCTAGAAGACATTTAAAAATTGTAGTTGTGTTGCCGTGTCCTTTTTGGGGACAACAGCATTTGGTTAACAAAAAAAAGAAAAGGGAGAAAAGAGGGGAAAATCAGATTAGTCCTCGGAAGGAAAAACTGTACAAATATACTTACTTCTGTTGTGTTTATACTTCTGCCTGGCTAGCATCTCTATGTGAAAGAATAGGACTCTTAATGAGCGGAGACTTCTTAATAAATAGGAGAGATTAGTATCTTCCTTTATGATCTTCAGGGTGTCCAGTAGGGAAGGGAAAATACAAACAACCGAGATGGGTTGCTGTGATATACTCTTATGTCCAATGATATATAATATTGCAATAGATAGTAAAGGGTGTGGTCACTCGGACTCTTCTAAGTTTTATATATAGATTTGCAGATCCTGGTCGGATTGTTCTTATGTATAAGTAGTCATCTAGGTGCTTGGTGTTGAGGTTAAGATGATGCAATCTATTATTATAGGGCATTCAGTGGGTACTTGAATGTGGAATGGAAAATATAGGTGATATCAAATCAAAAAAGCTAAATGTTATATTACACACAATCAATATATTATTATGGATTTTGATTGACAAGGGGTACATTCCTAGGAACATTACTTCTATACTGAAGGTAAAAAAAAAAAAGACAATAAAATTTGATATAAAATAGTTGCTTACATGACATGAATTTGGTCGATGTGAGGAGAAGATTTCCAGGTGATGTGTTTGCCTTTTACGGTACGATAATATGTATGTACGTCGTGATAGAATCCGGACGAAAAGGTGGTCTTCAAGATAGATGTAGTCTTACGTCTGGTCGTCGTGTAGTAGATTTCGAAGGGTTCAAAGCTCGGGCCCAGACACGAAGGGAAGGAGGCGGTCATCAGGTTCGAAACGGAGTAGGCATCATGTAGACGGTAAAGTAATCCTTTACTTTGCTTGTCCAAGACAAGCAACGGCTCTGGGAGCGGCTGGTATCGATATTGAAAAAAAAAGTTTAGTAAGATTCGAGATGAACTTGCCTTCGGCACAAGGATAGTCTATGTATAATATATTAGTAGTTCACTTTTGAATTGTCTGAACAATGAAAACAGGAGTCACAGGTGCGGAACAAGATGTTTATGAGTTCGGTTGAATTTCAATTCGTATTTCTTAACGGTTCAATCAAAGGAGCGGGAACAAAAACAATATGGCGGGAAACACGACCCACGCCTGCACTTATTAAGTGAGAATAAAAGATTGATTATTATGTTATTATAAAGCACATATCACGGCTCACTAATTAATTCCTTCACTGTTATTATAGATTTATTCACACGAAGATTTAAATATAATTTCTCGATTATAACCATTTCGATACATGGTCGTAACGACAGGAGCGCGTCCTGTTAGTAGAGATCGTGAATCAAGAGTGATTTTACAAAACGAAAATGGAATAGGCCCGACTTCTAGGGGCGGGGATAATCTACGCGAGCAGTGCAAAAGTGGGCATATTCGTCAAAAGGAACCAAGCAACGAAATGACCGGCGGTTAAACATGAGAACGGCAGAGGGATTTCTTTCGAGAAGCGGGTCCGTTGACTAAATGTGGCCGATAGATCGAGAACTACAGTGGAGAATGGTTTATATGAATACATTTAAATTGTAACCAACTCGGGCGCATATCTATGAAGGGACCGTGCTGAATTTAGGTACAGATTGAAGGCTAAAACAACGTCGGGTCTTTATGAGACACGACATTTCCCCCCTCCTAAAATTAAACTGAGCGTGAGCAAGTTTAACACAAGAACATCTCAGTAAGAAAGAAAAGGCAATCACGAAGGCATGATGAGACACATCCCAGAAATCAACCATCACATCTGAAAGAATACAAGCATACAATACATAACAACAGCAAGTATGGATTCCATATAAAAAGTTACAACAAAAAAATATTATTTTTTTTTTTTTTTTTTAATCGCCAATATAGGCGGGCCAATTACTAGTACATTTCCCCTATAGCGATACAAATAACAAGGGATAATATCGTCGACGATACTGCAATACCGCGTAAGTACAAAAAAGTATCGAAACAGAGTTTTTCACGCCAAGGGTGCGTGATTATCAACAGCACGTTTTAAAAATATGAACACAAAAATCCAACGAATAGAATATCGCTAGCGAGGTCACTTGCAATACCGCTGATCTACTAACTGCATTTTAGTTCCCGTAATACCGCGTAACTACTATTCAGTGTATTAAGAGTTTGCGAATTAGCGGCAGTGTTTTAATTTCGTGCTCGCTCTTTGTCAATTTGTCGGTGTTTTCAATTAAATCAGCTGTTCAAAAATATTAAAGGTGAGTTCAAATATATTAATTACAGTAGAATTTGAATAATTTTATAAAAAATATATCTATACCTACTTTATAAACTCTCGCGGTAGTGCCATTAGTTTTTGTTTTCAAGATTGAGATAATAAAACAAACGATTACCTATTTTTTCCTAATTATATTCCTTTATTTGTTTGTTATAGTCTTTAAAGATGGCGGATAATTTACCTGATGACACGCTTAGCGATGATGCCATTATTGAAGCATTACTTTCTTCTGACCACTCTTCTGGAGTTAAAATAGTGAAAAGCAATCCAAACCCAAAACTTTCTGATTGTCAAATTCCTACTACATCCATCAACTCTTTAAATCCATCAGAAGCAGGGTCTGATTTTGATGATAGTATTGATGATCCGAACTACGCACCAAGTACAACCGGGTCTCTCGAAAACTTAAGTGATTCAACTGGAAATATCAACCTGTCATCAACTACACCATCAATATCTTCAACAATTTTCCATGGCGACGATGGAAATGTAAAGAGAAGGAAGAAGGGAGATCCCGGACAATGGAAAAGACAAAAAAATAAAAAATTACGGGAGGAAGGGAAAAACTATGTTGGTTATCGAACAGATTCGTCGAAAAAAATTATTCAAGATGTAGACCGAGAGGAAAGGGTAATGGGTAGTGCTTGCACTTCAAACTTTTGCAAGAAGTCCAAAGTTATTAATTGCGAAAAATTTTCGGAATCTATTAGAAAAGAAATATTCGAATCATATTGGAAAAATTGGTCGTGGGATGAAAAAAAAATGTTTGTTCGCTCAATGGTTGATACTATTCCAACAAAAAGAAAAACTGGCGATAGCTCCACCTCTAGAAGAGAAGGTACAAAGGTTTATTTTTTGAAATTAAATGATGAAAAACTTCGAGTGTGCCAAAAAACATTTATTAATACTCTAGGCATCAAAGAGTGGACTGTCCGATATTGGACTGAAAAAAATGTTAATCGTATCGTGATTGGTGGAACGAATGGTCCAGATCGGTCGAAACAACCTAAGAAGGAAAACATCAGACAGTTTTTGGAAAAGTTACCCAAAATGCCTTCGCATTATTGTCGTCAGTCATCTTCTAAATTATATTTAGAGCCAGTCATTGAATCTCTGTCCAATCTATTTAAACTTTATAAAGAACACGCAGCTGATGAGAAAGTGGTTTCTCGCAAGTTATTTGAGGATACTTTTAAAGCAATGAACCTATCGATATTTCGACCACGGAAAGACGAGTGTGACTTGTGTTTCTCCTATAAAAATGGAAATGTAACGGAAGAGGTCTACAAGAAACACACTGAGTTAAAGGAAATGGCTAGAAAAGAAAAAAACAGAGATAAAGCTCTAGGTGATGAAGGGAAAGTACACATATTTACTGCAGATTTGCAAGCAGTAAAGCTGTGCCCGAACATAAATGCCAGTGCAGTGTATTTCAAAACTAAACTGGCTGTTCACAACTTTACTGTCTATAATTTGTCCAACCATCGGTCAATCTGCTATTGGTTTGACGAAACAGTTTCTGATTTAAAAGCATCGACGTTTGCTTCATTTTTCGTCGATTACATTACTTCCTTGGTAGATGAAGACCTGAAGCCAGTTATAATTTATACAGATGGCTGCACCTACCAAAATAGAAATGCGATACTTTCAAATGCTCTATTATATTTGTCAATAACTAAAAACATTGAAATTACGCAAAAGTTTTTGGAAAAAGGGCACACTCAAATGGAATGCGATTCCGTGCATTCTGCAATTGAGCGAAAAATGAAGAACAAACAAATTTTCCTACCTAGCCAATATTTTACAATCACTACGGATGCGAGGAAAACTCCGTATCCGTATGAAGTAAAAGAAGTTAATTTTAATTTTTTCAAAGATTTCACGGACAAAAATATCCAACACTATAGTTCAATACGGCCTGGAAGATCCGTCGGGGACCCAGCAGTTACCGATATTCGCGTGCTGCGTTATCTTCCTTCGGGGATTATTCAATATAAGACGGATTTTCAAGCAGAATTCAAAGATCTTCCCAGAAGACCAAAACCCTTGGGAGATGTAAGATTAAAACAGCTGCATAATTCCAGATTACCTATAAATAAAACTAAATTTGATCATTTACAGGAATTGAAATCTCTGCTACCATCTGACACACATTACTTTTATGATAATTTACCGTATATTTAAATAAAAATAATTCTCTGGTTTTAGTTAGGTATTTATCTTCATTTCTACTTTTCAATTTTCTAAAAAAAATTATAATGTTATCTACTTAAGTACCTTTTTTGGTCTAATTTTAGCTACCTACTTGAAAAATATTATTCTTCTTATTTGGTAATTTTTCTTGTAAGCATTTTTTGTTAAATAACTTAATAAAGTGATTAAAATTTTATTTTAAAAGTTTTTTTTTTATTCCCGTATCTACATCAAAATGGCCAAATGGATAGCAGCAATACCGCGTAAGTGAAATATTATCCATGTAAAAAGAAAAAAAAGAAAATTTTATTAAAATTAACAAAGTATCGATAAAAAGGGATATACGTTTTAAAAATAAAGTTTAAATACATATTTCCAACGAAGTAATCATGTTTTAACCATTTCCTCTAAAATCATTAAATTCTCATTTACGCGGTATTGCAGTATCGTCGACGATATACTAATTTCAGATGTTAGGTGCCAATACGAAATTCTAACATTATTTATCTCACGAGTGTCAGTGAATACTTGAACATTAAATGGACACTCAATTTGCATGTTATGAAAGTATAACCAAAAACTGTTGGAAATAGATCTCGAATAGATCCGTATAGAAGTTAACAGTACAGTGGGATAAGGATTTCTAATATTTTGAACAGTAAAGAACTTTACAATTTGACAAAAAGAAGAGAGAAAATCTGATTCGAAAGAGTTGATCTCTTTAAGGAGACAACGATATTGTTCGGCACAGATTATTAAGTAAAAGAAAAATATTTGAAATACAAAGTACATTGTACATAGGCATGAAAGGGGTTTGTTGGAAAACATACATACAATTACATAAGCCACTGCGACCTGATCTGTAATGAGAGGTAAATCGCTTGCGCGGAATACGACCCTGGTTTGACCGGACCACAGAGGACATACAAGCATGAATATACATATTACAGAAAATATAGTTAGGAATTAACCTTTTTATACACAGAGAAAATTTACAATAATAGAAAAAGGGGGGGCTTGACGCTTGGGAGGGCTAGGCTCACACCTGGCTTCCGAAAAATTGGTCAAGAAAATTAATACAATTTGTTGGGAAGTGGATGACAGAGAAAATTAATTATTTAAGTACAGAAAGTCAATTAATTAAGCCGCTGAGGCCTGACTCGAGTTCAGTGCTTCTGCGATTGCTGAAGACGACAATTTCGGGTCAGATGACAGACGGGACACAAACAAAAAATATTACAACATTTTTACAATATATAATTAACTAGAAAATACCTAACTTTAAGTTATAGGCTCGGCACAAAAGGAAGCACGGTTCTCGTGAATTCCGATAACACGGCCAAGACAATTAAACAATAGAGAAGATTTTAAGTTGGAGACCTCGTATAGATACAACTACTATGGACATAAATAATGATTAAAATTCACATTGAAATGTAACGAGGTACATCCAGATCATATTCATATATACAATCACAGCTGAGCGCAGAGCGCATATTAGGGTGTTGCGCAACACATACATACACTTAAAAGTGACATGTTTACATAACAAAAAAAATGACTCTAAAGTATACAGGTCCAGTGATGGCAATCTCTTAATTAGTTACCGAAAGTTCCCGAACAAGATACACAAAAGTGAATATAACGTTGGAGTATCTCATAGATTTGACAACGGAGAGGTCATGGCAATAAGGCTAGTCTCCTGTTGACATAGAGATCTATTTCCAGTTCTGTCCAGCAGAACGTACAGCATCACGCATAGCGTGTGGCCCTTTTGAATGTAGAAATTCAAAAAGACCAGGTTTACAAAACATGACTTCACAAGTCGGTGACCTAACGACTCAACGTTGGTCCGTGGAATAAATTTCCACCTTACGAATGATATTGATCAGATATCCATTCGCACAAACAAAAAAATAAAATGACATAACATAAACAATATAAATAAACACAATGACTATTTTTAGTTTCCATGGAAAATAAATATGCTTTTTATAAACTATTTATCTTAAAAGAGCTCAATTTAACACAGCATATATCAAGAAACATTTTATATATTCAATAACTAAGAATATTAGTTGGTAACAAAAGTATTCGTAACATCATCAGTATTACTTACAGTCGGTCATACCTTGACCTAGATACAAAGCGAGGACGATCGCCCATGAGGTAGGTTAATGACCTCCTATTGAATCTATATTTGGCACAATAAGTATAGAATATCCAATATACCTAGGTAGGTACACGGAGCATGGTACATTACAAACAGCAGTTTTCAACATTTTATATTTGTGAGACTATGAGACATTATACAAAAAAAAATCAATTTAATTAGACGCCACCCAGATTCTCATTTAAACTACAATGGTTATTTGATTCTTGTACTATGATAACTATGTTTGGTCAGGTTTAGAATCTGGGAAGAACCTTTGACCAATAAACAACTTATCGACTCATACTTATCTATTTATTAAATACAGGATTTCAACTAGAATGATAATTACAGCTATTTTTGTACTTACAATATTACAGTCTTTTGACGGACGTTAGGAAGGAGAACGTGGGCTTTCCACAAGGCAATTAATTATAAGTTTAAAAATATATGCTTCGATCGACTTCACTCATTACTACATTTATTCTATTTCCAATCATAGGCCGGCCTAAGGCATACGTCATTCATTCGCAAACATTCTATAAACATACATACAAACTTGATCATACTAAGTCGACGGAAAACATAAAAAAGTACATAGTAAAAATTGAAATTAAATAATATGAACAGATGGTGAAACACAGATTCTCTTTCCAATGAACTATTATACTCCAGGGGAACACAATACTTATGGGGGTGATACATTTATATACACACACATAGAAATATCTTAATAATAATAATATATACATAGTAGGTAGCGATGACCATATTTTCGGCAATATGTATTAGCCTAATAAGTGACAATGTATTATTCTCTCTTTTGCACTTCAACGTCATCGCTATCAAAAATTTTAACTAATATATTTGCTTTATACCTATATACTACATACAAAATACGTTACAGACGATCGATTGATCCTCAACTGAGAGATCAATAAGACAAGGGTTTCCTAATTAGTTTTTAATATATCTTTGATGTGGAACTTCCCAGCTTGAGTTCCATCTTCATTAGCCAACAAATAGGCATTGTTAGAAATTTTGCGTAACACTATACTTTTTATAAATCTAGGGGCTAGCTTAGCTGAGAAGTACGCTGCCTTATCAGACTGAGCGAAATTACGTCTCCATACTACGTCTTGTTCGTTTAATAATCTTTCTGAACGACGCAAATTATAGCGAACAGCATGTTTTTTAAAAGCGGCTATTATAGCATCAGAGACTTCTTCTTGGATTCGAGCATACTCATCGAAAGTTTTTAATCTACTAGCTAAAGGTTCTTCTTCTGATGAAGGATTGGCCGAGAGGGATTTGTAGAAGGATCCATGCCGTATATGCTCAAAACCGTGCACTAGGTAGTGGGGGGTATAATTCGTTACTAAGCTTACAGACGTGTTTAAGTTATGAACAATAGCTGGCAACTTTTGAGCCCATAATCTATGGTTGTTTTCCACCAATATACCAAGAGCAGTAACTAGGGTTAAATGATATCTTTCGACTGGGTTATTTTGGGGCGTATAAAAAGTATTGTAAAAGAGTTGTGACACGCCAAATGAATCGCAAAAATCTTTGAACAACTTTGAGGTAAATTGAGGCCCGTTATCAAGTATGATCGTGTGAGGTATGTTGTATTTGAGAAACACAGATTCACGAAGGAATTTTATAATGTGCCCACTAGTAGCTTTTCTAAGGGGACATACGAATAGGTATTTTGAAAATACGTCGACCACTGTCAGCATATAAACAAAACCTTCAGTGGAAGTTACCATGGGACCTACGATGTCAATCGAAATCGTATGGAAAGGGGCAACAGGACGTTTTGGACATGAAGATATACCCAAGGCACCTGAGTTACTTACTTTATACGCTTTGCACAGTTCACATTTACTAATAATATCCTTAATACTTTTCTTCATATTTTTCCAATAGAAATTTTGTACCAAATTATGAAATGTTTTAACTACACCAAAATGACATGATTCCTTGTCAGCATGGTAATCTAGAACTAATTGCGGGACTTCACTAGCAGGAATCACTAACGACCATATGTAATTATCGGGTTTTCGTTTATCGTTTATTCGTTTTCGATACAAATGTCCGTTTACGATGGTATAGCTGGGGAATGACTGTGGATTTTCGGAACAGCCGTGAAATATTTTATTATACCAGGGGTCAGAAACGTCAATGAAAGGCTCTGGGAATTTCAAAGAAGATACTGGGTTTCTACTTAAGGAGTCAGCGACCACATTTTCGCTGCCTTTACGGTAAACTAGATCGAAATCATACTGAGCTAATCGGGTAGCCCATCTGGCCAATCTACCACTAGGATTGTCCAGAGTACGCAACCATTTAAGACTAGAGTGGTCAGTTTCCACAGTAAATTTGGTACATTCTACGAAACTTCTGAAGTGGTGAATAGCATCTAATACAGCGAGCAGTTCCCTTTCAGTAACAGAGTAGTTGATTTCGGCTTTGTTAAGTTTGCGGGAAAAATACGCCACGGGTTGGTTGTGACCATCAGTTTCTTGGCTAAGCACACCGCCAACGGCGTAAGCAGATGCGTCGCATGTGATAATGAAGGGCGCCTTAAAATCGGGAGGTCTCAGACATGGCGCAGTAATCATGGCTTTCTTTAAGGAATCAAACGCTTCTTGGGCTTCAGGGGTCCATACAAAAGGGGTTGAAGACTTGTTCTTTCGACTACCTCCGGTGAGTTTACATAAGGGAGCGGCAATTTTAGAATAATCTTTAATAAATCTACGATAGTATCCAGTGAGACCTAGAAATGATCTTACATCCTTTTTACATTTTGGAGTAGGAAAAAGCTTCATGGCGGTTAGTTTTTCAGGATCAGAACGAAGACCGTGTTCGTCGATAACATGTCCAAGAAAACGGAGACTTTTCTTACAAAATACTGACTTTTTCAGGGAAATGGTTAGATTAGCTTCTTTCAGAATGGCCTGAACCTTCCTCAGGTCGGATAAATGAGTTTGGAAATCGGGACTTGCGACCAAAATGTCGTCCATGAAACAAAATACTCTTCCTCCAAATTCTGAGCCGAATAGGGTGTCCATGAGGCGTTGTAATTGACTAGGAATGTTCTTGAGACCAAACGGGCAGCGGTTGAATTGGAATTTTCCTTTTCCTTCGATGAAAAATGCAGTCTTGCACTTAGAATCGGGGTGCAGAGGCAATTGCCAGAAGGCTTTATGAAGGTCGAGGGAGGTGAGGAATTTAGCATCACGTAAATGATCCAGAATACGGTTGACGAAAGGAAGACTATACGAATCACTACGGGTTACAGAGTTCAACAATCGGGGGTCGAGAACAAATCTGTGTTCACCTGATTTCTTGGTAACTACCAGCACATTGTTGTTCCATGGGCTGTTGGACTTTTCGATTACACCTAATTCGAGCATTTTATCTACTTCTGCATTAACTATTATTTTCTTTGGAAGGGATTGAGGGTATGTGCGTTGTTTTACAGGCTCACCCTGAGTGATAATTTCGTGAGAGACGAGGGGAGTTCTACCTAGACCTACGGCTTCAGCAGAAATTTCAGCAAAACTATCTTGTACTAATAGAAGTTCCTTCAACTGTGACTCTGAAAGATGGGACATGTCATTTAAACATGGGACTGGACCGGAAAGAACGGAAATACTGGCTAACGATCTGATCTACTACCACCGGAGGATTTGAGGTGTTACGGGGAATAACAGCTGATGGGCGAGTCGAGGGAACTCGACTATAACAATCTCTTTGGAAATGACCCTTCCTACCGCATTTATAACAAACGGAATCCTGTTTAGCGGTGTTCTTGGAGGAGGAAACAATTCCGACCGCGGTGTTTCGTCTGGCTCGATAGAATGGTTTGTTGGCAGGAACGGGGGAACGTGAAGAAGTACCATAAATAAGATCAAATTCTCTACAAGCCTTTTCTAAACCTTCTATGGTATCTGATCCAGCTGCCAAAACAGCAGGAGAATATTTCGGTAATAGACCCTGGCGCAATGTAGTTAGGATGTCAACCGGGAGAAAAGGATTGTTTAAGGTTCCGTTCTCGTATAAAACGCGTCCAATAAAAGAAGTAGCAGGCTCATTAATTTCTTGTTTCAGATTTACAATGGAGAGTTTACGCTGCCACTGTCTCGAGGGATCGTCGAATCTGTCAATCATTAACTTTCTCAGGGTATTCCAATCCGAAACGTTCCGACATGACTGACGGAACCACGCCAAGGCTTCTCCACTTAACAGTTCAGTAAGTACTCTGGGAAGTTCGTTTTTGGGAAAACGTCTGGACTCGCTCAGTTCGTCAATCCGCATCAAAAAGTTTCTAACCTCCGAACTGGAAGAGCCGTCAAAAGTAATTTTCCAATTAGCTACGCTACATGACTGGTCTCGAACAACGTAAACAGTATTTGGCGGGCAAGGAATGAAGTTTTCTTGTACTTGGTTATGAGCTAAAGGTGGCAAGGAAATCTGTTGGCAAATTCTATTTTCAGGAATCGCGGTCAACTCTGGAGCTTCAGATAAATTTTCGTAATTGGGCATTCTTCTCGGGGTGCTTACTACTGACGGCGATTGGGCAAGATTTAAATTGGCATTAAAATTACGAGCTTGCGCTCGAAGTGATTGTAAGGCTCTGGCTGGACGAATTCCTCTTTCGCGAAGTTGTTTGGCCAGACTTGCGCTATTCGCTCGCTCAATATTGGGGATCGGTCCATACAGTGAGAATTCCATATTGAACAATAGTGAAAATTCTACGGGAGGGAAAAAGAAGAAAGAGAAAAAAAACTATGAACGCGTTCGCTTATAGTCTCCACAGTACTGGGTATACGGACAAACGCTCCATATTCTAATCTTATTAACAAACGTAAAGATTATAATCGAGAAATAAAATGAATTTAATCACGGAGAAAAAGGATTGAATATTGCAAAAATTCGGCATACGAAATATTGAGTTATATTTTTTTTTCTAAGTATGCAGGTATGTGATTTGACCTCGCCTCGTGTCGCAAACAAAACAAATATATCCGTATTATATAAGTAGACTGGATGCTATGTAG
Source organism: Mystacides longicornis (assembly GCA_963576905.1). Classification (NCBI taxonomy): domain Eukaryota; kingdom Metazoa; phylum Arthropoda; class Insecta; order Trichoptera; family Leptoceridae; genus Mystacides; species Mystacides longicornis. Next base: position 23,456,607 of record OY756424.1, read on the forward strand.
GTATATACATAATATTTCAACATCGCGCGCATAGTACCTGTAAATCTACGTGGGTAGAGCTCGGCCAACGTCCTTGGGCAGGTCTATTCTTGCACGAGGGTAAAATAGCCAACCGTCGCTCCACACACACAAACTTATACGTGTATCGGAGAAATAACTGACGCGAAGTATAGGTAGGTACCACTGTTTCCTGTGCAAAATCTCAAGGTAAGAGTGTCCGTTGGCTGTTATTATTATTTTTTCTTTATGCAGATTTATTCCTGCACGTGGAGAGAAAGCGGCCCAGCGTCGCGCTACACATACACAAACACACACAAATACGAGTGGTTGAATACTAGCGGAAACGTCCGTGTACGATTCGCGATGTGCAAAAGAGAAAATTTTTTGTTAAATTATTTTTTCTTTCAATATTGGATCTGAACAATTATACAATATTTTCTGAAATGTTCTACAATATTAAATCACCAAATCTCCATCCACCTTGTACCTTAGATCTCATCATATACCAAATCACCATTTGAAAATTAATAGAAGTTATCCACCTATCTATTGCAATGGATGTGGACAATACTGGACAAAAGTGGGCAAGGAATTTCAAACGGAAACTTTTAATTGAAAGGGTGCCATGAATGCTATGGCATCCGTGAAACAATATCGAGCTCCACAGCTTGGCTGCGACAAAAATCGAGCTCCACGTTGGCTCGCCATATATGCCGTGTCCTTTTTGGGGACAACAGCATTTGGTTAACAAAAAAAAGAAAAGGGAGAAAAGAGGGGAAAATCAGATTAGTCCTCGGAAGGAAAAACTGTACAAATATACTTACTTCTGTTGTGTTTATACTTCTGCCTGGCTAGCATCTCTATGTGAAAGAATAGGACTCTTAATGAGCGGAGACTTCTTAATAAATAGGAGAGATTAGTATCTTCCTTTATGATCTTCAGGGTGTCCAGTAGGGAAGGGAAAATACAAACAACCGAGATGGGTTGCTGTGATATACTCTTATGTCCAATGATATATAATATTGCAATAGATAGTAAAGGGTGTGGTCACTCGGACTCTTCTAAGTTTTATATATAGATTTGCAGATCCTGGTCGGATTGTTCTTATGTATAAGTAGTCATCTAGGTGCTTGGTGTTGAGGTTAAGATGATGCAATCTATTATTATAGGGCATTCAGTGGGTACTTGAATGTGGAATGGAAAATATAGGTGATATCAAATCAAAAAAGCTAAATGTTATATTACACACAATCAATATATTATTATGGATTTTGATTGACAAGGGGTACATTCCTAGGAACATTACTTCTATACTGAAGGTAAAAAAAAAAAGACAATAAAATTTGATATAAAATAGTTGCTTACATGACATGAATTTGGTCGAAGTGAGGAGAAGATTTCCAGGTGATGTGTTTGCCTTTTACGGTACGATAATATGTATGTACGTCGTGATAGAATCCGGACGAAAAGGTGGTCTTCAAGATAGATGTAGTCTTACGTCTGGTCGTCGTGTAGTAGATTTCGAAGGGTTCAAAGCTCGGGCCCAGACACGAAGGGAAGGAGGCGGTCATCAGGTTCGAAACGGAGTAGGCATCATGTAGACGGTAAAGTAATCCTTTACTTTGCTTGTCCAAGACAAGCAACGGCTCTGGGAGCGGCTGGTATCGATGTTGAAAAAAAAAGTTTAGTAAGATTCGAGATGAACTTGCCTTCGGCACAAGGATAGTCTATGTATAATATATTAGTAGTTCACTTTTGAATTGTCTGAACAATGAAAACAGGAGTCACAGGTGCGGAACAAGATGTTTATGAGTTCGGTTGAATTTCAATTCGTATTTCTTAACGGTTCAATCAAAGGAGCGGGAACAAAAACAATATGGCGGGAAACACGACCCACGCCTGCACTTATTAAGTGAGAATAAAAGATTGATTATTATGTTATTATAAAGCACATATCACGGCTCACTAATTAATTCCTTCACTGTTATTATAGATTTATTCACACGAAGATTTAAATATAATTTCTCGATTATAACCATTTCGATACATGGTCGTAACGACAGGAGCGCGTCCTGTTAGTAGAGATCGTGAATCAAGAGTGATTTTACAAAACGAAAATGGAATAGGCCCGACTTCTAGGGGCGGGGATAATCTACGCGAGCAGTGCAAAAGTGGGCATATTCGTCAAAAGGAACCAAGCAACGAAATGACCGGCGGTTAAACATGAGAACGGCAGAGGGATTTCTTTCGAGAAGCGGGTCCGTTGACTAAATGTGGCCGATAGATCGAGAACTACAGTGGAGAATGGTTTATATGAATACATTTAAATTGTAACCAACTCGGGCGCATATCTATGAAGGGACCGTGCTGAATTTAGGTACAGATTGAAGGCTAAAACAACGTCGGGTCTTTATGAGACACGACATTGTATGGAGTCTACATAGTATGTTCGTTCATGTCATAGATCAATAAATATGAGCCTTTTTTCGCTCTAATTCCTATCCTTGAAACCTTTTAGTATTATTTTTCTCATATTTCCAGCGCTTAAAATAATGTACATATATATTCAAATAAGTAAAACTTTATATATTATTTGAAAGATGATATTATACGCAAAAAGAAGTAGGTAAACCTGATGAATATTTTACTAGGCATTCTAAAAATTGAAAAATTCTGAAATCATTCGGTTGTAACGATTCAAACATGAAACCTTATGTTGGATCTAGGTGAAAATATAAAGCAGGCATCTTTTTGGATGTGAGTAGGTATCCGCTTGGCTTTGTTGTATTGCTGGTATCGTTGTATTTTATTACGTAATGAAGGTTGCCTATGTACGAGGAGACGTATAGAAATATGTGGGATTAAGCCCCAAGAATGTCAGAACAAAAAGCATACCCAAAGCGTATTAACATTTAAGTTCAGAGTATCAATCGCACGGAGGTCAGGTAAAAACTATAAAGGAAAGGGATCTTGAAATACCGCGTACACCTTGTAATAAACATTCCTTTTTATTAGTGTGGCCCGACTTAATAGGTATTTAAGAGAAAGTGATTTTCTATTTAGCTTGATGATTTTTGGCATAGAATGACATTTTATTTTTATGAGACGAGGCTATGTTTAATATATTTAAAGGTGAAAAAAACCTTCATGGTACATCATACAAACTTAAAATATAACAACTTGTGAAATATGTCTCCCTACACTTTTAAATAGGGTAATGCATTATTTGTATTTTTGTCTTTTGTATATTGCGCATGTACTCATATGTATTATCTGAAGTGTATCATTGGCTTTAAATACATAAATAAAAAACGATAGGTAGGTACATCATGACCGTAAATTTATTGTAAGGGATACGACATAATATTCATATTGATGCTATCGTTCCACGCTCTTGTCAAAACGCACGGTAAGCTAATGCTATGAAATCGCGCGCTAAGGACCTAAATTCCAATATCCTACATTTTTACTTAGGATTTCAGTAAGAATAGTGTTATACTTAGAAGAGTTTTATAGGCAAACGAAATTGAAACACACGAAGATAGAAACTAAAAACTAGAGAATTGAGATACACAAATGGTTTGGCCATACATACCGAGGAGTCAAAATATCCATGTTCGGGACAAGACGGGCAAAAAGGCCTTACTTCACAATCGCATAAGTTTGGCATTAGAACAGACTTTATCCTTTTTTTGTCTAGGTAGGTACTCATGCTCTAGTAAATTTATGGACAATGGATATCATTTAATTTATTTATTGAATATTGCTGTGTATACTTTTACATATCACATCAAAGATAAGTACTTTGAATTGGTATGTACCTATCGTTTTTTTGTAATTTAGATTTTATAAATGTTTCTTTGTAAACTTCATTTTTACAAAGTAAGTACCTACAAGGTATATTATTTTGCCTGTAAATTGATATTTTTATGACGATATTTTTAATATTTTAATAATTATTTTTGTGTAGGTACTTACCTACCTACTTATTTCCAATAATATTCTGTATCAACTTACATGAGATGTGACATACATATTATAAGACCATACAATAAATAAGGCAATATAATGTGATAATTAAGGTTAGTTTTTAGAAACCACAACGTTGTGGTAGACTCGCCCTCTGTAGGTATATTGATTCTGTGATGTCTTTGTTGTGATAAGTTTTTATGTGTTACTCTACCAATATACAGTAAAATATGAATAAATTTTTTTTTTTTTTTTTTTATTTATTTTCGCTTACAAATTACAAAATAATTATTCATTTTTATTTCTAAAATCATTCCAACTCGAGTAGAAATCCTCATTTAACATAAAAAAAAAAATTTTTTTTTAATAAAGTTCCTTTTTATTGTTTTTTATGTATCAAAAGATGTGTATTTTTATAAAATAATAAGATAATAAAACATTTAAGACAACAATTGAAAAAATAAATCAAATTTTCAAGCACTAGGTATGTACCTACGAAAAAATTTTTTTGTATTTTTTTTTCTTATCTGTAAAAATCCAATGAATTTCCAATTCTTTCATAATAACTTTTTATTCCTTTCGATTCGCCCAAATTAATTAAAATATTTCCTGAAATTGGAATTTTGTTCTCTTTTTAATGGTGTTAGGTCAATATCGTCGAATTTTTATAAATTTATCACATTCAGTACCTAACTGAATTTTTGTAAGAGACCTTCATATTTTTGTAAGAGACCTTCATAGGTTGGTTGGAAGAAATTGCCCCAGGCAATAAGCCCGCCAATTTTGGTTTGTTATTTTTATATATTCATGCCAATAAAGTGTTTATTATTATTATTTTTCGATAACGCATCAATTTTTAATTTTTTTAAGCTACCACCCGATATCATGGATGGTGCAGCTTTTTTTAACTTCAAATTTTTAACTGGGAAAATACAAATATTAAAGAAATTATTAATTTTATTTAAATAATCTTGTTGTTAACCCTCAGATGGTCGATTAATATTACATTGATCTTGGGATCGTTCATTGATAGCAGTGACACGACATTTAAAGGGAGAGGAACTCTCTCCCTCTCAATCTCCTGGAGAAGGGTATCGTTTAAGAGGAGATGACAACCGAAAAATATGTGGTCAATGGTCTCGTCATCTTCCCCACACTTGCAAAGATGCGAACTGGTTATACTCAGTCTTGCCAAGTGTGCAGTATTTGGTGTAGGAAAATTGAATTAACATGATGTTTGTATTGCCTTTATATGAGAGCAAGTTCAGCGTGAAATATAGAGGGTGACTGGTAATTCGGTAGATTCCTTGAAATACTTGAAAAGGGTTGTAGCAAATTTGCAACAATTTTGTTCCCAATAACCAGGGGTCAAATGCCAGTGGTTTTAGATTTATTTAATTTTTATAGCTTTTTTCAATTTTCCACCTTTTGACCTAAAACTGAAAATTGAGAATTAAGTACAAAAGTAGGTACTCCATTTTGGAAACTAAAAAAAAATCTAATAGAATAATAATAAAGGTACATATCGTTGAAAAAATCAAGAGGAAAAATTAAAAAAAACCTCAGAAATACAACGTTTTAAAATCACAAGTCAGTTTTTTTGCATTTTTAATTTCGATTTTTTTAAGGCAGTTACTCCAAAAAATTATAAAATACTTGGCGTACAAACCACAACAAAAACTTAATTAATAAGCTTTCCGAAAACGTATAAATGTTTTCCATTTAACAATATTTTCAGAAAATAGACCTTATTTAATGTTCACACAAATTAATTACAATAACGTCTTTAACGTTTTCAGTACGTACCTATTTAAATAAACCAAACTGCACAAATAGTTGTATTTACATCGCTACTGAAAAAAAGCAAACATTCTTCAAAGTTTTGGGGAATATTTTCACGATAATGTTCAATGAAATAAATAAATGTAAAATATCCTATAAAGGGACGGAGAAAATGAAATCAAAGGATTTGAGTTGGAAATCAAAGGAATAAGTTTTATCAGTTCCGCAATAGGCTGTAATAATAATGATGGTTTCTTTTGAAATGTTTACCAGGAAACTTGGACAACTGTTGTAAAAACTTTATTTTAATTATTCATATTCATGATTTTATTTTATTCAAAGGGCAAAGATATACCTAAGATAAAGTACCTACTTACTATTTTATGGATGTGTAAGAAGTAATATTTTATTGGGATTAATAGGTAAGCATATTTATCATTTTCTTTAAATTCCTATCGTTATTTGCGCTGCCTTTTTCACATGCTACAGCTGATAGCCTATTTAAGTTAACTGATCCTAAGATCTACTAATACAATGCCGGATGATTTTTTTACGCACCAAAATCGCCGACTGATACCACTGGAATACCAACCACCTAAAAGTATTTTTAATATTTAAAAAAATCGTTAATTTTTCATTGTTCTTCTATCCTTTTAAATTCAAATTAGGTATTTAAAAAGGAAGAGATAAAAACTTTTGTTGGAAAAATTATTGAAAAAACAATCTTAAATCATCGCAAAATGAGAAACAAAGTTAGCATCGGGGATGTAAAGCATCAACAAGGATCTGAAAAGTGTTTTGTTATAAATTAAAGAAACAATTCCATCATGATCCTTTCATTATATTTTTATTCGATACAATTGAGAAAGGTTAAAGTACCTTGTTAGGAGCAATAATAATAATTTATTTCAGAGCTTGTTCTTACATAATATACAAGAATACATAGGTACATCAGGTAATTACACATATATTATCATGTTATACAGAATACATATTCATCCCGTGCTTAAGTATTTCCGGACCGAGCAAATCCTGAACATTCGCCTCACTAGGCAAAGCCTGTGCCGAGGAGGATGGTAAAACATAAAACTACTAAACTAAATAAAACATAATGTAATCAATGCCTATAATATACCCATCACTAAACTTGTTACTCGCTCAAACAATAATTCCCAGTTCAGTGCCCACTCCTCGTTATATTAACATATCCCAAGAGAAGAAACAAAATTATGGACAAAACTGAAGGACGCAGAAAGAAAGAAAGACTTAAAGAACATCACATTAGATAAGATTGCCCAGCCAGTCCGACTGAGAGACAAACTCCATCCAGAGGCGTTCATTACCCTCATGTAGAAGGCGATTGGCGACTCCCCATCATACGATTCTTTCGCTCACATATCTACTCTTCAGATTCAATCACGCCCTTTTCTATCAGAAACTCTTTCACGTCCCTTGCATTCATAATTATTCTTTTCCCAATCATAGACTTTACTGTGTTAAAAAGTTTCGGTCCCATATAAGCTGGGAACCTCTGGCAAAAAGTTGTCTTACAACGGGGGACGTAGATGATCTTTCCTCTCGTCGCGACTCTTCCCCCAGTCCGAGCGCGTCCTTCAACACCATTCTTCACCTCTCTCATAGCAATCTTATGAACGTAAGTTTGTCTCATGCTCATTATTCGGGTATCCATAAAAAGAGAGACAGTTGGGTACACATAGTTTAGCCCATAAGTAGTAACCTTGATAACCATTTATTTGGCTATTGATAAGACGTTGTTGTCTCATCCAGTGTTAGGATAAAAATATAATACATAAATTTAATCGAAAAGGCGATCTGTAGAATAAAATTAACATAATTCGTGTGTCAGGAATTATCTTTACAATCTTTATTGTTACGTTTTGATATTTTTTATGATTGTAAAATAACGAAACAAAATATCACAACGTTTTTTTGAAGCGCTGCAAAGGTGTATAAAAATCTCGAAACACTTATTTGTCATTTTATGAATGTTGAAAGAAAAAAAAAAAGTTTAAGCTGGAGGATTCACATCACATTTTTATTTTTCAAAATATCTCCTACATCAATCATTCTTCAACTAAAACACTACTCAGTCAACAACTTTGTATTCAAAGCACCCCGACAGGAAATGTAATTAAGATATAAGAACATAAAAATATATAAACAATCAGGCTAATTGGTTGTTTTATTATTCAAGTAATCCTATAATTATTTATTTTGATGGATGAAGGTCTGATTAGAGAAAATTATATAGGCGTGTCAATTTATGGAACAGCGTAAAATAGTGTAGAGAATGAATGACTTTTGATTATTATTTATCTCTTGAAATTAACATTTCTTTGGTCTCTTATAATTCAGAAAAACAAAATTTAGCGGCTAACAACAGCTTAATGGTGCAAAATGATGATGTTTGGTTTGACTCAAACATTTTTGTAATTTTGAAATTGATGAAACCTTGATGTAGGTGGTTAGGTATTGTATAATTTTTATATATTCATGTTCCGTTATTGCGAATTTTAACAACTTTATCGTAATAATTTGGCACTATGTACATTGTACACCCAAAGCTATAGTAGATAGATTTAAGCTCCAATACATACATATTTTCTCGAGGTTTTCATTTTCGCGGTTCTTCGCGATACCCAGCAGAATAATAAAAATTTCATATATGAGTTAAGTAGGTTATATTATATTTCTAAATTCACAGCTTATTTTTGAGGCCAAGCTCATACCTATTGTAATAAAAAATAATAAATAACAAAATTTTCTACGGCCATTAGCCATAAAATATGAAGAATTAATGGGGATTTATGTCCACTTCATATGTGGCGGAAAAATTGAATCGGCACACGCACCTCGGATAATAAATAGCTATAACTTTCATTTTGTAAATAAAAACACATTTTTTTTTTAACAAATCACCCATGATTTTGACGCTTGCAATTGCAATCTTTGACGCTTTTAAAAATGTGTCATTATTTCGTTCATGTCAAAAAGTAAAGTGATTGATTTTCACTTCATTTTTCAATCCCCTATGCTAAAAGTAGATATTTTTAATCGATTTTAATTAGGTATGTGGAAGTTGTTTTATTGATGAATTGCATGAGATAGTTGATGAGTTTTAACTACTATTGAAAAATAAAAGGTCTTCAATAATCATTTATCCAATGCAATTCAAACTCCCTTTAGCCCCAATAAGGGGCTTAGGGAGGCAACAAGAGCTCTCCATTGCGCTCGATCTTGCGCAATGTTTATGTCCTCCTCCCACACCATGTCTAGATTCCTCAGCTGTGCTTCGAAGGAGCGGAAAACAGTATGAGAGGGTTTTCCTCGTCTTCGGGACCCTGATGGGAAGAAGAACAGCGCTCTCCTTGGCCAACTTTTATTCGGCATCCTTAACACATGTCCCAGCCAAGTCCGTCTCCTCCCCATAATGGTAGAAGTGATGGGTTCACGCTGGGTGCGCCGGCGTATAGCGTCGTTCATGATGATTATAATCATTAAATCATTTATAATCTTCAAAAATTCCAATGTTGTCTATGAAAGAAAATATTCATTCGTTTATTATTTTAGTTGAAATAGTCATTGGAATTATGTATGAGCTGGATGCATCCTTAGAAAAAAGTAATAATTTTAACAATACAAATGTGGCAATATAAATATAATACCTACATCTTATTATTTTAATATTTTAATTTTACAAATACTTACATACTTTAACAATATTTATGCTATTACGATAAACTAAAATATAAAAAAATATGTTTGAAATGTTGAATTATAATCTCTAAAAAAATAACTAGAAAAACTAAGAAACTGGTATTTAAAGTTTCTTAGTTTTCTGTGACCATGCAGGATATCTCGTGCCTTCGAAAATATAGTCAGAAAAATATAAAATTGTGGATTAGTAGAATTTTTTTCATCAGAAATCATATTGCTAATTGCCCTTAAAGAAATCTACTACATTTAAACTGTCAATTATAAAAAAAAAACACTTACAACTTATTTCAACTCCTGAAAATCACTTTACAAGAAAATTTCGGAAAACTTTTCTCAGAAGACACAAAAATCTTAAAATAATAAAATGAATAGGTATAACATTCATTGTGAAAACACGTGTTTGGCGTTATAAAGAATCCTACCTGCCTATATACCTTACTTTTTATTTTACTCAATGTTACTGGGCATGACGCACGTAACTGACAGTAAATCAGAAACGAACAAATAATGTAGGATAGAGAACAAACATAGTGAACAAAAAAAAACATCAAGTTTATTGACACAGCTATAACTTTTGGATATCGAATTTCTCAGGCCGAATCACATGAACATGTCGAAAACTCTCATGATTAGGAGTTTCGGAGACTTAAACATTACCACCTAATGACGAACGTTTTTTTAAACGTAAAGTGATCACCTTAGAAATAACAGTAGAAGACGGTCGTAAGCCCGTAGGGGTTTGTTCCATTTAAAAATCGAACATCACTAATGAATTGCTAGAGTTATTAGTTGTTACATACGTAGGTAAGTACATAGTCGTTAAGGTAAATTTTCAAATATCTCATATAAGAATTAACACCTTTTTTTTTTAATTGTTTGACCTTTTCTTAGAAAGTTGTTTAACCTTGTCCCCTTTTGTCCTGTTTACTCGTCGTGACCTGCGTAAAGTTATTCGTGAATAGAGAACCTTTGATAAAGTAATCTGCAGGACTCATTCATCTTTTCTTGCTGTATATTGTGCGGTATAATTTATGGTGCGACCCTCAGGACAGCTTTTTATGAAAAAAAAAAACACAAAAAACAACCGTTAAAGTACACGTAGAAAGTTTCGCATGTCTCAGCATCGAGTAGGTATGTTTTTCTCAAATTACATTATAAATAATTCATTATCCTCGAGCCTTTGAAGATCTTAACATGATTCTTGTTTTTATGTTCATTTTTAGTGAAAAATCTTTTTTGATGAGAGGTATTGAGAAAATATTATTATAAGCCTGCTTGCCATTAATGCTAGTTTTAAAATTTTTACATAATATCAATATTATGTACTTAGTATCATTAATAAGAAATTGTGGTACAAAGTTTAAAAATCTATATTTAAGGTAATATCTATAGTTTACTTAATAGCTTGCTAGTTTAAATTAGCATGCTCATGATTAGGAGTTTCGGCGACTCAAACATTACCACCTAATGGCGAGCGTTGTTAACGTAAAGTGTTAACACTAAGCCAGCCTTCGAAACAACAGTAGAAGACGGTCGTAAGCCCGTAGTGGTTTGTTCCATTTAAAAATCGAACATCAGTAATGAATTTTTAGAGTCAGGCTGTAATTTGATGAAATGATTTTCAAGTATACCCAAAAAAAGCATTTATTTTGATGAAATCATTTAGATCAATGCCAATTCGATTTAAAAAAAAATCGTTCGTTACAAAAATAAATATATTTTTGGACAACGATAGTTTTCTCCCATTGTTTCAATTTATTTAATTTCAATCATGGGAATAACCGACTAGTTCAATACGTCGTAAGCCCTATTCTTCCGACAGGACTTGAAGCCGCAGCCTTCTAGCCGTCCAAAACAGAATTAAAATTTAACAAATATGTAACAACTAAAAACTCCAAGAAATCATTACTGATGTTCGATTTATAAATGGAACAAACCACTACGAGCTTACGACCGTCTTCTACTGTTATTTTGAAAGCTGGCTTAGTTTAATTACTTTACGTCAACAACGTTCGCCATTAGGTGGTAATATTTAAGTCTCCGAAACTCCTAATCATGAGAATTTTTGACATGTTCAACATGTCGAAAAATCTCATGTATGCAACAAGTACCTAGATATTTAATAATTATTATTGAAATTTAGCGATTAAAGTTGTAAATTATTGAGAACAAGAGAGCAACCAAATTTAAAGACTGCGACTGCTGTCATGTATTTGGCGCCAGGATATGACTATATCCATTTTTGTAAATGTCTCATCTTCATTGCCTATTGGCTTTGTTGGTGTACAACATTCTAATTATGTCTAGATTCTTGTGACCTTTTTTCAGGACTAGATCTTAAAGAATATGTAAAAACTAAAAACTCCAAGAAATCATTACTGATGAATGAAATTTAACAGCAGTAAAACATTTAAAAGTATTTTCCGAGAAATAGTTTTCTTATCATCTATCTTACTTAAGACGGGCTTACGACCTGCCTCCACTGCTTTTTCGAAGGATTATTTTAGTGTGGTAGTTTTGCGCTAACAACGTTAGTGAAATTCGTCGAAATCCATGCAAAGCAGTGCTTTTATACACTAAAAGGTAAGATTTATCGTCGGCTCGGATGGTCCAGTGAGTAGCTTATCTGCTTGAGACGATTAGGGATGAGAGTTCGAGTTTATATTCGACATATATCATTAAACTAATCGAAAATTCTTATGATTTCAAATTGTAAATGATACCTAAATATTTTTTCTTTTGTTCATCTGTGGTTTTTTTTTTCTTCTCTTTTTGGCATTTCATTCACGAGGGGGATGTTTTGGCCATACCTGTTGTTTATATCTGTTAATAATTTTGAGACCAAGTGGTGAAAAGGCGCCAGCTGTTTTGCTACTAGGTATTTATTTTGAATCAATAAAAATAAATAATAATAAAAGATTATTGAAATTGATGTTAAAAGTATCAAAGAGCTACAAAAAATCTGATATTACTTCACATTTGGATATAAAATTATTACAAACTTAAAAAAAATGTTTTCCAATAATTTTGAAGCAATCAAATAACATCCATATCGAAGAGTTTTTAAATATTCGTATAATAAGAGTGTTTATGTTACATTTTCGACATTTCTTGAAAATAAATAAAACTCTTAAAAATTATTCGTGTGTAGATAATGTATAAGAAATTTATGTAAGTAAAAAAATAATATTTTAGATAAAAAAAGTTTAATACATAATTTTGTGACATCTATAAAAGGGCGATAACTTCAAAATTGATAACGTGGTGATATTATTTAATGATAGCTGATACTGTTGACTTAGTACAGTTGAATAATTCATACTTTTGATGTGATATTATGAATAACTTTTTATACTACGGTAGTGTTAAAATTCTCATGTTTTTTTATTTTATACATATAAAAGACTAGTATTTAATAGCTCTTCACCCCTTTTTTATTATGTAGTGTAAATTTGAATTTTATCGCTGATGGAAAATATTAAGTACTTTTATATGACTCTTTTAATAAAGTAATAAAAAATACCAAATAAAATTATTTAAATATTAATATATATTAAAATTATTTAAATATTATATATCTTTTAAGCCCTAAGGCGAGCTGGAGTAGACAGAGAGTTGCTGTCAACTATCAAGGTTCGCAAGATCTCATACTTGGGCCATGTACTGCGAGGGGAAATATAATATCATCTCCTGCACCTGATATTGAAGGGCAAAATTGAGGGACGCTGAGGGCCTGGCCGGAGACAGACATCATGGCTGCGCAACATTAGAGACTGGACCGGCATCCGAAGTGTGGAGGAGCTGTTCCAGACGGCGCAGGATAGAGAAAGATTCGCCGAAGTGATCGCCAACGTTGGGGAGACCCGACACTCCCGACAGGGCACTTAAAGAAGAAGATGTCTTTTAAATAATATTTAGTATCAAGGTTATGATAGCGAGATCAAGATGTTAAAGAATTCTTTAAACCAATTCATTTTTACCTCAAACGCTCTAATGGATTTTCACCGAAAATATTGAGCTACGGCCTTACTCAATTACGAGAAAGTTTAGAGAATAGTTATATTAAATATGAAAAAATATCAATTTTTTAAGGTTCAACTGAGTCTTACTCAAGCAAATTATGATTGTGTTTGTTACTATTTAGGTACGTTAAAGCATTTAGTAGTAGGTACATACTATTTAAACAACTCAGGGTTACCTAGTTTTATTGAGAACGAACCTAGGTATATTCATTAATTATTATGGTCACGGTCACAAGAATCTAGACATAATTAGAACGTTGTGCACCAACAAAGCCAGTGCATGGACAATAAAGATGAGACATTAACAAAAATGGATATAGTCATATCCTGGCGCCAAATACATGACAGCAGTCGCAGTCTTTAAATTTGGTTGCTCTCTTATTCTCAATAATTTTCAACTTTTATTTCTCTGTGTCTTTAATTATTAAATATCCACTTGTTGCATACATGAGATTTTACGACATGTTAAACGTAAAGTGATCACACTAAATCAGCCTTCGAAATAATAGTAGAAGATGGTCGTAAGCCCGTAATGGTTTAAAAATCGAACATCAGTAATGAATTGTTAGAGTCATTATTTGTTACATATTATTCGTTATATTAATTATTTTAGTTTAATATATTTCATTAATAATATTATCTGGCAACATGAACAAAGCCTTTTTGATACTTTTATCATCAAAATAAATAATCATTTATGCTTTAAATTTTATATTGAAATAATTTATTTTCTACAAAATAACATTTGAACAAAATTATAACCTTTATTTTTTGGTCTACAATAATAACTCGTGAAAGGGTTTCTGGTTGCTCTGATAACATTCAGTCTGAAGCAACGGACGTTCCCTTCGATAGATCGTAATAATATCATCACGTCAACCCGATTATTATTATTTCCCTTAGAGAGGTTGGGAATTTTACGATTTTGTCTTCTGTCACCAATTTCGATTTCTATCTTTGGCGGTGAAAATATTTTCGTACGTAAGAATAAAATGTTATAATATCATTGGTTTGAAAGAACCTCTGCTATCATTTTTGTAGTAAAAGGTTGGTATGGAATATCTTTATTTTATAAAGAAAATCCCGCACTGTAGGATGTTTATTGAAATATTTTAGCATGACATATTACATAATATAATAATTCTGCTATCTTTCTAGTAAAAAATCCAAGGTTTGGTTTGAAACATGCATCTAAACTCTTAATTAATCTTCCTCTGTCACTACAGCCCATATGTCCGATCGACTGATGATCTGATTTTACATAATAATATATCCCGAAATATTTTTGGTGTCGTTTTTGTGTAATAAGATCCGAACAATAGATCCCTAGCGCTCATCTGTAACTGTAACATTCTAAAAGCAGCTACACCCCAGATTCGCTCTGATTAGTTGACCATACATTTATGATACCTACTTATTTTATAATATCAAAATATGAGTGGTTATATAGTTAATTGAATTGATATTTTTTGTTTGTTATTTGTAAAATAAAGAATTTATTTTCACATAGGTACCTACTTGGGAATGGCAGGAAACTATATTATAAAATAGTTTTGACAAATAAAAAAAAAATATTTTGGGTCATTAAGTTGATGAAAATTATCATACCTGATATGGCCCCTACTCTCAATTTGAAAACTAAATAAAGCCTAACCATCGTCAAAGCTTGATTATCTCAATGTTTGAGAACAAATGTTTTATTCATTATTTTTATAAAAACACCATAAATTAAAAGTAAACTATTTTTTTTAAATACATAAAGGTATATTATACATATAAAACTCATGTTTATTTTTGTTATTTATTTTATTTAGTGGAACATAAACAAGCATATTTCTCTTTAAAACTGTGAATATACCTAATACCGACCTGGCAAGGAATTGTTTAAAAAATATTTTTTAGTCAGGTAAAAGGTTATTTTTACACATATGATTTTTTTCTAGATTTTTTTAAAAAGCAATTAGGTAAATTAAAAATAGTTTCGAAGTGTGTTTTCTTTTTTTATTAAAATTAAACTTTTAAGTTAGATATATGTTTTTCATAAATATAATCACAATATACCTACGTTATTTCTTGTAAAAAAAAAACCATCTTTGTAGATTATATCCTTTGTACAAAAATATTTTATTCTTATAACGAAATGACGATCAGTGAAGCGGAAACTGTTGTCTTCATAAATCTAGTTTTGAAAACAAACACAGGTTTCGGAACCAAGTAATGCCAAGAAAATGAGGATGTAATATTTTTCTTACTTCCATTATTCTTCGGTAGTTTCATGCTTACTTTTGTACTGAAAATAGTTAAAGAGCTCATTTCCTCTGACGCCAGTTACAACGATGTTAAAAATGTGGTCTCGTGCAAGCTGCGCTAGAAGAACTGTGAGGATTACGACGTCAAATGTTATTTTTGTAATTTACCTGACGTGGTAAAGCTCACGTTGAATTTATTTTGATATCTTTGTAAAAAAGTTTTTGAATAGCAATATAATAAACTAACTGAAACTGGTCAAATTTTGCTAGGACTTAATAAAAACAGCAAATTATTGGTTCAGTAGCGTGTCAACTTTTTTCATAATTACACTTTGAAAGTTTCTTAAGTTGCTTACAAAATTCTCTTTGTTATATTATACCTCAGTGTTTTATCGGGTGGAAGAATTGAAATTCTGACGGACAGAACGAAGTAGAAAAAAAAACTGAATGAAGTAGAAAAAAAACCTGCGGAAACAATCAGAAAGGGACTGAAAAGTATATTCTACAAACAATGAGACGTTTCTTAGAGATAAAAAATATTGATTTAGCTGAGACAAAGAATGGGCGGAACTGTTTATTTTGATAGCATAAGAGAAATTTCATATTAAAAAAGTTCTGATACATCATAATTAGTTATTGTTCGCGATGAATTTTTCTAGAACCATCATCACCTTATACCAATAATTCTACTTTTTTGTTTCATATTATATTCTGATGCATACGTGTGATCCCTTTTTCTTTAAAATAACGTAAAAATCACGAACCTATGAGTAATTTTAAAGACGATATTTTTATATTATAATATTTTCATTCAACATTTAACTTCAGAGATCTCTTGAACTCAAAGTAGCGCAAAAATAGATCGTTTATTTTGTTCAATATTGAAAAAATGGCTAGGTATCTCAAATAATTAATTCATCTTAAAAAAAAAAAAAACATTCGATTCTTTTTAAAACTGACTTCATTGATTAAATATAACCTACGTAAGTTATTCCCAAGAGACAAATTATTTATAATACCGAGTACAAAGGGGAAGAAATATTGTGTAGGCAGTGTGCAATGATATAAAAACAGACTGATATATAACGAACTACAATATTTATGTTGGAATTCCCTTAGTGCGAATCATTTTTCATCAAGTAGAATAGAATACGAAATGAAAATACCATAATTCAAATATTTCCGAAAATAATTTCAAATTCTTAAATATTTCTACAACCTTTACCACTAGGATTTTGGCCGGTGGTATAAAATAAATAGTCGTCGACTTGTTTTTAAGAGGTCCTGAGTTCGATTGGTTGGGTGATATTTTTTATATTTTTTATTTTCATTTGAAATTTTTACAAAGGGGTTGAGATCGTGTATCGGATTGGTTGAGATCGGTTGACTGATAGAGAATGCTTTGAAAATGAAGCTCCGCCAGCTCTACTAATTCCATTGTATTGAAGAGTGTTACTCGTAAATAAAACTTAAGAAGAAATATTTCGTTTAATAATAACATAGTAATTATGCAATCTTTCTTTCTATTTATTCGCCCTTTACATCCCACTTAGGGTCATTGGGAGGCTACAAGAGCTCTCCATTGCGCTCAAACTTGCGCAATGTTTATGGTCATGAAGACACCTGAACCCCCCCGATGCATGGGGTCCAGGCGTCCGAGGATTATTTCTTGCGCCTTTTCTAACCTTTTGGGGTTTAAGCATGTAAGGTGGTTAACCTCACGGTCCCGATCTGATTTTTCGATTTCCTGCCTCTCACAGGATGCTTAAAAAACAGCAAAAAGCAGGGGTGCTATTATGCAATACTTTGTCAATATTGGAGGTCGTATTTAACTCAATGCGGTAACAATAGATGACTAGTAGGCCATTCATCGTTCCATCTTACATTTCTCTTATACAAATTGACAGTTCTTTTACCTTGGTCGAGTACAAATGTGACTCCAACCGAAAATTTACTAAAATGATGGTGGTTCTTCAATGCTTAATCTATAAATTATATTTCGCTGGTTAGTGCGAACACTTATAATTCGAGATCGGCTGAACAGATCCGCTCCGCTCCGGATAACAGAAAAACATGGAAAATAATATGAAATAATACAATATTAAAGTTAGTATGGAACGAGCTTCCTAACAACAACAACGCCAATGGTGAAAAATCCCATAACAACACAAATTTTATTTACCTGACAACTATCGAGTTTCAAAACATTGCGTATTGGTACGCAGATTATTGATAAAATTTATTTCAAGCTTTCAGAAATATTTTTTTTCTGACTTTTTATAAGTCAGATGATGAAAATTCAATATAGATATTAACTATTATAGAAATGGGTGAGTTGTGGTTCTTTTGAAATAACTGATTCATAATATTTATAACCACATAACTTTTGATTTTTTCACAATGAGTAGTCATGTATGTTAGCTATGTTGTTATGTTACCCAGCAATATTTTATTGACTTTAAAGCGGGACGAAGTTCGATGGGTCAGCTAGTTAGCAACTAATAAAGCAAAAGAGCTGAAAGCATTTTATTTAAGTTCACCATGATAGCTTCTGGCGTTTCCTCATATAACCTCAAAGGTAGTAAATTGTAGGTTATAGGCAACTTATAACAAAAACGTCTTTTCCACTTTTTTCTCTCGGTGTTCAGCTTTTTCTTCAATGCCAAACAACTGTACTGATATCACCTAATTTATCAATCAAGCCCGTTGCACTGACGCTAGGTACGTACAGATATGAGAAATATCGTTAATACCCCCTATTCCAATTCAAATTAAGTGCGCACTAAACTAAAATAAGAACGTTCCAATTTTAGTTAGCCGGATTGGTATTCGAGAAATTTTAGAACGTTCCTATTTGTTCCTAATTAGACTTTAGTTTGAAATTAGTTCATTTTGGTATTCGGATTTCGTATTTAAGTCAATTTTAGTGCGTTTATCTGTCAAAACGTTCCTAATCTTAGTTCACACCTAATTGTAGGTTTGCGTCTAAAAAGATATCTGATGATATTTTTATGATAAACGTTTTTTTTAACCAAATAATTATAAAACAAGTTTATTTTTATTAAAAATATTAATCATTTCCCCCGAATTTATTATAATTAATACAAATAATAGCATCAAAAATTATTATCATTGAACACCAATGCAATCATACACTTCGTTACACTTCGGGTTGGTTCGGCAGTTTCCGGCGACCATGTTACTTGGAACTTGCTTGGAACATGGAGCTCGTTTGAATTTGTCTTCTCCGATTGGCTGTCCGCTTGTCAGCATCAACCAATAAGGCGCATGCTCGATCCATAGACAATTATAATTCAAAAAAATATTTATGGTGAACTAATATTTTTTAGAACACGGCATAATTCCGAATACGAATTTTAGTTCGAGTGAACTTAATTCTAAATCATTTGGAACGTTCTTAACAAGAACGTTCTAAAATCCGAATAGGGGGTAATGTCACTTTATTTGGCTGTGCATAAAACGTGTCCAGAAAGAAATGCCACTCCAGCAATCCGTTCCCGCTAAGTCCACACAAGGTCCGTTCTTCATTGTCCCCTCAGAACCCTTCCCGATACTCTTCATCACGCCTACTTACTTAGCTCTCTCAGTAGAGCTAATCATTTTTAAAAGATAACTTAAAAATGCAATTTTTATCAAGACAAGATAAAAAATAATTCGTACTTTGCGAACGCGTTCGGCACTAAAGTCATTTTCACATACCTTCAGAAAATTTATTTGTGAAAATCTGCTTCCCGCGTGTCAAAAGAAATTTGATTTCAAAATCCCAGCTTTCATTCATTCAAAGCGATCTCGTTCTTTTTCTTATTTCTCAAACGTTTTCCTGCGATGATATTCTTCTTCTTTTTTTGATTCCCAACTTATACTATAATGTAAGCTTATGCTTATGTAGCTGTGTTTCTAAAGTGCAAATAATAATTATCTGAAGACGTCGGTATGTAGTTGTGTACGCGCTTTATAAAAAAAATATAAACAAAAATTCTTTTGAAACCAAGATACATAGGGAGGAAACTTTGTAGGTGATCATACCATTCATTCATATTATATTAGGTATATATAATTGCTACCTAATTATTTCCGATTCGAGGAGACTTTTGAAATTTTTAAACAAAACGTTTAAACTAAATCAAAGAAGGATGGGGCAGGGTAAAGAGATTGAAGTGGCTAACAACCCTGCCAATCAATCTTAGCATGGTGACCAGGGAAGACAGAATGCTATGGATGTCTCCAACAGAAGAAGTAAGCACTGATGTAAAAATTAAACGAGCCTACAACTTTGTACTACTACAAATTATTTTATTACCATTAACATGTTTTCGGGAGCGACTGATTCCTTCCAGATTCAGATGTAGACGAATCTTCAAGTTTGTTCCACCAAAGAGAACTATCAACAGAAAAAATTAGAATGCTGAACATATGAAATTCTTTAAATAGAAAAAAAAAACCTGCTAACCTACCTGCCCAGAACTCATAGTATATTATAACAGCCTGTTCGTGTAAAACATATCTTTGCATAAAAATTCATAATTTTACGAATAAAATGAATTTATCCTTGGATTTATTATAGCAACTTTAAAATGATATCGACTATTGGAGCTTTTTATTATCTGCTTTAGAACTACATTATTCAATATTAATCGGTACTTTAAGGAGGACCCACTGAAGTTGCGGACCTGAAATTTTACGTGCTTGTGTAGGAGCATAAGACCAACCCGTAAACCAAATTTTATGAAAAATCTAAGAATTTATTTTTTAGCCCTTTTCTAGAACAAATGGGGTACGGGTACGCGGAAATTAAAAAAAAAAAATTGGAATCTACACCCTCGAAAACGTCGAGAAAATTTATTTAAGCGAAATCCATTTATTTTTTTGAAATCCGATCACAAAACTCATGTATATTCCATATACCTACCTACTATGAGTAAAAACACAACGATATTTTAAGTTTAGTTTTATCACATTCATTTATGAGCATAAAACAAAATAAAGACATCACCAGTTATCATTCAAAATGTGGAAAGTTTATATTCATTACATTTTTCTATGCATTTTATTGTTATTGTTGTTTCATGACTATGAGAACTTTGAATCGTTATTGTTCTTAGCATCTTTTATTATCTATCTTGATCCTATAATATATTTCCGGCTTGGATATAAAACTTTCAACGTCTATTTATAAAACAAGTTTCGTGTTTAAAATTTCAACGAATTCTAATAAAAAATAACGATCCTATTAAAATTTACGAACTGATAAGCGTACAGCGGTAATATTGACAAAAAAGATACATTATAATCAATTTGTTGAAAAGATTTGAAATGATGATAAAGAACATTTTTTCGGGATTCGTCCTTTTAAGAAGTTGTACGCGCGTGCGCCTTTCGTAGCATCAGAGGAGCTCCGTTGAAATTTGTTCGCATTTAGTTCAGTTGGTGATAGGACTCTACGATTTACGCGCGAAAATACGAGCTTGAAGCTTATTCATGGCGTTGTAGAATTGCCGCCGAAACTGTATAAACTGTTCATAAAAAAAAGTTCGTTTTACATCGTTAATTTTTTTTCGAGTGACTTTTTTGAGTGATGTTGGAACAAGATTCTTGGTTTATGTCACTCTCGTTACGCTAATGAAATATTTAGAAGATTAATAAATACATTTTTCAAAAATCTTAACTACAATTTATTTTGGCGCCTAAAACTGTCTGTGTATTTTTTTTTCTCATCAATTATTTTTAAGTGTTGAGATATTTTATCTTTGTGTAATGACAATTTTTACGCGGAACATAGTTTTGAATAACAGCCGTCAAAATGGTGGACCCATTTAAACTTTTTTGGGTTCTGACAAACAGCAGCTATTTGGGTGAGTGTATACAAACTTTTTAACGCTTCCTGAAGATAAATGTATATTTTAAATACACTCATTTATTATTTTTTCACGGATATAGGTATGTAGATCTTTGAAATGTGAATTTATCATTTTTTATGTAATATATAATGGATAAAACACATATGCCAACATAAATTATTATTATGAAATTTAGGATTTATATATTATAAAGTTAATCAATTTTTTAAAACTAATCATAAAAAACGTATATTCTCGCTGTTATTATTAAATTAAACGAGCAGATACCTACATAGGTAAAAAGATTAACAATTTTTTTTCATCAGGTTTTACTACGCTGACTTGTTTCGTAGGCACTTTTTTTTACATAAATGTGTGTCTACGGAACTTGTCAGGATATTTAAAAACTTTTTTTTATAATAAATAAACTTTTTCATCTATGAATGATTATTACTCGGGAACGAGAGCAACGGAGAGCTCTTGTTGCCTCCCTATGCTTCTAAATGGCGTGTTGTGGGAGATTTGAATTGATTTTCATTAATTCTCTTTTATTTTTAAGGCAAATAGATATCACTGTTAAAATATCTTGTTTTTGGATGGTTTCTTTTTTTCAGATAAGTCCCCATCTATATTGCTATTTGTGTAATTACGGCTACCCATTTAAGAAAAAATATTTAAGCAATTCATCTAAAAAAATTATAGAAATATTTTTGTATAACCTACCTAGGTATAACATAAAACTTTTCAGCTGTATCTGTCGGCGGCATTCGTACATACCTACTGCGTATTGAAGGTCGTGGATTCGAATCCCGGTGCCGACCATTTTCATTTTCACAACACAAGCTTTGCTTTATGCGATAAATGTTATTGTGTTCACTTTGAGTGAGCCCAGATTAATTAAAAAAAATTGAAGGAGAAAAGCCCAGGATGGTTGAGATGTTATTTTCGCGTACCACTTTGGTGTTACAAAAATGGGATTGAATGAACTCACCATCATGCACGAGTGGGATGGTTATAACTAACTATCGAACATCTCATTTTAGAGCTCATCATTTGTCGCAAAAATATTATAGAATTGAACAACAAACATGGATTTTTGGATCCCATAACATAGATCGAGGATAAAAAACATAAAGCGACAGTAAGAAAAAAATTAATAGAAATATTAACTTTACTGAATCAAGAAAATTTGAACACCCAAAAGTTGAATATCGCATACCTACCAACTGCCCTGAAAATAAGTAGGTACCTTCCTACTGTAAAATCGATGATTGTAATAACTTTTGATCAATGATACCAACGCACATTTTATATTGTTAATGTTTGTTCATTTTAATATTAAGGGTAAGCGCATAAAAAAACAACTTACCTACCTTACTCGTTTTAAATATCCGGGATTCTGGCTTTGCAGTAAGCAGGTATGGGATATATTACCTATGTAGATTGTAAACTATGAAATCAATACAAAATGGCGAGGTCAACTGTATACGAAATTTGGAGATTCTTGTGTGTAGGTAATCTAGTCTTAAGCTAATGCGCAAGATGTAAAACAAGAATCCTTATGTATTTAATTTAACAAACAAATCAAAGCGGGAATAACGACTAGATATTTAGGTCAGGCAAGTAAATGGTTGTAAAATTTCAATGTTTGTGTATAGGTAGATAAAAAAATTGTTCCTCGCAAGTTATGGGGGCTTTTTTTTAGATTCGACTTTGAGCTGAATTGGAGAAGTGCTTTATAACTACGTTGCATTATATTGCGTAGGCTAAATCGCTTGAGATCGTAATGCAGTTGAAGCCTCGCTCAACCGTGAATACTTACATAGACACATAAGCGATACTGGATGCAGCTGTGCATAAGTGTCTAACATTCTGGTTTCTCGATGCAGTTGACGACTAAAACCAAAGTTGTCTGAGAGGGATTCAATTTTATCACTGCGATAAAGACATAATACGTCTTTGAAATATTACGCCATCACGGGAAGCTCTTAAAGATTTTTAGCTGCATTGGAATTTCAGGGAAAAAAAAACAAGAAATGCTGAATACTTTGCATTTATCTTATTTGAGAAATTGAGTTCAGAGATCTTGTAATCAACAATTGCAATAATGAATATCAGCTATTATAATTGGCTATATATATATATTTATATTGTTGGCCATTCTCCATTGTCCAAAGCCCAGAATGAAAAAGTATCTGCGTTTGAAACGAAGTGTCTCAAAGAATTTTTGGCATAATTTGGTATCACCGCACCACAAATGACGCTGTACGCCGGCACACCCAGCGGACGACGCCCATCACTTCTTCCGGAGAGGAAGTGGACCAGGCTGGGACATGTCTTAAGGATACCGAACGACAGTTGGCCGAGAAGAGGACTTTTTCTCCGAAGACGAGGTAGATCCTTTCACACGTGTTCTGTTTTTTAGAAGCAGAGTTGAGAGATTTAGACATGGTGTGGGTGAGATCATTGAAACCGCGTAACATCCAGCGCGGTGGAGGTCTCTTGTTGCCTCTGTATGCCCCTTAGTGAGGTCAAAAAGGTAGTTGGTAATTAGTCATTATATACATTAAAGAACCGTTTTTTTCCTACCTGGTGACCCCTAGTTGAAACAGATTCGAATTCGCTACAATAATCTCAAATAGTACCTAATCAAAATATTTTAATTATATAATCCACAACGAATGGTTTAAGAAGTTTTCAGCTTTGATTAACAATTAAAATGTTGTGTTTCAGTTTCAGAATAAATAAGTAAGAAACAAACACGCGTGTTACCTATTCAAATTAAATTACTCTTTGAAATTAAATTTCCTTCTCAGTTCCATTAATTGCGAGAGAGTCGCGGGTACCAGCCCCACCGACATGTCGTAAACAAGGAGATTGGAAGTGAGAGTTCGTGTGTTTTGGTATCGCTTTAACTAACTACCCCAACCGAAGCCTCTTTCCTTTTAAAACATTTTAAATCATCATCAAGAGAGATTTCTTACCGCGAAGTATGTAGACAAAAACAATTCTTCTCAGGGAAACAGAATACATAAAAATATAAGCTCAGCTTTATTTTCTTGACATACCTACATACATAATTAACTTTTTCCTTGACATACTTAATAACCGCAGACATTTCATTAGTGACAGCTTAAATGAAATAATGGTTTCGTCGTTTTGGAGATTGTTAAACTTCCTTCCTTAAATTTTAAGAATCATATTATATCGTTAAAACTTGTACAATTACAAGTCGGCGTTTAAATTATGTGAAGAAACAAACATTCGTCGGCTTTATAATTTATTTTGTAGAATATAAATATTTTATTTTATGAAGAAATTAGGTATGACTTTAACATTCATCGTTCTACATTGATATATTATTTATACTCTTTGATAATTCTTCAATTGCCTGTGGTCGTTAGTACACTATTCTGATACTCAAACGCGGACGGATCGTTCAAATTGAGAACATTGTATGATCGCTCATCGCATGGTCGCGTGATCACTTTTCAGTCAGGACATAACCGTATTAGGGAACAAATATTCCTAAAGCATCGCCCATTAACTTACTAGTTCTGGCTCGTTGTTGTCTCTATGTTGTCCAATATCAACGATTAAGAAAACACACTATTATCCAGATCTGGGTTTTTGTTCGTTTGGTAAAAAAAAAACGCACCTCAATAAGTAATTGCTGTAGTTTTGTCAATGCCAACTACTTAGTTGTGGTTCTAAATTTCTATGTCATTGTATTAAATGAAAAGTAGGTACTTTTATTAGAAATTAATTACATATTATGTACCTACTATTACCTATGGCTCTTTAAATATAATTGCGCGTTACTATACGCTCTATGTTAAGGGCCTTTTACTCCTTCATGTTCGCTAAATAATACTTTGAAAACTATTGGCCTCTTTTTAAAATAATTAAGTATGATGATGTTTAAAGAATGCTCACATTGTTATAAGCCCCTTGAAAAAACCTACATGATTCTATTCTATTGTTTCTTTTGGTACTATCAAAACAGCATCATCTTCCTAACTTTTCATGATAATACACATCCATTGTTGTATATTCTGAAGACGACAGCTTCCACTACTCGACATCTTTTTATTTTTTCTTACGTATCACATTGAAACGCTACGATTTTTTTGTTTTTTTTTTCTAGTGTCTCTCGATCTAGTTATAACGTATTATTGAAATTTGAATGTGTTCCATTGAACACTGAACAGGCTGACTCCAAATCCACCTCCACTCAGTTCCGGTTTCTTTCTAATACGAATATACACTTTAATATCCGGTTTCTTGGTTTAATATTAACAGATCCAATATGAAAAATTGAATTTAGAAAGAATGCCAAGCTTCCATCAGTTCAATTGGTAGCAAGAATATTTATACACAGGATGAATAGGTTTTTTATTCTTCCTTTAAATAGCACAAATCTAACTACGACAGATTTATTAAAATCGTAAAGAATTCTTTTTTCAATTTCACAGTTTCGAAAATGCTGAAAAAAACCCTCTCTTTGCACAAGCTTCTACAAGATTAAGGTCCTGTCCTAACTGGTCGCATGATCGCACGATCGTGCGATTGCGATGATCGCATGAACGCATAAACAAATTTGTGATCGAACGATGAAAAATTGTGTGACCTAACTGCCATCGCATGATCGCTCGTCCACTTTCCTTGACAACGCAAACAAATAAATATGAATGTTAGTAAGTAAGAACTTTTGGCAAGTAGTAGGTGTCGTATTAATTATCGATACAACAGAGCAATACATGCGACGCGCGAACATTTCAAACAAGGCACCGATCGGACTATCGAATTTACCTCTGTCCGTCTGCCCACTTCGCACGATCGTACGATCATGCGACGAGCTAGAACAGGGCCTAAGAGAAAGGAAAAATTGTATCATATTATTATTAATGTTTCGTGTAAATATCTACGTTGTTATAACTCTGTAACTATGATTTCAAATAAATTGAATAAAAAAAATAAAACTGTCTGGATTGTACTTATTGTAATACATATTATGTAGTAATATTCAGTCTCATCATTAAATGTACCTACATTTCTGTATACCTACTAATTATATTTTTTTACCTTTTTCATTTAATTATTATTATTTATTTATTTTGGGTAGGTACAATGGAACACGAATCTGCCATCTGCCATCGGATCATACCTACTTAAAACTTTTGAATTTGGTCTGATCGCTGCTGGAATCGGAAACCGGTAACTTATAAATCAAAACAAAAAGAAAAACAATAGTGAAGTCAACACTTAACTTTTCAATTTTAAACAATAAATAATAGAAGTTGAATAAATTATTGGAAATTTTTCTTACCTACTTAAACTTATTCTAAATATTTTATGCAAAATCATATTAAATTATATAGAATGCACTCAATAAATTAAATCAATTGTATTTTTTGTTTCAGGTGAGTTTATACAAATTCAATTTACAACACCTAGTTTCAACAAACAGACGGTAAGAGGTAATTAATGTTAGAGAGAAAAGTGCCATTTTTCACTTTGAGTCAAATAACATCAAAATACAACTAGTAAAATTAAATTTCTTATTAATATAATATGCAAAAATGCATTATCCCTCTATGTTTTTCGGGAGAAAAGATTTTTCCAACTCCAAACACAAAAAAGATGGCATTTGTTGACCCGTATCGACTGGAACTTTTTACCCCACCAACGGGGTGAAAATTTCCGGGATACGGGGTTGAAAGTGCCAACAAGGATAATTCATACACAATATATTGTTAACAAAATTAAGGGCGCTTTATTAATAGGTAAAGCAATAATACATAGGTAAATACATTTAAATAAAGATACATTTAAGTAAATACAAAAAAAAAAAATGTAGTTAGTCGTCGTCTGAATCACAATTAAAACAAACAAAACTTGATAACCTTTATGAAATACATTTCTCATGAACCCAGTTTTTACATTAAATGCACTGCACCCACTCTTCTCCAAGTACACTTGTCTTTCTGAATAAGATTCGCAGCATATTGAGCAAAATATTCTTCATCATCTAAACTCGAAGATAATGAACATGTTCTAGGCTTGTGCTGGGGTGAAAAGATCCATCGTCACTTTTCACCCCAACCCTACCCTGTCAATGAAAACATATCACATTTATTATTAAATACAAACAGTCAATATTCTTAGCAATGACCATTTTTTTTCAAAAATAACTAGTAAATAATCCTTACTTCAAAGACTTATCTCAATAGGTAGGTATGTATGTTCACCACCCAAAAAAAGAGCTCAAACGAAAAAAAAATACTTTTGAGGGGAAAAAAATTCAAATCATACTCACAACTGCTACGACTGGCACACGCCGACTGAACTTGTACAAACATGTCGCAGAGCTTTTGGCTACCAAAAGAGATGATCTACGTAGTTGTAAAATTATGTTTTTTTTAGAAATTTGATAGATGGCACTTTTTACCCACGGCACATTTCACCCCACCCAATCCTACATAAAAATATGATAATGTTACATAAAAATATAAGAAAAAAATAAATATAGTCGGTACCTATGTACCTACAACAAAAGACACTTTTGACCACACACATAGGAATAAGCTGAGCTCTCTAACCCTTTTAAAGATATTCAACTTCTCTTTCTTGTGATATTTTAAGAAGACTTGAAGAATAATGGTAATGAAGTATGCCGGTGTTGCTAAGTTTAAATCTCCGCCCTCTTACTTAAGAAAACACCGCAAAGCACATCGTAGAGATACATTATGTGGAACAAAAATATATATACCTACGTAAGAGTTGTTCTAAAAAAACCTTGTGTTTTACACGGAAAACTTTTTTCGGGCATTTTTCATTTCCGCAAATCACGTTTCTCACTTTTGTGTACAAAGTTATCTACGCTGTGTATGTACTTTGTAAATTACATAATATTACGGTTGTTACGGGAGTGAATCTTCATGAAAGCATTTTGTTTTGGCTAACATTAGGGAATGATCTTAATCAAAATCCTCAAAAAATAACATTAACATAATTATGATACCTCATTACACTTTGAGTGAAATTGTGTGATTCGAGAAAAGTAAGATATTCAGTAGATCACACTAGCTAACCTTCGAAACAACAATAAAAGAAGGTCCTGATATTCGAATACAAATAGATATTAATTGGTGTTAATTATCTAAGAGTACCTACATTTTAAACCATGAATTGAATTGATTGGTAGATGAAGTGTTTGGTAGACAAGCGGTTACGACGCCGCGGCCGGCCGGCTTTCGTATCATCTTTCTCTTTCACGACACAAGCTTTAAGTAGCTTACACTGGAAAAGAGTTAAGAGTGTATTTGTGTTCACTTTGAATGAGCACGGATACATTAAAAAAAATCTCGTAGGTATTATATTTGTACTGATATCTTAATAATTATTGTTTTTAATATCATAATTTTTTGATCATTGGGAACAGTTTAAAAATTATTCGTGTGTATGAAAAACAACGCTCTTTGTATTTTGTATTTTTATGGAGCGAATTCTCTCACACCGAACGTTTTTCCCGTTTTTCGGCAATGTAAATAATTAACATGCGTGTATGTTTAGAGACATTTTTGCGCGTAATCAGTTTTATTACACAGACCCATGTTTTTAGGCAAAAAAAAAACTCCGACGCCCGAAAAAAATGTTTCACTTAATTAATTAAATTTAGTATCAACCTATTTATTTTTTCTCTGAATTTACATTTCAGTGATCTCTTTGTTTCTTTTATCCTTGTTTATATAATAAAATGCTTAGTTGGAGTGCCTACCTCCATCTCCACTATAATTTATTAGTATTATATTCGGAATGACAAATGCTTTTATCGTAATAAAATAGGTAATTTTGTACTTATCGTTCTTCGCAATTTTGCCATCAAGATCAAAACAAATTAAGGTTTCATCGAAACCAAGATTATATCACATTTGCTTCTACTATAATCAGACCTAAGAGAAAAATTTAAGGTGACTTTAACTTAAGATATCTCGTAATTAAAAATGACTTTTATAGAATTTGTTGGTATCACTGTTTCTGCAAAGTAGCTATTTTTGATATTTTTTCATTAATACTCGTATGGTCATGTCATTCTCTGCCGCTTATCGCATGGTAGTCCTTCCTATAAATTGCTATCCCCACTTCTCCAATAATTTTCGGGTATGTAGCAATCCTTAAATTAAATGCAACCTTCACCAATGCAATACCAACAAGGACCACCAATTTTTCCAGACTGTTTTTATATCGTTTGGTGATGTGTCCGAAAAACCAACTACAGAACTTGTAGTGTGTATCGAATATTGATCACTGCTTATCATCTCTTTGTATAAAAATGAAGACCTCTTTCCCTTGGTCATCACATCATGCGTGAAAGGACCAATTTCGTTACTTCTTTTGAAATGAAATGAAATAATTTATTCCAAAAAAAATCAATTAGGCACACTATAAGCATCATGACAATGACTCAATAATTATAGGCACATAATACATAAATATAATAAAATATATTCAATGTTAAAGAATTATCTAACAACTAATGAAAAATTCATTAAGTACTGATGTTCGATTTTTGAATGGAACAAACCACCACGGGCTTACGACCGTCTTCTACTGTTGTTTCGAAGGCTGGCTTAGTGTGATCACTTTAAGTTAACAACGTTCGCCATTAGGTGGTAATGTTTGAGTCTCCGAAACTCCTAATCATGAGAATTCTCGACATGTTCAACATGTGCAACCAAATTTAAAGACTGTGACTGCTGTCATGTATTTGGCGCCAGGATATGACTACCTATATCCATTTTTGTTAATGTCTCATATTTATTGCCTATTGGCTCTGTTGGTACACAACGTTCTAATTATGCCTATGAGGAGAAGGTCCTTGAGAAAAGAAAAAAAAGGAAGATAATTCCACAAAACATTAGAAAATATAATAAATAAACCTAGCGTAGGTAGTGCTTGTGATAATTAAAGGATTTTCTATCCCAGAATTTTAATTGGCGTAAGACATTTATTTTTTATTTTATTTTAATCTGTTAAATATCAGTGCAATAGACTTAACAGCTTCAAAAAGCCTTTGCGTCTATTACACTTACAAGAAATTACCTAAAAAAATAATAAACAAAGAAGAATAACTAAAAATACAAGTTATTTTCATATTAAAGTAAATCATTTCTATTTCTACACCAAATACTCAGTTGTTTGATAGTTGGATCGGTTTTCAGAATGTGACAGAATGTCAGAATGTGACAGAATGTGACTTGTAAGCATTAATTAAAACACATATCTACATCGGTCGGGATTTTATTGGTTAAACCCATATCTGACCAAAAAAAATCACAATTTGTACTTATATTAAATTTGCAAGTTGTTGGTATAATCTACTGTTATTGGAGCAGTGAATATTTCTATGTTTTTTTTGTTTGTTTGTTTGTTTGTTTGTTCAGCATTCTGTTGACAATGGGTAGATTATGTTGATTTGAGTAAGATACGTACCTAATTAATATTATTATCATACAAATTCAATATTCATAGTAAAGACGGAACCATTCCGTCGGGAGAGCTAGTGATAAATTTTCTAATAACGGATTACTCATTTTCAGGGTTTGCATGTTTTTTTTAATCGAAAATAAATTTGCACAGAATCAAGCGTGCTTTTAATTATAATGTCAAGATTAGCAAAATAATTTCCCTTTGAAAAAAGGGACTCTCAGAGATTAAAAGTTTGTTAATTCAACTCAAAAGGGAATTATTCGGAAGGCTTTGAAGAGGTTCGAATGGTTTTATAAAGGCATTTTATAAATTTCATATTTTTTCACGCTTATTATCATTTCAAATCATGCTGAATAATCGACAAAATAAATATTCTAGAAAAGACTGAAATTGATCGGTACAGTATCTCAAACTGAAAAAGTTTTATTTTTAAACACGCATATTATTATAATACATTTTACTAAATTTCCCGACAGATGTTGTCCTGAACTAGTTCTTACGATGATTATTAATTTGTAATTTATACAAAAATGCATTTAAAATATGTTTGAATGTTGAAAAAATATTTCTGAAAGCTTGAGAGAAATTCTATCAAAAATCTGCGAACCAATATTTTTAATGTCTATGGTTTTCAGGTAAACAATAATTTGGTTGTTAATAATATATATATATATATATATATATATATATATATATATATATATATATATATATATATATATATATATATATATATATATATATATATGTTAATATAAAGCTTTTCGCGACGCGGAATAATATGTAAATTATTATTAAATAACACAGACTCTAGCTCAACCAGAGGCTACGCCACTGACTCAAATCCATCCACAAGTACCCTAACAGACAGTATACCTACAAACACATCTCGCAATAGCGCGCGTTCCACGAGACAAAATACGTCATAATCTGCTTAGCAAGTCAACGAATAACACCCTTGTCTTGTTACTGTAGATTAATTTTCGGCGTCATTACTTCTGTAAAACGACGAAAGGCTGAAGATGGAGTCTCTGATGGCTCCGAAATATATACCATCAAACCAACAAACTAACACCTTTAATCATGTTCCAAACAACATCGGGAACAACTCACAACGCGACTGTATCCGAAATAATAATTTACATATATATATATATATATATATATATATATATTATGTTGTGTGCGATATATCGATGGTAGGTCGATGTGGTGAGATGTACATCACTAAACAAAATATTTAGTAGGTACCTCTAGATGGCGTCATCGTCGACCGTTGAATGACGGCTGATGAGGCGCCATCGTTATGAGCGATTTCAAAAATGTCATATTGTTTTATTTTTTCGTATTTTTTTTTTAATTTGATTTGTTCATCAAATGTTTGTGATATTTATAAATAAGACCTTGGGTAGTTGTTAAGTGAATTGTTTTTAATCAGTATCTGATTGTGTTATATTTTGTTGACATCTGCCGGCGCATAGGTGAATACTGTAATGCCGGCTGATGAAAGAAAAATCGAAAAAAAAATAAAAAAATTGATAGATGGCGTTGGCGTCGCGGAAATTCCATTCCATACTTATTTTAAAATTATATTATTTTATTATTTGTTATGCGTTTTTTTTCAACTTTTAATACCTCGTAATTATGTTATCTGGAGCGGAGAAGAATCCAATAAATCAAACATCGGAAGAATCAGCTGTTCAGCCGATCTCGAGTTATAAGTGTTCGCACTCTCCCGACTTTCATTTATATTATAAGGTTTTAAATACTTGTAAGTAGGTACTCAGGTAATAATGTAGGTACCTAGGTACTAAAATATTATGCTTTTAAGTAATAAAAATATCACACATTGTGATTTAATAATCAAAGTTTGAAAGTTTTTTTTTAGATTTAGGTGCGTAAAATATACGAGTATAATATTTGAAAATCCAACCATGGTTATGTTAAAATAATCTAAAGTGACAAAGGAGATATTATTCTAAGGCTCAAAAGTTGATTTACATTTTTTTGCCTCTGACCCGATGGAAGTTGTCAGCGCTTAGCCCTTTTGTTGGAATCTTTCAGGTTCAGTGTCTATTGAGAATTTTCTACTGTCGTGTGGTTTACACTAGTTAATAGGTAACATCCAATCTGAATTGATACCTAATAAATCTAAAAAAAACATGGATATTCCATTATAAAATTTAAAATCTCTTTTATAACTATTCAAACTCTTGTAACGATTATTATTGGTAATGTTGAGTTTTCTACAAGTATAAAACATTTTTTTTTTGCTTTAATTTAAAGCGAAAGAAAAATAAAAATTGCAAAGATGATTGCGACAGTAAAAAGCGATGTTGATAAAGAACACAGAAATGAAAATTTATGAAGGTTATTCAAATCGTTAACACAGCGTATGCAACATATCAAAAATGATAATATGCAACCATTGTAGGAGTTTATTTCAACGCAAAGTACAAAAAATTACGACAATAAACTTTGTTTAGAACGGTAAACCAATAAGCTAAACCTACCTTTTGTATTTTGGATTTTATATCCACATGAAAATACCACGGATGAGTTGAAATAAAAATCCAAATAAATAACGCTCCCCTGCTCTTTTTTGTTAATCCGTTAGGTGGAATATTTTGGCAATCGGGAAAATCAAATAAAAAAAGTACAAAACCAAACGCATTAGGTAGGTATATACCTATACAACATTTTGCGTAAGGGGAAAAATACATTGGCACCGAGTCGGAAAGATGAATGTATTCACGGTTTCCCAAACATATAGGGCCTACCTTAGTTGGTCCATATAATATATGTAGAAACACGCGTGAAACTTAACACCAACAATAACGAATTAAAACGAAAGCCAGAAAACAAAGTTTGAATCGGCCACGAGGCAATAAAAGAATTACCATTAACAAGGCAATTTGACCTTAATGGCTGGTTTTTCAGTTAGCAATTTTTCGAATCCTCATCCATTGACGTTTTTTTATTGTCTGCCGCTATGTTTAATATTATATAGGTACAATGTGAAATTTCGTACGTATTCCATAAATGTGGTTGTAACAATTGGAAAAAATATTGTTCGTGTTACTATAAAAATTTATCACCTTTTTGAACTAAGATTGTGAAATTTATTTTTGTTCTCATTTCTTTATCATGTAGGTTTTGACATATTTTAATCGTGTATTTGATACTTGTTAGATTTATTTGAATTTCGGAGAAATGATTACCCAAATATGATTGAATGTACCGCGCTATACTTGTATATTTTTTGCCCATTTTAAAAAACAATCTCATTAAAATTCAGGCTAGTTTAAAAAAAATAAGAACTAAAGGCGCCACATTGTTTAAACTTTTGAAATTGTTTATGCAATTGAGAGTTCGTTTAGTCTCCCTGTGCCCCTATGTGGGGTCTTTAAAAGAGTATTGATTATCATTTTATTTCTGAATTTGAATATAAAGTCCTATCCTTACCTTAATTTTTTTTGCTTACTTACTTTCCGTATCCAGAACACCATCAAATCTGTAATCCCCAATATTCGGCCACCCAAATTCTACAATGTCACACCTATCAGGGGACATGTCAATAGGTGTGCGTTGTCCTAAACAGAGCCACACTCACAGGTGTCGTCATCTCTATAACCCCATTTCTTTAGGTCACTGTAACATCGGGTGACAACTGTTCTTTATCTGTTCAGTGCCCTTCAAGTAGGATATGGCAGGTCATGTCCTGCTGACATTTCCCCTGCCGGAGGTACATGCGTGGGGCCAGCAACATCACGCCACATAGATAGCCTTCAGGCATCGGGCGAGCCGATCATGGGGGAGGTTATCTCCAGGAAGCTGTTTGTCTCTCTGTTGTCTTGGTTGGGAGCCATGCATGGGGTGTCTCGGATCATTAATATTTTTTCATACATACATTCTCTTTTTAAGGCACCCCGCACACCTCAAGCCAGCCCGGTAGAGACCAATCCGCAGCAAACCCGACCCGCACGAAACCGACCCCCTAGCTCGATCGAAGCTATCAAACCAAAAAGCCGGCCCCGGACAAAATCAAGCCCACCGCAAATCACGCCCAAACCAACCAGCAATGCGGGGACCTAAGCCCCACTCGGGAGCATAGGGAGGCATCAAGAGCTCTCCATTGCGCTCAAAGGCGTCCGAGGCTCATTGTACCTTTTCTGACCAGTTGAGATTTAAGGACGTGAAGTGGTCAACCTCACGGTCCCGATCTGATTTTTCGATTTCCTGCCTCTTAAAGGATGCTCGAACAACCAGCAAAAAGAGCAGAGGTGCTATTCTTCGCCGGCAACCCCACGCGTATTATTTGACTGTAAAATAATTAATAGCTCATCAAATTGATACGTGTTATTTTATTGATATGCTGGCATGGTCAATTTTACGATTAAAGTACAACATCGAATATAATATGTACGTACATACGAGTACATACATACAGGGCTGTGTTAAAGGGGCGAAGTTATTACATGGAGATTAATACAATACACATGAGATCGCCTTTAGTTACTACTATTGGTGAAAATTACATTTTTGTAACTTTTCATATACAAAATTGGAATTTTCACATCGTAAAATTCACAAACGACTGAAGTTTTTTTATTACATAATTATAAAATGCCATACAGGAATGCCATAAAAATAAAACAACTCAGAATTTATTTCTCAATTATCTTTATGGGAGTTTCTTCAGACGTGATGTAGCTGAATGATTAGTTTTTACAAACTGAATTTGGAATGAAGGAACGTTCTTTTTTTTATTTCAGTTCCTCTGAATCAGAACTTAAGCAAATAATGAAATATTGAATACCTACTATCGTTTTTGATTTTTATATAAAAAAAAGTCTTTGTTTCATACGAACCAGAAACGGATGACACGGGGAAATTTTACGCTATTCAGTACAAATTGTCAAATGAACCTCTCCGAACATTAAACTTAAATTTTTTTAAATAGTTTAGTTAAGTGCAAAGTTCCTCCTTGATATGTATTCTATGTATTGGTGTCTTCTATAAGCTTTCTTCTTTTTCTTCTCAAGCCATGTCTCCACTGCTGAATATATCATATTATAAGCCTCTTCTACCTATATTGATCCAATCTGTTCCATCTTGTGATTTCCTTTGCCACCTTCTATCCGCGACAGGGATAATGTCATTGACCTTTTCCTCTTCTTAAGACCCACGGTCTCCAGTTTCGGATTCTGGGCGCATCGCTCTTTTCCCTTCTGGGGGTATGACCAGCCTACTGCCTGTTCTGCTTAGCGACCCGGACCATTACTGCGATATTTGTTTGGCGTCCTATTTCTTCATTTCTTATTTTTGTCTTTTAGGCATACGCCTAACATTATTTGTCTTTCTATGGAACTTTTGGCACGTTGATGAAGTTTATAATACAGTCTTGGTATGTAGTTTATGTTATGGTATGAGAAACAAAAATAGAGCACAGTTCATCATTTAACAACATTAAAGGTGAATAATGAATGATGATGTCAATAATTCACAAGTAAAAATAATTATGATTCAAATGAATGATTTAATGATAACAATATTCACATTTTTTATGTAGATACCTATATGTTTGTATTTGTATATATTTTTAATTAATATAAAAAAGGGTTGTCGTTTTTAGTTTTTCTTGCCGCGGGGCGAATGGCAAACTTTTAAACTCGATGTAGGTAGGTAAAAATAATATGTTTTCGATTTAAGTCATAACATTGTAAAATAATAACGGGAATTTCCCAGACGTAATCCAAGATCAAGAATCATTACCTGCCTGGCGGCAAATAGAGTTCGATTCTCGTAACAAATAACTATGTTTTGTTAGCGAAGAAAACGGAGGTAAAACGTGAAAAATAAATTCTAGTTGTATTACATTTTTTTACAGATGTGTTGTGTCTTCGTTCATAAAATAAACTTTATGTTTACTTCACTAAGCTCTTATCTGAGATATTATGTTGAATAAAACTTATGTTGAAGTATTATTTTACACGTTAATTCTTCAGTCTTAAAGTCTAGTGTTACCGTGTGTTCTAACTGGAAAACGTTCGCGCGTCCGCGCGTTTAGTTTCATGTATTCAAACGCGGACGGATCGTTCAAATTGATAACATTGTGTGATCGCTCATTGCAGGGTCGTGTTATCACTTTTCAGTAAGGTAGTACAGGGCCTTAAAATTAGTCTCAAAGACTATCTTCACACTAAAGATTTTACGTGAGCTACCCTGCTCCTTGGGTCAAATACTTATTGATATAAAGGGAGAAATTTAATGTCGATCAATAAATGATTTTTATTAAATTATCAATATTAAATCAAGTTTTTTTAGATAATACCTAGTTAATTAAAATGTTGGAGTCAATCTTTCTACAAGGAAATTTTATTTTTACTTTTTATCGTTTGTTATTTTGTACTAACATGAAAGAAAGGTGCCTATCCGAAAATAAGTATTCCTTGTAAAAACTTCATACTTAAGGAAGCAAAGAGAAAATTTCAATGTGTAATAAAAACTCTCCTTTGATAAGGGCTAAAAACCTGATCCGACAGCTAATCGAAGCTGAGAACCCCTCTCATTGGTTCAAAGGTCAGGACCTTGACAACTGACATGCAATACTGATACAAAAAAGTAATTGTGCATTTTTATCTAGCTGGTGATCCAAATATGATATTTTGTTCGATTAGATTTTGGAAATTATGACAAAAAGCTAGAGAACCATTCTTCTACAACATCCTGAGAGAAAATCATCGTGAACATAGCTACAATTGATTTTTCGAAAAGTTTCGGGCACACAAATTCTCTTTACATGAAGTAATAATAATAATAAGTATCTAGGTACTTCTATTTTTTTTTCATTTCTCTATGTAATATAAATGAAAGTCGGGTTAGTGCGAACACTACTTATAACTTGAGATCGGCTGAACATATTCTTTCAATGTTTGATTTATTGGATTCTTCTTCGCTCCCGATAACAGAATTACTAATAATAAGTTTAAAAAATGGGTAAGAAATGATATAAAATATAATATTAGTTAGTATGGAACGGATCACCTGAGACGCGCCAACGCCATCGCGGGTAGTTCCCTCTCATTCTCGCATACGTGATTGCCGCTCTTAAAATAGCCCATCCCACTAACTCCACCGTTTCGCGTTTTAGAAAATTTTCATAACAAGTCAACAAAATTATCGGGCACATTTATGTCGGTACTTCAAGGGCGAGGGAGAATGTATGCGCGCAATGTATTCTCACGTTGTTCCCGCCTGAGATTTGAATACGAATGAAATATGGATGTTTTAGAAATATTTTAATGTTATTATTTTATTAGTAACTTAATCGGATTAATTATGTATTTTTGTTTCTGTGGACCCAGTGGACATATTATGAACGGGCCGACTCTGGTAAGGACTATAGGACGTCTGTCGGGAAAGCTAGTTTCTAATAAGATTAAACAATATGAACTACGGTGTTCAAGTTTTTTTTTTTTTTTAGCTCTGCACTCGTTTTCGAGTGATTCGGCTATATGTTAAGGATATCGAGTTCACGCACAAATTTTAAAAAGATTTGAGGAAACTTTGTGTAGATATTCATCATCATTTTAACGCCTATATTTTTATTAACAACTACTGCACAGACTCTATGTCATGCAGTAATTTATTAGTGTCATATTATTAATTTAATGGCTTACCACAATAATGTTCATTTTGTGTAACTTGACGGGTGACATAACAGCAGTGGCGAGCGGCTGGTACAAGCCAATAATCCTGGCTTACCCTAAAATTTTCGAGAGGAATATAAAAATAAAAACATTTCAAAGATTGCTATAACTCTGACGAAAAATTAAAAAAAACTTATGATGCACATCAAAAATATATTCTCACATGACCCCTGGTTGCCATGTGAGAATATTTAATAATATCGAGAACGAGAAAGTACTGCTTTCATCTCCTCTGACGTTCCTGAAGCACTCCTTAGTCAAGGCTCAGTGCGTCCCTTTCGCACTAGCATTTTGCAGGCCGATCCCTTCCCTTTAATTTTGTCGACCCCATCGTCAATTTCAATTGGCCCACCACGGGTCATTTTTTCCAAAGGAAATTTAATCCGGGATTATTTAGAGTAGCCAACTCTCAAAGAAAATCACGAAATGGAATTATTGGAATTACTTTAAATAATTCAGAAATTAATGAGAATTTCATACAAAATATCCTGTTATTTGCTTTTTTAATAATAAACAATGAATGTATCACGTAAAAGATTAACCCATACATTTTTTATCGGTTAATTTAACAACAGTAAGTTCACATTATTTTGATTTATTTTATTTTTGTAGTATGGTAATTTAATCGGTTATATAAACTGTCAAAATATATTTGACGTTGACAACAAGTTGAACGCGTTGTTTATCTGGGTTTTAATAGTTGTTTTGAGAAAGTAGTGGCGGATAATATAAGAAATGTCACGTATTACATCTAACGTCGGTGTTGTTCACTATATTTTGTGTTCCATATTTGTAATAAAATAGTTTTCGCCTTATGAATCATATCGAGAAACAATGCGTCACAAGTTGACGGTTTGCTAAAGTTTTTGAATTAGGACAGATTTAGTTTACAAATTAATAATACTTCAGTTTATAATAATTTTTATTGTTAGTTAGTTTTTGTCATTTACTGTGAACTTTATATTTAGGTCATTTACGTGTTTATTTAAAATGACAGTCAATATGAATATGCTTTTAGCTGCCTTAGAAAGTTCATAAATACAGAATAACTAAGGTTAAAAGAAACATCAAAAGTTTTGTTTTTAATAAAATAATACAGTTGTTGTTGTTTAACCTGATCATGATTATAATATTGATGTTGTCTGTGACCATGCCATAATCAAGAATATTACTGACGTCAAGGTATGTTTGATTTCGCAATATGTTTTTCAATGAATAATTTGAGAATATTTAACAGTAAACCTTTTATTAACCTCAGAATATTTAACAGTCACAAAAAAGAAGAAGAATTTTCCCAAAAAAAAAACTGTCACTTTTTCCGCATTTTTATCCATGAATCTTATCTACCTACTTTTAATTTTTTTAATTTTCTAATATTTGTTTTTTAATAAAATAAATAAAATTTAACAGCAGATAGCTATCCTACATACATTGATAATTCATGGATAAAAATGCGGAAAAAGTTTTTTTTTTTGGTGAAATTCTTCTTCTTTTTTGTCGGCTTGCCCAATTTTTTGAAAAAAATAAAACCACCGCACGCCACTGCATAACAGTTACCCGTCAAGTTACTATTTCACAACAAAATCCGTTCAATTAACTGAATTGAGGTTTTTCATGTAATATTTATCGGACCTAATGTACTAGGTATTCAAATACGTTTGATGCAGGCTTAAGTTCAGATAAAAAATGCATGAAAGTTATTAACGCAAGATTGAGCGCAGTAGAGAGGTCTTGTTGGTACATATTATGTCCTTTAGTATGGTCAAAAAGAATAAAAATAAATTAATGAGGTTTAAAAAATCAGTAGACCAGGTAGACCCCTGACTACATGGATGTCCACAATAACAAGGGACTTGGAGGATGAGGACTAGGAGAGCCGACTTCATGTAAATGGCTAGGGCAAATAAGGAGAAGAAAAAAATCATAATAAAGAAGAGTGCCGCTTAAAACTTTCAACAAAAAATCAACTTTTATGATTTTCAATATTCTTATGATCGCCTGCCAGACTTTTACCATTTAGACGATCTTTTCTAGAACAAATTAGCCGATGCGTCAATGTAATTTTGGGAGGAAGAGAGGAAATCGAGTTTTGAAAAGCAAACGACAAGTTGAAAGTGCCCCGCTTTCTTCATTCGTGTATACGAATTGTGTGCGTACCTACCCTTAAAGCTCTTCTTCTTAAAAAATAGTAAAACCTCTTAAAACGTCATCATCTGGCCAAACTATAAAATATGTAACAAATAATTTTATTAATTCGTTAGTTCCTACCTATATAAATAGTTACCATATTTTCTAATAATCGAAAATTAAAACAAAAATATTTATATGATCAAGACACATGTATGTTTTCAACCATTGATATAAAGAGATAAGATGTTGGGTCTCACCTCTGAACAAGAAAGTAATTTGGAAGTAAAAAAAGGACCAATCTCTAGGGATTTTAGAACTTTTTCGTTCTGGAGGCCTCGGTATTAAAATATAATATCATATCTACATACCTACATGACCTACGTTTTTAATTGTTTCCATTTTCATATTATCTTTTTATTTGTTTTCTATTTGTTTTACCTCACATTATTATTTTTTGTAAGTAGGTACTTTTTCGTATTGTTCTAGAGTTAACGCATAGGTAGGTATTTACATTAATGTGAATTTCTTCATTCGCTAGCTTCTTTTTAGATAGTAGGTAGTTTCAATTATTTTACATTTGATTTAATCACTACATACTATGCTAGAATAGCGCAGAATCTATGTAGGCAGGTGATATTTGACGATATGCGTGTAGTGATTATTAGTTATACTGTTATTTCGAAGGCTTGCTTAGTGTGATCACTTTACGTAAACAACGTTCAGCATTAGGTGGTAATGTTTGAGTCTCCGAAAATCCTAATCATGAGAATTCTCGACATGTTCAACATGTCGAAAAATCCCATGTATACGACAAGTAGATATTTAATAATTATTAATGAGATAAAGAGATAAAAGGTGGAAAATATTGAGAACAAGAGAACAACCAAATTTAGACTGCGACTGCTGTCTTATAATATATTATATTGTTTACAGTTTATGTTAATTTTAATGAGTATAAGGTAGGTATACAATCTTTATAAAATAAAAAATATTATTCCATTCTGGAATTAGGTAAGTACTAGATATTTTACTTAATTAAAATGCTATGTTTATACAAAAACAAAGCCAATTACTTCCGTGTAGGACATTGTTAGAATGTGTATGATAGATTGGAAAATATCTCAGTCATGTCGTCCGTCAAATATATTGATGATCCTAGGCCAGCTAGAAAAATAAATAAAGCCACCTAGGACTTTTTATTATGTGTATTCATCCAATCACAAATATTACACGAGGAAGAATCGATAATTTGCTAAAAGCTACGCCTCCATCAATTTTATTGGAACCGAATGAGTAAATATTCTCACGTCAATTTTGTATATTGACACGAGCATACATAAAATATCACTCGGAATTGATTGATGTAATACCCATACTCATTTATGGTTCAAAATATTAATATTTTGCGTAGAATTATTATATTTGGCGGGATAAATGGAGCATACTTGTGTTAAATAATATAAGAACGCTTCATACTTTACAAAAGTTACAAAATCAGTCTCTTATGACGCGACACACACCAAATATATAAAAAAACCTCAAAAGAGTGGAAATTGCGTTGCGAAAAAGAAACCCCGCTGAGATGTGGAATTTCCTGAAAATGTTTATTTCATACATCCATTAATCTTAGCGCAAGTTTTGGAATAACTTTTTGCGTTTGAAATTTAGTTTGGCTGCCGCATAGAACACATCGTGCTGAGTGACTATGAGATTATTTGCAAATTATTTGAGTAAAGCCGCGTTTACACACGAATATCCTAACGTAACACGAATGATACAGTTACAAGATTCAAGTTAAAACCATCACTATCAGCACACCAAGTGTAATCTCTTTGTGTGTTCGTTCTATATGAGTTGGTTGATAGACCAGCGGTTACGACGCCGGCTTTCGCACTGTTTCGTGCGGAGGTCGTGGGTTCGAATCCTGGCCGTGTCGACCATTCTCCGCTTTCACGACACAAGCATTTGCTTACTGTGAAAGATGTCAAAAAAGTGTATTTGTGTTCACTTCGAGTGAGCACAGATTCATTTAAAAAAAAAAAAATTTATTGTTTTTACTTGCTTGCTATTAATACCTTTCAAATACGCAATGTCCGAGACGCTTAGTATATTAAGTTGTAATCCAAAGATACCTCATACATTCATTATTATTTTGCAAACAACATTTTATAAGCCGAAGCAACCTCAATCTATGCAGTATGAAGTGAAAAACGACTGGTCCCGCACAGGGTCGAACGACAAGAAATCTGAAACCTGTGACCCGCACACAACACACACGTGACCCAACCATGTAACTCAAATTTACCCTGTCCATGAAACCATACAAGAAGAAAGCAAGTTAGTAATCAACTTCTCCTTCAATTAGAATCTAAATCTGAGGATGATGAAATAATATTATAATCAATGATGTTATAATTACCTAGAAAATTGAGTAAAATGGATTATTGATGATGACCGTGTCAGTTCAATTCTGCTCACTGCAGTTTTGCAGACCACATGCACACTAAGAATTTTAGAAACATGTTACAGTGCAGCTCGCTAAGTAACGACTCGCTAGTGTGTACATACTTTTGGAAACGTACGAGAAAAGTATTATTATAACCTGCTTGATATATTATTATGTAATACTAGGATCTCATTATTAAATTTTATACGCTTCACAGTTTTCAATTACGTTCGTATTTCAGAAAGGTGGTAAACCAATTTACAATCTGGTATTATTTTTAAATTAAACTTCAATCGAAACTCTATATTCCCTCTCTTTAAATGGGGATGGATGGTGTTCAGCGGAAAACAAATACCTCTATATTCATTTATCGGGTTTACAAAACAGCGTAATTTTCTCTAATTTAAGTCTAAATTGGATTTAATTAATATTTTCGAAACTGGTGATCTTGTTTATTTTCGGGTTACGCAGTACCTAAATGATTTTATTTTTTTAA
The DNA here is from genome assembly GCA_963576905.1 of Mystacides longicornis. Lineage (NCBI taxonomy): Eukaryota > Metazoa > Arthropoda > Insecta > Trichoptera > Leptoceridae > Mystacides > Mystacides longicornis. The sequence goes on from OY756424.1 coordinate 23,500,501, forward strand.
GATGTTTATTAATAATGTACTTGTAGACACAGAACCCTTCCTTTTCCCACTTCCTACCTGTTTCCCAGTTCCTACCTACCTCTGTCCTACTGTGTGACCTACATAATATTTATTTGGAACATTAAATTGTCTATTATAAAATTCTTACGTGTGTTTTGCAAATTGAACATTTGTTGTTATTTGTTATTATTTTTCGGTTGTCATATTGTTGTTGGGAAAGAGTCGGTGTGTTTCGTGTTGATGAACAAAGTTTGTGTTTTTTGGTGAAAAGCTATTAATTCAGGCAGTAGAAAAATTACAGAACCGGCCGGTCTAAAGACGTCCGTATCCAGCACACCAGGTAGGTCACACTTTATATCCCTCTTCTAAATAGAGTCCAAACCCACTACCTATTCTGAGGGCTACCTGCGTATACAGTATTTATCTCAATAAATTAAATCTGTTCTTTTCTTCTCAATCCTGATCACTTCCTAGTGTAAGCCACGTGGACGACACAAAACATGAAATCTACAAAGAGTTGTTAATGAAAAATTATAACAAACTATTCAAAAATAAAGGTCAAATAAAAAAAATCATAACTTTTCCACAAAGTTTTATTACCCTGACTAGTTTCGTAGGCACCCGTCCTAAATGGTCACAGTAGACTAAGAAACTTAGTCAGGGTAATAAAATTTGTAGAAAAGTTATAAATTTTTTTATTTGAACTTTATTTTCAAATAAACTCCACCAAGAAATGCATGTTCATCAGTTAGTAAATTTTATTAACAAACTATTTATTTAGCTTTTGCCAGTCTGGTTTATTACAATTTTACAGGAAAGAATTAATACAAATGTATAAATATAAATATAAAATAATATATAATAATAAAATAGTAAGAATCTATATATTAATTTACAGTTTTCTAACTTCATTTATCTAAGAGATATGGTTATTCGAAAAAAACTACCCGCACCCTAAAAAAGATTTACTTTTAAAATCGGAATAATAATATTTGACTCTTTCTGAAGATTTTAAATTTTTGAAATTTCGATAAAACCAGTATTAAACTTTTAGGAGACATTTAAAAATCATCCCTTTTTATATGTGCTCTTTTTCATCCCTTTTAGTGACAATTTGGGAAAAATGTCTAAGAAACCTACTACTCATTTTCTATAGGAGAATTCATATGCCAAATCTCAAGTTCGTACCATGTCTACTTTCCAAGATATTCTTATATATTGAGAAAACTTTCAACCCTATTTTTCACCCCCTTAGGGATGGAATTTCCAAAAATCCTTTCTTAGTGGAAGGTTTTGTATTAAAACCTACCTCCAAATTTCACTTCTCTACGATTAGCCGTTTGGGCTGTGCGTTGATGAGTGAGTATGTCAGTCAGTCAGTCAGTCAGGACACTTTTCTTTATGTTAATAGATTCTCGTTATCGAAGTTCAATCTTTTAACACCGGAGTTCATAGAAAATTTCGTGGCGCTTTAACTGTCAAAAAATTATGAACATTTATACGGTGACACTGTGGACAGTAATGATTTTACTGATTTAATTTACTAATTCATAAACAGTAATAATAAATTAACAACAATAACGACACATTGATGCTTTACTGAGAAACGAAATTGACAGATTAACAAAAATTCCGCGAAAATATTAGTAAACAACCTATGTTTTCCATACATTTCCATGGTTACACTATCAACTGCTACCAACTTTCAAATATTTCGTCGAAATATTTCGAAACGCGTCAACTTTAAGGATACTTTATAATATTTTAAACGTTCCTTTAGCTAGAGTTCTTTAGTCACTTTTTTTAAAACCGCCGTAAGTCTATAATCAAACACTTCTAAGTAAAAATTTGCGTTTGATTCGGTGGTATTTTTCATTTATTTTTTTATTATTATTTTTTATTTTACTGCCATTCCACTCACAATAATTGAGTGATTTATTTCAATAGCTGGATACACACGTAACGATTTATCTTTAAGATTTGACCGATAACCGCTCATTTTTCAAATCTTTGCGACGAAAAAAAATGAAAAATCAGCGATTATCGGTCAAATCGTAAAGATAAATGGTTACGTGTGTATGCAGCTATTGAAATTTCTTTTCGTGACAAAATACCGTAACTCAGATAATAATATGACTTAGCCCTTTAATGGCCTTCATTCTTTAATACACATCTGAACACATGCGGTATCGTAACCAATGCAACTCGATAGTACGCGGTTCGTAACGAACCAGAGCTTTCTATGGAAATTTGATACGTTGCATGCTACGTTACATTGGTTACTTCACCGCGCGTATTCAAATATGTACAGACCCATACACAATAATACACAATATCCCCTTATACATACTTCAAATTTTATCAATTGAGATACGATTTTTTGAAATGTTCAGTGATATTAAAAAAGTAAAAATAGTATTTAACATATTTTATGTATATGTTCACCGCAAAGGATTACTCTGTAATGGTTAGCAATGCTTAATTTTGACAGAAAATAAATAATAAATAAATAACAAATAAAATTAATATTCCGCGAAGCGCATGAGACAGAATAAAATTGATTTATAGTATTGCCTCAGAACAGACACAATATTATGTCTAGTGAGGCAATAAATTCCATTATGTGTTATGTTGTTTTCGCAATTGAAGTGTATATTATATTGTTGGAATTAGCAAAATACCTATATTGACATTTATTTTTTCATATGTAATATGATATTTGCAGATGACAGAGAAGAAACAATGTGCAATTAAATTAAAATTGTTCTGTTTTTCACACGAAAAGGTATACCTACGCGTTACTTAAGGACAAAATAATATTATATTCTCCTTGAATTGATTCTACGAAGTGTCTGCTAAGACATATTATAATGTTAATAGAAAAACTTCTTACTTTATATGAAAGGCACGTTTACACCAGACTCCTTAGGGTACAGAATAATATATTTGTTAAAAAGTAATGGTTATATTGGGGAATCGTTTCAACTGTGATGATATTTTTACATTCGTTAGTGGAGATTTCCTCAGGGAATGAATATAATATACATTATAACAAAAAAAAATTTTAATGGAAGTAAACACAACATATTATTATAATTCTTATCTGATTAGTTGTAAATGAAATAAAAGGTTTTAACCATGCAAGTAATTTTTGCCAATCTTAAAAATATCAGCTATTCCCAAAACTTTAGTCAGACTATTTCAATGTAGGATTCTTCCAAAGACAAATTTGTATCCATACGCTTCTTAATACACTAAAACATAACAACTCAGACAAAAAGGAATTGAGCAAACAAGAATTAATTACATAATTTTCTTGAGCTTTATTCAGTCAAAATTATGGGAATATTATCTCAAGCGAAATAAATTTTTCGAGCAATAATTTATAATAATTTAACGTAGTAGCTGCGAGACATTTATTATGTTTGTAAGCTTGTAAAATTTATAACTTGTTAAAATTTAAAAAAAACAACAAATATCTTTTTAAGAAAGTACATTACTTCATACTTGTTTTAAATACTTACCTACATACCTACTTTGAAGCGAGAATATTCGAAACGTATTTGTTAATTATCGCCTAATTATCGCTTAAATTCTATCGCCTTCTATCTAGGCAGCTGCTCTTCAAACTAATTTTATTATTATAGTCTCTCTAGGTTGATGTCCGCTTCGCGTCACGCAACCGTTCTAAAATATTGGAGGTCAGCGGAGAATTGGTCTGAAATTTTTAACCTCTGACTTTGGTGTAATACACACATAATAATATAAAGGTAAAGAAGTTCTTATTATAACAATCAAGAAATTTTTAAAGTATGTGTGATTGTTCCTCACGTCTTTGGAAGAGAATATCTCCAGGCGTTCGTTTGAAGGTGTAATATCTTAATGACAGTTTATTATTATCGGCTGGTATTCATTTGAAAGCAATCTTCTGAGCCGCTCTGTGGAATCTTCCAATTTACTTAAATGTTGAAACTAACATTTTCCCCAGTTTGGATGAGAGAATTTGTAACTAAATTTGTTGTTTGTGGATAATAGTTTGTCTCGTACCAAGGACGAGTATTACACCTAATGTATTCCGAGTTAATTAAAATAATAATAATTTCATAATTGATTTATTTCGGTTTGAATGGTAATTAACAAAATATCAATGTAGCAATGAATTATTAATACATCAATTTCCTACAATAACAATATTGTTATAATGAAACCTACGAATGTAATGAGGATTCCGATAAATATAATTTTACGATCATATGGGAAAAAATAAAATGTTTCAAACTATACAGTTATTTGAATACATACATAATATACCCCTCAAGCAGTGTTGTTATTTTCCATTGATTAAAATAGTACCTACCTAAATTATTCATTTACGAAAAGTTATTAATTTACAGTTTTTTTAATAATTTTTATATATCCATATATTGTGCATAATATATGATTTATTTATTAAATAAAATGCACTATTATTCAATAGGTTACTGTACCTTTAAGTTTAAGTAGGGAGTACGTTAGTCCTCCAAAAGCGCTTGGCATGCATTGGATGCCGAAAAGTCATATTAAATATTTTATGTACATAGATCCTACTGAAAAGTTTATTATTATTATGATGTACCTACTCACATACCTAATATTATTATTATGATGTACCTACTCACATAATATTATTATTATGATGTACCTACTCACGTAATATTATTATTATGATGTACCTACTCACATAATATTATTATTATGATGTACCTATACTCACATAATATTTTGCATCAACATTCTATACCTACTTTATTTCATAATACTTTATTCCAATGAAAAATTTTACATAAACTATCTCGAATTTTACACTTGAATACATAAACAATTCTATAAATACCTACTAGTAAGAGATAAAATAGTTACTTGAAAGTGTTCCCTGTCTTATACACACCCTAAGCCTACCTAATCCATTAAATACCTTTGTTTGAAATGTACAAACATCCAACAAAGGGATTTAAAATACCTTAGTAGCTTTGTTATTAAATTATTGATAGCTTTCTACCAAACGGTTCAGCCACACGTGATAAATTTAGGGCCGAAATCATAAAAGTCTGTTAGTTTTAGTAACCATTCATACCTACCAATCCAATCCAAGCTCCCTAAAGACCCCACTTAGGGGCATAGGGAGGCAACAAGAGCTCTCCATTGCGCTCAATCTTGCGCAATGTTTATGACCTCCACCCACACCTTGTCCAGATTCCTCAGCTCCGCTTCGAAGGAGCGGAACACAGTATGAGAGGGTCTTCCTCGTCCTCGGGTCCCTGATGGGAGGAATAACAGCGCTCTCCTCGACCAACTGTCATTCGGCATCCTTAACACATGTTCCAGCCAAGTCCATCTCCTCCCCAAAATGGTAAAGGTGATGGGCTCACGCTGGGTGCGCCGGCGTATAGCGTCGTTCGTGATGCGGTGGTACCATATTACGCCCAGAATTCTCCTAAGGCACTTCATTTCAAAGGCTGAGACTTTTTGTGCCTGGGCCTTGGTCAGGTGCCACCTATACCTATCGTTATAAAATTTACCGTAAGAACCTATACTTAATGGGCTTGTTCAAAGGTTGTACTTCAGTGAAAGTGCGTTCGTTAAAAATTTACTAACTAAAATTTGATCCCTTATAATGTCCGCCCTTAATTAAAATAACTATTCAGGCCTAACCATATCTTATTAGGTTCATTAATATACTGTGTGTTTAAGTTCTATACAAAACTGTGGTAAATTTAATAAAAGACGAAGGTCCACTGATGTATTACGATCAGCCGTAATATTATTATGTCGAATTAGGTTCGGTGTCCAAGCAGTAAAATAATGACGTACGTTAGCAGCACAAAGCCTAAGTTACACCCAGTAGTAAGAACTTTCTCACAAATATGATAAAAATGTACAATATTATAGGTCAATTTTAGTTCCTAACGCAATGGGCTTATGTTAGGTATATTATAAATCACGACCTTAAAGTCAAGCAAGGTTAGTATTTAATTCTAATTTAATTACATTAATTTTTACTGCATCGACTCTCTTTCAATTTAGGTATACTTAACTGAAAAAAAAAATCAATTGTACCTATCTACCATGTAAAAATCTACTAGATTTGATTTTTTGCTGGTTTAATGATTTCAGTTTCAATGAACTGAATATCTTTGGACCCGATTCTTTAAATTTTCTTTTATTACCACCCTTATTGCTTATAAAGTGCTTTATAAAGAGATGATGGCCTCCCTCTCACGATATGACATTTTCTTCTTTTTCTGAGCTTTGAACCATCCTCTCCTGAATGTAGGACTCCTTCATGTTCTTCCACTCCTGTCTCTCTTGCGCCTTCTGCATCCATATACCACCATATCTCCATCTAAGATGTGATAATATGGATTTAGTCCTCTTACTTCTGAACTGGATATAACAACGACGTCCTTCCGCGTTAGCTTCTATGAGTCAACACTATCCACTGAAGTTGGTAACCCGACGTATATTGCATGATATACGAGGGATTCCATTCAATATCCAAGAGGTATCTGCTTGAGAATATGGGTTAGCTTCAAGGGATTATTCCGCCCTTTGACGCTTTTTGATGTGTGCAATTTTTAATTTATTTACTGGCAAAAAGTTTGTTTATTTATCTGTAAGATGGACACTATATGTCTCAGTAAAGCCGATGCGATAATTAATTTACGTATTTTAACTACCTTTTGATAAAGTACATAAAAATATAAATGATCATGTTGGCGTAATTTACGATACACATTACAAGCGAAATAACTAGATGCAAGTATCACGTTTGGGAATATTTCAGTTCACACAAAGCAGCGTGATGGTACTTTGACTGTTCAGCGTTCATCTCTGTGGTCGTTTTGAAAGTAGGTACTCTGAAATATGATATGCAATTACATTAGGAGTGCTGAACAACAACTTCTTTAAAGGGTAATAATACATTTGTGCTGTTGTGAGAACACAGGCAAATTATATCGTACAGCTCCACATTTACATAGATCAAGCCTTATTTTCTCATTAGCAACCAACAATGCCAAGCATTACAAAGTTGCGTTAATTTACCCTAAGTGAAAACCGAATTAAGTTAATGTCGTGTATTATAAAATCAGTGGATTTTAGTATTGAGAGGGAATAATTTTTTTTTTCGGATTTATGCTTTTTCGGATATGTTATAATTTTTTTCCCATCACACGATATTAATATTTCATTCCTTTTCATGAACCACAGAGCCATCCATAATATTCTACATTTCTACAGCAATTAAATTTAAAAAAAAATGTCTCATTTTATAAGGAGATGCCGCTTCTAGTAACATCAGTCAATGGTTTGTTTAAACGGTATACCACGTTTTTGATGTCAATTATTGTTCTGAAATAAATGTGGATTATTTCTGTACGGTAGGTATTTCTAAAGGACTAATGTATGTGATCAATCTACATAATATTTTAGTCCGTTTATATGTATGTATGTATTTTTCTTAGAGCATCAATAATTGTAGAAAACAGACGTTAAGGTCAGATATTAATATGCGCAGAGCCATGCAAAATGCCGGAGAGCGTTCTTAAATACTATTTACTGCGTTAGATTTGATATATTTAGAGCTATTTAAAAAAACTCTATTTTTTTTTTATCGGGACCGTGAGGTTGACCACCTCACGTCCTTAAACCTCAACCGGTCAGAAAAGGCACCATAAGCCTCGGACGCCTTCAAGCGCAATGGAGAGCTCGTGGTGCCTCTTTATGCCCCTAAGTGGGGTTTAGGCCACCCGCCTTACGGGTTGGTTTGGGGGGGATCTGCGGCGTGCTTGATTTGTGTGGGGCCGGCTTTTTGATTTGATTGTTTCGATCGAACTGGAGGGTTGGTTTCGCTGCAGATTTGTCTCCTCTGGGCTGGCTTGCGGTGTGCGCGGAGCCTTAAAGGGAGAATCTATTTTTTTAGGATCTTCATACAATGTTTTCAAAAAAGACAGCCATCTTTTGGAAACAAAATTACTCATGTAAACGTTGAATGGAATCTTGGTATTACGGTGTGAAAATGTAATAAAATAATTGGAGATTAATTTGCTATACCTACATATAAATGTTATTCAAATTTTATAATTCTCAATAAATAAAGATTTAATGAAAAAATTTGCAAAATAATTCCTCCATTTTGAAGTTTGACACATTTTTTTTTTTAATTTATGGCTAAAGTTTTTTCATACTGTCAGTTAAACTATCTCAATGACAGCTTGATCGTAATATTTTCTATCGTTGAGCTATTTTTTCCACTGATCGTAGATTTTAAATATAGGAGTTTTATAGCTTCATACCAGCATACAATATGCTGTCTAGGAGTTTTCTTTTATGTTTTGACTCAACCCTATTTTAACTGTTTTATCTTTTCATTTTTGCTGTTGAGAGTTTAATAATGTGTGTCTTTTGTAAGGGTAATTTTGTGTGTGGAAATTCTTTATATTAAATTAAATATTATTAAATAGTTTATATAGAGAAGGGGTGGCTAATGCTAATATCTTTTTAAAATTATACATAAAACTAGATTAAATCAATAAAAAAACATTATTAATACAACTGTAATGTGTATTTGATACTCGCATACACTTCCACAGACAACTTATAATGATCATCAACTACATAGAAACAAATGTAAAATTATAAGTGCCTCATATTGGGCGCAGAAAGCTTATTGAAGGCGGTATATTCAAATTGAAGGTGGAGCGACCCTACCTATTTGCCCCAAAGCCAGCATAGAATGTACGTGATGTCTGTAACAACTTTTCGTAACTTTATTACAAAGCTCTTGCTTTTAGTTAGACGGTAGCCATTTATTGTCAAAGACCTTTTACAAAGATAATTTAATTTTAACTACACTAAAAAGTCGTTTAGTTCGATGTTAGAAAATAAAACTGTAAATCCTACATTACTTACTACTTACTATCCACGTTCTCTCCCAAGGTGGAGCATGTGGTCGCCACTAGATGCCTCCATGCATTTCTATCTTGTGCTAGCCACTCCGCTTCCTTCCAGGTCAGTCCAATATTCTGTAGGTCGGCGGTGTAGGCTCGTACAATGGTGAGGCACGGTTTTCCTCTTCTTCTTGTGCCGCCCGGATTGTAAAATAGGCTGGCTTGGCCAACGCTTTCGGAGACATACGGAGGACGTGCCCGAGCCAACTCAGCCTGCGATTTAGGATAGCTGAAGTAACGAAGGGCTGAAGTGTTCTTTCTCTTACAGAGTCATTGGTTACAAAATCATACCACCTGATTCCCAGAATTTGTGGCAGGAATCTGGTTTCAACGCTGAGAAGTTTCCTTTGCTGAGCCTTTGTAAAATGCCAGGACTCGCAGCCCGTATAGCAGAATTTAATCCTACATTTGCTAAGTCTATTTATTTTAAGATGTGTATTTTTCAACCAATATTCCTCATTATCATAATACAAAATAAATTGAAATTTTCTGCTTAAGATTTTTACGACAATATAGGTACTATAAGAGCCTTGTGATTTGTGAATAATTATTATTATATTCCGATCTTCTCCATTAAATCGAATAGAGGTGTCCCATTGATGTACTTAATGGGAAGAATATTATCCTATTTAATAGTTAATTGGGTTACCTACCACTATGGATCAGTGATATTCTATTCATTTGGGAATATTTTGAGTGAGTTATGGTGCGTATCGAATTACTAACTTTCAGGTAAGTACCTACTTACTATTATTTACCCTTCTCACTTCTTTATGTACCTCCCTAAAATTTTATTAAAGATTTGATTGTAATCTAATGATATATTTTCATATTATCATTGCGACCAATAATCGTTAAGGAAGAATGTTTGCGAAACTGTTGATAGTTTCGGCCGAGGGTGCTTGGTAGTAGTTCATTTTCACTTATGTAAAAATAAATAAAGAGTCTTCAGTTTGTGCTACTACGAATTACTTTATTTCCATAAACATGTTTTCGGGAGCGACTACTCCCTTCCTCAGATGGACAAAGACTAAATAATATAAATGAATATGAGATATTTTACAAATTAGTTAAGTATATGAAACAAAAAAACAGCATTAAAGAAAGGGTGAACTTATGAGTACTTTAAAAAAATGACAACTATACAATGTAAAAGTGACTTATTATGAGCTAAGGGAAGATAACAATAATAATAATCAATTCTAAAGAACATAGAACTAACTTTGAAAAGAAGGTATGTACAGAGTAAGATATTGGTTTAACATAAAAAGGTACTGTTTGACAATATGTAAGAATAACGGAAGCTATATAATATCAAATGAACTTTTGATACAGTGATGACGTATTGAAAGAGAAAGTATTACAAAAAAAAAAATACATATAACAATATTTAAAGACAATGTGTAGATAACGGCAGGTAACTTTATGGGTCTATTGTTTAAAGCTTAACAATAAAAACAACAGGTAGGATTGGCGGTGGTCTCTTTGGCAGACAGGAACAAACTTGAAGATTCGTTCAGATCTGAAACAAAGAGAATTACAGAGGCAGTATCGTTCAAATCAAATGTTTATCTTTTTAATTTCTTTTAGCAATGGTGAGCTTTCATACAAATCTAGTTTTTCATTCAAGACGTTTATGTTTGAATTATTTTTTATGCGGTTGACTTCTAATGCTTCTAATCTGTCTAATTTTTTACCTTTATTGCACGTATGTATTATTTTGACATTGGAGCCGGGATCAAATGCGTGGTCGTGTTCATTGAGATGTTCAGCAAATTTGGACTTATTGTCTTTGTTCCTAAAACTACGAAGATGTTCTTGAATCCTTATTTCTATTGATCTACCGGTCTGGCCAATATACATGCTGGGGGTGTTATTATTTAAACAAGTGTTGCAGTTAAGTGCGTATATACCGTTGGATTTCAATGGGTCTAAACGATCTTTATTATTACAAAGGAAAGATTTTAAGGTTTTATTATTGTAAAAGGCTACGTTGTAATTATTTTGTTTGACTAATTTCGAAATATTGTTGGAGAGTCCGTCTATAAAAAGCAATTTTTTCCATTTATTATTATCTTTACACGTTTTTAAACCTGGTGCTAAACTCTGATTTGCGATTTTTTTGTTTTTGTTCGAAAGTAATCTGTCAACTACTACGGGGTCATAGTTATTCCGGTTAGCAAGTGTTTTAAGGGTATTTAATTCTTTGTTAAAATTGTGCTTCGAGAGAGGGACGTTAACTAACCTATGGACAGCTGAATGGAAAAATGATAACTTATGGGATGGGTGATGTTGTGAAGAAGAATGGATGATATTGTCGCTGAATGTAGGTTTCCGGAATATATCAAAACTGAGTTTGTGGTTCTCAATGGTAATAGTTAAGTCTAGGAAATTGATGGATTTGCCGCCGACTTCCATCGTGAATTGGATCGAACTGTTTATTTTATTTAATTCTAATAGGAAACAATCAAGCTGTCGTAAGGTACCTGACCAAAGGCAAATAATATCATCTACGTACCGATGGTAGAAAATTATTTTGTTGAAGAGGGGGATTTTTGAAATTTTATTTTCTAGGTGAGACATAAAGAAGTCAGCTAAAATGGGACTTAAGGGACTGCCCATGCTCAAACCTTCAATTTTAAACCAGAACATACGGTAAAAAACTCCCTTGAACTTATTGACAAAATTAAAGCCACCGAAGTTAATAGTAACCAAATCTTAGTCTCCTTTGATGTTGTATCACTCTTCACTAGCGTACCCATACAAGAATTAAAATCAGCCTTATTAGATTATTTAGACGAGAGAAATATCAACCCAGTTTTAAAAACCGACATAACTAATTTATTCAACTTATGCATAGATCAAAACTATTTCAAATTCAATGATAAAATATATTCACAACTTGAAGGTTTGAGCATGGGCAGTCCCTTAAGTCCCATTTTAGCTGACTTCTTTATGTCTCACCTAGAAAATAAAATTTCAAAAATCCCCCTCTTCAACAAAATAATTTTCTACCATCGGTACGTAGATGATATTATTTGCCTTTGGTCAGGTACCTTACGACAGCTTGATTGTTTCCTATTAGAATTAAATAAAATAAACAGTTCGATCCAATTCACGATGGAAGTCGGCGGCAAATCCATCAATTTCCTAGACTTAACTATTACCATTGAGAACCACAAACTCAGTTTTGATATATTCCGGAAACCTACATTCAGCGACAATATCATCCATTCTTCTTCACAACATCACCCATCCCATAAGTTATCATTTTTCCATTCAGCTGTCCATAGGTTAGTTAACGTCCCTCTCTCGAAGCACAATTTTAACAAAGAATTAAATACCCTTAAAACACTTGCTAACCGGAATAACTATGACCCCGTAGTAGTTGACAGATTACTTTCGAACAAAAACAAAAAAATCGCAAATCAGAGTTTAGCACCAGGTTTAAAAACGTGTAAAGATAATAATAAATGGAAAAAATTGCTTTTTATAGACGGACTCTCCAACAATATTTCGAAATTAGTCAAACAAAATAATTACAACGTAGCCTTTTACAATAATAAAACCTTAAAATCTTTCCTTTGTAATAATAAAGATCGTTTAGACCCATTGAAATCCAACGGTATATACGCACTTAACTGCAACACTTGTTTAAATAATAACACCCCCAGCATGTATATTGGCCAGACCGGTAGATCAATAGAAATAAGGATTCAAGAACATCTTCGTAGTTTTAGGAACAAAGACAATAAGTCCAAATTTGCTGAACATCTCAATGAACACGACCACGCATTTGATCCCGGCTCCAATGTCAAAATAATACATACGTGCAATAAAGGTAAAAAATTAGACAGATTAGAAGCATTAGAAGTCAACCGCATAAAAAATAATTCAAACATAAACGTCTTGAATGAAAAACTAGATTTGTATGAAAGCTCACCATTGCTAAAAGAAATTAAAAAGATAAACATTTGATTTGAACGATACTGCCTCTGTAATTCTCTTTGTTTCAGATCTGAACGAATCTTCAAGTTTGTTCCTGTCTGCCAAAGAGACCACCGCCAATCCTACCTGTTGTTTTTATTGTTAAGCTTTAAACAATAGACCCATAAAGTTACCTGCCGTTATCTACACATTGTCTTTAAATATTGTTATATGTATTTTTTTTTTTGTAATACTTTCTCTTTCAATACGTCATCACTGTATCAAAAGTTCATTTGATATTATATAGCTTCCGTTATTCTTACATATTGTCAAACAGTACCTTTTTATGTTAAACCAATATCTTACTCTGTACATACCTTCTTTTCAAAGTTAGTTCTATGTTCTTTAGAATTGATTATTATTATTGTTATCTTCCCTTAGCTCATAATAAGTCACTTTTACATTGTATAGTTGTCATTTTTTTAAAGTACTCATAAGTTCACCCTTTCTTTAATGCTGTTTTTTTGTTTCATATACTTAACTAATTTGTAAAATATCTCATATTCATTTATATTATTTAGTCTTTGTCCATCTGAGGAAGGGAGTAGTCGCTCCCGAAAACATGTTTATGGAAATAAAGTAATTCGTAGTAGCACAAACTGAAGACTCTTTATTTATTTTTACATAAGTGAAGAATGTTTGCGGTTTTCAAATCAGATTCTTAATTTTGTTTACCTGTGTCATTCTCGGTTTTGATACTTTTGTTGGTCATCCTAAACCATAGGTAATGTCGTTGTACAGTGGAATTAAAAACAAACAGTTTGATGCCGATTTCAGATATGTTTAGAAAAATCCATTGATATTATGAAGGAACACTCTTTGTAACTTAGTGAACTACTTGTAGAAAATGTGACATGGAGATAAGTAAGTAGGTATATCTTGGAATTTTCATTATCAATAAAAATAAATAATTGTATTCTGGTGAAAAAAAAAATCTCACATAAAAAAATGTAATAACATAAAATACCCAGTTTATGATAATAAATAAAACATTTTAATAAAAATATATATTTCAGTATTAATCCTATTTTCTTTATTGTTATGAATTTCGTACGTAATATTTTTTTATAATACCTACCTTCAATATGAATTTTATTTTGACATTTTGCCTTTTCAAATCGTTTGTTTCATATACAGCCACATAAACGAATTGCGTGCTTTGGTGTACCTACAGTGTTAATGTTTTTTTTTTTTACTTGAATGCTCACTCCAAGTGAACACAAATACTCTTCGACTATCTCACAGTAAGCTAATTAAAGTTTGTGTGGTGAAATAGGAAGATGGTCGAAATTTGGGATTGAACTCATTAATTAAATATTACACGCAACAAACAAGGTCATTGACTTTATAAAGTTATGAGAAATTTCAAAATAAGGATCCGATGAAGAAGGTGTTTTGGACGAATAATGTTCAAAGGAAGGATGAACCGTGAATTTTACAAGAGATAGAGAGACAATTGGGCCGCTTCACTCAGGACCATAGATAAGTTCCTGCAAAATAGGAATTAAGAGAAATAAAATAGAAGAAAACTCGAACGAAGTTTCTGCTAGTATCATCCAAAATTTTATTGAAATTTTATTATGACCACTGTTTGATGGGTGCAAGATTAATTCACACAATATTACGCCTTAGGACCGCGCGTTTTATTTTATTGACAACCCGACTATAAAACAAGGCAAGATCTAATATTGTGTCAAATAAAATTATTTGTCGTTTGTTTATTAGTTCTCCACAGTTGTTTTTATGTATATTATTATCGTAGCCCGTGCGTGGACACATTTGGATTGAAATGAAACTCTTTTTATGCTATGTTTGGGGTTTTATTTAGGTTATGTTTTTTGTTTATTGTTGGTCAAATAAAATTTTGGGTTTCAAAAGCATCTTACAAAAGTATGCGGTTCATTGGAAAAAATGGTAATAAACTCTGTAGCCCTAGTATAAGTTTTCGATGATCGAATATCGAAACGATCATCGAAAGAGTTTCGAAAAATTTCTATACAAAAATGATCGAACGATTCGATCGTTTGATTTATGAACACTATTTGCACGCTAATAAGGGCTTATTTGCGTGCAATTAGCTTTCGTTAAAACTCGTACTAGCCCCACTGTTGTTGGTTTGTTTGTTTTGTCTAAGCAAACAATATTGGATAAATTTTGATTTGTTTTTCATTTTTAAAAGGCAATAAGTTTCCAAGGGACGAATCTTTGATAATCTTGTTTTGTTTTCTCGTTCTTAGATATTTTGCTATGTTATTTTGATAAAAGTCAAAGTAATGGATATAAATATACACCTGAAGAACAACCAAGAATTTTAATTATAAAACATTCAAGTTTTTGTTGAATAATTATATAAACAAATAAATAAATAAATAAATAAAGCTTTATTTTTTCAAAGTGCAGTGTGGCGACAGTTGTTTTGACAGTTTAAAGGGCGGACTTATCCCGAAGGATCTCTGCCAGCCAACCCAGGCTGAATGTTTGTTGAATGTGTGCTTAAATATAAAGATAATAATTGGTTTTTGCCGAAAATATGATAGGTACCTACCATATAGCAATAGGTTCAAATATAATTTAATTCATACTGTTCAGGTTTGAAATATGGAACTTACCAATTTTTCTCGGATTTTATCAGCTGTGCTTATGGCAAGGTCAGGCATTGATCACCGAATCATTTCATTTTATTTCGTATTAGGTATCGATTTATTTTATTTTTTAAATTTATTTACAGCACATACGGCGTAACCTTATGCTTTTTACATATGAAGTAAGTAGAAAGCATTAAATAATAATTATAAAAGTTATTAAATTAAAATATTAGAAAAAAACTAAATTCACTAAAAAACGTGTAGAATAAATTCATAGTGAGCCAAAAGAAAATTAAAAGGCAATATCAACCCTGTTTTGTATTGTCAATTGTGCCTGTTCCCATTTTATTTACTTAAAACAAACAATACCTTTAGGAAATGAATGCGATACATTTTCACAACCCTTCAACTTTCGTGTTCTGTAATTATTATTATATTGGTTACACGGTAGGAAAAATATTTGTAGTTCGGTTAGAATAGAGCGCTAATGGAATTAGACGTCGCAACTCTCTTGCATTATAATAGCCGAGAACACTGATCGACTAACGTTATGACGTCATATCACATCTATATATTGGTGCGTTATTGAGGTTATTTGAAGCGGGCGGATACGTAAACTATAAGCAGGTACCCCGGTGGCAATAAAACAAACAAATAAAAATAAGTGAATTGAGTTTTTTTTATCTATATCAATTCTATGTACTTAAGTAGGTATTTATTGGTAAATACTCGTTGTATACTTATATAAACATAAAGCCCTGTTCCTCTTGTTCATGGAGGTTTCGATCAATTTCTCTAATTCGTTTTTTGCTTTATTTGCTAAAACTTAAATATAGGCTACATTCTTATAGTAGGTAATTTAGACAGTTATACTTTTCCTTTTTTAGAATTTGAAAGCATTTGACAAACTAGCAGTTGATTGATTTTCGGGGCGTTTTCAGTATAATGACTTGTCCTGTTAAAATCGTTTTAAACGAATTCAACGGTCGGAGTTATAATCATTATACAAATTCGAAAAAGACAGAATATCCCAGTTAACTAATCTGTAAAGTCAAGTATCAAACGGGCGATGTCACTTGGTGACGGGTAGTTCCATAGCATTTTAATAAAACATGAGCCAACACACAAACAGAACATGAAACATTTATTTAATAACATTAACAAACACGAGTAGTAGGTACCTACTAATATTGTTGATTTTGATATTTCAATATACATAAAATCAAGCATCAAACTTGTACCTACTATCAACTTCCGATAATTGCTTCTATCGAGCTGGTTGCATTTTAATCAGCGCAGTTTCTACATTAGGTACTATTTTTTCCATTTCATGTCAAATTGACAATGATGGAAAAACTCACTGAATTACTTATTAAATAATTGACTAGGTATGGTCTTATTATATAGCTATTTTTTATTCGTCACGGCATTTTTATACTAGACTCCCTGAAATTTGGACATGTTCTCTTTTCTGCAATAAATTAACCCATATCTTCCCAGACATAGAAATAGCCGTTAGATTTTCATGAAAATCATACCAGGGACTATTTACGGTCTATGTATTGATAAATATGTGTCAAAAAAAAATTTGGATTTTTGGATTTTTAGTTATAGAACCGTTCCAATAATGGAACACTGGGAAGATACATACATGTAACATTTGGACTTTTGTATGGGAAATCTTAAACGATATAGAGCGTACTAAAGTACTTTATGAAGATTTTTTAAAATTTTATTCCACAATTATTTATAAGTTATAAACCTTGTATAAAATAATAAAAAAAAAATCTTCTTCTTCTTCTTCTATTTTGTAGACACGGTAGTCTGTTTTATCAGGGTTATCATCTTGACTAGCCTTATTCCAGGTTTCTTACCGTCGCTTGACGGATATTTTTGATCGGCACAGCCTATTTTTGGTACCCTCATGCAGGGCTAGATATAGTATTCTTGCTTTTGTTTAACTTCTCAATATGTTCGTGCCAACAACGTACCCACCTGACCAGTGACCACATTGTTCGACTTATTAGATCTCTCAAATTACTGTTTCTAATTCGATCACGCAGAGATTAACCATGAGTTGTTTTCATTTTAGATGTTCTTAGCATGCTTTTTGTTTTGACAGTGTCTGCACTGGATAAAATGCCATGTGTCTTAAAGATACCTACGAACCTTTCTGTATGTCCTCATATCCTTGTTTTTCCATATTGTGACATCTTTCAAGCAGACTGCTTCTGCGGCAGCTTTATCAACCTGAGACCTTACTTATCAGGCAAGCAGGTTACTTCTCTATTGACTGTAAAGCAAAGCACTTCAATAGCTTACTGATGCAGGATTTTCTCCTGTTTTAGAGATATAACATCTGCTTTAACGTTTTTCATAGAGTTCTTGACGAAAAAAATTATCACCACATCCTGGTAGTATTGGCACTCATCAAGTCCAATGAATTAATATTTTTCTGTTTTTGAGCGTAGGAGACCTTAGGTGGAATAGGATGGTTAAGATTATTTTGCAGATCCTTTTTGAAAATCACCATCATTCACCTTCAAAGTAACCATACAAACAACATTTTCTTACCGTGTAAAGTTCACTTGTACCAGCTGTGTGCGCATATTTTCTTTACATATATTACTTTTTTCGTTTCTAGATGTACAAATATTTAGTACACTATTAAACCGCGACCAAAAAAGTAAATTGTCAAAAATCTTACATTGGCATATTATCCCAGTGTTCCAAAAATGGAACGGTTAGGAAAATGGACATGAAAATACCTACTTATAGTCATGTTTATTTTTATTATTTTATATAATGACAAAAGAGACTGCAATAGAACTGGTAACGTATTATTTGAATGTTTATTATGACAAACAAAAAATATACAAACATTTTACAACGAGCAATGTTTTTCCACAAAATCTGCCATAAAGAATGCTTCATGACGGAAAAAAGCAGACGCGAATATCATGCAACAATATCTCTAACTATAGCGTATTAGTCGAAGATTTTAAGCACAAAAAAATAAACGAGTTGCGTATTTCCAAAAAAATAATAAAAATTATTAACCATACCGTTCCAATAATGGAACACTGGGAAGATATGGGTTAAGGTGGTTTGGGCATGTAGAGAGAATGAACGAAGATAGAATGACCAAAAGGATATATAAATCTGAAAGAATGGGTACACGCAGACGAGGCCGACCTCAAATGACATGGTCCGATCATATCGGTGCCGTCTTAGAGGAGGGCCAAGTCAGGAGTAAAAGGAATAGAAGAGCATGTATGCGGAATGTTATGCGTTTGGAAGAAGCGAAAGAGGTTTGTTTGGATAGGAAAGAGTGGAAATCTGTACTCTCTGCCTACCCCCTTCGGGAAACGGCGTGACGGGTAAAAAAAAAAAAAAAACCTTTCTGCAGAGAATAACCATAAAATATAATATGAATTTAAACTTTTTGCCTTATTAAAGGTTTATGTTTGCACTTTCTTAAAATGCTTATCAGTCAGATGTCAATGATGGGTGTATAAAAAGCGGCTGTAATCCACCTGGTCATATTCCTCAGCCAAAAATAGTAGTCTTTTTAATTCAAAATATACCTACCTACTTATTTTTATTTTACTTCTCGTTACCTTATATTTTATCACTTTTATATAATTTAAAAAATCGGGAATATTTGTAACTACTAGGTTTATCTTTATTATTATTATTAATTGCTGTTCTATGTTCCACCATTACATCTTAAAAATGACGATGGGTCTTACCTACTTATCGCGAGTCATTCAGGTTGAATGAAATTATAATATGATTTTATACCTAGGTACTTAATGTAAGTGACTAACGCCGTAAATTGTGAAAAATAAATAACGAAGTATCGAAAATTTTTATTCGTATGAACTGTGGCGAACACATACCTACCCTGATGTATCCTACCTTAACCATTACCATTCTTAAAAAGCTTTGGATTTCTTACCCCTATATTTATTTTATTTTATTCCCAAAAAATACAAAAAAACATAAGCATTTTAGGTACAATGTGTGTATATATATATAATTTGTATAAAGGGTTTACTACCTCACTAAACGAGAGTCTGTGCTGAGGCAATACTACTTAATGTAAAAAGAAACCATGCACCCATCAACCATATATGAAGTTTTCAACTCGCATTAGAAAATCGCAAATACAGAATAAGCACGCACACAAAATAGAACACACATACATTCATAAAGTCTTTTCAGCACATTTCACAAGCATCATCCATCACCAATTTAACCATTCATAACTGCAAAAAACAACGTCGTCCAACTCAGAAGTCCCTATCTTAAAATTTGCATTAGCGCACTGTCCGATTCGTCAATTCCAACCCGCATCAGCCAATGGTTAACTAGCCTCTTCAAATTCGTTCCCCCGGCGCGGCGTTCAGAGACTTATAGCATTAACCAGAGGCATAATTTTATTGTAAATTCTAGATCCTAAAAATGACATGAATCTTTGGGAAAAAGTCGTCCGTACAGTCCGTGGTCTAAGCAAATGACTATTTCGGGTCAATGCCTAAGTACGTAATTTTGAGAGGTAAATCTTTCAACGTTATCGCGAACGTAACATATGAACGTTCCAATGTAGAGTTGTCTAACGTCTAAGAACCCAAACTCACAAAAAAGCCTCTCTGAGGGGTATATAAATGGTTTACGACAGATCACCTTAATGAGTGACCTTTGGGCTAATAGTAAAGTAAAGTTTACTGAAAGAGTCTTATATTACTATTACGTTAGCACTTCTTAAACATCGCTTCATTGCATGAAAATTGTTGGTTTTTAGGACATCGGCTTTCCGGCTAACGAAATATTAAAGTGTCTCAGAGAAAATTTCATACAACATAGAAATGAAGCAATCTACTCTGAATATGAAGAACAAAAAAAAATACTCTCAACTTATGAAAGTATTGTGTGAATCTATCTAGGTATTATTTAGCTATCCAGCAAATTTAATCACACAGGTAGTAATGTTTGAGAGACATACACAAATTGAACCCTTTGAATTAAACCAAATTCTAAAGAAAGCAATCAACTTACAAACATATTTAAAAATAAACGTTTCCTTTTGTGATGTTGGTAAGTACCTTTAATTTTAGATGGTTATGTTATCAATTCAAATTGTTTCAATTTCTCCGAAAAATAATTATCTACTGTACGGTTATGAGTAAAAATTTCTAATACTAGTTGCATGTAAACATGAGATCCAACTGTCGATGGACTAAGTCGGTATGTTTATTGTATGAAACGATGTCAATAAATTATTTTTACAAAAATTGTTAAGAAAAGTTTGAGATGTACTGATATAATGTACACATTTTTTATAGAAAAATTAATTATCTAGTTGGGGTGTTTCGGCGTTTTTCGATATTTTTATAAAATTCTGAAATATAGGCACTGAAACTCGTAAATTTGTCATAAAAAAAAATATTTTTCTATATAAAAAAAGTTTGAGAAACCCTGGAACTTTTTCATTAAATTAAATTTGAGAAATTGTATTTTTCTATATACATACCTACACATTTTTAGGGTTCTAGCTTTTATAGTTTTCGAGATATATGCAAAAATTAAGTAAAAATTCAAAGGTTGATTACCCCTGACTGAAAGAAAATTTAAAAACTCTGAGTATACAAGTTTTGTAGACTTAAAGTATTAAATATTTTCTGAAATTTTAGGATCTGTGCATCAAGCGAATCAAAAGTTATAAGGGGGGGACGGACACACACACACAGACACACCCTCAGACACACACACAGACACACACACACACAGACACACACACAGACACACTAAATGTTCTCCTCCGAATTCTGAGTAAATCCATATATGGAACATATATGCTGCGAAGCCTCTAAGTTGGTGTTTTTTGTCGTCAAAGTTTGAAAAACCGTTTAAAATGTAGACCTGGCCATACAAATCTTACGTATCTTGGCTTGATACTGCCGATCTGTCTCGAGAAATAATTTCTCTTCAACAAATCGACAGTTGGATAAATTCAAGTCGGGTTAGTGCGAACACTTATAACTCGAGGTCGGCTGAACAGATTATTTCAATGTTTGATTCATTGGATTCTTCTCCGCTCCGAATAACAGAATAACTAATAAAAAGTTGAAAAAAATGGGTAAGAAATGATATAAAATACAATATTTAAGTTAGTATGGAAATGATCACCTGCGACGCGCCAACGCCATTGCGGGTAGTTCCCTCTCATTCTCGCATACGTGAAATCAACAAAATTATCGGCCACATTCGTTCGGTACCTACTTCATAGGTGAGGTAGAATGTGTGCGCGCATATTGTATTCTCACGTTGTTCTCGCCTGAGCTTTGAATACGAATGAAATATGTATTTAAACATTTTAACATTATTATTTTATTAGTAACTTAATCGGATTAATTATGTATTTTTTGTTTCTGGGTGCGCAGTGCACATACGAACGGGCCTCCTCTGGTTAGGACTACAGGACAACGTCTGTCGGGAAAGCTAGAACAGATTAAAAAAGAACAGAAAAACGGCGATTTTTTCAAGAGTTGGGAACCATTGTGTATGTCATTGTGTTAAAAAGAGAGGACGCTAGGGAAGAGATGTGATGTCAGCTGTAACCTAAGGCATTACCTATTCATGGCTCGGTACTAGTTTCCCTACATGAATATTTAACGTATCGTAAGTAGTCCCTACTATCGGGCTATGTTTGCATGCCTTTATAAGAAAATTATTTAAGGGGTACTTAAGTTTGAAACCAGATGTGTACCTATTCAATTTTCAATGCAAAAAATACATTTTTAGAAAGGAAATAAAAAGGTATTGACTTATCGATTTGCACGAAGCTTTCCTTTTGGAAGTGTGCCCTCTAGATATGGATACAAAAATTATGCAACATTACCCTGGTTATGAAGTTTTCAAAATGAGATGTTTTCGAGTTTTGGTATACATATACTTACTTTCCCTTACATCATGTTCCTAAACTCTTCTGCACTAGTATATTTCAAAATACGAAATGGACATAATCTGCATACATACCTGTATAATTTTCGTGCTAATAACTTGATCATGTCTAATAATACCCTTGTTAAAAATTATATTGGAAGATTGTAGATCTTTTGGATAAACTCACTTAGGTACTTTCAATATTTTCAACACAAAAGTTGCTAATCAGACTCAGCAAGAAAAATTCCACAACAACACAATTTTTATTTACCTACTTGACAAACATTGAGTTTCAAAACATTGGTACGCAGTTAAAATCTGATTTTAGATAGATTTTCTTTCTAGCGTTCAGAAATATTTTTTTAACATTTAAACGTATTTTTGTATAAATTACAAATTCGAAATCAATATTTATAGTAAGAACTACATGACAACGTCTGTCGGGAAAGCTAGTATACCTAATATAGTTAACTTCGAAAACTTAAAATTAGGCCTATTAGACCTTTTATTATTTTTATTATAATGGATTAAGAGTACAAAAAAACAGACTAAAGTGTGCGCACCTATATGTATAATATTCATTCTCGGCTTCAATATTGTGTATTTATGTTCAAACTGAACGTGACTGTTGTAAGGGTTAAGGATTTAGTTCGGAATGTCAAAAGTTAAGACTAAACAGATTTGTTAGATAATAAATCCATTGGTAGGAAATTGAGGTGTTATCTGAAATCATAGGTTCATACCTATTTGACTTCATCAGAAACAGTCTGCCTATAAGACAACACTTTGTTAACACATACCTACCTAATTAAGAAAAATTTATTACCTACAGTCCATTTAAGGTATTTGTGGTATATAACGTATATAAAAAACCTGGAACTATTTACGGTAGACACAAATTCTATCGAACTTTTATTTTCTATTGTCAGAAGAAAGTGCTTCTGAATGAAAAAAAATCTATAAATTTACGATTAACATAATTTTTTTTAAGAAACTTAGCATGGGTAACCTCTTTAGTAGGTACTTTTGAAAGTAGGTAGGTAGGTGTACACATTTATTTTTCTTTGAACTGGCGTTTGGAATGGCTGTCACCTGTTTGACAGATGATGTGTTTGACAGAATGCGATATGTTAACATCGTTTGACACAGATGCATCGTTCAGAATTAGGTATACGAGTAAAGTAATTAATTTTTCATTACACAAATGCATAGTAAAAACTTTGTCGGGCAAGCTAGTAACAATATGAAAAATATATTATCCTAACAAAAATAAAATACTGAAGTAGGTATGTGGATAAGATTGAAAAAATTGTTTTTATTTAAGTAGTAGAAGTTATTATACTATCTATACCTCTCCTGCGACCCACTTAGGGGCATAGGAAGGCAACAAGAGCCCCTCACTGCGCTCGGTCCTGTACGGCTTCAATAATTAGTGGAATAAAATACAAACCATGAAGTGACATTCATATCAATGGCTGATTTAATATTTTTATCACCTACCTATCGTAATAAAATTTACCGCAAGTATTTACCTACTTACTGGGGTTGTTCAAAGGTAAGTGTAGCTAACATCGGCCATTTTCATAATAGGAATTGAGTTTAAGCCGTAAAGTTTTTGAGGTCTCAAAATCATTTTTAAAATTAATCCAACAAACATGCACTTATTTATTTTAGTTTAAATTACACATTAATAAAAATTCATCGTATTTTTTGTGAAAAAAAAAATATTATTTCATATCCTTGGCTAGGAAGACCCTCTCACACTGTGTTCCGCTCCTTCGAAGCAGAGCTGAGGGACATGGACATGGTGTGGGAGGAGGTCATAAACATTGCGCAAGATCGAGCGCAATGGAGAGCTCTTGTTGCCTCCCTATGCCCCTGAGTGGGGTCTGGATTGGATTGGATCCTTGGCTAAATATTCATATCTCTGCACCAGACATTAAAAATCCGAAGCATTCCGAATAATTATTTTTTTATCAGATCAACGGCCAAACCCTTTTAGAGAAATATTTATAAATATTGTTAACAATTAGTATCAGGTTCACATTAAAAAACAATTATTAACATCCATCCTTCAAATAATAACAATAAACAAATGGATTTCAAAATAGTTTCATAACAGTTGGGAAATAAAATCATAAAAATTGTAAGTACAATAGGCATCACAATAAAAATGATAATGAAAAAATAACTACAAAATAAAAAATAGTAGTTAGATTCAATAATTATTATTCCCTTAAGTATGGAAAAATTCCAGCGCAGGTACACTATTTCATTGCAGTGGACCAAAATTAACAAATAAGAAAACAACCAAACAAGATTCCTTGGTTGTCCTCTGCGAGATGCCTATGACGTTTGCTCGGCTCTTCCCGATGTTCCACTTCCAACGAATGTGGAGCATCTTTTATCAACAAATGATACAACGGTGCGATCAGTGCTCCTTAGGTTTATAAATAAGAACATTATTATACTATAAACTTCATAGATAATTTATTGATCTGAAAATATTCTTTGCTTTAGATTGTTTTTGGCTAATTTTTCATTCTGAGACTGTTTTGAATGAATTTTAATGTATCTATGTATGTATAAGATTGATCATGGCACAAATCGTCCCTGGTTGGACGCAATGCCAATAATTAATAAAAAAAAAAAAAAAAAAAAAAAGATTCAACCATATTATTTATATGGAAGCATATATAGGTACTATATAATATACTATACCTACTAATATATACCGAATATAACCCAATATAATAAAGTGTTGGTTTTTAAAGTTATATTTTAAATCCTCTTATTCAGTAAGCGTGCGTTGTGTTTTCACAGTCCTTATTAAGCCCATTTGATTTTTTCCGATTTTCAGTTTTTTATAGAAATCCTCTCAGCTTATTCCACAAGTTGTGTATGCTTTTGTTTAACAGATTATCCGCTCTCATCCTATTTCACAGAGCCATTCTTTAACTGAAGTACATCCCCTGGCGGTTATTTTGTTTAAAAAATATACGTTCACCTTTTGGATAATTTTTATTATGAGCATGTTGCTTGAAAAATATTTCCAATGTAATTTTAGACTTTTTTTTTGTTTATGAATCTTCACTTTGAGTGAACACAAATAGGTACACTCTCTGACTCTTTCACAGAAAGCTACTGAAAACTTGTGTCGTGAAAGAGGAAGATGGTTGGCACCTGGGATAGAACCCACGACCTCCGCACGAAACAATGCGAAAGCTGGCGTCGTAACCGATAGTCTACCAACCACTTCGTTTTATTTACCTAGTCATCAATTTAAGTCAACTGTTGGTCAAAGGGACTAGGTAATTAAAATCATACAGCAACAGACTTAGGCTCATCTTACTCGGCGTCAAGCGTGTAGTTCTACGCCTTTTTACGCCACGTTTACGCTACGGTGCGAAAGGCTATATTAGGACACTGATGTCTATTTCGTTAAAAAATCCTTTCCAATCGTCTTCACCTTTATATTTTTATATTATTGTTATTATTTCTATTTGGGTTCTGAACATGATACATTTATTATTTTGGTTATGAGTAGGTAATTATTTTTCATTCACTTTTTATGACGCATTTTTTTTTCTCATTTACAGGTAAGTGAATTGTTTTCTGTCTATGAGTGTTTGCGGTGTCTTCTGTAGAAATAAAAGGTAAGTTATTACTTTAATTTACAAACAAAAAACAGCAGAGAAATTACAATCTTCTAGTCTTTTGTATAAAAAGAATTTTGAATTTTTTTTTCGATGAAACTGAACTGTTCAATTAAAAACTTATTTATACCTACATAAAATCTATGAAAGAGTGCAATTATTATTTTAATAGCTTTCTCGAAAACCGTTTAGTTAAATTGGTAAACAAAAACATTTTAACTAGGCACGTAGGTACTTGTCCTCCAATCAAAATCATCTAAAAACATAATTATCAAGCCATCAATAACTATGGGTAGTGCAAACGCACATAGGAAACGAAATCGAAATATCTCTGCCAATTTTAATTGCCAACCATATTCCTATTTCACAACATAAGCTGTATGTAGCCTTTCTGTGAAAGTATCAAAGAGTGTATTTATGTTCACATTGAGTGAGCACAAATTTATTTTGAAAAAAAGTATTGTAGATAGGTAGGTAGGTACTTAACAAGTAGCTACTAAACAGCTACTTAAAAATGCACAACACATTTTAATGTTTTACTACTATAGTCTGTCAACACCATAAAAAATTAGACTGTGGTCTTATTAAAGGGAAAAAAAAAACAAATGAGCCTAGCAGCAATCATTTTGATATTTCAGGTAAAAAGTTTGTTTACCATCAGTACCTACCATAGTTCTCGCGGTGTAGAAACGCGGTTCGGGTACAAATTTTTCTGTGAAAAACATTGAAATACCGACCTCGGTAGCCTAGTTGTACTTCAGATCCGAGGTCCCGGGTTCGATTCCCGGTCGGTTCAGAGTATTTCTAAGTGTTTTTCACTTGAAATTTCTAGCCGGGGTTGGCCTGTCTCAGTTTGGACGGGACCGGTTGACTGGAAAAAATTGCCTCAGGCAATAAGTTCCGCCGGCTATACTGACACCTTTTTATAGAAAAGTGTTATATTTTTATTATTTTCATAAACTAGAAAAGAAGAAAGGTATGATATAAAAAGGTTAGTTGTAGGTATTAGAGAACTCGATCTATGGAAGGTATTATAATTTTTTAATTTTTCAGTTGATTAACCTTCTTGATATTGATTCATGCGCTCGTTCAAGAGATTTACTTTCAATCTAGTTCGGAGAGGTCAGCTTATAGACGTGCACGGTCAGTGCTCAATCGTAACCCCTTGAAGCTCAACGAAAAGGAAAGGCATCGGTACCAAGATGATAAAGCGCTGAAAAGGGTTGTGCTACCTCCATTATTCATCAAATATGATCCCGGCGTGAGCTGATAAACAGAAGCGTATATGTCGAGAAGCTTAATTTCTAGAATAAATTGTATTTCTAGAAATATTCTCTTCTATTTCATGAAAAGGCATTGTTTCCTTTTTATATTTGAATAAACAGGATAAAAAAATATTATTTATTGGAGTTTTTGACAATATTTATATGGAATACCAACACCACCTTTATAAGAAGGCCTTAGTGCTGGAACTGTGAGGTCACATTGTAAGGCCCAGTATGTACCTACGCTTGAATCTGTATCTGTATGTACCTACGTACCTGTACTCTATGATATACATATATAGAAAAAAAGAGAAAAAGTCATACAGCGCCGGCGGCCTGGGCCTTCGGGTGTGACGTTACAGTCAAAATGGTCGCTAGCGCTTAGGCCTTCTTATATGGGTGGTGTTGAGGACTACTCTTCTAAATTATTGAAATGTACCTAAATAATAATTGTGAAGCCGACGATGGTTGCTTTCTCAAAAGTCATACACACGTCAGAGTTAACCAAGCAATATACCTATTCACAGTGTCTATGTGGCTTGAACAACACAATGAGTAGGCGTCTTGTATATTTTGTAATTCTATACGATATAACATCAAAACTATCAAAAACAATATAAAGGTGGCTCTTTTGGATACATTAATCTGTGAAACAGTTATTTATGTTTTCCAATTTCGCGAAAACAAACACGGGACCATATAAAAATAGTACCTACATATTTACTAGTAGGTGTGAGTGAGCCCTTCTATAGTAAGACTGATGTATGGGATAAAGAAGGTAAACAATCTTCAGAAATAAAGACCTATGAAGGAAATATTCTTAGGGAGTGATTCATTCTTGTGGTTATCAGTTTGTTTTTAAATAACGATCGTTTGGTTTTTGTGTAGACAAAAGCTATTCGGAGAAAACAAAAACATTTTTTGTTGTTGTTGTTTGAACAATACTTTAGTGCCTACGCTTTGATAATACGTATTTTTCACGAAGATAACACGAGATTTTCCCTTTATTTCGGGAATAAGAGTTCTCGTAGAAATAACTCTCTCTCTCTAGGTGAAATAACCTGGTATCGAAAGTGCCGGTTTGTTGTTTTGAGAAATTACTTTAAGATATTATTATTACAACCGTTATCATTCCGTTTTACTCTCTCGCATTATTTTATCTGAAATTCAGCAACGGTTTCTTTATATTGATGGGGGAGGCGTGGGTCACTTTTTACATATTTTTATTTTTCATAATATGCAATAACTTAGAGGATCATTGTTGAAACAGAATTAAAATGATTGTTATTTTCAGTTTTACGATGCAAACTAGATGAAAACGATAAGCCCACAGTGAAAGTAATGAAATTATTTGATTATCTTGGCAAAGTGACATGTAGCTGTATGTATCTATAATAACAGATGTACAAAGCCGCAGTAACTTTCGATAGAAACTCAGTACGGGCTTACAAACACACTTTAATGGACAGTAATGTCAGAATTAGGTATACCTAATATTGATCATGCGTAAGTCCCATAATTACTTATGCAGTTGATGCAAAAGAGGACATAGTTCAAATTGAAAAACTACTGAAACAGAGGAAATGAAGACACTCAGTCCTATCTTAGAGATTACTCTTAGATATGTTATTCCCAGTCCCAACTTAAACATCCGCAGAGCCCATAAATGGTAAAGTACGTTGTAAGGACGGGCATTGACAAAATAGATTTTGGAGGAATCATTTTGAAAGACTGCCGAACAAAGTGGTGCGCGAGACATCACAGAAAAGACCTCCGTAAAAATTCTTAATCGTAAACGAGTCTCGGTGGTTTTTACGAGATGTACCTAACAAAAATAATTGACAACGTGTTACAACTGAGCCGCCTCTCCCCATTTTACAATAAGAACAGTTATCTTTTTTTATTTGAAGTAAATTGAGTTTCGTAAACCTCATCATTTTTTACGTCAGTCTGATTAATTCAACGTTTCATAGCTGATATTCCAATATCGGTTTTGCAATTTATTATATAACCTTCGCCTTCAACTTCCTTATATTCTTTTAATGTATTTGATGTTTTCGGCGTTGAAGAAAAATCCGAGGAAGTTAAACTAGCTGTTATCAATAACAGAGCCCTTATTATAAAGAACTCAGAATAAATGTTATTGAATAAAAGTACAAATTTGCATAATATTGGAATATTTTTCGTATTTTTCCTTTTGCCTTTTTTTAATTACTAGCTTTACTGACAGACGTTGTCCTGTAGTCCTCACTATATAGGTACATTTCGAATTTGAAATTTATACAAACAAAAAACGTTAAAAATATGTTTCAATGTTAAAATTATTTCTGAAAGCTTGAAATAAATTCTATCAAAAGTTTTCTATCCTTTTTTTATGTTTTATTAGTTATTCTGTTATCCGGAGCGGAGAAGAATCCAATAAACCATGCATCATAAAAATTTGTTCGAAATTTAAAAGAAAAATTAAATAAATTTTACTTTTTTAATTAAATTTTTTTTCACGAGTTATAAGTGTTCGCACTAACCCGACTTTCTTTTATATCATAGATTACCTATTATAACATATTTTGAAGAAAAAAAAATCTTAATAATAATAATTGAATGAAACCAAACGCGATAGAGGCCCGTGTTGCCTCTCTGTGCCCCTAAGTGGGGTCTCAAAGGGAGTATTTTATAATTTATAGGTACTATATAGATTTTCTACGGTTATGAAATCCGAAGAATCTCTGAGTCGGAATAACTCATCATAAATAAATAAATAAAACTTTATTGTGAAATTTAAAAACAATTTTTATACAAGCATTTAAAAGAGTCAAAGGGCGGACTTATCCCGAAGTATCTCTTCCAGCCAACCCAAGATAAATAGAGCCGCCAAAGAAAAAAAGACGAAAACATAAGACGCAAGAATGGAAATAAGATAGTCAGAGACTGAATAGACCTTGTAGGTTGACTGGAAGAGATCCTTCGGTTAAAGTTCGCCCTGTGAATCTTTTAAAATTTTTAATCATTCTATGATTGATTATAAGCAATAAGGCTTTATTTTGTTTATTAAATGTATGTGCGGAAGACCCTCGACCATTCGGATAACCTCAACTACAGAGATGGTTGGCAATCCACATCTTACGAGGGTAAAAAATGTGGCTACGACAGGCCACCAACTAAATTTGAAGAAAAAGTAGACACAATATTAACATAATATTAGCAATTTTCCATATAAAATCAACTTCATTCATGTCATGAATTACCAAGTATTTAATCAAATGTAAATAAAAAACTTTTTAACTATTCCACAAATTTATTGTACCTGACATGTTTCGAAGGGGCACGCCCTTCATGGTCACAGGTTATTCGAAACTTCGAACAGTTATCACAACAGAAAGTTTCGAATAACCTGTGACCATGAAGGGCGTGCCCCTTCGAAACATGTCAGGTACAATAAATTTGTGGAATAGTTAAAAAGTTTTTTATTTACATTTGATTATTTAAATTACTTCCACCAAGAAAAATGCATGTTCAACAACTTATAAATTTTACCAAGTATTTCATCTGCTTTCTTAACACAATATCTTCCAAACACAAATGGAGGGGTTAAACACGCCAACTGCTGTTTTTTTGCGTGTTTTATGTTCTTTATATTTTTTTGAATACTGTTTGGAGAATAAACATAACAAATCAAGGAAACAATAACAATATGAACATAAAACTTTGTATTCTGAGCGTTTCCGGAGACAATGTTTTCCAAACAGCCTGTGAAAAATAATATTGTTTTCGAGAACTGAAATATTTAGGTAGAGTTACTAGCTTTTGACCTCGTATTTTTACACTAGAGGAAATGCAATTTCGAAGTCTAAGGATAACATTTTTTTTCGGAATCCCCAAAAGTTAATAAAAATACACATTTAACGTTTTTCACGTCGTGAAATTGGACATTGTATAGCAAGATATTATTTTTTTAGACTCTTAAGATTCTTGAGGAGTCCCGTGTCCAGGAGTGGACCGAGAAGAAGAATTAAAAGATACTCATACAATGCTGAACCCAATAATATCTGTAATAAATACATATCAGGGGAAGATTCTGCAACGCACAAAAAAACGCAATTTTACCAACTATCTTAACTCTAAGAAGTCGATGATGACCGATGTTGCTATGAAATTTAAACTGTTTAATATTTTTTATTATAAACGTTGTATTAAATAAATAGTGTTTTTGGCACAAAACATCCTAAAAGCTGAAAAGGTTTAAAAAAAAAATATCGAAGTAAAAAATAATTAGGTATAATAGTTTTTATTTGTTTCAATAATCGTGAAATTCAATCTCATTTGACAATAACGTATATTATATAAGGACTTTATTACAATTTAAATTCAAAATTATCTATTTATGAATTATTCATTGCCATTTTGATTGAAAATATTATGATAATGATGAGCACGACGAAGGCAAATAATTAGTCAACTATTTAATGGAAACAAGTTTAATTTTCAACCAAAACAAACTTTTTGGTACCTATAGCAGAAATGTTTATAAACTATCTTTGTAGTTTATACAGATAGTAAATGTTATCATATATGTAGAAATTATAAGCACGCACAAAGCTAGAGAGGAGTTTGGATTAAATGTCAATACAAAAAAGCAAAATAGATGGGATTTGACTGGGCAGATTTTTCCTGCTGAGAAAATAAATGAGCTGTTGGAAGGATTGGACCAGTTTAAATAACTGGGCAGCATTGCAAAGTCTGCAGACCCAGATGTGGAAGTGACATGCCAGATTGCAGAAGCTTGTACTGCGGTTAACAAAATGAAAACAATATTTTGCAATGATAAATGAAATACAGACAGATATTGTTGAAGTATTTTATTATGCTCTGTTCTTATATGTTTCTCAGAAACCTGAACCCTGTAAGTATACTTGAAAGATAAGTCCAAATTGGGCGAGTGCAGGAGCTGTTCCGGGTAGTTAAAGACAACGATTCCTTCAATAATGTGATTTTCAACGTCGAGGAGATCTGATAGGTCACTAGAAGACGCAAAAAGATAGAAGTAAGGGATTATTTGAAAAAAAAAGACGATTTAGTAATTACTAGTGGTCGACCAGTGCTCGAAATTCGATAGATAGATAGATAGATAAGTTGTTTTTTCTTTCTTTCTACAATATAAGCGTCATACACAATTTACAATAATTAACAATCATACACAATTTACAATACTAAAGCAATATAAATACATAAAATATTATAATGAAATAAAAACCCAGTCGTGCTGGTATATATGTTGATATAAAAACAAGTATTTAAAAAAAAAATTGCATGCATTGAGTAGGTACATATATGTACTTAATAAGATTGGATAAAGGTAAAATAACGATAATAAATATTTCTAATAAAGTTAGTCAAACAAAGAAGTCAGAAAAAAAACAATGATTTTTATACTCAAACTATAAGTGAGCGAAATTTCATACTCCTCGGTTCGCGCAATTTTTGTAAAAAATTATTTATTTATTTATTTATTCATACGTAATAATACAGTGATAATATATAACAAATTTAACTGCTGCCCAAATAGGCCAAGCCTGTACTAGGACAAACATCTTTACAGTTCATAAAAAAAATAATATCAAAAGGAACATACAAACACGAACAACAGCACAACCACCAACTCAAATACGTACAGTCCACAAAAACCCAACAGTCACAATACCAAAAAAAAAACATCATTTTTTACGTTCCGTTTTGACCTCCGTACTGTCAAAATTGCCGGCCAAATCTGCTTCACTTTTTTATTATGAAGAGATATAGGAGTACTCCATCTAGGTAGTTATATATAAAAATCTATGGATTTAATGAGATATGTCCATTGTTAAAATCAAAAATTTTATTTCATCATATTATTTAGGCCACAATATTTATTACTATCGGCTTACGTAGGTACTTAGGAAATTAGAAGAAGATATAACACTATACCTAGGCCTTATAATTCAACTATACCTTACGAAATTCCTTTGTGAGATATTCGTCATACATTAATCATAATTTAATGTCAGGTGATATAATTCATAATTCTACGTTCCATAATATTCCGGGAGGAAATCCTAATTCTGGGAAATATTTGAAATTATCAAGAAGACCAATTTTTTCTCTAAAAATAATAATATATATCAGAATCAAAACACTGAAGTAGATTTTTCAACTCCTGGACGAAGCCTATTGTAACAGACTCTCATAAATTCCGATGAGTTATTTTCCTTACATTTTTTTCCAGCAAAGTCAATATTTTCTTCTCGACCCGAGAGAGTAGAAGAATATAAGGAGGGTAGTGGCATGGAAAGAGGCTTTCAAGAAGGGTGGCCTATTATTATCCTTATCGATACCAGCTGTATTCATTTTTTTCTTCTTCTTCAAATAACTGAACAATGACGATATTATGATTGTCAAAAAATATAAAACATTCCGGGTTTTGTAAACCTATTGTTTTTTTCGTTATCTTGTTTGGTTCTCTTTATATTTTTTTATATACCTAACTAGTGTGCTAGTATTTTTTACTTTGATTTTTCAGCATCAAAAGACTGATTTTTTTTGAAAAATTTTTTTTGATATTTTTAGGTTGAAATGAAGTTATTTTTAATTTATAGCATTATATGTAATGTTTCATTATTTATGTTTATTAAAAAAAATATCATCTTTATCGTAAACCATTATCCTCCGCTTCTGTCATTTTATCAGAATAAAGTTATTAAAATGAAATAGTTAAGTAATTTGTTGGCACATGTCCTGCATGGTCGCAGGCGTTTCTTATTCACCTGTGACCATGCAGTACCTGTGCTTGCGAAACTAGTCAGAGTATTAAAGTAAAACAATTTGTGGAGAAACAAATTAATCGTTTCATTTAAATAAGTTACTTTATTTAAATAATTCTACATAGAATGCAGGATCAATTCGTTGATTTTATTTTATCAGAAGCCTATTAATTTATTTTAAGAGATAAGAGAGTGTAACACTTTTTCTCTCGAAGTTGTAAGACTCTTAAAAATCCCTGGTCTTCAAGAAAAATCATGTACACAATGAGCTGTCTGAATTTGGATTGAAATCCTCATTCAAACTGCCCGGTGCGAGTGGCCATCTGGAAAGAGGCTTAGTTTTGTGTGGTCTCATCCACAACTAATCTTAAAGAAGAAACTAAATAAAAAAAGAAATAATACCTTTATTATGTGATGCCCGGCTAGTTAAATTCTCAACAAATAAAATAAAATATATTAGACTCTTTTCTCAAGCGTAGGTTTCGTTGTAAGCCTACCATACCATTTCCTTAGAGGGACTTAGACAGCACATACACATGATCAAAATAAATGATGGATTTTACAAGTTAAAATGAATATTGTTTTATTTCATGGACCAATCGTTTCAACATAAAACAAAGCAACCAAATTAATCTCAAATTAATCTTACTAGTTTGTAACATAGTGAACTTACTTTTCAAAAATAACTGTTACAAGAGCCTCTTGAGAAAGACAAACTATCCCACCAGTCTAGAAAATGATGTGTATCGAAGGATGTCACAAAAATTTTATATATAAAAATGGAGAGCTATTTCCCGATTTCATCGCATCACGCCTATACGGCTGGATCGATTTCGCTAATTCTTTTTTTTCGTGTAGCCTTTTATCAGGAGAATGTCGTTTTAGAAGAAAAAAATTAAGAAAAATGCATCTAACATTAGAAAATTAAAGAAAACTCTACGTAGACAACCTTATTAGTACTTTTTACCTTATAATTTTTATTCCAATTTTGAAATTTTGACAGAAATTGTAAATTGGTGCGATTGACAGAATGAGAATGGAATATACGTGGTTTAAAACAGACGCATCGTTCGAGATCACATTGGTCAAATGATAATTAATTCATCACCATATGTACAAATTCGAATTCAATATTCATATTATTTAGGAACACAGGACAACGTCCGTCGGGAAAGCTAGTACTAAATAATTTTCTAGCAGTGATAAAAGGAAACAGATAGTTGCTTGAGCTTCCAGAAGACAAACAAATCTTCTCTAACTCTATCATGAGAAAGTTTAGCATCTCAATCTTCATTCTCCTGTTTTTTTTTTTTTTTTTTTTTTTTTTTTTTTTTTTTTTTTTTTTTTTTTTTTTTTTTTTTTTTTTTTTTTATGAAAAATGAATCTGTACCTACTCACTCAAAGTGAACACAAATACACTATTTGACTCTTTCACAGTAAGCTATTTAAAGCTTGTGTCGTGAAAGAGGAAGATGGTGGGCGCCTGGGATCGAACCCACGACCTCCGAACGAAACAGTACGAAAGCCGGCGTCGTAGCCGCTAGACTACCAACCACTTCGATGTTCTCTGTTCATGTTCTCTGAATCCCTCCTCAGCTGGACATAATACGTGGTGTAGTTCATGGTCCAGATCAGGGGCGGTACATCCATATAAGCCCAAAAGCCTGGCATGCGTAGCGAAATCAATGATAAGTACATATAATATATTTTCTATTAACAGAAAAAACAAGAAACTGATTAGAAAGATAAATTATTAACCCACACAAAATTCAAATTTCGCGCCGTCTGTATTTCGTACTAAAGTAGGTACAATTAATAGAAGTAAGTATTTACATACATAGGTACGCCGTACGTATGCAAAAATCGACTATAATAACGAACTATAATGAATTGCATAGGTACCGCAACAGTGTCCTACTCGCACCTATTTGGCTTTTACCGGGGTTTATGTTGCGCACTCTTTCCAGCACAAAAGT
The DNA here is from genome assembly GCA_963576905.1 of Mystacides longicornis. Lineage (NCBI taxonomy): Eukaryota > Metazoa > Arthropoda > Insecta > Trichoptera > Leptoceridae > Mystacides > Mystacides longicornis. The sequence goes on from OY756424.1 coordinate 23,536,699, forward strand.
CTGGATATTTCCGCGAGAAACATGCGAGATTTCATACACACGTCCCTATGGTTATGCCTCAATAATTCATTTTTATATGAAAAAATTGCAAGTCCATAGAGGCCGGGCTTTAAAAGATTAATTGGAAAGATTCATTGGTTGATTTCTCACTTAGGGCAAACTTCACGCAGGTGCTTTATTTATTATTAGATGTAATATTTTGACCGTATCAATGTCACAGCTGACAGCTGATGCAATGTTTTCTTTTTGAGGTTAGCTCATTAAGTCTTTGTTTACATTTTTTTGTGGAGTTGTTAAAAATAATAAGAAATTAAAATTTCGTAATATTGTGCATGATATACTTAAACTGGTTTGTGCTTTCATAGATTGTGTTTGTTTCAATGCTTTCTTTTTGATATAATTATAGTTTTCTGTGAACCTTTAGTGAAAATTGTGCATCAGGAGATCGCTGACATTGGACATCATTTAAAACAGGCCATTTTTTATTTATTTATTCTACTGATTTCTTAACCATATTGTTTATTTTTTCATTTTTAGGGTTATATAACCGCTTTTTTTTAATTACCTGAAGTTCATTTTTTAAACATAAATCATGAGTGTTAAAAACTTAAAAATCAATTGATATCTCATCTCTGTATACCTACATCTCCAGAACTAAAATCATTTAATGTTTTCCAATTGTTAAATTTCATCAACGAAAATGGTCTGGATATTGCTTTTTCGGAACTGATTAAATTATCCCAATTAAGTGTTACCATACCAGCAGCAAGCGCTTCATGCAGAACGTGCGTTTTGAGCATTAAAACGAATTCATACTTATATGAGAAACACAAGATCGTATGTCAGAGCTATTAAAGATTGCGATAGAGAAAAAAATATACCTAGTTTATTCAAAAAGATCAAATTTAAGGAAAAACTCTGACCCGACCGGGAATCGAATCTGGGACCTCGTGATTTGAAGTCCACGCCAGTACAACTGGGCTACCGAGGTCGGTTAATAAAGTGATAATAGAGAGATTAACTTAACTTTCGGAGTCTCTTCATATAGGTGTAGGTACTATTCTTTTATGGACCTCTCGAAAATAATTTGCATGCGTGCCCAGATAACCCTAGGCACGCCCCTGGTCCAGATAATACCTTTGTATTACGAGTAGATTTGCAATTTAAAAAATTCATGTCGTGGTTATTGGATTTCTCAGTGTCACACTTTCCAAGTTCGAGTAAAGCCACGGCTAGACTATGGGCCATGCTGGCCAAATAGAGGCTCTGGCCCATCATGGGCAAGTAGTGTGACCGCTCCACCAATGACCAATATCGCCAAATATTTGACATTGGCCGTAAAACTACGGCTACACTATGGGCCATGCTGGCCAAATAGAGGCGCTGGCACATCATGGGCAAGTAGTGTGGCCGCTTCACCAATGACCAATATCGCCCAATATTTGACATTGGCTGTTACTTGTATACTTGTCGATCGAGTCCGCAAGTATTCACCAATATTGGGCCAATGTTGACAGCTGTCATGTCTTCCATGTTGTTATTTTCAGAGTTTTGTTCATTATTTTTAAACAATTAGTAATTACAATCGATATCAATTCAAAAGACAACAATATAAATAAAACAGTATACGTAAAAATACAGTAGGTTTAATATTGTGTTGCCAAATAGTGCCTCCATTGGTTTATGTTGACAAAATAACAAAATAAAACAAGATTTGTCACAGAAGAGCAAAATAACATATAATTTTTAAATAAATCACAAATTTGTTAGAGGCGCTGGCCCATCATGGGCAAGTAGTGTGGCCGCTTCACCAATGACCAATATCGCCCAATATTTGACATTGGCCGTTACTTGTATAGGTACTTGTCGATCGAGTTCGCAAGTATTCACCAATATTGGAACAATGTGACAGCTGTCATGTCTTCCATGTTGTTATTTTCATAGTGTTTTGTACATTTTTTTTATAATCCTGATAAAATAATGAAAGTTGACAATGATAATATCATATTATGCCATTAATTGCAGCGTCCTATACAGTGATACATGCGGCATCTGCTTTTCTGTTATTAAAAATAATGAAAAACGCAAACGGTAAAGACGGTGGTTGATGCTTTCTTTAAACCACTCGAGTATGTATGTAATGTACCCATTATTCTTGTTTTTTTTTATTAATATCTTTTATTTTCATTTATGTTATAGTCCAAATCAACCTGTAAGAGCTAGGTAAATATATACCTATTGCAAAACAATAAACATCAATAAAAATTGAAGGTTAGGTTTAATAAAATTATGAATGTTTTTATTGTGTAGGTATATTTGTGAATTGGAAATTATATTAAAATATCGTTTTTGCCCAGGGAGATAAACTCTCTTGAAATTCCCCACTCAGATAGGAGTATACAGCAAATAATTTGAGATTAGAATGTAAAATGATGAATAAAAGCAAGAATTAATCAATAAATCAGTGATAGAAACATTGTGTAACAATCTAGCCTCGTGCCAGCTGTCAGAGTTGGGCCAATAGTGTAGCCAGGTGTACAAGTATATTTGCCAAATGTTGCTACTTGCCAATGCTTGGCCAGTGCCACTATTTGGCCATCCTGGACCAGCATGGGCCATAGTGTAGCCGTAGCTTAAAACGTTATAGTTGGCCCAGCGCCAAAATCTTTCAAGGGTGATCAAAGTCGAGGCGGCATTCAATTATGAAACAAAATGCATCACTGGATCGATGTAGCATCGATCCAAAGTGGTTTCAATTGCCCCAAAAAGATAATAATTATAGAACCAATTTTTTTATGAAACCTTAAATCAATTATTATTAGAAGAATAGGTAAATATCTTAAGGCGCAATTTTTTTTGACAAACAATCATGACTCACTGCGGGCTTAGGCCGACTTCTACTGTTTCGAAGGGTGGTTTGGTGTGATTACACAACGCTCGTCATTCGGTGGTCGAATTCGTTGAAATCCCCAAAATTCCAAATCATGGGAATCTTTCTAAAAATCCCATGCCCTATGCAGAACTGGAACCCCCGGTCTCGAGCAGGGATGCTAGCCACTAGTGGTTCAATAGAAATCACTTCGTAATTTGAAGTGAATATTGAGACCTCTTAGTCATGTTTTTTGCCAGAAATGATCTCGATAGACCTTATTTTACAGCAGAAATTTGAGAAATACTCAAACCAATCAGTAAATTTGTCTCAAATAAATATTTTTCTCAAACAAATTGTCTTCATCTGACTCCAATAGAATCCTTATTACAATCCTATTTTATGATTGGTCGTCTGTAACTCGGTTTTTTCGTTGAAACATTATTATTTTGTCATACACATTACAAAACTACCTACCTACGGAAAATATTTTTCATACTTATATGATCCGTGTATACCTACTGTGTATGTCGATATTCGTGTAATATCCGATATTTAGTTGATAACAGCCCCGTAGGCAATTATTTAAACCAAACAAAGACACTTATATAAACTTACAAAAAGTGGACAGTCAATTTTCTTCCTACTCTACGTTGACGAAAAGTTCGTTCGCAAAATTTTAATTGTTTAGGGCAAATTCAACTGTTGCTACAGGAAGAAATATCAAATTGTCCGTATCTTCCACCATGGGTAAAGTTAAATGTGAGATTATAACAGGTACTTAAAATCTTTATTATAAGTAGGTAATTTGATTAAAAACTAATTTGACTAATCATAAAAATATTATTTAAACGTAGGTAGGTACATTTGCTTTTAAAACGGAAAAAATAGCTATTTCAAACATTAGGAAAATACGGAAATGATGTAATCTTAAACTTCGAAATAAATTATCTTAGATTCAAATTAAAAACGTAATAGGCACCAAGAATTTCAATTGTCATCATTATTATTTTTTTCGTTCTATGTTACATTAGAATTACAGGCATATTTACAATTTAAAAGCCAACTTACGAGTGTTGAGAAAATTTAATTTATTTCAATCCTGTGTAAGAACGTCTGGGTAAGGAATAATAATATGCCATTTCAATAAGTGCTGGGTAATGCCTCTTCCCCAACAACCTTGTGATGAAATTCAATCAACATTTAAAATGTACTACTCCAAAATGATTCTTTAAGCGACTTTTCCAGAACGGTACCTACATAAATAATAATTTATTATTGTATTATTATGATCACTCGAATTATTTTTTACCCCGAAAACACGCGTGTTCCTGGAATCACTCTTTCAAATTGAACAATAATTAATAACGAGCTCCTCAGGCATAATATTGAATGGATTTTTCAATTATTCCAATATCATTTGTTCCTCTTTTGTTGTTTAAAAGGATTAGTATAATTGCAGAGTGTTCTAAGAATTGGTTTTCTACTGTTCCAAACCGTTAAAATTTCATTGTTATTTGTTGTAGAAAACAATTCAAAGCCTTTATAGGTACCTACCTAATTCTTCCATTTCTTCGAGAGTAGGTAGGTACTCGTATTCATCTGCTTTCGTCTACAATAACTTTCAGGGGTATTTTAGTTCAACTGCAGTAGGTACATATAAATATTTTCTCTAGTACATATTTAGAGATTCTTTCTTAAACCTCTTTATCCTCATTTAGAATGTTGACAATGTGTCGTTCTCAAAGTTTTTCTCTGTATAAAACAAACCTAAAAATACTCGCCTTCTATTTCTCAATATTGCTGTGGGTTCTATCAGAAAAACCCAACAACACGACTGTAAACTATATAAAGATTTTATAAATTCTTTCTTTCTTAATACATCGTTTCTCAGTCCGTTTAAAATAGGTAATAACTTTATCATTGTTGCAACAAATTCTTGACATTCAATTACAACCCTTTGTATTCTGTATGGGTCCCACAGGTCCCTACATAAAGTCGTCTGTTCTATATAGGTACATAATATATGTATATTATGATATTTTTTAGATACTCACAGTCGAATTTTCCAACTACAATAACGGTGAAGTACCTCAATTTAAATCACATTTTTTGGTAGATAGATTTTCAATTTTGGAAAAAAAGTATGGATTATTTAGAACCTATCATTTTATGAATCTTAAAATAGTATAAAACAGAATTTATTTATTCATTCAATACATAGATATTTTTGTTCATGTTTTGAATTTTGAGAACGTATCAGTTGGTACAAAAATAAAAGGTCTTGTAAATATTGTGCTAGCTAGTTGAGTTCTCTTATACCTAATTAGATTTTGTTGTGATTCTTTTGTTAAAAAAAATGTTTTATAAATGTAACATGTTAAAGATCCCAATTAAAAAAAATGTACCTTCCTACTCTCTAAATGCGATTCTGTATTTTTTTTAAATCGTTTAAAAGTTTAGATTGTTTTGGGTTTTCGAGAGTTTGTTGTGAAAATTACCGAATTTCAAACCAACTTACTACGGCAAGCTTAGTGAATATTCCGACACGTTGTAGAAATTTCAATTTTCATAAAATAGCAATGTAGAAAAAAGTTCTTTTGTAATAACTTTCTCATATTGTTTTGATCCCAAAATTTCTCTTAAGCTGTTATAAGTAATCAGCTAATACTATGATGCTTAGCAGTTGGTCACACACGTTAACAACGCAGTGTGTGAATTCTCGACTTTTTTATAATACCTAAATAATTGTTGCTTTAATTCAACAATTTTGTTTTGATAAGATACAAGTAGACATTTGTACCAGTTCGTAGCTAATATGTCGTTTCAAAATATGGTCCAACTGTTGAATGTATACGATGACATCAACATCTATAATAATTCACAGTGTTTCCAATGATGATAAAAGCCATCAATGTAAGAAATTATCATACTTTTATGGTGTTGTGTGTATGTATTTGGACCTCCCCGTGGGCATAACAAACCGTCATAAAAATTATATTATAAATTTATCAAAAAAAAAAAAATATTTGTTTCGATTGGTTTTTGTGAAGGATAGGTATCCTGAAATGTAATGTAGAAAATTAAAATAGGTATATACCTAATATCAAGATTATTAAAAAAATATAGGTACCTACACGAAACAAAAAATATTCCCCGCCCTGCGTGTGACCAATGAAGAAATATTTCGTGTTTTATTGAATCGCTATGATTGATGGGACGTATTTATTCACCTGTTATTGTTGGTAGGAGTAACTAGGTAAGTAGGTATATAACTAAAGATTTGGAACTACTGATTATAATTGACAAAACATTAGTTTTGTCGACTTTCCGTTTATTTTATCTTCAGTTGGAATCTAATTCCCAATATTCCAATTCATTAACATTAATTGCCAAGAATAAAATATTATACGGGGTGTGAATTTTAATTTAAGAATTTTATTTGAATTGTAGATCGATTACATACTTAATTTACAAAAACATACAAAATAGTGTTTTTTCCTTATGATACAAAATTGTATAGCATAGTCTTAAAAGCTGTGGCATAGGTTAACATTTTATTATATTTAGAGTGTTGTCTTTCTGATGCTGGAGAGGTCTGATCTTCCTTGCTTAAGAGAGAGCAAGGGAGGGTCGGGTACTCTTTAAGAGGTAACAGTCAAGGTTACATGTTTCCTTCTTATATTGTTACTTGACTATTTTTAATGCATGCAAGTACCTACAATTAGGAACTGAAAACCTGAAAACCAATGCCTTTTAAAAATATATTTTTATCTTTGCTCTATAATTCGCATCAATAGTCTTCCACGTGCACCTTTTCCCAAAAGGTATTATTGTGATGTAGGATTTTCCATGAAAGCAACATCGACGCTGGACGCTGCCCACCTCGCCTTCAACGAGATGCGGTGTCAATACTCGTCATCGTGTTGTAAGATAAGTGTCGACATTAATAATGAATACAGCAATCAGCAATATTAAAAAAAAAAAAACACTATAGAAATAATATAAAGGTAAAAAAAAATAATACGAATTAAAAGAATATTTATTATTAATTTATCCTTATTTTATTTAATTTACACATAACGGCCGATTGAACAGCGTTAAGATCTTTGTAGTTCAAAATTAATACTACTTATGTACTTAATTAATAATTAAGTATATAAATATTAAATAACATAGACTCAAAGGAAATTAAATGCTTTTCTGAGTAGGTTCATTCTATGGAAATCAAATTATCAAATCAGACGATGAAAGCGAAATCTTACTTTGAAGTTTTTTTTTATTGGATTTCAATAAAGTGGAATCGGGCGATATAAAAAGCAAGTACATAAGTAGGTACTACATCATATTAAGAATATGTTTGTATTTCTTAAGGTGTAAAGGTTTTTTTTACGTTCGTATTCGTACCTTATACCTAACCTACATAAAAAAAAACCTTCTCGAGATAATTCAGTGACGGAATCATTAACTACCTTGAAGGTTCTTAAATATCTTTTAGGAATCAATGCCAACTACTTAAAGTCCAAACAATAATTGTATCGTTGCTTTTATAATGCTCTTCTTCCTCTTTATATATCATTTCTGAAAACTGATTTATTTCTAACATGACTTTTAAGTGCCTAGAATTAAAATGAATAAATTGAGGTAATACTTACCTAAGGTCATATTATTGAGTCGAACAAGACGATTAAATAAGGTAGAAACAAAACTAACGACAAAAACCAATAATCATTTGGGCAAAGTAATCGCTTTTGGCCAAATTTTCTGTTTCAAAAAATGAATCAACTGTATTACTTAAAACAGTTAAGTTGTCCTTGTAACACAAGAGACCTTCAGTTGACTGCAGTGCAAACTTGTTTCTTTCATCAAGAGTGTATGTAAGTATATAGGTACCTAAATTAATACCTTTTACCCAGGAACACTTATGTATGTGTCTAAAATACAAGTTCTAAGAGAAAATGATCTTTTTTCAGTTGAAGGGTGTTTTTTTTTAAATATAATAAGGTTTTTTATGAAGGGTTTCGGGCTTTGAAGAAGTTTGAAAAGGTATATTATACCTTATGTAAAAATATCCGGATATGGAAGCACGTCTGTTCAAAATCTAAGTACTATTCAAGCAAGTTTCCTAGAATGTTCGTTCAGAAATTTTAATAGGTCTACCAAGAACTCCATTTACATAGAGTGTTATTTTTTTTTATAAAGAGTTTCTTATATTGGTATTGGATCGGTTGTATAAACCTTTGATTTGACTTTTGTCTATTTTTCAGCCGACTTTCTTACAACTCTTAGGTCTATATTTCTAACAATATTTTTTCTCTCAGATTAAGTACCTACATATAAAAGCTCTTCTTTCACTGAAATATGTTTTAAGTATAATAATATTAATAATTGTGTTCATTTTTTACTTTTTTTTCTCTATATAAAAAACTTTTGATGACCTAAATCTAAAGGCGCAATACACTTTTTAAAATTTAATTCTTACCATGTAGGTAGGTTTCTAACTTTTGCAGGTTTAGTAGTAGCAGGTTAGGTAGGTTTCTAACTTTTTTAGGTTTTTAAAATTTAATTCTTACCATGTAGGTAGGTTTCTAACTTTTGCAGGTTTAGTAGTAGCAGGTTAGGTAGGTTTCTAACTTTTTAGGTTTTTAAAATTTAATTCTTACCATGTAGGTAGGTTTCTAACTTTTGCAGGTTTAGTAGTAGCAGGTTAGGTAGGTTTCTAACTTTTTTAGGTTTTTAAAATTTAATTCTTACCATGTAGGTAGGTTTCTAACTTTTGCAGGTTTAGTAGTAGCAGGTTAGGTAGGTTTCTAACTTTTTTAGGTTTTTAAAATTTAATTCTTACCATGTAGGTAGGTTTCTAACTTTTGCAGGTTTAGTAGTAGCAGGTTAGGTAGTTTTCTAACTTTTTAGGTTTTTAAAATTTAATTCTTACCATGTAGGTAGGTTTCTAACTTTTGCCCAATCTCACAGTTATGAAAAAATATGACACAGCAATTTCCAATACGTATTGAATTTGATTTAGAAATATTAAATTCTAACGATTACCTTCAATTACGAGCTATTTTAATTATTGTATTGATTTGGTAGGTAACTAATTGGAATTATCAAGTCAAACAATACAATAATTATTAATTGAATTGAACACAGTGTTAAGTTTATTTCAAGCAAATGCCTTCTTCATTCTTTTTAATATACGAGTTGTTTGCTTTAAGAAAGATGCAAGCGAGTGTTGAACAAGTCAAATAATAAGTAAAAAGTTTGTAACTTTGAAAAAAAAAATGTAAATTTATTCGCTGCAGATTATTACTAGCCGTATTTCCAATGCAGATTTCAAATTGAATGCATGCATCAATTTTCCCCGACAATTTTTTTACATTACCTACGCATGCACGTGAATCGAATTTCCGATTTTCTGAATAACAAATATGTAGGTAAAAATAAGAATTTATTAAAAAAAAAACGAATTTAAATTGAATCTTCTCATAACCTACTTGTAAATCTACCATTATATTGTATAAGGGAACAAAAATAGGGTTTTATAAAATCTAGAAACCTACTTACTATTTCTTATTATACAAACAAGAGAGTTATTTTATACTTCTGTTTGACATTACATTTGTTTTTACTAATTTTAAGAGTACATAATTCTATTGATGAAATATTCTTATTCCTCTTCTTCTTATGCCCTAAACGTCTCCCTGACGTTGGTAATCCCTTCTTCAAAGGTGTTTGTCTCATGCATGCTTCCCCAAACAGCTCCTGCACTCTGAAAAGAAGTGTAAGTTTGATAAAATCTCAATATATTAATTCCAAATCATACCCGATTTTTACAGTTATCCTGATGTCAAAAAAGTGTAAAATATATACCTACCTATTATTATACCTACACATACACAACCAACCTTTCGAGTGGTATTAGTTGATCATGGTTTACAAACATCATACTTAGTCGATTAGTTTAACTATGCGAATAAATACGATGCTTAATTTAATATCTACCTACTATTGAAGTAACTGTTAAAAGCCATGTAATATCCTATACTAATAAATAAATATTTGGAGAACTAGAAAAAATGTTGTCCATTTCTTATGATCATTGTATTATAATAATTACGTTAGTACACAATAAGAAAAAATTGGCAAATGAAACATGTAAGATGATTGCTGCTTTTTCTTATTAGGAGGAAATGAAAGTAGAATATGTAATATTGTTGGCTATGAAAATAAAATATTAAGTTAGGTATATAATATATCATTGTATGTTCAGTAGTACTGAGCAGGGTCCATAATATTATGTCTTTATACAGTTTAATAATATGTACGTACTCGTACATATTATTATATATCATATTAGTATTGTGACAAACAAATAATGATAAATAAAATAAACTACTTTGTTGGCTCTGAAAAAAAAAAATATTATGAAATAGTCACTGGCGTAGAATTTTATATTCTCATATTGAGAATTTTTCGTTATTTGAGCATCAACTTTAACATGAAATAATATTATATTTAAATGAAAACATTTTTTCTCAAAAGCTCCGAGCCTTGGAGCAAGAATGAAACGTTTCCTCGTGTAATTTCATTAAAACCTTTTCCCTCTAGGCATGATAATGTTATATGATTCATCTTGTTCATCAAGATTTAGGTAAGTACCTACTCAATTTTTCCAGATGCTCCCTATGTATATGTATCTATGTCCACCTCTTAGTTGGAAGTAAAACATCCAAAACAAACTCGAAATATTCAAAAGGCCAGTGAGAGATTTTTAAAGCGACGAGCGAAAAAATGAACATTTTTATCTCAAAAAAAAAGTGATAGGTACGCATTGTTTCAATAAACTGATAAAGAAAGTGATCCTCCAACGAACATGTATTTAGGAAGAATAATCGCTGCTGCACCAGATCCCTGATTGAAAAATAGATGGTCTGTGTGCTGTTGGTAGAAGAGAGAAAAAGGTAGGCGTGTATACCAAAGTGTTTAGTCGATTTGTCTTGTACATTATAATATATACTAGATTAAATATTTGTATTTTTATATGCGCCAGGCCTACAATTTGAAGTAAGTTCATCATTCAATGTACTTAGGTACTCACTAAAAATATTGGTGATAAATTCCATTCTAAAACAGAATATTCCGCAAGCTCTCTATCGGTTAAAAATAATGAATACTATTGGTTGACAGAAATTTTCCAGTTATTACTATAAAATATTATATACCTATTAAATTTGAGTCGCATATTATATTGCATATTATTATTGCCGTGGGGTTGCCGGCGAAGAATAGCACGATTTTCGAGCATCCTGTAAGAGGCAGGAAATCGAAAAAACAGATCGGGAGCGTGAGGTTGACCACTTCTCGTCCTTAAATCTCAACTGGTCAGAAAAGGCACAATGAGCCTCGGACGCCTTCGAGCGCAATGCAGAGCTCTTGATACCTCCCTATGCTCCCGAGTGGGGCTTAGGCCCTCGCATTGCTAGTTGGTTTGGGGGTGATTCGCGGCGGGCTTGATTTGTCCGGGGCCGGCTTTTTGGTTTGATTGCTTCGATCGATCTAGGAGGTCGGTTTCGTGGTGGTCGGGTATGCTGAGGATTGGTCTTCTCCGGGCTGGCTTGCGGTGTGCGGAGATCTTAAAGGGAGAATGTAGGTATGTATCTATTATATTTTACAGATTAAAAGGTTTTTTTCGTATATTAAATTAAAACTTTTAAATAGCCCCATTCTACAATATAAGAATATATAATAATATAGGTACTTTTATATAATATGTTCATGTCATCGTACATTCCTTCTTTATTTTAAAATTATTATTAATATTTACGTAACACACCAAACACATAAAGCATTTTATTAAAAATATGAAAAGTTTTTCATATGATATAAAAGTTTCTTTTGCCTAAAATTTTTCGTTTCAAACTTGTTTCATGTTAATAATATTATGTATCTACCAAATATTGCAAATATCCCATTATATAAAAGCCTTTGTGTAATAGTAGGTATGTTTATTTTTTATGTGCTTGGAGCATATTGAAGTTATTTGGGACCACCATGCATATTAACTGTTGGCGTGCACCCTTTCAATAATTTGGATAATTTGAAAGTTATCCAATATTACCAAGGAATTTCGCAACAAGCTACTTGGTATAGCATTTCGTTTCAACTCATTCAAACTATGAATTACATCTAGTGTTAAAACCTACCAATTACTTGGTTGAGGAAAATATAAAAGTCACCACTGGTTTATAGAGTACCAACCTATCAGACTTATTATATTCAGGTGATGACCATATACCTACTGGGATTCAAATAAGCAAATCATGGTGAATCCTGGAGAAAACAGTTGAAATTTTGATTTTACAAAATGTTTAGTAATATAAGTATTCATTATCCTGTGAGACCCTTTCGACTTCAAAATACATTTAAGATGGGCAGATGTAGAACTAATTGTATACAAAATTATCATTTTTGCACCGATATAAGGGTATTTCCAAAACAACACATCCTTTGCTGCGTTCAGGGGTCGAAGTCAAGTGTATAATTAAATGGCCGCCAACGTAATCGGTCGGTCGGTGTTCCCACGGTAACTTGAACTTCTAAACGGCTGTCGTTTGAACGTTGTTACTATAGGAACACCGACCACCTGTACTATTGGCGGACATTTTATTACACTTGGCTTGGGCCCCTTGCAAGGCTAAGGAAATAAGTAAATGACGTCAAATCTTTTCATATAAGGGCAGAGAGGATTCAGAGAACGAACTAATGTTTGTGTTAAGATAAAACGCGCAAACCCACTACTTATTCATCGTCTACCTCACCTCACAGCCTGCATCCACCTAGTTAAAAAATAGCCTATGTCATGTCCTATTTAACATATTATATTCCGCGAAGCGTATGAAACAGAATAAAATTGATTTATAGTATTGCCTCAGAACAGACCTGCGTCTAGTGAGGCAATAAATTCCATTATGTGTTATGTTGTTTTTGTAATTGAAGTGTATATTATATTGTTGATTAAAAAAAATATATCGCTTATTCCTATCTCATATTCTTTGCCTACATTACTTTCCCCAACTGAACTTTCATACACCTGCCTTTTTATCTCTGCCTATTTTTGTTGTTGTTCATTATTTACCACTAACCGTCTCGGCGAGCATCTTTCTTTCCCATTCGGACAAAAAATTATTCAACCTTATATGAATAATTTCCATTACATTTTTCTCAATTTAGGTTTATACTTATGTACCTACATTGTAAAAGTATTTTTTTTTAAATAAAATGTTATGATATTGATATTTCATTAAGTAGGTAAGTAGATAGGAACTCACAAATTTTTAGCTATAATATCTGGTCAAAGTTGTTTTAAATAAATTTTAAGTAAGTAGGTATACAAAAAAGATTAGTAGAAAAAGCCCGGATTTATGAACCTTTTAAATTCGACCCTTATTTTTTAATGCGAGATTTAAGTGTATTCTCAATTTATTTCCATACACTTGTAAATAAAGCAGACACATTTTATTACAGCGAGGTTCTAAAATTAGTTCATAATAAGTAATCTACATTTGTAATTGGAGCTTAGGGGATAATTTGCGAAAAATCTGTACGAATTCATTACCATTAATGCGTGTCTACTAGTAGAACGTCATAAAATACCTATGCCGTATACGGAGTGATTCATTCCACAAAACGTTTTTAAAAATGATTTTACGAAATGTAGTAAAGTGCAAAGAGAACTCTCTGTGCGTTTAGCACTGGCTGGAGCGGCGTTCAGCAAGCTTGGGAAGGTCTGGAGGTCTAATACATTCAGCATCAGAACTAAGGTCCGACTGTACAATGCCTGTGTCCTACCGGTCCTTCTCTATGGCTGTGAATCTTGGCACACAACATGCGCTCAAAACACCCGCATAGCAGGATTCGAGAGCAAGTGCCTCAGAAGAATGCTGGGCATACGTTGGAATGACTTTGTGCCGAACACAGTTGTCAGGGACCTAACAGGTCAACCACTGGTCACTACCACTGTAAGATTCCGCCGACTGACCTGGCTGGGTCACGTACTCAGGAAGCCTACAGAGGACATAACCCGTCTTAGTCTCAACTACCATCCAGAAGGCAATCGAAGACGCGGTAGGCCCCTCCAAACAATTAAAAGGCTCTACGAAGCTGACCTTCAGGCCGTTGGTGTTGACTGGGATGCGACTGCTGAAATCGCAGGGGACAGGACCGCATGGCGAGGACTTGTGGAGTCCATATGCTCCAACTAGGGAGCGGACATGGATGAAGAAGAAGAAGAAGAAGTAAAGTATGCAAATTCATCGATTATCTCATGCAATTTATAAAAAAAATCCAATTTCATATTAATATTGAATATGAATTTCCGTTATACTTATTTTTTATCGAAAATACATTCCTGGAAAGGGGTTGTCCAACTGCGCCTCCATCTTTTTGGTGGGCGTCCAGGGGGGCTACTACTGGTTGTTAATAATACTTCTAAAATTAACGAATTGAACGTGCATTCTTGGTGGAACTGTTTAAATAAAGTAATTTAAATGAATTTATTAATTTGTTATTCTACACCTGACTAGTTTCTCAGGCACAGTTCCTGGATGGTCAAGGGCGAAACTAGTCTAGAATTTGTGGATTAACAAATTAATAGTTTCATTTAAATTACTTGATGTTAATTCTCATATTAGGTAACTTATCTTATAACGAACCGAATACATTATATTCTCGAACAAAGAGTCAAAGTGACAATGTATAGGTAATACCTTACATCTTAATGTTCAGTAAATACAATCATCCAAAATATACCTAGGTTTTGCCAATACGGGAATCCAAAATCTATGATTTTTTACCAATAATTTATATTCTTCACATACCTTCTAACATAAATTTGTCACTAATTTGAAGATTTTCCTCAAACCTTTATACAATTTAAAGTATCATTTTGTAGGTTATTTTTTGTCTTTTGACGTTTATTCAACGATAAGGAAGTTGTGTTTCTATGGTACATATTATATTACGTTTAAAGTAAATGACACATTCCTATTCTTTAAAAGTAAAAAACTAAATCATTTGAATTCTGGTGGGAAATTTCTATTAACAAGTTCACCATGTTATGACGTCCTTGACAAAAGTTCTGTCTGTCGCTGTTCTCGAATTTGAAAGTCAAATTTTCAATCTATGTAAGGTTCGTGATGATAGTCGCTGTTATCACACCGTATAGTCGCAAAGGTCTGATACGTCAATTAAGAATTACTTAGACATTCGCACGTGTTTCCTTTATACGTTCCGTATGTACGATTGCTCTCGTAATGCGAAATTATTAGAGTATGCTAATGGCTAATTTTCTTATTTAACTTGTATACTTATGTAATTGTATGAGCGACGCGAATAATAATTTCGAAAGTAAGCATTTTCGTATAAGTAATAACATTACCTTCTGGCTAATTAATTTATTCATAGAGATTATCTTTTAATATGAGCCTGAATTTGGGAGCACACTTCTAAACATTCTAATTGAGCCATTAAAGGATTTGTGGGTTCATTAAAATAGGATAATTCCAGAAAACACCTGCCACGTTCTGTTAACATCATTATTTGTATAGGTACCTACAGCACTCACCCACGCTCCTTATGGATATTAAAATTCAGAACGATTGAAGGCTATAATTTAACATTTATCGAGATTCAGAACCTACCTACACATAATAATGTAGGTAGGTACACATAATTGTTAGGTTCATGAATATTTTTTTTTATAGTTTAATAGCTTTCTGTTATGCACTAAGCCCACCATTCGCGATTGCTCTAAATGGATGTGAAACATTTTTGACAGAATGATGTGCAACTTGAGTTTTATTTTTTTCAATCATTAAAAACGAAATTTCACTATATTAATGCGTAAGCGTGTATTATCACATACATGACGTTTTGGACCACGCCCATTCTAGTTTCCCCATTGACGTTCTGTTTGGAGTGGAAGATGGAGAGCTAGACGCGATTCAATTTCGGACTGATGGATGTTCGACTTACCCTAACACTCCACATCATTCATTTGGTTTTCCCCATTAACGGTCATGTTTTGGAGTGACATCATCCCACGGATGTAGTTTTCGTGAATGGGGGGCTAAAAATGGGACGTCTATATAAAGCAATGGTACCTACTCAACCTTTTTTTTCGTCGGGCCACATACATATATTTTAAAATATACGCGGGCCGCACCCCCCCCCCTACATTATTCATACTTGAGTTTCGTAAAAATATAAACTACCTAGATTAAGGATGAATAAAATATTTCTGCCAATTTAAAAAAAAAATCACGGGTAGATCATAAGGTAGGTATTGTTAGCAGCAAATAGTTGATTGTAGTATTAGTTAAGCAAGTGAGGTGTGCCCAAGATGGTTTTTCAATAGGAACGTCCATACGGCACAGAGAAGCTCGGTGGGCCGCATGCGGCCCGCGGTTAGCCGGTTGAGTATCGATGATGTAAAGCTTAGAACCTACGTGTGAAATATCTTATACTAGGACTTGAACTCAAAACCCTTTTTTTACTCTTTGAGTTAATTAAAGGAGATATTAATAAAACAAATTAAAATCCATGGCAAAGAAAACTAAACTCTTATTAAAGTATTTTTTACTAGCTAATAACCCGTCTTGCTTTACGTTTTTCATTCCATTGTCAGGCTTGATCGATGGTAATTAAACAGGTAGTCTAGCTTCTCATTGCTTAACAGACCTCTATAACTGACATAAGCACAGAAAAAGATGAATGACAGTTTCACAATTACTAAAAAGAGAGAAGAGTGACACTGCTTTAAATGTTTATAAAAAAGAAAGAAGAAAAATTATAGTCTGCCACTCACATGGAAAAAAACTGTATGTAGGTATCACAATATGTTACATCAAACACTTGATTAAAAAAAGACTCTTTTCTTGAGAGATTTTGTTGCCTCCCTATCCCCTTAAGTGGTGTGAAGGAGTAGGTATGTATGAATTTATGTATTGGCAAAAAAAACTAATAGACGAAATTGAAGGCCGATTTTTCGCAATAAAATAGCAAGTAGGTTATTATTAGTTTTTACGTATAATATAATGTTTTTTTATAATATTATAATTAATTAAATTCTTAATTCAATATTGAGTTTATATTTTAACATGAACATAGAAAGAGAACACGCCGACAAATCTTATAAGATTTGGCGTGACTCAATTTGTTATATTTGTAAATATTTATTTGTTTTATATATAAATAAAAAAATAAAAAAAAATATACTTATCTTTCTATCATTTTTATTTGAATTTAATTGACTTTTTAACTGCTCACTTCCTAAATAACAACAGATGCTTTAATAGAAATATCAATTTTTAAATTTATAATATCTAATTTGGATGATAGGATTCTGCACATAAATACAGAATCGGAGTTTTGAATATGTTTTACGTTGCTCTCTTTTTCAAATTCTCAAAAGTATCAGTAAAAGTTTTTGCAATGCCAAGATTATAATATAATATAACACTGACTACTTTCTTTATTAAACAACAAAACAATTCGTTTGCCTTTTTTGAACTAGGTATAAAAAAATTTGAATAATTCTTACGAATAAAAAAATAAGGCGCATAATTAAAAAAAACTTGTAGGTACTTTACTTTGTTCAACAGTTTTGATATCCTTTGGGATAACTTTTACATTCTCTATTAGGTAATACATTTTTTCTTCAACATTTAAATACGTAGGTCCTAACAAAATATTACCTGTCGTTCAATTATTTATCATCGTTCTGTCGTAATGTCACGTAGTTCGCAACCCTTTTTTGTAAAGTGTCTCAGGTAAGAATTAATTCTTGTACATTTCCAAGTTGTTGCGACACAAGTATCATGTAGGTACAGGTAGGCCCGGCAACCTATATAGGTACACTGTTTGTCTAATAGTTTTCCAATTAGGGACATCACGTATGGTCCTTCTCCCCAATATTCCTATGACACAAGTTTTATAAATCAATATTGAAAGTTGTCTGAAAGTTGGATCCATCTGGAAAACCTTTACACCTTTAGGTAAATCATCTTGTTTTATACGTTACAACATGTTTTGTTATACGTAACGCACGTGGGTACAACTTTATTTACTAGCAGCAGAACCTTTCAGGCGACCATTCATTAGCTTCATTAATTATTATTGTTTAATTTTTCTATAAATAAATGAAGTATGTATATCATCTTTTCGACTGACCGTCGTCTTCCTCATTGCTGAAGGTCGTGGCCATCATGAATTCTTTCTCGAACCATTGCTCTCCAAATATTATGTCCTGCACGCTGTCAGATGTATTGCTCTATGAAGTGTCTTCTCGTGGATCTTTTGTTTTATTTGGTCGGTCCAGAGCACTGGCAATCTGCATCGTGGTCTTGTACCTGGCGCCCTTACAATTTTTCAAGGCTGTCTGCCACTCTGCGACCTATAATAATATGTCCAAAAAACTTATTTAATATCGAATAAAATGTTATGTTTCCCGAACTCAGATTGTTTTTAAGTATTAAAAATATTATTTTTTTAATATTTTGGGCGGGATTAGTGTTTCAACGAAAACATGAGCTTGGGGCGAACATAACCGATTATAATATTGATTTGACGTTACGAGTGGTTGTATCAAGTTAAATGTATTATAGGAAATTCAGTTTATTTCAGGTTGGTGATTACAGTTTGTAATTGTGATATATAATCATAAAGGGCGCACCTATAAAATGGAATAATTAAGAATGCAGACTGATTTATCATCTAACATTGAGGAAATCAGCGAATGAAGATGTTACTTGTTTTGGTTAGGCTACCTATATTATAAGCGATCTCGAAACAAATATACATATATATTTTTTTTTTAATGAATCTGTGCTCACTCAAAGTGAACACAAATACACTCCTTGACTACCGAAAACTTGTGTCGTGAAAGAGGAAGATGGTCGGCACCTGGGATCGAACCACGACGTCCGCAGTAATATCTTATCATCTTCTTGATTATGGCTATCAAGAGTTAGGATAATCTTCATATATCCATGTGTCATTTTAATATTCTTCTTAACTATACTTACTTGTCTATTAAAACTAGTTATTCTCAACAATTTATGTACGTAATCAGATATTAAATATGGACAAAAAAAATACTGACTTATACTGAACTATGTACGTATGTATGTCCTTGCCACTGAATTGAATAAAATTAGAATTTGGATTTTTCCATTTCCATACTATCTTAGATAATTTACCTATACTTATTCAAAATGTAAGAAGACTCCATCAGATCGTGTTCCGTTCCTTCAAAGGTGGAGGGGGGGGGGGGGTTGGACGAGGTGTGGGACCAAGTCATTGAAGGAAAGTCGAACACTGTGGAAGGTTCTGGTTGCCTCTTTGTGCCAAAGTGGGGTCGCAAAGGGAGTAGAATATCTGAAAACGAGGATCTTATTTAGTTAATAAACGAAGGTACTTACTTTCATACCTACCTAATGTTTTCTTTTATACAAACACAATGAGCCGTTATATGTGATTATTAATACTTTATCCAATTCAGTTAATCTTATTAATGAAATGAAAATATAAGAATGAAAATAATATTATCTGCTACAATAAAATTAATGTCCACTTTGATTTGATTATAATAATAAGTAATGCGTAAATAATAGTGAATTTATAAGAAAACCCGAAAAATCCAATATGTTTTTGCTAGAACTAGATAGGTCTAAAAGAAACTAAATATGTAATAGGATCTTCTCCGTTATGTTATGAATGGATCATAATAACATGTCATTGTGTCTAGTTTTCTTTGCAACTAAACCGCCTACGTAACCATAATATCATGATAGTGTGATAATCATGTAAGTAAATGTAACTACTAATAAATTAAGGTTAATTTGAATCATCATTATCTATAATATAAAAGAAAGTCGGAGTGCGAAGACTTAGATATAGCTCGAAATTGGTAGTACAGATTATTCCGATGATTGGTTTATTGGATTCTCCTCCGCTCCGGATAACAGAATAACAGTACTTTAAGTATCAAATAGTTGAAAAATGCTTAAGAATCATATTACATTAAAATTAGTATGGAACTGATTTCCTGAGACGCCAACGCCTTCTATCAAAAATACATCAATAATATTGGTGCGCAGATTTTGATGGATTTTTTTCGAGCATTTATAAATAATTTTTTAACATTCAAACATACCTATTTTAAACGTATTTTTGTATTAATTACAAATTTGAAATCAATATTCATAGTGAGGACTACCTAATATGTTCGGAAAGCTAGTTAATAATAAAAATAAAGCAACACTTTGATAACTAAGGGTGCATTAAAAAAACATCTAGTAACATCTTCACACAAATGCGTACGCATTTTTGAAGGGGGGAATATTTTCTTATTAAATAAATAAATAAGATCTAGTCCTGAAAAATGGTCACATAAATCTAGACATAATTAGAACGTTGTGAACCAAAAAAGCCAATAGGCAATAAATATGAGACATTTACAAAAATGGATATAGTTCTGTTGTATCCTGGCGCCAAATACATGACAGCAGTTGCAGTCTTTAAATTTGGTTGCCCTCTTGTTCTCGATAATTTCCAACTTTTTTCTCTATTTTTCATAAATTATTAAATATCTACTTGTTGCATACATGATATTTTTCGACATGTTGAGAATTCTCATGATTATGAGTTCCGGAGACATTACCACCTAATGGCGAACGTTGTTAACGTAAAGTGATCACACTAAGCCAGCCTTCGAAATTACAGTAGAAGACGGTCGGAAGCCCGTAGTGGTTTGTTCCATTTAGAAATCGAACATCAGTAATGAATTGAATGGTGTTAGGTCAAAACAACTGTCTATGAGTTTCTTAAGCAGACAACATGTTTTGACCTAACACTATCGAATTGTTAGTCATTAGTTTTAACATATTATTTAAAAAAAACATAGTGCCATAGCTGAAAGTAGAGTATATTTTCTTTTATCGTTATACTGGGTAACACGTACATAGAGACAAATATAATCAACGGGCGTGACAGTTCTTTTTCGTTGTTATTTCCTTGGTGAAAATATCAAAACTCAAGAAAATATACCAACTCTATTTTCCAGCTATGTTCGTTTGGTATAAACGCAACTTTTAGACTTAACACTAACAGAACTAATAGAAAGCCATTCATCGAATCAGCGCGGAGTCATCATAGTACTTCAACTTCTTATCAATCAATCAATCAATTCTCCCTTTTTCACCCCACTCAGGGGCATAGGGAGGCAACAAGAGCTCTCTATTGCGCTCGATCTTGCGCAATGTTTATGACCTCCTCCCACACCATGTCCATGTCCCTCAGCTCTGCTTCGAAGGAGCGGAACACAGTGTGAGAGGGTCTTCCTCGTCTTCGGGACCCTGATGGGAGGAAGAACAGCGCTCTCCTCGGCCAACTGTCATTCGGCATCCTTAACACATGTCCCAGCCAAGTCCATCTCCTCCCCACAATGGTAGAGGTGATGGGCTCACGCTGGGTGCGCCGGCGTATAGCGTCGTTCGTGATGCGGTGGTACCATCTTACGCCCAGAATTCTCCTTAGGCACTTCATTTCAAATGATGAGACTTTTTGTGCCTGGGCCTTGGTCAGGTGCCAGGACTCACACTAGTGTGGGCCGATTTCCTTTTTTCCCTCTATTGCTAACGTAATAGTTATATTTTAGTGCTAAATGCTGTTTTAAATACGTATGCAAAATATTTTTCAATTCGAAAGATATCTTCTGTCTCCGAATTGAGCTCAAAGTTTCAAGAAATTGTTAAATTTGTCCTATTTTGAAGCAGGTATAAAGAAAGTAAAAATATGTTTAACATAATATTTTTTAAGATTGTATGTCATAAAAATGATGGAATAATTAGTTCTGTATGATATAAAGCATAAAATACAATTTAAGATAGCAACAAAGTATATAAAGCGCCGCAATAAACAAGAGAAAATCGCATGAAATGAGAAAAGGGTTTATAATACCAGTTTTGTATTTTGATGGCCGTAAAGCCAAAGTTTTAGGCTAGTGATTAGAAAAAGTGGACAAAAATACAGATGAACAATAATTAAAAGAGTGTTAAAGGAAACTGATTCTAAATTGATGGAAAATTTGGAACACCGAAACCGATAGAGAGATCGATTACAGATTTCTTTTCAAAAAGCAATATTTCATTGGATATTTTACTTGTCGTCTGATGTAATGAAAAAAAGTGTAGGTAAATACCGGAAAACATGATTGAATAATTAGTTTGCAGGAGAAAATACTAATAAAACCATTAGAATGAATATTTTGCTTATTGCAAACCACAAATAATCCCAATTGAATGAGTCGCCGATAATCTAGAAAAAAACGGCAAGTTGTAACAATTATTTAGGTTTTTGTATAATAATGTGTTGATAGTGCTTTCTCAAGTCATCATACGCATTCTGACCAAATTGGAAAACAACTGGAAAAAAACAATTGATATGTTTCAGGTGATTACAAGAGAAACTACTATTTTATAATTTCAAGATCTACGAAAAGATTAATTATATTTATTCCAAATTGGTATAGTCATACCAACAGGAACATTTTTTAATGATTTAGGCAACTGAGCTCCAGGAAAAATAATCCATGTAATAATCGCTAAACTAAGCTCATAGGATTTTGCGACTGCGTTTCTTTCAGAAAGTTTGATGACTTTAACTTATCTTTATTGTTAATGTTTGTGCACCAACTTACCTCGCAACTGATCCAGTTACCTATGGAAGTTTAATTTCTTATCCATATATTTATCAGATTATCAAATCTGTTATATAAACTGTAATTACTAAAAGAAAAAGCTATCTCGCTCAAAATACACTATGAAGTAAGAGAATGAACCGCTCGCTGGATAGTGAAAGCTCGAATCACCCAAAAAAAACGCATTTTTGATCCTTGAAGTACCGAAAGTAAATTTTGAAGCATCCTTTTACAAGAACTAAGTTATAGACAGACAGCAAAATGTAACAGAAACACCAATCGACAAGTATCCGACGAAGATCTTACGGCATTCATTACATACAATGGCGAAGATGAATAAATACAGTTTCCTGAATTTTTCTTGTCATATCCAAGGAGTTTGACGATCTGTAAAATTGTTAAAGAAGCCTCACCAACTTAACGGAGAAATTTATCAATAAAATATTATGTAAAAGCTTAGAAAGCAACGAGTAAAAAAGATATCAAACCCAATTTATCAAAAACAATCACCGCAAAATAACATAATTTCATATACTTGCTTTACATAAAAAATTTGAAAGTTTTATTTATTATTTTTATGTTATTAAATAAATAGAAGTGTGTTCTTGAATTATCTGTGGTATAATAAAAAAAAGTGAATAAAAAAACAAGACCGGAATCATTTTATATGATTATTATAAAAATATCAGTTAGTATGGGATATTTTCGTCCCATACAAAACTTCAAGGTCGATTCGGAGACAGAAGATCTTATTTTTTTGTCATGAAATTTTATAGATAGTTATAATACATCATAAGGCAACAAATTATCACTATTACATTAAGATTAGAAGCACTTTTTAAACTTCCATACTAGAACGGCCCAGCCTAACTCACACCCATAAAGGAGAATGGGCAACACACACGCATCAAACAGTTTACATTTCGTCTCGACAGTAAACGCCGACGCCTTCCATATCTTGATCATGTTGTTGAAGGCGCCACTTGCCATACCGATACGTATCGGGAGCTCAGCCCCGAGGTCACCAGCGGTGGTAATGGTTGCTCCCAGGTACTTAAATTTATCCACCCGGGAGACCTGGTGACCATCGATGGTTATCGGTAGCTGTTTATCGGGGCAGGCATTATTCGCCATGAGCTCCGTCTTACTGGCATTGACTCGAAGGCCGAGGCGTGCTGTTTCGCTGCAGAGTCTTGAAACACTGCGCTGTAATTCCTCCACTGTCGTACTGAACAACGCTAGGTCGTCCGCGTACTCCAGATCGCACAGTTCGCCCATTAGACCATCTCTCTGTGTTATCGGTATACCTCTTGCTCCTTGCATGGACTTTCTCAACAGGAAGTCCATGACTATTATGAATATGAAAGGAGCTAGTACGCAGCCCTGTCTGACTCCCGTGGTGATCCTAAAAGCTTCAGTGGGACCACCTGGCGTTTTCACGCTACACTCGGAGTCTTCATACAGGGACTGCACCATTTTAACTATTTTCGGAGGTATACCATACAGAGCAAGTATTTTCCATATTGATGGTCTATGTGGGCTGTCGAAGGCCTTTTCAAAATCTATAAAGCAACAAGCGACTGGAGAGTTAAACTCCTTGCACTGCTGAAAGACGCACCTAGCACAGAAAATTGGGTCCGTGCAGGATCTTCCAGGTACAAAGCCGCATTGTTGCTCTCTCAGGACAGCCATGACAGGCCCCCGAATGCGGTGTAGTAATATCTGAGATAATACCTTACCGGGAACACTCAGCAGAGTAATTCCACGGTAGTTTCCGCATTCAAGGGGGTCCCCCTTTTTAAATATTGCGACGATGGATCCATTCCGCCAATCTTTTGGGCACCTCTCCTCTTCCCACGCCATTTTAAATATATCGAGAAGTGGTTGGCCAAGGGTATCTATGCCTTGTTTGAGGAGCTCTGCGTGGATTCCATCGTCTCCTGGCGCTTTGTTGTTCTTCAATCTCATCACGGCCAGCACCATCTCGCTGTAGGTCGGCGGATCTTCACATATCCCAGTCGCCTGAGGTACATATATTCAGACCCGCCAACTCCTCCTCAAAGTTGTAAGGTGAGGAGGGCTCGGGGCGGTTCAATATTGACTCAAAGTACTCCCTCCATCTCCCTTTAATCAGTTCGGGGGCAGTGACAGTAGCTCCACGAGAGTCTCGTATTGCCGTCACGGGTCTTTTTTGACCCCTGCCCCCGACCTCCCGGGTGATTTCGAAAAGTGTCCTCGAGTCATTACCGAGTGCAGCAGACTGTGCTCGCCGTATCTGAGAGTCCAGGTGTCTTCTTTTATCTGTTCGTACAGAGTGCTTCACCTTGCGGCTCAGCTCCCTGTACTCAGACACCAAAGCGGCCAGTTTTTGAGGGTCTTTTTCGCTGTCTCTGAGGGTCTTAGCCTTCTGGCGATCTTCGATGAGACTCCAGGACCCATCGGACATCCATATTGGCCTCTTTTTATTCTTATGGCCGACAGAAGAACGTGCGGATTCCATAACCGCGTCACGAAAGCTAGTCCAGGCTGACTCAATTGGGGCAGCTCTGGGTGAATCCTGCAAGGGGGCAAACCTTGTGCGTAACTCAGTCTCGTACAAGTGACGACACTGAGCACTCTCTAACCTGCGTATGTCCAGCGGGCGAGGAGCAGACGATCTTGGCTGGAAATGGTGGAATTTGAATCTGAACGAACCCACAAGGAGTTCGTGATCCGTGTCCATGTCTGCTCTCCGGCAGGTGCGGACATCCCGCAGGTCAGTTCGGTTGCTAGCCCTTACCAGGAGATGGTCTATCTGGTTTTTCGTTCTTCTGTCGGGCGAGGTCCAGGTGTATTTATGGATATCCTTGTGGGGGAAGAGAGTTCCCCCTATTAAGAGTCCATGGAGCGTAGCGAAACCAATGAGACGGCTTCCGTTATCATTCATCACTCCTAAGCCATGCTTACCCATGACGCCTGGTCCATTCTGGGGGTCGTTGCCAACCTTGGCATTAAAGTCCCCCAGAACTATTAGGCGATGGCGCCTCGGAACATGGGACACAACTGCATCCAGACTGTCATAGAAACAATCCTTAGCAGCCGCGTCCCCATCCTCAGTGGGAGCATAGCATAGAAGGACCGTCAGTGTTTCGCCGCTCATCTTAAAGGACGCACTCATCAGGCGGTCAGAAACAGGTTCCCAACCAAGAAGGCGAGAGAAGGCATATTTACTTAAAAGTAGAGCGACGCCACGCATCCGTGCAGTCCGGTGGCCAGAGTGAAGCATGACATAATTGCCAGCGTCACTCTGTCCCGAGCCTGGGATGCGTGCCTCACTCAGCCCCAGGATATCTAGTCCATAATCTCCCGCCAGCTCCCCGCCCGCCCTCAGAGTGCGGACATTCAGAGTCCCAATTTTCAAGCTCTTGTTCCTTAATCGAGCCGTGGTCAATACAGGGGGGACACCAGCTGCCTGAACCCCCCCCCCCTGATGGGGTTCAGGCGTCCGAGGCTTAATTCTGTTGCCTTTTCTGACCGATTGTTTTAAGAACGTGAGGTGGTCAACCCCACGGTCCCGATCTGATTTTTCAATTTCCTGCCTCTTACAGGATGCTCGAAAAACCAGCAAAAAGAGCAGAGGTTCCATTTGTCGAATAGTTACTTTGATAACTATTTACTTTGATCCGGATCAAGCCATTTACAGCCATAATATTGATAGAACGCTATTCATCTAATAAGCGCGAAATAAGCAAATCTTCCACGGCAAATGGAATGTCAAACCTAGGTATAAGAAGTTGAAGTAAGAACTAATATCATCATAGTATGACATTCCGTTTTAGATGCTGTCGTAGAAGATTTGCCTATTCTACGCTTATTCGATGAATAATGTACTAGTATAAAAATAATGGATGTTAATGTTTTTAAAGGATAAACATACAATATTCCAAAATAGGCAGCTAAAAGGTAATTTTTCAGTAAGGAGAGTTTTCACTATAGAAAAATATTATCTTTGTTGTACCTATTCCGAAGATTTTTTTCCGATCATGCTGGTAGATACTACAATATGGAGGCAGGCAGGTACCTACTTAGGAAAGTAGATAAACGTATAAAACAACAATTCGGGCAAATATTTTATCGATTTCCCATATCCGATATTATTTGCGCGTCACCATTAAACCTTTAAACAAGAGGGAGGATAAAGCGGAGACTTGAGCTTCTACTTCCTATACGGGGCACGAGCAGAACCTGTTCCTATACGTTTTATATGTAACTCTCACTGTTACGAATAATCAAACTCTCATATAAAAATTAACGTCGTAACTGATGATTTATGAGTGTCCTATTTCCACACGTTATGTCGCACGGGTACCTATCTGTTGGTATGGAGGAGTATTTGGACACACTCTTTGGTAATATTAGTTTCTCACTTAAATGAATCAAAGATTTTTTCAGCATAGGTATTCAATTTTAACCATATTTCATAATTTTAGAGTTATTTCTTTTTTTTTCTTTTATTAACTTATTATTATTGCAAACCTTTTTTTAAATTCTTATACCTAATCGTTTATTTTGCAACATGTACGGCAAAATTTTTTACTGGAAAGTACTTACCTATAGAATTTTGGATATTAGCATAGATCTCTCTCCAGAGAGTGAATTGCCACGGTCCAAAACCATTGGTATTATAATCGATGCACTGAAATGTAAACGGAATTATGTTGTTCCGGCTAATCAGCCCTGTGGGTGTATTTACGTGTAAAGTTCTCTCATCCTCTGCGAATATTCATTACCATATTATTTTCATGTTATAAATTGAACGCGTTGGATAGCTCTTGTTGCCTCCCTATACCCCTAAGTGGAGTCAAAAAGGGAGCAGATTTTTGGTTTACATAAGTGTGTCTTCCAAATAGGTAGGTAGTATCCGCTACATCAATGAAATGCTTGAATATCAAACGTTTTAATGTCTTTTATCATTAGATCATACTTTAACTCGCTCAAAATTATTATTGTATAGCCTAGTACAGTTCAGTTAAATTATTTTAGACTCCCGGAAGGTTCAAGTAGAATGCAACAAACTCTCATAAATGAAAAAAAAAATGGATATTCGAATTCATAGAAAAATCAAGGAATTATTTGTGTTAAAAAAGATATTCATCACATCATAACAAAATCAATCAACCAAAGTGACTTCGAAAATTTTCACAATTTAATAATCGTATGTACTTCAAACCTTTTGAGATTTGTAATTAATACATCAACATTCAAATTAAGTAATGAATAGGTAATGAAATAAATATTATGAAGAAGTGAAATTTAGTTTCTTCAGATGGAAATTATTATTACACGCTTGAGTGAGATTTATTTAATAAGTTGAAAATATTTCATACCAATGATTAATAAAATTATCAAATTCGTTTCATTCGTTCAGACTACGCACTAAACATGAAAACTTTTTAATTAAGTACCTACCTACTTATTATTTAAAATTTTATAAAAAATGTCTTTACATTTCAATAAAATTAATTACCTCTTAGGGAGTTATTCTTTAGTTGAGTGCATTAGATTCAGACAATTTTTAAATTATAGGAATAATATTTACTTACTTAAGCACAAAGCAACTATGATACCAACTAATACCTACAATGATAAATACATCGTCTCATTCAAGCTAAAAAACTAGTGCATAAGGGTATGTACTGTACAGACTCTAACACAATCCTGTTACTAACAATGATGTTTTGATATGAAACGTAAAACTAGTGTATAAGGGTATGTACTGGACAGACTCTAACACAATCCTGTTACTAACAATGATGTTTTGATATGAAACGTAAAACTAGTGTATAAGGGTATGTACTGTACAGACTCTAACACAATCCTGTTACTAACAATGATGTTTTGATATGAAACGTAAAACTAGTGTCTTGACGAAAGTAGCTATATGAGATTCAATAGAAAAATCTTGAAATTACAACTGTGGAAATAGTTCGTAACAAAAACTTTAACAGCTTAATATAAACTTTATAAAAATACCGCACTAGTTTTTTTTTCATTAATCTTAAATCAAAACAATACAATATATTATTATGTTGAAAAGATCAAAATGAAGTTTATAATATGTAGATCAGCGCTCATTTCGTAATACACAATGTTCTTACAATTATTATATGTTAGCTGTTGAAAAGTACCGACTCTGTTTTACCAATAGCTCTAATGTTTTATTTGAGTGATTATAGAATGATTCGCCCATTATTCATCATGTCTTTTCTCAGATTGTCTGAAAAAAAGGGACAATCTTTTCGTAATGTTTGGCTTGGATGCGAATTGATGAAACACTCCTGTTGTACGGGGGTACACATTAGATATAGCTTTTGTCTTCCTTCAGAAGGGGAAATCTGCTTTTGACGTAATTTATTTTTCTGAAGGTTTCGGGTAAACAATATAAATGCCACCAGAGATTATATAAATTTGGCCGTAAAGCGTTGCGTAAATAGTCATCAAGTTTTAAAACTAAGGCTTCAACGCTATGAATTTTCCCTTTTGTGTTAAAGGGAATACGAGAACAATTAATAATAATGAATTCAATGTTTTTTTTTTTTTTTCTTGAAAATATAGTTGAGATAACAATTAATTTACAATTTCCTTATAAGGATTTAGTCAAACGAAATACTGTTTTGTCGTTGTAAATACGTGATTCTTACATAGAAAGGTAAATACTTGTATCTGCTTTGTTTATCCGACATTTGAGGGATTCATAAAGGAGAATTTTCTTCTCAACTCCAACACTGTTGTCGTAATAATTGAATGGCAACAAAACTCCCTAAAATTATTTTTTTATTGTTTACAAATCTTGTAACACAGGTCTGTATATTGATCACCTAGTGGCTGTTTTGTTAATTTCTTTTCTAAAATCAATATGTATCTTAGTGTACCTACAATCTACATGCCAATCTTTTTGCATAAGTCAGACCACTGTCAATAATAATTGTTCCGTATTTGAGCTTCTTGCGTTTAACGAAGCTGAGATATTGGGTAGCTACTTATGACCTTATATACACTTTACAGCCTGGACCTCAGGAATGAGAAGTGCGTATCGACATACACTGTTCGTACAGTGGGTGCAGCAGACTGAAGTACGAATATATCTGTCATGTAAATGGCTCGATTTCTGTTGATACTTTATTTTAAAATATCCGTATTTTAATAAAAACTTTATAATTTTCATGTCACTAACTGGAATGGATTTATAGCGAAATTTATAAAATAATTCACACAAAATTAAATTTATTACAATACTAGCCTTTTTACCCGTCCATAAAATTGTTGATGAAGTTTGTTGAGAAAAATGTGAATTACAGAACCTGATTTATGTATTAATAAAATATGGTACCTATAAAGTATGTCCCTAAGTGGAGTAAAAAAATGGAGAATTGATTGACTGATCGAGTTTGCATTACCTATAAGTCAGATGATTTGAATTGGTAAATAGGTAGATAATATAATTAGATAGTATGAGAAATTTGTAGAATTATTGCTGTGGAGGCAGAAAAGGTGAGTCATAAACATAGCATTTTCTATACCTTCCCCATCAAGTACATTTAGATAGAACACTTGATTTCTGTAAATGCTTTAGTTGTTCTTCTGCAAAAATTAATTATGTACCTACAAAGCTTTATTTATTCTTAATATCAAATTTAACAGGTAGGTACATAATTATTTTAAGTGTTAAGACCTCTACCCGAGCCAGTGATTTTGTACCTAAAAATCTTTTGTATGAAAAATTGTCAGTATAGCCAGCGAGAAAATATTGCATAAAAAACTCCTATAAATATTCTGACCCATCTGGGAATTGGAACCAGAAATTTCTTACCAGAAGTGGGTGTTAATTATTTTGAGCATAGTAAAGAATTTTGTGGCCAAGGATTCGAACCTGCACCTCACATCCAGCCTTCGTGTGAATAGAAAAATCAGTGTAGATTGCTTATTAAAAATATAACACAGGACTATTCCTGTGGTAATATGGTACCCTATGGTAATAATAAAAATTTCAAATTGCTATGGCAATAATTCCACAAATTTATTAAATCCCTATGCCCCTAAGTGGGGCGAGGGAGTTTGGATTTCAAAAATTAATTTTACTTACATTAATAAAACAATCAATACAATTGGTAAAGAAAAACACTTTTATAATAAATAACTAAGGTATTTTGCAGTTGATCTTTAAACATCATTTTTACAGGGTAAAACTTTTTAATAAATGATAATTTTGAGTATAAATATTTAGGTACTTCTAGAGAATTAGAACTCTCATCTATCATAGGTGCTTAATATAAGTCATACTAAGAGTTGACAATTAATAAGAGATATACAAAACATTAAAGTAAACATTATTGTTGAGAGTATCTTGAAAATTTTGACACACTTTAAAATTCTGTAGACATTTTGGCATTGCATTCATGATAAGATATAATCCTAGGAATCTCAGCTCCATAGACGAATTATGGAAGGCATAAATGCAACGGGCCGTTGGCCCGGTGGCTAGCATCTCAGCAGATTGTTGAATTTGTCGAATACTCAAGGATTTCAATTTGACCACCTAAATAAGGAACGTTGTTAACGTGAAGTCATCACACTAAGCCATTCGAAATAGCAAGAGAAGAAAGTCATAATCCAGTTAGTACTGGTCAAATTGAAAAAAAAAATGGCATTTTAAAATTGACCATAAATAACGGTCTAATGTTGAATCTATCAGTCTGTAATAATATGACACTTTTCGATGTTACAGGAAAAGAGGTCTGATTATAGAAACTTCAACTAAATTTCAACAAAAAAAAACAGGTTTACAATAATAATAACTCTGAAATTAAAATAATCATATATCTAAATTTAAAAACAATTAATAGTTTGGAAGTTAAGCTGCTATAGGCTAACAATTATTGTCCTCCAATGCAATCACTTGTAAGTTAATGATGTTGCTAGGTTCTTTTAACAAATCTATGAATGCTCTTTTTAGTACTTACGTACTTAAGTACTTACTTAATACACATAATCTGCAAATTAAATATACATAGGTAATCTTCATATTCATAAGAATGATATTAAAAATTGTGAAATTTTTTTATAAGTACCTAAATGACGTTTTAATCAGCCTGGTGTTGGTTATTTTAACATAATATCTTGTTAAGATTATAAGGCCTATTCCAATTAAAATAATCAAAGTGTTAAATATTAAATAAATATTTCTTCTTCCGATGGCGCTACAGCCTAATTCAGCCTTGGCTTCCAATACTCAACGCCTAGAGACAACTCTGTCTCTACTTCTGTCCTGATTTCGTGGGTCAAGAAGTTTCTCGAGATCCCTCCTGACCCCATTCTCTCATCGCAGCCTAGGTCTTCCAGTTATGCTGGATGTCTACCCATAATTCTCTTTGGTGCTCGCAATGATAGCATTATCTGCTCATGTCTGGCCCAGCGTAGTCTATACCTATAATAATAAAACCAATATTAGGATGGGACTTTCTAAGGTTAGATAGGTATCTCAAAATTTTCTTATGCATGATTTTAAAACAAATAAGAGATTACACTTTTTAAATAAAGTAATGGATATAACATGAGTTTAATTAAAAGAACATATTTTAGGAGTGAGAAGTATAATTAAATGTACTGAATAATAAATTCTAAAATAATATGTTTCATATTTTATTTTTTGTATAAGTAATGGGGATATTTGTTGAGTTAATACCTGCTTCGTTTTTTTTTGTGTTGCTGATGAGGATATTTATAATTTGATGCTTTGTTTTATATTTGATTTTTTTTATGTGGGACTGATGAGAATATTTATTAATTTAGTGCTATGTTCTGTATTTTATTGTTTGTTTTTGTGAGTTTTGAATTGATATGATCATGTAAAAGGCTTGTAGCCGTGTATTGTTGAAATAAATAAATAAATAAATCTATAATTTTAAATAAACATTGATATTGATAAAGTTATTATTGAGAAGATTCAATACTTAGAATTGATTTGTGTTCAAGCAAAGTTATATTCATCATTCTTATCAGTTCATCCCCTTGTCAAAATATTATCAGATATTGCTCTGCCGTCTCTTGCAATGACTGGCTCCTTCATTCTATCAGGCAGAAACTTATCTGCAACAAAAAAATTATATTGTGTGTTTTTATTTAGCCTTTTAAATTTGCTGCATTTAATGTCTATTTCTTTTTATAATTTCCAATAAAACATTGGAAGGAATTTGGAAAAATGTTCCACAGGTTGAAAATGAAGGTGACGTTTGAATAATATGTATTCATAATTATTTTTAGGTTATAAATTATATGTTTTTTGAAACTATGACTAAATAAATAAAAATACATGAAATAGGTTACCTGAAGACCAGAAATCCAATATTAATGAATTTAAATCTCAGTCCATCCATCAAACTCATATTGACATGTTTTTCCAAGGAATGAATCAGATTTGATGTCTATTTTCGAAAAACCACTCTCAGATTTAAAATATATATTTTGTACTAAACTAATTCGCTATATAACTCAACATTACACAAAAGTCATAACTTATTGTCAACACAAACACGATAATATCATTACCGCCAATCTCTTCGATTATTGCGTTTTCGTACCAAATTGCGCTGGCGCACATATTTGGATTTGCGTATAAAATTTGACAGCTCATACGGAAGCAAAAATACCATAGATGAAGATAGTGCATACAGTACAGAAATAATTCATTATAATATTGTAAAAATATTTATAAAATTGATTATTGAAAATGTTTTTTATTCATATAAATAATTAAAACCTTTTTTTATTTAATAATTAATTATGACGTAGCAAAGTAACTAATTAGGTAATTATAGACGACATTTTATTCCGCTATACATACATATTTTCTTTTGATAGTGTCTGTAAAACCAACCTTCATAAAAATATATTATGAAGTAGATGTCATTTACACATAAAATAAAATATATAAATTGGTTAAGCAATATTATTATTTTTTTTATTATTCTTAGGCAACCCATCCTGGAAGAATGATTATTTGTGAAAAATACGCTGCTTTAGATTATAGTGCGCCACTCAACCATAGATTTACTAATACATAGATTAGTAGAATTCATTGTCAATGTCACTCAATATTGATAAATATTGATCTGTCAAAAAAAAATAAGAGAGTGATGGAATGCTTCCAATTTCAAAATTAAAATAATTATTTGCTGCTCAATAGATATTTTCGGTAGGTACCTAATGTTGTTTAATAAGATTTATTATATTATCACTTCTTTGTAATTTTTAAGTACTGACTCAGAAACATAAAAAATGATGACCTTTTCTGTAACATTCTTTCCATCACTTAGTATTTTATTTTTTTTAGTTTAAGAATGCATGAATCACTTTGAAATGTTAACCGAATTGGAAACAAATGAGCTAAGACAATCATACTCTTTTTGAAAATATATAAGCAATATGATTTATGCTAAACTATAAGATTTGATTTTAAATTCAACCATTAGTGCAAAGGGGTTAGTAAAGAAAAATAAACGCAAATATTTACTGACTGATGATTAATTTATTCATTTTCAGTGTCACAAACCTTGGTTGCTTTTATCTGTCATCAAATTGCGCTGTGACAGAGTCACCTTTGGGGTTTTTTTGCGTCAAAACTTGGTCGAAACCTGTCAATCTGCACATACCACATCCAACGATTGCAGTTTTGGTCTTTCAAGGATTCTTTATTCTACAGGATCATGTTTGAGATGTGTAAAGAGAATATGTTGTTGACGGAAGAAACTACTACAGCAATAATCCCTTTTTTAATATAATGCTTCTTGTCGTATTATGAAACATATGTGAAGATTGTTATATTAACGTAATAAAATATTAATATATATTATTTAACACTGTTTTTAATTTATCTTCATACCTATTAATTAAGAATTTAGATAATTTTGTTAAAATAAATTTTTTCAAATAAAGTGATCTTCAAATAAAGTGATATTCGACGATTCTATCCACAACGATCTGTTTTATGTGATTAGTTCAGATATGAATATTATACAGTATTTCTTATTTATTATGATGTGGATAAAACAAATATATTTTTTACTACAATAAACATGCACATATACCTGACAAATCCATTATGATTTTGATAAACAGGAACGTCATTAGTTCCTGTCAGATTCGCTTTCTTTCAGAGTTCTGTTTTATCGACTAAATCAACTTAAGAATTTTTATACTCTTTCTATTTTCGAAAATCATTTTTACGATTAATTTATTTAAATGTATTATGAGTTTAATTTATTGTATCTTTATTATTTACCAACAATTAATATGATTTTATTAGGTAGCTACATAATTACTCATCTAATGGCTACGACGGTTTTACACAAAATGTGGCCATAAATTTTTTAAAATGTGTCAATTTTCAAAATGGAGGATTTTTTTTTCCAAAATTTTCCATTAAATCTTTATTTATTGAGAATAATAAGATTTGAATAACTTTTATATGTATAACGAATCAATCTCCAATTATTTTATAACATTTTCATACCGTAATACCAAGATTCTATTCAACGTTTACATGAGTAATTTTGTTTCCAAAAGATGGCTTTCTGTCTTTTTTTAAAAATTTGTATGAAGATCCTAAAAAAAAAAAGTTTTTTAAATAGCTCTTAATATATTAAAGTTACTGTTGCCAATTGTATCTTAGAACGTTCTCGAGCAAATTTCACCGCTCTGCGCAGATTCATATCTGACGTAGCATTTGTATTTTGAGCGTGATGTTCACATATACGGTAAAGTATTGTCAAAGGCAAATAAAAAAACATTTCTGAATTATTATGTAGATTTAATAGCTTGTTCACAAAATGCATACTTTACCCACGTGATTTTTACAATTTATTGATGCGTCAATTATTAATATAAATTATACTGTATTCATTACATATTGAAAGTATATTATCATAAATTTTATTATATATTTTTCAATCAAACCTTATAATTGGAATAATATTTACAGTTACACATTGTAAAAACGTAGATACCTACTCAAATTAAGTAAGCGTTTACTCCATAACCAATAATTTTATTTAAAAGGTACCAAAAAGACAAACATGGCTATACCTACGTTCTTATTTACATATAATTAAAAGATTCTCCGTCCCTCCAAATGGAGCGATGTTACTTCATAAAATAACCGTGAGTGAGGAAAACCTAATGGATGATGTGGAATGATAGGGTGAGTCGGATATCCATCACTCCAAAATAATATCGCGTCAAGCCATTTCACTATCACTCCAAATGGATCATCAAAGGGGAAACTCGAGTGGACGCACTCCAAATTGTCACCTCGATTCATCTTCAGTTTTGAAAACATGGTCCAAACATGTCTCATTTTGTCATCATCCTTCCACCAAAGTACGCGTGTTGCTGTTTAATTTAAATAATTGAATTGATTATAGTGAATTGATAATTATTGAAAAAAGTTTCACATCTTTCACAATCAATGACATGCATTTGGAGTGATCGTGAATAGTGGGCTTGAGTATGCGCAAATAAATTGTGAATGTACGTTGTTATTGCATCTTTATGTAGTTATTGTACGTTGTTATTGTATTGTATCTTTACGTTGTTATTGTATTGTCTCTTTAAGTTGTTATTGTATTGTCTCTTTACGTTGTTATTGAATTGTATCTTTACTTTAGTTAAGATAATAATATAATATTAGACAATCAAAACTGTACTTACCCACAATAGGCGAGTGGTTATGGCGACGAGTTTCATAACATATCGTAGGGACCTTGATTCAAAGTCTGCCTCCGACATCACTAGAGAGATAAAAATTTGGATTATTACTTAAGTGTTAATTAATGTCACTCTGAACCAGCCGTTATTACGGGTTTATAAGCCCCATTGAGTCCAATCCACAAAAAATTATCAATGTTGGCCTCAAACATTGAAAAAAATCTATTAATATAAAAGAAAGTCGGGTTAGTGCGAACACTTATAACTCGAGATCGACTCAACAGATTCTTCCGATATTTGATTTACTGGATTGTTCTCCTCTCCGGATAACATAATGACTATTATAAAAAGTACCTACATAAAAAAATACATAAAAAATATATATGAAAAATAAGATTAAAGTTATTATGGAACGAATTTCCTGCAACGCCAACGCCATCTATGGAAAATTCTATATCAACAAAATTATTGTTTACTTGACAACCAATGACATTAAAAACATTGGTACGCAGATTTTTATGGAATTTTTCCGAACTTTCAGAAATAATCAATACATAGTAAAGAGTACAGTACAACGTCTGTACCCCTTAAAAGCTAGTACATCATAAATTCTCATTCACTGTATTTTACTATTATTTACCTAGGTACCTACATATTTATGAAAATGTATAATATACATTTTTACCCATTTAGGCAAACTTTTTTTTAATGAAATGACGTAAGTAAGATATGATGGTACTTAATTCAAAAAATTACGCCCTCTTAACACTTATGGATAGGAATTCGTCTGCTGGTTCAATATTTATTTTTGATTAGGATCACATACCTACTATCCGCCTTTCATCTTCATTATTTACTCTCGGTTTAATTGTGTATCAACATGGTGATATTATTGGAGTATTTATTAATAGTGTATTTTCGCGTTTACTTTGAGTGAGCACAGATTCATTTTTTCTAAAAAAAAAACCTTTTTGGTTTAAGTTTTAATAATAGATCACCCATTCATCTTTATCTGCTTTTTATTAAGTTTGATTAGCGAAAATATTTAATTTGAATTCTTTAAAATCTAAAATTTCTTCCTATGAAAATGATTATTGACAGAAATTCCGATAGTTGACTTTCTATTGCGTGGACGACGGAGATTTTATGGTCTGTAGATAACGGGAAAAAAATAGATATATCTTTATTATATACATTAAGTTCTAGGATTATTGTGATTGTTTTTCAGGACTAGACCTTAACGAATAGATAAACAACAATCAATGGTTCTAAGAATTCAATAATGAAACTTTTTAAAATGTATTAAAAAACCACAACGAGATTGTCTTCTACTAAAGAAGTTCATTTATAATTGGCATAACAGTGAAAATTTTGGACACTTTTGGTTATAGATTCCAAATTAAAAAAATAAAATAAACAATCTTTACCAAGAACAAGTTGCCCTGATTTTTTTCGAGGCCGTCCGCCTATCGGGTTATAATAAAAAAGAAACCTTAAATTTAACCGTTATTATAAAAAAATTCTTACTCCTCCGCTCATAGATATTAGGCGATTGGAACATTTTTTTTTAGCTAATTTCGCTTAAGTATAGGTGACTCCTCTTTCTTCGATTTCAGAAGGAAAAAAATTGATAAGTTCATTACAATAAAATTATATTCAATTCGAAAGGTTAGCCGAAAAAATTTTTTTTTTTTCAACAAGACTCCTTCACGAAACTGCTTTCTTTATGAAATATTCAAAACAGTGTGACACGTGTTTCGTTCGGTACGAAAATCTCAACAAATTCATGAATATTTTGACGCATGCGAACACAAAAAAACAAGCAAGTAAAAAAGTATTATATGGGAAAAACATATCGGTTCTTCATCTGCATAATTTGTTGAGAGTAAAAAGTAAAAATATGCAGGGCCCCTTATTTTAGGTGTTGAAAACTTTTATGTTAATACACGTACACATTTTTTTGTTGCTTGAAACTCTGAAGAAGCTAAAGTACTCGTACTTCCATGAAACTATTGAATTAATCATCTAAGTTACCTACTTATAAAATTATTAATCTCATATTAACTTATCATTAAGGTTGGAATGCTTCCCCTCAGTATAGAAAACCACAAAGATCTGTCCGATTCATAAAAAAGGGGATAAAGCGAATGTGCAGAATTATAGACCGGTCGCGATATTGTCCGCTCCAGCTAAACTTCTGGAGATTATCTTGCACAGGAGCATGTGGGATAGCCTTGGTCAAACTTTAGTCGACGAACAACACGGGTTTAGACCTGGAAGATCCACTGTATCAAATCTGCTGTGTTTCAACAATTTTATCGAAAAGCGGTTAGATAACCGCCTGCAAGTTGATGTTATATACACAGACTTTGAAAAGGCATTTGACCGCGTTGAACATGATAAACTTCTATTAAAATTGCATGCATTTGGTTTGTCTGACAGACTATTACGATATATGGCGAGCTACTTGAGAGATAGGCAGCAGTATGTTAGTTTTGGAAATCATGATTCTGGCACCTTTTTCACTTTCTCTGGTGTTCCACAAGGTTCTAACCTGGGACCTCTACTTTTCATAGTATTTATTAATGACATTGGTATGTACATTAAAAATTCAGATTTTTTGCTCTATGCAGATGATCTCAAACTTTATAGACAGATTTCAAGTGAAAATGACGCAACGAAACTCCAGGAAGACATTGAAGGAGTAACTGAATGGTCAAGGGCCAATGAATTGTTCTTTAGTACACCGAAGTGTCACGTGATGACTTACTCAAGGATAAGAAATCCTTTATTTGCCGATTATAGGATGAATGATGTGGCTCTTGCTAGAGTAGACGAGATTATGGATTTGGGAATTTTGTACAAGCCTGATATGACGTTCGGTTCACACATACAGCTAACAGTAGAAAGGGCATATAAGATGTTGGGTTTTATACTTAGAAATTCGGTTCAATTCAAAAACCCAAATACGCTTAGAATACTTTATGGTTCCCTGATACGCTCTATATTGGAGTCGGGATCCATGGTTTGGTCTCCTCACGAGGTGACATATTATATTTTCGCGTTGGAAAAAGTCCAAAAAAATTTTTGTAGACATTTGTACAGAATATCTTACGGATACTACCCGTACCTACTTATTTCCATCTCTTTTCGTGAATGGATGTCTAGGTATATCGACTCTCCAGATGCGGAGAGATGAATATCTTTGCAGACATTTCTTTAAGCTTTTACATGGTATAATTAGCAACCCAAAAATCTTACAGGAAATTAATATTTATGTTCCGGATTCTTACACTAGATCTAGACGTCATAACTTATTTTATCTCCCAAGTGGCAGAACTAACATTTTGATCCATTCTCCTTTATGTAGAGTGGTCAGCATTTTTAATCGGTTGTCTCAGCACATTGACATCTTTCATATATCTTATAACAATTTTAAACAGGAGGTTGGCTATTTGTTGTTTGTTACGTGAACACTGATTATCTACAATTTATTTATATAATGTCATTTGCTCTTTTGTTCATAGTAGCATTATTTTTGTAATTTTTGTTCTGCATAAGAAGTAAGAAAGGTTAAATTGGAACTATGTTCCTATGTTTTTTTTTGTTTATATCTAGACCTACTTAAGGTCCTATTTTTGTATTGTATGTTATGACATGTATGTAATGTTCTCTCCCACTGCTCACCGAAAAGGTCAAACACTGTAATGGTGAGCAGTGTTCATCTTTAAAATGAATAAAATAAAATAAATAAAAAATAATATTATAAACTCAACACGATTAATATTATTAATATTGTTATAACAATATTCAATCATCGTACATACTTCGTTTAAAAAACATGATTCCCGAAACAGGTGAGATCTCTTGATATTAAAAAAGAATAGTTTGAAACAGAGAAAATACTATTTCCCCGTAGTCTTGGCGCCATATAAATCATTGGTTTTCATGACGACGCATGAAGAATGTCTCAAGGATCATGTAGGAAAATAGTTTATAGACTTTTGCCATATTCATGATATTTTATTCATATCTGTAGACAATAAAATATTATGAATCAATGTGGATGAATAAAGAATCCTTACAATATTTATCAAATTGTAACTAATTCTATTACCTACGGCAGGCAGGAAGAACGACGTAAACTTATTTCCATAAAGTACATCATAATTTTATTTTTTCTCGACGGTCAAAGTGTTCCCCGAATTAATTTAAAGTACTTAATACAAATATACAAAAAAGAAATACATATATTCGTAGAAATATTCCTTTGAATAATTCGCTTTAGAACAATTGTACAATTCGAACAATTGATTTTTCGAAGAATTGTGATTAGAATAATTGAGTTTTCGAAGAATTGTGTTTCGAAGAATTTTCATGGAATCGTTTTATTAACCTTACCACAGCATGATGAAATCCTTTAAATCTGACGAACGAAAATTTCGAAAGAACGAAGCACAGGAGGTTAATAATATACGATTAGAGGGACTTCTTCGGGTCCTGAAGGGAGGGAAAAACAGCGCTTGCGTAATGATAAAATATACCTATAAGTGTGCACTGCACCCAGAATTTCATTAACTGATATAGGTATTTTGTTAAATTTTAGGGTGAAACCATTAAGTTCAAAACTCTTTCAAAAATGTTTGCAATGCTTGTTCGTCATGTTTCTTTTTTTCTTCTTTATTCGTCGCTCTCTAGCTGATCTTCAAATATTTGAGGTGTGTTCTAAGTTTTTGATGAAGTTGTTTTGCCATTTCTTCAAAACGATATATAAAATAATATTATAACAAGCTTTTTTATAATTTAAAAAAAGAAAAACTTTGTATGTTCGATAACAAATTTGAAGATTAAGCTTTTTTAATTTTTAATCAAAAATATCAATTG
Organism: Mystacides longicornis; assembly: GCA_963576905.1. Lineage (NCBI taxonomy): Eukaryota > Metazoa > Arthropoda > Insecta > Trichoptera > Leptoceridae > Mystacides > Mystacides longicornis. The sequence goes on from OY756424.1 coordinate 23,577,948, forward strand.
TATATTTTTGAAATTCAATTCCCGATTCGTAGAAAAATATGTTTCAATTGAGTTGTCTAAGGGAAGCAATAAATATGTACTTCTTTTCTATTGAAGGAATATGAGAGAATGTTTGGTGTGGGATAAGCTGATACTCTCAAAGAAGAATGAAAGTATTTTTCTCGGAAATTGTGTCTAATTCATCTGTGTTTCCTCTCACACAAGTTTCCTTTTTATTCTTATTTATTTCCACTTTCATTTGGCAATTTCTTGACGTGTGTAGTTGGATCACCAGACGGAATTTCTCTAAGACTATTAATGAAATTCCTTTTTCAATGTTATATCTTAACCGCAGTGCTATTTCATTGGAAAATCTCAAATGAAACTCAAAACTATCTTAATAATATTATTAATTTGATTTCGATAAGTCACAATATTAATATTAACTATTTTGCTTTAAAATACTAATAACAATGAAATTATATTATTCATGGTTATAACAAAATAAAGCCTTTTTATATGAAGACATAAAATAAAAGTATTTATCTTAAAATGTAATGTACCTTATTACAATAGGTGTCTATATAATCATCAAAGGTCAATGTGGGACTCGGCCTATACAATGAGTCTTCGTCAATGTTGCCCGGCCACTCAGTAAGTTGAAATCCCTTTTGAAACAGTCAAATCGGATCTTCCACTCTTTTATTTCCGCTCTGGTACAGAGTGGAGTAGTAGTGCTTCCATTCGCTCAACGTGCTCCGACCTACTGAGCCGACAAAGCTCGGCGGCCCGCCACACTTTTTATCCGAAATGTGATTTAAAAAAATCGCATTTCCATTCCATGAAACCTGAAGAAGATTTTCATTACGAACCACCTTTCCTATTAAAATATAGGGTCTTTTGCACCCAGTCATCGACTAGCGAAATTTAGGTGACCGTAAAATAAGCAAATGTTGGTCGAAAGGGGTGCCTTTTTGGTTAAAATTTGCACGTATTGCTATTTTTTTACGTTCTTTAAATTTGACAAAGTAAATTGAATAAATGACAGCCAGTTTGATGTATTTCACTTCAACAAAATGGCCGATGTTAATTGTCAAAGTACAGACGTTCCTAATGATTCCTTGTGGATACGCAAAAAAATGTTCTCGGGGAATAGGTACCTCACTTGCTTAACCAATATGTACTACAATTACCTACCTAACTATTTACTGCTAACAATACCCACCGTAAGTGTTTTTTTTTTAAGTTGACAGATTTACCTACTAGAGTATGAACGCTGCATCACAATGCTCAAAAATATTTTGTCCATCCTAACCTAGTTTATATTTTTATAAAACTAAAATACGAACTATATGTATGTGGCCCGACGAAGAAAAGGTTGAGTTTCTACCATTGATCTAAGCCTTGTAATTTTGATAAAGTGAAGACGCTAATGTCGTCATACTCGTCATACAACTAATACATCAGTAAATGGTTGTATTTTCTTTTCTGTATACCTACCACTGTTGCAGATAACCGCGTTATATAGGTAGGTACCTATTTGTTTCTCGAATTTGTCAATAATTATTGTCTAATCCCTTTATTCTAGCCCAGGTTTCAGAAGAATATGTCAACACCAGTTTTATAGTGGTCTTATTTTATGAGATTTTCTGGATACCTATATAAAGTTCGATTGTGAACTGCTTTGTGTATCTTTTCTAAAGAGAAAGGTGAAATACTGATGTAGTCAGACGATTCAAGTAAGTAAACAGAGAGGACTCTTTTACGATGAATGAATAAATAATATTCAAAGGGTGGACTTGACACCGAAGGATCTCTTAATTAATTCATACGATAATTTGTGATAAAGATTTTTCCACAAAAAAACACAGCCCAATGCGGGCTGAGAATTGGTTTCAAAATAAATAAGTACCCGCTTTTCATTCAACCGTTCAAAACTAGCTGAATCCCAATTTCAGTTGTTGTCTCTCTTGAGAAACGTAATTACAGAACGGTCATGTCGTATGAAACTGTAGGTATATTTAACAATAACCAAAACATAAGGTATGTATGTTTATTGCTACTTCAGGCAGGTTCACAAAAATTTAAGTAGGTATTTTTTTTTTGAGGCTAGCACCCATAAGTAGGTATTCAAAATAAAAAAAAGGGAAGGACGATACACGAAATATGACTCAGTTTTAATTGAAGATATTTGTTGTCAAAAGTAGCCGGGCTTAATATAAATTCTTGATCCTATCCAGTTCGCGGAAAAAGCAAAACAATTATGTTATGAAGTGATTTATTCATAAGAAATGTAGGTAAAGACGCTCCAGGTGAAATCACAGGGCAGACTCATTATTTGGCGGGAAGAATGTAAATAAGCAATATAACTGCCTGCTTTATTTGTTTTATCCGCTTCTGTACACGTGGAAAAGAGGGCTTCCACTATTCGAAATTATTGTTATACCAAAACATTTTAAAAAATCTAGATTTCAGCCTCAAACCTAGTTAACATTATAAAAGCCTTTCCTAAAAGAACCCACAAACCACTCGAAATTAAAAAAAAAATCGATGATCGAAATGATCGAATGATCGAAAAATGATCGAAAAACCAGCAAAAAGAGCAGAGGTATTCAAAACAACGTTACTAAAAAAAAATCATTTATATTTATTTCTGGAGCATGTCGCATTATATGGTTAGGTAAGTATACCTACATATTATTATAATCCAATTTTGTAAATCACGGAAAAATATTTTTGCTGTTTTCTTTGAAAATGTCATATACCTTTGTTGCGACTGCTTATATAGAAACCCTTAAATTGTTAATAAAAAACCCCTAGACAAGGAAAATACTACTACTTATTTTGATGTCCTTCGGAATGATATGAATATGATTGACTCATAAAAAATATGTCTTTTGTATGACAAAATCTTGAAAATAATGTTTCATTTACACCAGAAAGATAAAGGAAATCATTCTTACCTACTGCTGTATAAATCGCAGTTTTGCAATAACGATCTTTGTTTATAATATAATCTTCCATTCGCTACATAAAAAGCCGATTTATGACGAAAAAAAATATGTCGATGCGAAGTAATCTATCATCCGATCCAAGAAAGGCAGTAAATAAAAATATATTTGCCACACTTTATTCGAAATTTATGATCAATATCGGCTACAAGTTTATGGTCCCATAAAGTAATGCGATGGAAGAAATATTTCGTTGTTTTCACTTTATTCCTCGAATTTAATCAAAACATGACAATGTCGTATTGGTTGAGTTACGACATTTTTGTTCGCGGGACAATTGCAAATAAATTTCGCAGGGTTACACGGAACAAAAACGGTTTCATAGCGCCACATTTGTACAATTATTTATTTATTTATTCCACGGCTATGTGCCTAAAACAAAATAAATATAATACCTATATAAAAACAAGTGATAGAAAAATCATGATAAAAACAAAAAAACACAACATAAATAGGAACATCATTTGGTAAAACAATTTCATACAATTATTATTAGACAGTAAATTATTTGTATAAATCACTCAATTGTGAGTGGAATTGCAGAAAAAAAATAAAGCAATATGCAATGAAGCAAAGGTAGGTAGGCTACATAATCTATAAAGAGGAAAGATTTGATTTTTTGTTTGTTTGTTTGTTTGTTTGCGTCGAATAGGCTCCAAAACTACTGAACCGATTTGAAAAATTCTTTCACTTTTGGGAAGCTACAATATCGGCGGTGAACATAGGCTATATTTAATTTCCAAAAAAAAGTGGCTAACCTACGAAAACTTCAATAATGTAACCCAAGGTGTAAAAAAATTACCTAAAATATTCTTTTTATCGCGAACGCTGTGAAAACTAATGATGATAGAATAAAACAATGTACTACAATTTTGTAGAAGACATCATTATTTACAAAAAGTATCGCGACAGCATATGTCTAACTATTATAGTTATGCTACAATAAGTGTTTTTTTAATTAAAAAAAATCAATAAAATGTCACCTCTAGAAAAGGCTCTTTATTGGTATCTTGGTATTACTCCTTATTAAAATAAATTAGATCATATTCAAGTCTGCTTCAATATGTTTGTATAACTTTTTGAATTATTCAATTCGGACATTCGATTCGAAAGTTATCACGAGTTTAAAAATGTGAGTATTGGAAAAAAAACATAGTCTCTTATCATCTCAACTTATCCGATGCAGAGTGCGTACGGGAGCCGGGGAGGGGACTGAGGGGAGTCATGTCAAGTTTAGTAGAAATACCGCGCAAAGTAGTGACGGTGGTAAAGTGACGTGACACGATACATTGCAATGCAATAATTATTCCAGATTAACATATGCTATAAAATATTTTGAAAAAGTTAGGGATCTGTATGAAAACTAAATTATTTTTAAGTATCTATCTACCCGTGGGAAGCTGGGGCGGACCTCTAGTATAATATGATATACTAGCTGACCCGCCCATCGAAATTCAACCTAATCCAGAACTAGAATAAAAAAGTTGACTTATTACATGAATTATTATATGTCTACAGCTTACAACATAAAAACTGAATTAAATATACTAATAATTTATTGCATTATGTAATAATACCTCATTATTGTTGTTTCGGTTGCACGATGAAGTTTTAATGTCACATATGAAACATGTTACGTTATTAGGTATATTATACTAGCTTTCCCGACAGACGTTGTCCTGTAGTCATTACCTACTATGAACATTGATTTCGAATTCGTAATTTATACAAAATGCGTTTAACCTTCTACTGCAGTTGTGCACGTCTGACAGACACCTCGTTACGAATTTATTAGATATCTTTCTTCCACCAATACATCCACACCCCTCACTAACAATACCTTCCTGTATCCTAGTGACCAATCAATCAGTCGGCATTGCGTTGTCGTTGTGTGTGCTGTGTTCCTGTGCTGGGATAGTTACGTCTCACATACGTCAGGACAGTAACAATGTGATTTTATGCATACGTCTAATAGTCGTTACCACGCATGTTAGGTTTTTATGTCATTGAGTTTCACAGCCGTCTCGACTATTTCAAATGAAATTTATTAAAAAAATGTTTCATAATTAGGTACATAATACTATAGTAGTATTTCACTGATGTGTAAAGAGGGAGTCATTAGTTATATATAAATTATATAATGTGCAAATATCAATAGCAATACACTTATTTAATCCTCAAATATATTTTATTAGGCTTCAATGTATAATGTTTTTTTAGAATGTCTTCTAAAACTGCAAAGAAAAGAAAACTATCCACAGGAGATGAAGCTGGTTCTTTTCGTTGAAATCCGTTGTCTTATGATGAGCTAGTCCGATGTCTGGAGTATGACAGCAATGAAGAGTTCAGCGATTTTGATGATAGCGATGCCGACCCAAACCCTTAGTAGAATCGGATCAAATCACGGAATCGGAGCAATTAGAGGAGAAAGTTGAAGATGTGAATATACAAATACCATTGCAGGATGAAACATACAATAATACCTAATGAGCTACCAGAAAACCAAACAATTGAAGCTGCCGAAACACAGTACTACGTGAATTCTTACTTGAAGAGTACCTACCTACTTGCAAATTTTTTATGTGTTTATATTAATTATTTTTTTATGTCTTATTATTGTTAACTAGTCTATATACGATAAGGATTTTGTATTTTTTTAAATATCGATATTTCATGTTAACCTAAAAACCGAAAAATATAAGTACCTGTATTTGTCATTGTATTTCTTAGACCTCATAATAAATATTTGTTTTAAAATGTATGTGCTTTGTTTTAATTTATAAATTTCCTATTATGTGCTTGTAAATAATCTATATTTAGTAATATTGGCTAAGAAAGTCGAAATATATAAAGCCAACATTGGCTATATATATTTCGAATTTTACGTCTGTCAGACTGCACCACTGTGCTAAAATTATAGAAAATCACCACAGTAGCTAAGGGTTAAAATATGCTTGAATGTTAAAAAATATTTCTGAAAGCTCGAAAGAAATTTTATCAAAAATCTGCGTAGGTACATGAGTAAAAAAATATCAATGATAAATAAATATTCTGTTTCTATAGATTTTTTCACATATTATGCCTTTGTTGTATCGAAATTCGTTACATACTAACTCTAATATTATATTTTATGTTATTTGCTATCAAATTTTCAATAATTATTCTGTTACCCGGAGCGGAGAAGAATTCAATAAGCCAAGAATCGTAAAAATCTGTTCAGCCGATCTCGAGTTATAAGTGTTCGCGCTATCCCGACTTTCTTTTATATTATAGGTAGATTACATTGTTGCAAGAATAAACTATTAAAACCAAATTTTACCGAATTATCATAGTAAGATAAAGCTTTGATTCCTTTTGATGAGTAGTATAAGGAACTTGAGAAATTATTGATCCGGAAATTGAAATTTATACAAAAAACGTTTAAAATATTATGTTTGATAGTTAAAAATTTATTTCTGATGGCTTGAAAGAAATTCTATCAATAATCTCCGTACCGATGACGGTGCCGTGGTGTTTTGAAACTCAATGGTTGTCAGGTAAATAAAAATTGTGTTGTTATGGAAATTTCACACATGACGGTGTTCCGTCCGTTCCATACTAACTTTAATATTACCTATATTTTATATTATTTTGTCGGTGGAAGAAGCGAAAGAAGTATGCATGGATAGAAAAAAGTGGAGGTCCGTTCTCTCTGCCTACCTCTAAAAAAAATATTTTGTTATCCATTTGTTCCATGTTTTTGCCGATCTGGAGTTATAAGTGTTCGCACTAAAGCGACTTTCTTTTATGTCATAAGATTATATAAAAAATAGAAAAAATGCATACCTAGATGTTATCTAATTGTTGCAAAAAAATATATAATTATTAGTTGTGTTCTTTTTTTATGAGGTTGCTTGTGAAGCAAAATTTTTGAAGAATATAAAACAAATTTAATTCATTTTATGCCTATAAAACTCATGTTTCTACCTGCTACTTTGTTTTCATTGGGCTGATCTTTAATCGATTCGAGTTTTCATTTAATTAATTCCTCTCTCTACACAAACTCTCTGAGTTTTATGAGAGAGGAAGAAATTGTTAATAATAATATGAATATGTATTAATGAATAAAATGTAAATTACCTATAATTATTGTAAGAATTTGATTGATTTCAATAAATTAAAAAAAAAAAATATTTTCGTTATACCTACTTGATTCCGTTTTGATTCGATATGAAAATCTGATAAGATGTCGAAACGAATGACCATCCTTTTTAATATAAGTTCAGAAAACGCTATGGTCCATTTTTCCAAAAATTCCGGTTAACAATACATAATATCCCTTTTTTCATTTTTACAAGCGAGAAGCTTTAATCACCACCAGCACCAATATATTATCAATACCACACCGGCATGGGGCACAACACCATTGTCAACAAATAATGGTGTTCAGATAAATAATCGAAGAAACAGTTGTTTACCTGTTGTCATCAAAAAGTGGTCACAATGTTGACAACTTTTCGTTGCCCAGTGTAAGGATATTGTAAGAAACAAACTTGTATAAAATTTTATAAATGTAACTGCGTACCTAAAGATTACTCTTGAACGAGTGGATTGCCGCACTGGAGATAAAAAGAAGAACTGTGTACTTTAGTACAAACACAAAATATAAGTGTTTCTCAAACTATTCCTAAGATTTCACTGAACCGAAAACTGTGCATAATTTTTCTTAAAAGAAAACTAACGTTGAACTTCAACATAAGAGTATATTTTTTCATTAAAATAGTTGACCAAAGTTTTTAATTTACTTTAACATTCCATATTTTTTGTTCTCTGTAAGCGGGTGATTAAAGAATGTATGATAAAAATAATTTTTTAATACAAAGTTCCGAGAAAATTGTTTTCATGTTCCTTTTTTCTTTCTTAAATACTTTTTAGTTAGGAGAATCGGTTTTTCAGCTTATTATATTCTTCAAAATCTACATATTATTATATATTATAATTATTGGTAGACTTGTTCGAGTCATTAGTACTTATTACACGTGATTTGTATAGAAATAATCTATATACGTGAATTTTTACGAAAATTTGATCAGACTACTATGAGTATGAAATTTCGTACCCTTAAATAGTTTATATATAGAATAAAAATCCAATGGTAATATATTTTAAATATGTAAAAAGGGGTCAAGGAGGAGGTCATGCGCAATGGAGAGCTCTTTTTGCCTCCCTATGCCCCTAAGTGGGTCGTAACAGGGAGTTTGGATTTATAAAAAATACATTAAATCAATAAAAAACATTACCTACTGTAAAGAATTATTTTGATAATCACACACACAGATATATTTGACATTGACACAGATGCATATATTATTTTGTTTATTTGTGGTGAAATTGAGAATAGTATTAATATTGTTTGTCTTTGATAATAAAATAAAAAACTTTGTTATAGAAAAAACTTATCAACATTTCAAATTTCGTAGGTATCCCTTATATTGTACCTTATAACCTATGGATAAATGGCCAAAATCACTCGAATTCGGGTGAAAGGGCTCAATAAAATTAAAAAAAAAAACGTAGGTATCCAATATCCATGTCATTGTTCAAATTTATAATCTAAATTAGTTATGGTTGAATTTCGAGCACTGGTCGACCACTTGTTAAATTAAATGTAAGGTTATTGCAGAGAATAGGGAGCATTAGGTATATCATAACGTACAAAACATCTTTAAAAATAGCTATCAGCTTGATAACAAAAAAAAAATACAGACCAATAGGTGACTCATTTTTTTATAGGTCCAAGCATTAAAATGAGGTGAAAGTAACAGAAATCTGTTCAATTTATTACAATTATATTCATTCACTTTTCACTTAGCAATAGATGAATAATAATTTATCTTTGAAAAGTTTATTTATATTTTTCTGGATAAAAGTAGCCACTCCCACTCTATGAAATCATAAATTAATTCTTGCGTGCGACCTCTCAAGACGTTTTATAATAAAGATAATAAAAATATTTCTAAAGGATGTTGTTGTGTTGACAACAGAGAAATTTACAATAATTTGATTAATGTTATCGCTCTGGGAAAAATGTCCTCAGTTGTGGGAATAAAAACCACAATTTATACGATTTACCTAAGATAAATTCAAAATATTTTCTTACGACCAAAATATGAGAACATAAATATTATATTAACTAGAATAATTTGTATTGACGAGCCGTTGCGTATGGAAAAATTTCATCGATGGGACCTATACCACAATATAATGACGAACTAACCAGGAATGGTGAACATAATAAGCATTCCAACTCTTCCAAATACTTTTGCCTGTACTTTTGTTAAAAATATTTATTTTCAATAGGTATGTACATATGTATAAAATTCAATGGGCTGAGTACCTACCCAACTAGCAAAGTAATCCTATAACGAAAGATTATAAGTATGTCAGTACTTATAAACCTCTTATAATGGCATTGTTGTAGACTGTATTACTTATAATAGCATTTTACAAGCCTTAATATTCTCAAGAGCATTCGTTTTTATATCTCAGTCTTATAGTTTGCTACAAAACTATCGCATAGGACAGTTATAGGATACTCTTACTTATAATGGCATTCTACAAGCGTTGATAATCTCAAGAGCATTTGATTTAGTATTTCAGACTTATAGATAGCTACAAGACTATTTTATAGGTAAGTTATAGGAGAACTAATCCTATAAGAGCATGCACTAAGACTTAATAGTCCTGAGAAAAATGCTGATCCTAAAGTAGCATTTTGTAAGATTAAAGAATCCTATAAAATACTTCGCCGAGATCATTATAAGTAATCATCTATAAAGTCTTGTTCAAGACTCATATGAAACAAATAGTACTTCAAAAGAACGCTATAAGTACAAATAGTCTTTAAACTAGATTCTTTAACATACTTGGCTGAGATCATTATAAGTTCTCGCTGCTATAGCCTAGTGTAAGACTCTTACAAAACCAACAGTACTTAATTAATACGTTATAAGAGCAAATATACACAAAAATACTAACTCAATCACTTTATAGGTAAACGCCAGACATTTTGTCGAGGTGGTTCAAATGTTTTTAATATGGAATTAAGTGACTGGAAACGATTTAAAAGGAGCGGTGGTTATAGAAGAAAAGTGACAAATGACAAATGGGTATGTTGAATTAGTGAAAACATATTCTTCACAAATGCCTCATTCAGGGCCTGGAAATATTTCAAGTTTAAATAGAGATGCAATAAATGAGAGTTCCGCTGTCGAAAATAATATATAAACTATCACTCGGAATGTGAAAAAGTAGAAAATAAAGAAGATGAATCCGATTCGGCATTTGAAGAAACTGATTATGAAAAAAATAATAAATTGTTTAAAAATATACAGAGCTGGGCTGTTAAATTTAATATAAGCCATTTAGCCCTGAATGAGCTATCTAATATTTTAAACAAAATATTAAGTATTAAGACTCTCCATTATTAAAGCTAGACATAAATTTGATAGAGAGTTTTCCTGTCGGTGATTCATTACACTTAATAGACCTTGGTTTGATGAAACGATTGTTAATTGGGTGGCGAGATGGAAAGTTGGGAAAGTATACCAAATGGAGTGCTCGAGATATTGCTATTGTCAACAGTTTTTTACTGAACTGTCAAATGCCGAAAGAGATACACAGAACCGTTATTTCTATCAATGTTTTGGCTTACTGGAAAGGATCTGAGTACCGATGTTTTTTTTATTACTAAGTTTCATAATTTTGAAACACTTTCTGAAATCTGAACCTTTTCATCATTTTTTGAACTTGTTTTGTGCCATTACGATTTGTTCAAATGAAAACCATTTTCCGCTCTTGAACATTGCTGAAAAATGATAGCAGATTTTGCAGAAAATTTTAAAACCTTCTACGGGCGACACTATGTTACTAGTAACATACACAATTTAATACACATAGTTGACGAAGTAAGAAAATTTGGACTTCTACAAATTTGAATAATAAGTTTATTCATTTTTATAACATTTACAATGAAACAAAATAAAAGCATACAAAGAATATACAAAAGTGGTTTTGTTTTGCCACCTCACTAGGCATAGCCTGTATCGAGGTTGGCAATTAAATAAACTAATGAAATACATTAAAACATAAAATATTGAATAAATAATGAAAAACATTCAATCAAGTGGTAACAAAAACATAAGATATAATCAAAAGTCAGATAAACAAATATTAATTATAGGTAGGTACATAAATCAATAAGAAGCCAGAAGTCAATATACAGAAAAAGAATTTGCCAACAGACGCTATACACACAACAAAGCAAACAAACAAGAAAGTCACACAGAAAAACGACAGTTTCGGTAATAAAAATAACATTATACAGCAGCAGCATTCTTTTAATAATAACATTATACAGCAGCAGCATTCTTTTAAAAATAACATTATACAGCAGCAACATTCGCAGCAGCATTCAAAGCAGAATGGCTAAAGCATATGAGTGTTTACTGTTGATTAACTTTTTATTACAAATATGGCGTTCCTTTCGTATGGCTTTTCTCCGCTATGACGTCGAACGTGTGCGTTTAAGTTTCCATTCAGTAAACTTTTTCATGCAAACTTTGCTCTCATATGACTGAATTCGCATTTGAGCACGCGGTTGATTGAACTATTTATGCAAACTTTAAAAAACATCTTAAACTTTGTATTGCAAACTTAGCATTACAGTAGCTGTGCGTGCTTAATTATTTGATTGATTTAACTTTTTATTGCAAATATTGCATTTTTATGGCTTTTCTCAGCTGTGAGTTCGCATGTTAATCATTAATTTACATGAGTTTGTAAACTTTTTATTGCAAACATTGCATTCATATGGCTTTTCTCCAGTATGAAGTCGCGTGTGTGCTTTTAAGTTTCCTGATTCGATAAACTTTTTCATGCAAACTTTGCTTTCACTTCGGGTTCGAATTCAGCCATAAGGCTGAAGCGTTAATGACATCAGTCAGTCAGTGGTTATTGTTTTTAATATAAAAACAGCCTCCGCTGTCATCAACTGACTTACATATTCCGTACAATTTGTCAGTCACCTATCTAAATTTATCGAAAATAAGTCGAAATATGTAACGGAAGACATCAAGAAATAAGTAAAAAAAAACTTCTAACAATAATGAGGTTCAAATTGATCTACCCTAATTTGTTAAAATGGAGGCAATGTGTTATCTTGATTGAAACTGTTATAAGTAACAATGTACCTATAATGGTTCTATAAAGTACTCAATGCAGAGTATTTTTAAAAATGGCGAATTTTCATATAAAACAGATGAAATGAAAATTCTACAACAACTGTAAATTGAGCTTTTTTCCGAAGCGCGTGAATAAAATAATATATTGATTTATGTTTATCACTGTATTGTAGGATATTCGATAAGTAATTGAAGGAACTTTGCTGGTTTATAATTATTATTACTTGATTGTTGTTGATAGTATAGTAGAATGACTGTATGTTCCTGTAAGATTCAATAAAATAAAAATAAAAAAAAAAAATAAAAATAAAATAATAAAATTACGGTACATATTTACAGTAAAAATGACTTCCCATGTTCCCAACAGTGGATAGATGAGTGTCCTTTATCAATTATATTTTGCTGTTTATTAATAAATGTATTATATTAACATTCTACTGCAGTTGTGCACGTCTGACAGACACCTCGTTACGAATTTATTAGATATCTTTATTCCCCCAATACATCCCCACCCCTCACTAACAATACCTTCCTGTATCCTAGTGACCAATCAATCAGTCGGCATTGCGTTGTCGTTGTGTGTGCTGTGTTCCTGTGCTGGGATAGTTACGTCTCACAAACGTCAGGACAGTAATAATGTGATTTTATGCATACGTCTAATAGTCGTTACCACGCATGTTATGTTTTTATGTCATTGAGTTTCACAGCCGTCTCGACTATGTCAAATGAAATTTATTAAAAAAAATGTTTCATAATTAGGTACATAATACTATAGTAGTATTTCACTGGTGTGTAAAGAGGGAGTCACTAGTTATATATAAATTATATAATGTGCAAATATCAATAGCAATACACTTATTTAATCCTCAAATATATTTTATTAGGCTTCAATGTATAATGTTTTTTAGAATGTCTTCTAAAACTGCAGAGAAAAGAAAACTTTCCACAGGAGATGAAGCTGGTTCTTTTCGTCGAAATCCGTTGTCTTATGATGAGCTTGTCCGATGTCTGGAGTATGACAGCAATGAAGAGGTCATCGATTTTGATGATAGCGATGCCAACCCAAACTTTTTAGTAGAATCGGATCAAATCACGGAATCGGAGCAATGAGAGGAGGAAGTTGAAGATGTGAATATACAAATACCATTGCAGGATGAAACATACAATAATACCTAATGAGCTACCAGAAAACCAAACAATTGAAGCTGCCGAAACACAGTACTACGTGAATTCTTACTTGAAGATTACTTACTAATAGCAAATTTTTTATGTGTTTATATTAATTATTTTTTTATGTCTTATTATTGTTAACTAGTCTCTATACGATAAGGATTTTGTATTTTTTTATATATCGATATTTCATGTAAACCTAAAAACCGAAAAATATAAGTACTTGTATTTCTCATTGTATTTTTTTGACCTCATTATAAATATTTATTTTCAAATGTATGTGCTTTGTTTTAATTTATAAATTTCCTATTGTGTGCTTGCAAATAATCTATATTTTGTTATATTGGCTAAGAAAATCGAAATATATATAGCTAATATTGGCTATGATTATTTGGAATTTTACGTCTGTCAGACTGCACCACTGTGCTAACATTATAGAAAATCACCACAGTAGCTAAGGGTTAATAATAGACTTACATTTTTACTATTTAATACAAGAACAAAAAACTTTCACGACGCACAAAAAGCATAACAAAACATACTTTATACAGTACTTTACCAGTAAACATTAAACAAGATTGGTCTGGTAAGATACTTATGGCAGATACTTATAGGAGTATTTATGCTTGTGAATGCATAGCTGAAGATCATTATAGAACCAATTGCGCTTCGTCAAGTGTATTATTTGATTATTTACATTCTGTAAGCTCGTTATAAGATCGTTATAGAAATTAATGCTCCTGTAAGTGCGTCCTAATCTTGTGATTGAAGAATGCTATAAGTATCTTATAAGAACATCGTTACAGAAATAAATGCTCCTATAACTGCGCCCAAATCCAGGGTTAAAGTATGCTATATGTATCTTATAAGTCTACAAAATTTTACTCTTGGGAGTGCTACAAGTACAGATTTTGCTAGTTGGGTACCTACCAAAAATTCAAAATCAACACGTTAGCAAAATAATATCAATATTTTTTTAATAGATTTCTGTTATCAAGCATAAAAAAATAATTTAAAATTGGTACCTACCTTCTTGTTTCAAAACGGGTCCTTTAAGCATTTTGAATGTTTTTATTTCGGTAGAATAATAATATGACAAATTTTTGAGCAAAACCGCTTCTTTCGGGTCTCTATCCGTAGATTGGTCTGTCCCAAGCTGAGTCAATCTCCATGCTTCCCTGTCGTCAGCCAGCCTATTTATAAATCTAAAACTCATATCTCTACCAATCATCAGAATCTTTTCTATAAACACATGCGGCGAACTCTACTGCAATTACTGCGGTACTTGTTGCAAAGCAGTCTTGGGTGCCGGATATTGTGGCCTATCCAAGTGTCCTCTTTGATAAAATTTATTTGAGGAGTTGTCTTCTTTCTCCAACCCTGCTTAGCACCACTTCCTCAATGTGCAATATCGCCTTGTACGGTGAATTTCAGCCATGTTTAAATATTATAATTACATAGTTTTTAAATATAGGAATCCCTTGAGTTGTGTTGTTTTGCCAAAAATAATTTGGAAGAATTTCCCTGTAGGATAAAATACTCCAATGAGAGTAGGCTTTCGTTTTAATACAATTATCTATATAAATATTACTATATTCATAAATTAAGCTAACTACGCTAAATAATATGAAGAATCTGAGTCGTCCATCATCGTGATGAATATGTATGTCGAATTTCCAATTATGTTTTTCGCCCACTTTTAAGGTACCTAAGTACCTAAATAAGAAAAAAAAACAATAGAAAAAAGGCACCTACCTTCTACAATATTTCCCTGTCCCGTTCTTCTCAAACGTGCTGAAAATTGAGAAGGATCATCAACAATAATATACATTATGAAAGCAAATTTCGATTAATAATTCCTTAATAACGTGTCTAATAAGATACTGTTCCCACTACTTATCTAAAAGATATTCTTTGCCAAGGTCAATACTGTCACAGGACAATTTTTTTACAGTTTATCTTATTCAATAAAGAATATTCTGCAAATTGCCTGCAATATGTAGGGTTTACTTAGATATCATTATAATAGAGATAAAAGTTTTACAAAGAAGTTGTATGCGCATGGAAATAAAGTAAATTATTGGAAAGGTTACCTGTGTGATTTGGAATGTTGGTGTTCCATGAATGAATGTTCAGAAAATTTGGGCATGTTGAAAAGAATCGATGCTTATCAATCAATACTCCCTGTCTGAAGTGTCTGACCCCATTTAAGGGCAAAGGGAGGCAACAAGAGTCATCCACTGCGCTCGAACTTGCGCGGATTCAATGAATGACTCCTCCTATACCATGGCCAAATCCATCAGCTCTGCTTCGATGGAACGGAACATGGTGTGAGAGGGTCTTCCTCGGATGTTTATAGGAAAGCAAAAATAGTTTCAAGGCTGAAAGAATGTCTTGTGTGATTGAGAATGAATGGGATCGAGCACATCGATTCCATCCTAAAGAAAGACCAGGTCTGGAACAAATGAGAAAAGGTGGGATTGTATTAGAAAATACCAAAAATGAAAATAGGTAGGTATAGTAAAGAGTGCAGACCTGTTTTACTTGCTTAGATTCTTTTTCAAATAAGGTTCTCATGATTTGGCTCTTTTTTTACAGAATTACGTAAGTACATATTATATACTCCAAACATAGGGGCATAGGGAGGCAATAATAGCTCTCTATTGCGCTCAGAATCACTTCTCAGTATTTTCTTCCAATATTGAGTACCGGATAGTTAATTGTAATTGATAGATATTTGATCCGAAATAATGACACACCACTTATTTTTTTAGGTATATAAAATGCGTACCTACTCAACGTTCATATTTCTTAAACTGCAGGTACTAAATGTTACTATCTATCTTCAATTTATATTAAAAAATTCAATATTGATTTATGGCAGTGTCGACGTTATTGTATCACCTTTTCTTTTCATTACGATAAATAGCTATATAATAATATGAAAAGTTTGCGGGTAGCAGCGTGTGGTGGAATGTCGATAAGGACAAAGGAAATTTATCTTCTTTTGATTTAAGGATACCCTCTGCTATTTATCACTGGCTTGTGTATGTGAACCGATTTGTATAATTTTCTCATATGGAGCAAATCTATCTACTACCATCTCACGCGAGCACTTCTTCTCTTTAACAAAGACGAATGGAGATAGTTTGGGGATTGTTTTATCATCGACGCTTTTGAATTATTGCCGTTGAAGGATGGCTGTCAGAAGATTCAACGAAATAAATATTCCAACAATAATAAAAAATATAATGTTCCTTTGAAAATAGGTAATTATTAATTTTAATATCATTAGGTACAACTATAGAAAACAGAGAAAAAAAAACCGTGGGATGAACAAAGGAAGTTAATATTCTTTTAATATGCAATCAAGACTATTATAGTGTGTTGTTGCCTTTACCTTTATACGTTGAAATATGTAGGTTAAGAAAATTTTATTGGAAAATTCTAATTACGATGAATTTTCAAACAGAAATAAGTATGGGTACATCTTCTCTAATATAAATTAAAGTCGGGTTAGTGCGAACACTAAACTTATAAAAATGGATAAGAAATAATGTAAAATATGATATTGAAGTAAGTATGGAACGACCGTCATGCGACGCCATCTTTGAAAAAATCTAACAACAAAATATTATTGTCTTCTGTGCCTGCACCCTCACATTCACGCATACGTAATTGCCACTCTTACAGTAGCCCATTTCACTTACTCCACCGTTACGGGCGTTTTAGAAATTTTTCATACAAAGTCAACCAAATTGCGCTCATATAATTATATTCTCGCGTTGATCCCCTCTGAGCTTTGAATACGAACGAAATATGGATGTTTTAGAATTGATATTTGCTATTATTTAGTATCTAAGTTTATTTATGTTTCTGAAGGCGCAGTGCACATTATGCACATAATTATGAACGGGCCGCCTCTGGTTAGGACCAAAGGGTCCACAGGACAACGTATGTCGAAAAAGCTAGTATTATTATAAAGGCTGAAATAAATTGGTTAAATTACGCATTTAAGTTAGTATAAGCAGTGAGACAGAATAAAAAATAAATACAAATAATAATAATGATCACAATCATAATAATATTTCCGGGAATGTATCTTTTGCGTAATAATTGGAGGAGGTATTTTCGTTCAGCAAAGAAACGTGCCCTGATGCTAAGAATCCAACTGAATAAGCAATTAGAAGGGATCAAAGTGCTAATTATTATCAAAATAACTGGAATAGCTTTTTCGTTCAATTAAAACCATTAAGTGTTGTATCCAGATTAATTCCTTTGACTTAACAGTTACCTACATAGATATCTTCACTGTGTTCGTGTCCAAGAATTTAAATTAAACAAAATCATGTCAAAATTCAAATATTAAATGGATTAAAAATTAACATTATTGGAATTTTCGCATGCCAGTATACTAACATGAAATTGACCCTTAATATTTTTAATTATAATTTTCTGAGAATCTCAATTTTCCGCATGCCATTATTGAACTAAATAGATAGCACATAATACCTATATGGAATAGAGTATAGAAAAAATATATATAGGTTTCTCACATTTTTGTAAATAAACAAGCAAATAAAATGATCACATAAAAAATAAAAATGATAATAGGTAAAAAAGAAAACAAAAATTCAGAACATATTTAAACAAAATATTGAATACAATATTACCTACATGCCGATACAATATACAACAACACTCCCTTTTACACCCCACTTAGGGGTATAAGGAGGCAACAAGAGCTCTCCATTGCGCTCGATCTTGCGCAATGTTTATGACCTCCTCCCACACCATGTCCATGTCTCTCAGCTCTGCTTCGAAGGAGCGGAACACAGTGTGGGACGGTCTTCCTCGTCTTCGGGACCCTGATGGGAGGAAGAACAGCGTTCTCCTCGGCCAACTGTCATTCGGCTTCCTTAACACATGTCCCAGTCAAGTACATCTCCTCCCCACAATGGTAGAGGTGATGCATGGGCTCACGCTGGGTGCGCCGGCGTATAGCGTCGTTCGTGATGCGGTGGTACCATCTTACGCCCAGAATTCAGGCACTTCATTTCAAAATCTGAGCGTTTTTGTACCTGGGCTTTGGTCAGGTGCTAGGACTCACACTAATATAAGAGAATGGGCAACACACACGCATCAAACAGTTTATATTTCGTCTCGACACTAAACGCCGGCGCTTTCCAAATCTTGGTAATGTTGTTAAAGGCGCCACTTGCCATACCGATACGTATCGATAGCTCAGCCCCGAGGTCACCAGAGGTGGTAATGCTTGCTCCCAGGTATTGAAACTTATACACCCGGGAGACCTGGTGACCGTCGATGGTTATCGGTAGCTGTTTATCGGGGCAGGCATTTTTCGCCATGAGCTCCGTCTTACTGGCTCGAAGGCCAAGGCGTGCTGTTTCGTCGCAGATTCTGGAAACACTACGCTGTAATAATTTCTCCACTGTCGTACTGAACAACGCTATGTCATCTGCGTACTCCAGACCGCACAGTTAGTCCATTAGACCAGATACCCATTAGACTAGATACAATATAGGTATAACATTATTATTTGGTATCGCATAATGTATGGAGCTTTTGTAACTAAGTCTAAGTCTTTTGTCGAAGTAGGCCCAGTTTGAGGATGTGGTTCTCTAATGTACTTTATAAAAAGATTCTATAACTCTTATAAATACCTTTAATACTTTTCTGAAAAAGGATAAATATTTTAATATTACCTATTAAGTATTGTATTCTAGCACCTTTCCTTCACGCCTGAATGTGAACCATGAAATAGGGAAAAATATTGATGACCGTCAGTTAGCTTATTTTTTCGCTTTCATCCTTTATTTCATAGAAACTCTTTCAAATTCTGTCTGTCGCGAGTGTGACATCTATTTATCAACATAATCTAATCAATCCAATAAAAAATGTTCAGATTTATATACAATAATGTCACGTAGAAATAGAACTCTGCTTATATTTTTTATACTTCCAAAAAAATGCTGAGTGTAGGTACCTATGAGCATCGTGTTCAGAATATTAAAAAAATTCTCGTTTATGGATGGAATTTTTGCAACGTTTTGAAATGAAATTTAAAAAAATGTCATATCAAGCAATTATTATTAGGAAAAATGTGGTGTGAGTAAGTCAATAGTGTAAAGAATTGAGTTTTCACAGATTTACGACATGAGATTATAATTAATCGACGCATCGCATGCAAAAATGTTGAATATGCCTACTTACCAACAGTATGTAATATTGATGACATTTTACATGCCTTTTTATAGTGTAATTGAATCTGCTGTTTTGAACTACATAATATTCCATTTTTATCGGTGACACTCGTTTACAGTATGCAGCAATGTTTTCAAAAGACCGAACGGTACGCTTAGGCAATGTAGTCATAATGTCCCTGTTTCTTCGAAAATTTTTGGCACATTAGTTTGTACTTTTTCTTTCTACATTTTGGAATAAATTTTCCACTCAAAACGAGCTGTTCTTTAGTTAGGAATACCATTTTTAATAGTCGAAATAAACATAATTGTCCAATAGTTTCGGTGTTGTCACTTGCACGAAAAACAAACAGAATTATTACTGACGAGATATCCTATAATTAACTATATTAAAAGCTTGTCTTTTCGTCTCAAATTGGACGAAATTGGTTAACTTAATCGATAAACCAAAGCCAAACCAAATATCAAAGTGTTGATTTAATTAATCAATTAAGTGAGATCAAAAGAAGTCATTTTTTTACTTGTGTAGTTTTTTTTAATTTAATAATCACTACGCCCTTCACCCATTTTAAAGAAGTTGTTCGCGTCAAACAAAACAGCTTACTCCACACCCCCCCCCCCCCTCTGTATGACATTTAGTAATTAAGTCTTGATCTTCTTCGATCTGTAACGTTTAATTATTCCGATAGAGTAATTGATTACAATCTTATAAATAAGAGGAAATATCAATCAATGCTATAAACGTTCTTCGATAATTAATTATCTGATTTGATATTAGTGGATTAGTTAGACACAGAAGAAGACCAAATAATTTTCCCGCTTATTAAAATAAACTTAGTGACAACTCAAAAGACTTTTTCTTTTTTAACCTACAATATAAGAATGGTGTGTCATATATTTTTAGAATCAAGATAACCTCGACAGCCCAGTGGTATACGCTCTGACTTCAGATTAAGAGGTCCCTGTTTCCATTCCTGTTCGGTTTAGAGTTTTCCAAATTATTTTTTCACTACTTGGGGTTGCTCGTATCGGATTAGACGGGATTGTTGACTGGAAAACATTGCCTTAGACAATAAATTCTTCTGGCTATACTTTCACCCTAACTATTTTGTATTATGAAAGATAATATTAGGTATGTAATAATGATCGACACATGGACTTGATCTGAGAAATATATGCCGGAGTGTGTGGAAGTCTTCATATAGAAGTTAGCCAAAGTATGAGAAACTTGATACGGAAAAGAAAGAATATTGAGAATCCGTATCAAAATTTTAAGCAAACCTTTTGGAGAAGATACAAGTAACATAAGCTTACTTGTTCAAAAAAAAAAGATAATATTAGCGTTGCTCAATGGAAGATATCAACCTTATTAAATTAAATTTGCTCCTTCGCATGAAAAATTTCACGCCAGATACTTCCATCCTCAAATATTATTTTACTTAGTTTGCTACCAAGACGTTTGTACAATCGTGACTTGAATTTCTCTATGAGAAACGTCACTTTTATTAATGAAGAGAACCCGGATCTTCATCACTGGAACAGATTTACTCACATCTTCAAGAGAAAAATAATGTTAACGCCACCTACCTACTTAGAAGCGAACGATAAAAATGTTTATAAAAAATGTAAGCAATAGTGAAATCTACTTTTTCGTTTTTTTTTAATTTCAAAAGAATATTATTATGGTCAATCCCCCGTAGACTTATCTTTATGCATCAAAATTTGTCGTTTCGAATAAAACAGGATGTCGAATTTAGTAATCGATTATGAATAATATTCCCATCAATGAAGAATTATTATTATGAATAGTCATAAAATAACCATTAAACATAAATCCCAGCGCTTATACGACGAATTACAATACTAAGGGTTAAATTAAATTCTGGAGTTATTATTATGAGTGCCTGTAATGTTTCACAAAACGTGGAACCTATCACAAATGTTCTGGCCTATTTTTATGGCGATATATTATTATAATATTCAATACGGCATTACGTGATTTATATTTGAAACCCGTTTGTGAATATAAAAACAACTTATATAATTATAAATTCTAAAATTTTGTATTGTTTACATATTTGATCAAGGCTTATAATATCGTGAAATAGTTGAATGTTCATAACTGGGAAAGGAACTCGCTTGAATCGCTTCTCGTAAGCTATCTACCACTTTGGATCCGACTATTAGTACCTACCTATTTTTTATAAATCTACAAAAAATATTGGACCTTCATTTCACCCTCATGAGATATCTCGAAAAGTCTTAAAATAATAATAAAGGAATAAGAATATATCAAAGTTTAATCATGAGTCTCAGATATATAAATTACTTTCACTTTACAATTTATATACCTAGTTATACCCACTATAATTTTCTTTTTTTTTAGTTTCTTTTTCTTTTGCTTTGTCTTGATGACTCGAATGGGATGCTGGATGGGTTTGTTTTGTTGTGACCTGCTTGCTGCGTGGTCTTTCTTTGTGTTTTTGTTTTGTTTTCTGTTAGATAATATATTCTTTGTTTTTGTTTCTTATTTTTGTTCTTTTCTGCCTCGGCACAGGCTTTGCCTAGTGCGGCGTGAAGTTCGAATTTTTGTTTGTTTTTTCAATTGATGACAGTAAAGAAAATTGAATTATTAATTGTAAATTGTTTATAAAAAAAATATTATATAATGAGTTTTTGATCTTGACGGACGAAAAAAATCTAATAAAATAAATCTTATAGCTTGCTTTATGCAAGTCGTATTATAGGTAGGTACCTTTTAAAGACCTATGTTTTTGAATGTATTGAAAATAAACTATTCAAAAGTCATATAAATCAATCGAAATAAGCCAATAAGAACTGTTTGGTAGCCTAGCGGTTCGTGGGGGGTTGATTCCCGTTGCCGACCATCTTCTTTCATAACACAAGTAAAATATGCTTTGCTTTCTGTAAAATATCTCAAAAGTATATCTGTCTTCACTTTGACTGAGCCCAGATATATTACAAAAAAATATTTAAGTATAGGTATATTTATTTACTCGAAATCACATTATAATAATTCTATCTGCTTACATAAAGTTATAATAATCAACATTACAAAATAAATTGCAAGGAAAATGCTGCCTCACTAGATATTGTAATTTTTTATCGAGGATAGCGAATCTAAAACAATAATAAAAAGAAGAACAACAAAAAATAACCTCAATAATAGGTAGGTTCGTCAAAATTAAGGTACCTACTTACCTACTATTGATATATTTTTTTAATGAATCTGGGCTCTCCCAAAGTGAACACAAATATCTGTACGCGCGAAAGTCTTCGACTGATACCACTGGTCTACCAACCACTTCAATAATGTTATGACGTATTCCTGCCTTAAATTTCTAAGATACTCACGCATCTAAATGACATTCAATCATACGTATCCAGGTTCGCTCCGAAGGGGGAAAATATTATGACAATTACCTGATAATATTTGGTTTAATAATGGTGCTGGAAAGTTGATTGATTGAATTTATATGATTTGGCCATTATGACTAAAAAAAAATTGTGTGTTTACGGTATTTTATATGACCTCCGACCGAATGCGAGCTATTTTGAATGTTGTTAAAAATATGTTTCCATTATCAACTTCGTAAATTGGACATGACTTTTATTTGTAATAAAATATGTTTTTTTTGTAAAAATACTCGTTCAATTGAAAGGAAAATCTGTATTGTAATTATTTTATAGAACTGAACGATAGCCCCGAGGAAAAATGTTTTAGACGTTGATACATTGCTCGTACAACACACAAATTAGCCATATAATTATTTTTCCTTTTTGATGAAACAACGTATTATTGTTCCTACGCATATGGAACGATCTCAACAATTGCTGTCGTTATAATGAATACGAAGAATCTACTCTACGGCATATTATTATAACCGTGCAACTAAATTAAAGCACGAGCGTTGTTTTGACGGATGAAACCTTTTTACATAGTTTGTGGTTCTCATCATAGTTCATAACGCTTTCATACACGTGCCTGTACATTGTAAAATGTTATCGCTCATATATTATTTTCATCTACCTAGGTTAATATCTATACTTATTAAAGATAGAATTTAAAGGTATACCTACCTTCAAAATAATAATAAAATGTGTCATTTTGACAATATTAAAAAAGAAAAATTTAAATACAAAAAATCCCACTGTTTGGGCTTTTTTATAACACATATTGTTACGAAGGTGTTTGAGCTAACGTCCCGGGTTCCATTATTAATGTCGGGTCAAAAAATTATAATAAAAAATGTAAGTATTTTTAACGTAGATTTTAACCCGAGGTTGGTCTATCTAGTAAGATTAGACGGGATCGGTTGACTATATAACAAAATGTCTGGGGAAATGAGTTCCGCCGGCTAAACTGATTATTTAGTAGGTATAAAAAGTGTAAATTATTATATGTTATTACAACCATGCATAGGAATTCTGGCTTATTATGGTAGAACGTTCGATTTTATTTTAATCTCACCTTTGTATTTGAATCAAGTAAACGGTTCATTAACAAGTTTTTGAGTATTATGAAGCTTTACACTAAAACCTATATCTAGAAAGGGGTTTGAATATAAATTTGCCTCATAAACTAAGTATCTACCTACTTACCTATCATATTTTGAGTTTTCTTTCAGTTTTTTTTTTTCAAGACCTAATACTAAACATATTTCCACATTTTGCCGTGATAAGGGAATTTTGCCAAAATAAGTAACATTTTCTCAGTTTTTTTTTAACGTAGTAATTTCGTTGTTTAATTACATTCTCACGTCGTGTGTTTAATATCCGTTAATTACGACCTGAAACTTTTATTTCGAGGTATATTCAACATTACGAACACATTTTTCTACTCTGAACATTACCGTTTTAATCATTAATACATGTTTGAACTCCACACGCGAGATGACAATTTAAGGTCGAAGAACTGAGTTTTCTTTACGGTCGGTGTATTCTTAAACCAATATTAAACTTAAAAATATGACCACGGGAAATGTTTGGGTGAATTTTGTATAATTTTACCAATATCTTTTTTGTATCCAATGGCTTTCAACAGTGAAAATATTATGAGATGTGAGATGTAGAATAAAAATGTATTGTAACCTCCTACCATACGAGTGAAACAATGTGTTCAATCATGCACGATATTCAGCAATAATGTCGTAATTTAGATGGACGCAACCTGGTATTTTTCTATCGATGCTTTGACTCCTAAAGCATGAAAACTGTTCAACTGTATACCTTTTATATTGTTTTTTATAAATAAATATTAGTGCACTGAAAGAAAGGTTGGTTTCAACTCAAACATACATCATTTCTTCATGACCAAGAAACAAGATCAATCCGTTGAGTTGATTGAGCTAGACTGTGTTATTTTTCAACAACATGAGATCACTCTTCTGTGATGATAATATTAATTTAAAACTAAGGCAAAGAATGGTCAAATGCTGTGTTTGGTCCACATTACTATCTGGTGTGGAAACTTGGACCCTCAAAGTTAATATCTGTGAGCAAAACGAAAAGGGACATGAGTCATAAAACGGCACTTTACAGGAGAGACAAAATAAAATTCTTGCGGAAGCTGTTTTTTAAAGTACTATTTTAGAGCTTATGTACGGAATTTGATGCTCATTTTTTTCATAAGATATATATAAAGTTTGATACTTTTTTACATACCTACATATTATTTGAAAAAAAAAACTGGTTAAAAAGAAATGACATAATATGTCCTTTTTCCTTTTGGAATATTGAGGTTTTATTTCTAAAACTGTAACTGAACTCCATGTCTCACATATGTTTTTTAATTGAAATATTGTGATGAACCATATAGAGGCATTTTGAAATGTGGGTCAACCGCAGAATGCTCCGTATTGAGATGGTGACTAACACGATTGCGAAGGGCTGGTCTTGAGAGGGAATTGTTGACCAGCGTCAAGAGATGGAAAAGTTCCTACCTGATGGGATATATAGTTCGAAACACCAAATACAAACTGCTTCACCAAATAATGAAGGAAAATAGATGGAAGACGAGGTGTGGGTAGACGGCACTATGTCCTGGCTGAGGAACATCAGACATTGGACCGGAATTCAGGGAGTGGAGGAACTGTTCCGGGTAGCCCAGGACCGAGAAGTATACGCAATAGTGGCAGCCGACGTCGGGGGGACCTGACGTTACAAATGAAGAAGTGTTAATTTTTCTCGGCTTAACTTGAAAGAAACCTGACTTAATTAATGTGGGCTAAATAAAAAAATTGATCTGTTTCATAAATATATAGCTATGAATGGAAGTGAAAACCCAAGATTTGTCACGAAATGCCACAACATGCACCTCGAAAGACAAAAAGGGATATTCAGCTTTTCAAACATTTCATCTTTTTGACGAATCCAATCGCATATTCTGGTGATGAGCACAGCCTCGTCCCATATGCAATTGCAGTAACATAGTCTCTGCCGAATTCATCACAGTGAAACGGAGTAAACCTTCCATATTCATATAGCTATGTTTCGTAAAACCTGCAAATGTATTTTCTTTTGAGTATTCAGTGCATATTTTTTATCCTTTTTTTCTTTTAATGTTTAAACTTGATACCTGAATTGGTAGGATCCTGAGCAAGTAGCCCCAATAACCTCCTTAGGTACAAACTAGGTACCTCAAAAAGTACTTAATTAACTTCTTCACAGTGTGAAAAGTCAACATAATAGCAGCTTTGCGAATTATTTAGATGTCACTTTTTTGGCATCCTACCTAAGGGATTTTGGTCTGGCTGAATTTGACAAAGTTTAAAAACGGGTTATAGTTGTTGGGCAATCTTTCAAATCCGTGTGTTTAAATCTTTTTAACTTTTTTTTAAATCTCACTGAAACACGAACTTAATATATATTGTAAGAAACTTTGGACGTGAGATTATAAATTAAGCACTACGTCCTACTCTATTAAGTTTCTACTGTTTAAAAAACAAATTGTTTAGAAGTGACTTACACAAACAGCACCATTGTGACTTTCAGATGTCATATAAACCGAATTAGAGTAGGATCTTGAGAAGTTCAAGACACAATAATAATAATAATATTAAATAAGATCCTACAGCTAACTTGTGTGCTGTAAATAAACTTTCCTTAAATATTCCATTTCTCCTTCAAGATTATAAGAATATCCTTAGGTATGTTCCTCAATAAAGTAGGTACCTCTATACTATAGGGTAGCATAGTAGATCTGTATTCAAATTTACTTCAAATCGACGCGTCGTATTTTGTATATAGGTAGGTACAAAAATATATCCTCTCTCCCAACATAGTTACTGTGCGACCAAGGGATGTTGCGTGTTGAGTATTTCGAGTGCAAAAACGAGATAGGTATAAAGAAGAAGACCGTTGGTATAATATTTCGAGAATTTCGTTGCCTGCAGGCAAACTATGTATGCGCAATATTATTAGATTAGAATGTTATATTCTTCATAAGCATGCGATTTGTTGTTAAGTATAAAGACATACTATTACCTTCTTTAACAAAGCATGTCCCAATAAATTTTATCAGAATGAAAGGTTGGAAGTTCTAAACGGAAAATTTATGCAAATATTCGCATACCTACATTTTTTTATTTACTGTATGGATATGAATACCTTTACAATTTATTTTAAGTAAACCAAAACTTTAAAACAGATATTAAAAAATCAAACATGAGTCTTCGACTACATTATTATTTATTTATCTCAACCAAAAACTAGTTTTTAGCAGATACTCCTCTTTTCTTCAAATGAACATGAATTACCTAAGTATAGAGGTAAGGATTATGTTATACCTTAACAAAAAATACTCTTTATAAAATAGAATTACTTTAGTAGGTATCAGGATGTCCGGGTAAAAATCTTAAACGGTATCCTAAAACCTAAAATCCGCAACAATTTCTCTATCCATATATTTTATGTTTGTTCGTTACGTGTCAAGTTTAGATTTTTTTCTGAGAAAATAAATATTTCTAACCACACCCTCAGTTTTCTCCATTGATGGTACAAAAATACTAAATAGTATCGCTCTAGATTGAACAATAGCGTTCGGATAACCTCGAACAATACCGGTCATAAATGAAAAACTCACAATAGGAAAACGAGAAATGTATCAATTACTTTTTATCTCTTTCCTTTTTCGAAATGATACAGCAGGAAATTTTTCGCATTTATAAAAACTAGAGTTCATCCGTTTTTACATTGATTTTCAATTTGAAGCCTTAAGCCATTTTGCCCGTTTCAAACAACAGAACTAACGATCCCGCCCCAGATGCTGTAGAAGCGGTCAGTTAGTCAGTCAGTATTCCGGTCGAGTCTAATATAATATAGGTACATTTGCAATAAACATATAGTTCATTTTTTTTAAAGATACAGTACTAGAAAATTCGGCATACTTCCATTTCATTCTTTACATACATAAGAAAGAGACAAAATACTTCTATAAGATTTATGACTTCGCCGAGAGGCGGTACAGAACCTATTGTTACGCAGGTAGTTGTTTTTATGGGCTGCTATACACACTGCACGAGTTTTATGAAATGTAGTCAGTTTATCGTATTTACTTCTCATTTTTATCGAAACTGATTTAGGTTGCTATCACACTGCACGAGCTTTATGAAATGCAGTCATTTTATCGTATTTACTTCTCATTTTTATCGAAACTGATTTAGGTTGCTATCACGCTGCACGAGCTTTATGAAATGCAGTCATTTTATCGTATTTACTTCTCATTTTTATCGAAACTGATTTAGGTTGCTATCACACTGCACGAGCTTTATGAAATGCAGTCATTTTATCGTATTTACTTCTCATTTTTATCGAAACTGATTTAGGTTGCTATCACACTGCACGAGCTTTATGACGTGTAGTCAGTTTATCGTATTTACTTCTCATTTTTATCGAAACTGATTTATGTTGCATTTTTTATCCTGGTGTAGGTTACAGTGGCGTACTGAGGGGGGTGGGCGGAGGGGCGGACCGCCCCGGGCGCCTCCAAATTTTAGAAATGACCTTTTTTTTTTTTTTTTTAGGAAATGACATGTTTCCAGATACCAAATTTTAGAAATGACCTTTTTTTTTTTAGGAAATGACATGTTTCCAGATACCAAATTTTAGAAATGACCTTTTTTTTAGGAAAAGTTATGTGGGGGCGCCAAAGGCGCCACGGTACGCCACTGTGTAGGTATATTTTACTCGTATATCATTTTTGTTTCTTCAACAGGTTATATTATTAAAAATACATTCATTTGTTATATAATAGTCTAATAAACTCTCCGCTGACGATGGTCGCATAGTCGATCGAAAATATATTTCGGAAAAAAAATATATGTGCAATAGGTGTAGAATCATTATAGACAGATCAAAATAAAAAGACATACAGATAAAAAAGCATTAGGTATAAAATAATTATACACTTTAATTAATTGATTAAAAAACGCGGTATGCCAATATGAAAAAATGCAATAGCAGAATTTAAATAATCTTTTCTCTGACTTATCGAGATGTTAGCGAAGACAACCGCACTTCTCGAGTTCGAAAATATTATGAGTGTGCTACCTGGTTAAGGGTGGCTACTGTTACCGCCTCTCAATAAA
The DNA here is from genome assembly GCA_963576905.1 of Mystacides longicornis. NCBI lineage: Eukaryota > Metazoa > Arthropoda > Insecta > Trichoptera > Leptoceridae > Mystacides > Mystacides longicornis. The sequence goes on from OY756424.1 coordinate 23,607,161, forward strand.
ACAATAAATCTTATAGAAGTGTTGTGTCTCTTTCTTATGTATGAAAAGAATGAAATGGGAATATGCCGAAATTTTTCTAGCACTGTATCTTTAAAAAAAATGAACTATAGATATCTTAATATAACTATGGAGGAACATGGATTGGATATACCAATTTATTATGATATTTTTCGTTAGTTTTTTAACTATCTAATTGATAAAATATTGTACTATCGAGTTCCGAGAATATGGGCTCACATTATTTCCTCTGCCTACACAAAACAATTCCAGCTAATATCCTACACTGTTAGTATGAAAACACCCGTCATTTATTATGCGAACTACGCCTTTGGGATTTAATATTAAGAGCAGTTCGATTCCACCAAAGCAACTCTACAGTACTGTATTGATCATTGGACAATTTGTCAAACGAAATCCTCACACATGAAAACTTTAAGCCGCTTTGACATATGATGAGTGGAGCTAAATATTTCATACAACGTCAAAACAAATGGGAAATCGATAAAAATCCAAACAAATATAGGTGTAACATGTAAGCACTTAGGAAAGTAGGTTATTTGAAGAAGGATAGCTGTTTGAATTAACTTAAAAATAATATGATCAAACATTCCAGTATATATATATATATATATTCGTATGGTATTTGGCGCATAAAAAAGTACATAAAAACAAAAACTATAAAACCGTAAAAAATATATATATATATATATCAAAGATTATATTATGTCAAAAAATAAAACTTTTATCCCTTAGCCAGTTTCCAGTAACAACTTAATTATTTAGAAAAATAAACATCAACCCATTGTTATATAATATATGTGCTAACTTCATATCAGAAAGGAGAGAGCCGAAATATTAAGGCGTAGTGTAGGCTGATTTGATAATACGCTACAATAATAATTCTACATGATACACCCAACTGTAAGCACATGGCATTCGCATTGTTTGATGTGCTTCATTTTAGCCTGACGTGGGTAACTTATCGTGTGGGTGGTTTACTATAACAAAACATTTTCGCAAAGAACTGTTTTCTGTTTTTTTTTAACGACCATCTACTTGCGAAGAACTCTGCGAAGCATAACATTAAACATTGATCCTTAGAGAGTTGAAACGAATGTCATCGAAAACGTACATGTACATTTTATGTGTAGTAAGAGTTGTATAATTTTATTGTACTCTTTTGAATACACAAGTACACATGGTTTAAGATATCGTAACCAAATTGTTAGCTCACAAGAAGAGATAATTTTGCTTAGCTTACTAACAAGAGACACCAATACAAACGAAGCTCCAATGAACAATACGAACGAAAAATCACCAGACAAAAACATAGATAGAATCTCCAGTTTTTCAATAACAGGTAGAATAGTATCGCCATAGCAAAGAGACTGGTATTTGTATTAGTGGGTTCTAGACGTATACGTATAGGGCCAATGTCATTGTGTTAGTTTATACCCACACGGGGTTGGACCTAAGATGAGCCCTTTGTTGTTTACTGGTATGCGAGTCAGTACGTTAAAAGCTCTCGAAGTGGCAGGTTGTTTCCTTGCGTGCGGTGACCACACGTTGAACCGCTTTACAAATAATAAAAATAATCTTACCTACATACTTCGTAGAAAACATGAGGCCACGTGGTCACCCTACCGTTTTTGTTACTAATACAAATACGAGTCTCTTTGCTATGGCGATACTATTCTATCTCCCACACGTTTGTGATGGATATAGTCATAGGTAGGTAAAAACAACGTCTTCTTTTTTTAATTGCTGTACAAAGATTCATTCCAAAGGTCTGTATAATATTTGCTACGTCATTCTTCTTTTTCTTTCTTCCACGTGGCAATCCACTCTCGAGATACGTCATTCTTACACATATATATGATATAATTGCATTCGTTTGTCGTTCCCTGTCATTGTTTTTTAGATCACATGATTCAATGAACTTTTTATCGTAAATTTATTCATTCTTGTGAGCGTGAATGGTACATCAACACATAAAAACATCAAATATGCGCATTTTTTCAACAAGCTATAGCCTAAAACGGCAGTGTTAGTTAAAAATATGGCGTTGCATTCGTTTGGCTTTTCTTAGTAATGAATTAACAGGGTAACGGAAATAAGAGATCTGGGGGTTATCTTCGACGAGAAATTATCTTTTGTCAACCACATAACAGAACTGACCGGTAAAGCACTAAAAACATTGGGTTTTGTCCTTCGCACTGTAACCGATTTTACAAATGTCAACGCAATCACAACACTATATAAATCATTGGTTCGTAGTAAACTTGAATACAATTCCCAAATATGGTCTCCCGGATACAGTGTCCACATCAACAATGTGGAGCGCATACAGCGCAAATTCTTAAGATTCATAAATTACAAGTTGGGTATAGCTCGACATGAATTAGATTACGAATATCTGAAAAAAAAATTAAACATTGAATCTCTCGAGGACAGGAGGACCATTGGTGACTTAATATTTTTATTTAAAATTATTAATAATTGTTTTGATAACCCTGACTTGTTGCAGTTCATAAAATTTCGTATACCTACGCGATGTACTAGAAATCGGGAACCGTTCTACATAGATAACCATAGTACAAATTACATTAGATTCACAGTAATACCCCGCTTACATCGACTGGGAAATGAGTACTTATCGGAGATTCAGGATATGTTTAATATGGATCTCACTGCATTTAGGACTTTAATAAAGAATTTTTTTTCTCCTCATACTTATGTTTAATTGGTTGTATCTGATGTTGGTGTCTGGTTTGTTATATCTGTGAGTTGAGGTATTTTAAAAATGTGCATATATGTGTACATTATGTGTTTCTTTTTCTAAGTTTTGTCATAGGTAATGTTGATGTATATCTGTTGTATTTTTGACTGTACTTATAATAATATTATTCTCTGTCGAATGCTCTAATCTGTGCACGCACTAGAGTGTAAAATATGTACTTCTGATATTTCCTCATCTTGACCGATTACGGACAATAAATGCAATAAATACTGTTTTCCTGTTTAATTAACAGTAATTATATTATTACTTAATGATTGAAAATATATAAATGTGGTCGATGATTGCTCCTCTGCTGTGATAAATCTTTCACTTTGATAAGTCTTTGTATATATTATTATTGTGTATACCTAATGTTTGTTTAAAGTTTTCAACTTGTTATTATTTCTAAACTGTTATAAAACCCGCACATCCAGGTTTTGAGGTGTTTGACTGTACCCGTGCGAACACCGTGCCTATTGTTTGGTATTGTCACCTATCCCGATATTAGTAGGGAACGGTCGGTAATTACCATTTATGTTGTTTCTTATTATTATTTCGCATTGAACTATGAAATGAACTATGAACACAGCTGATCTTGTATTTGTTTTGTCTCACCTTTTTAATTTTAATATAATATGTAAAGTTTGTTTGTATGTAAATGTTATCATAAACTGTAAAAGGCGAAAGCCGTTAATTGAATAAAATAAAAAAAAAAATAAAAAAAAAAAAATAATATTTCAGCAAAAAAAAAACAGCGTTATTTCAAGTAGCCTTCTCCGAGAAATAGTATATCAAGAGCGAGAAGATTTTTTTAATCGTTGGTTACTTTCTGAGATCATAGTAGTCACACATAAAACAGTTTCAGTTTCAAGTAGTTTAGTTTTCGTCATATTGGAAACAATCTAAACACACAATGGCTCAGGTTAAAAGCAATGGACATTGATGAAACATTTTTCCATTTTAACGTTGTAGAAGAACATGTTGATTAAATGGACATTGATGAAACATTTTTCCATTTTAACGTTGTAGAAGAACATGTTGATTAAATGGACATTGATGAAACATTTTTCCATTTTAACGTTGTAGAAGAACATGTTGATTAAAATCCACTGAGAAGAATTAGGTATATTTCAAATTATGTTTTATCCTTACTTACAATCATTTATGGACACATCTATAAGGTGGGACATTTTTTTGTAGGTATAATTCATTGGACATAGTCCTGTATGACTTGTAATATTTTGTTCTCTTTAATATTATATCTGAAACGATCGACCGGAAATTTCGTTACATTTATCTTTTTTAATTTACGCAGTGTACCAAACGTACTGAACGTCACGGTGTATCTGGGCACCCAGACGAGACTATCTCTACAAAATAACGTTTTGCATCGTAAATTTATTACGAACGTTGCTATTTATTTTTTTCTATGATTTATAGGTACTATGTTGTAGTCTGAATAATTTCGCCTAGTTCCTCGTGCTCTGATAAGCATTAGTAAAAAAAAAGCTAAATGGAAGGTGTTTTATTATGGCAATTTCACATTTTTTGGATAGCTCCCAGGAATGGATTTTTATACCTGCAATATGTTGTTACATTTTTAATTTTTCTAATGCAGAAAATACTTCCTGCTCAGCCTGTATCAGTCCACTCCTGGACATAAGCCTCCTCCAGACTCTTCTACGTTCGACGATCTTGTGCAACCTGCATCTATTGCGAGCCAATGGTTCTTACGATGTCGTCCCTCCATAGAAGCTGTGGACGGCCAGGGTTTCTTATAGTCCAAAGGCGCCAGCACAGGAGACGATTTGATCATTTGTCCTTTGATCGAGCGACATGACCGGCTCATCGCCATTTCAATGCTGCCACTCGTTCGACAATGTCTGACACTCCTGTTCTAGCTCTTATCGTATTTCTAATTCTGTCCCTAAGACTTATACCCAACTTATTAATAGGCAATGAAAGTTCTTTCTGATTATTATTTTCTTGGTAACCATATGTTACACATATATTAGGCGAATATCCTCTATTTTCCTACATTATAAAAATTAAGAAACGCTTTTGAAAAGTTAATGTCAGATAATAACATACCAACAAAGCTAATATTACCTATGTTTTTTTTTTTATTTTTTACCAAAAGTTATTTTAGTAATTTATCTAATTTTTATAAAGATAATTTAATGTTTATACAGTTATTTTAGTAATTTATCTAATGTTTATAAAGATATTTTTAAAATACAATAATTATTGATTTTGTTAAAAATTATGACTTAAAGATTTAGAACTCTTACTACTTATGTACATTTCAAAATGACCCTATAGTTGTTATGTATCATGAAATGAAAATATTACATCTAACCAATTACAAAAAAATATTACGCTATGATGAAACTAATTAATTGCAAAAAAGTCGGTTGAGAGAAGGAAAGATAAATCTTATTAAACACACCCAAAATTAGAATCTCTGAGGGCTGAGACGAATGTTAATGTCACTTGAAGCTAAGTAAAAGAAAATATTTACATTATTCTAATGAAATGTATTCTGTAAGAGAAAAGATCCTTCCGTCGTTTGACTTATGTCAATTTACATCATGATCTCGCATCAAGTGCTTCCAAAAATTTTCGAATTAAGTAGGTTTTTTTTCAAATGTTTTTGGTTGTAAATTTACAACCACAACATATTTCTTATCCAGCCCCCGTAGACAAATTCAAACTGGCGTTCGACTACAAACGAAGATTTCGCCAATGTATAGTGCGAAAAAATTATCTGTCCACTGGAACACATAAATAATTATTTAAACCAAGCAAAGACACTTATATAAAAATATAAAAAGTGGACAGCTAATTTTCTTCCTACTCTACATTGTCGAAGAATTCGTTTGTAGTCGATCGCCAACTGTATTTTGTCTAGGCCCACAGGTCACCTCGACTTTAGCAAACACTTTGGCCTAAGTTTCTCTGTTTTGTATTACCTATACGAAATATTTCATCCACATTTCCAATTTCTGTCCAGTCGCTTACATTGGGTAGATAAGATGTCTATCTTCTCCAAAGCCTTTACCTCCCCGCTACATCCCCTTCATAATTAGTTATGTAGAGCTAAAGGCGTACCTATCACCCTTCAGCGCATGACAAGAGTAACTCGCAATTAACTACAATGACGACTCTAAACAGCACTTATTCAAATGGATGGATGGATATTGGACATTACTAATAGTATGTATTAAGGGAAAGGAAAAAGTTCAACGTAGAGTTCTTCTGTTGATGAAGGATCTATGTATTAGTCGTTCTTCACAGAGCATGTAGAACATAGGTATTTTTATTCAAACCGACATTAATAACTTTACCAACTTTAGATTGGTAGGTAGGTACCTTTATATTATTTACCTTATAAAATCCAAAATAAAAGGTCCCGAGTTCACAGAAGCAAGTTCTTATCAATTCGTTCATCGTAATGTTATCTTTGTTCCATTGTGTTTCGAATTTATATACGTAACTCGAAAATTGATATTCTTATCAAAGTTTGAGGTTATGTCAGGCGTTATAACAACAATACCTACCCACCTTAACTTCCCACCGCTGTTGTTCCCGGGAACTTTGACAAAATATACATATATTTGATAAAACCGTGAAAGCCCAACTTGTAATATATAGGAATATCTTTCAAGTTTGCATGGTATGAAGTCTCGCTGGAACAGTAACTCGCTACATATTTCATATTTCACAGACACTATGTGTATTCCGATGAGTTGAATAAGGGTGAGAAGAAAACTATTATGGTCGCCCAACTATTTCATGGTTCAGTGATAGTACTTTGTACCTAATCATTATTTTAATACAGACACAAACCAAGTTTATAGAAGGAATACAAGCGGATACCTGGCGTATGCAACTATAGGTAAAACAAGGCACTTGACTTGATCGATATAACCGGGATAACCACCATAGTGACGAGACTTTCTGATAAGAATGACAGATCACTATTTTTTGCGTTGACATTCTCTATTACTTCACACCAATGAGGACAAAAAATAAGGTTATGATCAATTTTTTTTAGCATCCTGTAAGAAGCATGAAAACTCAGATCGGGACCATGCGGTTTCCAACTTCACGTCCTTAAATCTCAACAGGTCAGAAAAGATACAAAAAAAAAAATAAACCTCAGATGCCTGGATTCCATCAGGGAGGAGGGTTTAGTTAGACTATGCTTGATAGAGTTTAGGTTGGTTTGAAGCGTAGGGGGGGGGGGAGACCCGACGAGCTTTATTTGTGTGGGACCGACATTTTTTTTATCGATCTATTCGGGTTTGCTGCGGTTTACAACGGTCTCTCGGCTGGCTTGCGTTGTGCCGGGGCCTTAAATGGAGAATGGTGATAATGATATGGTAAAATCGCACAAATCATATATATTTTTTACGTATCAAGTCCCCATAAGGTATCATGTTATTAAATTTTGAGAATCTGTTCACGTGGACTTGGACCACCATGATAGCGCGAGAAATATTTATTTTTGTATATAGGATAGACCAAGAAGGAAAATCATATATCTTCCAACTGTCGATTTGTTGTGGAGATTTTATTTCTCGAGACAAATTATTATTATGTTCCATATATGGATTTACTCAGAATTCGGAGGAGAACATTTTAGTGTGTATGTGTGTGTGTGTCCGTCCGTTCCATATAACTTTTGATTCGCTTGATGCACAGATCCTAAAATTTAAAAAAAATATTGAATACTTTAAGCCTACAAAACTTGTACACTCAGAATTTTGAAATTTTCTTTCAGTCGGGGGTAATCAACCTTTGAATTTTTACTTAATTTTTTCATATATCTCGAAATATATTAAAGCTAAAACCCTAAAAATGTGTATGTATATAGGAAAATAAAATATCTCAAATCTAATTTAATGAAAAAGTTCCAGGATCTCTCAAACTTTTTTATAAAGAAATGTTTTTTTATTACAAATTTACGAGTTTCAATGCCTATATTTTAGAATTTTATAAAAATATCGAAAAACGCCGAAACACACCAATTAGATAATTTAATTTTCTATAAAGAATATAATATACATTATAGCAGTACATCTCAAACTTTTCTTACCAATTTTTGTAAAAATTTAATTTATTGACGACATCGTTTCATAAAATAAACATACCGACTCAGGCCATCGACAGTTGGATCTCATTTTTACATGCAACTATTTATAGGTAAATATGTAAAATATGTGTTATTATATAACGTAAAAAAATCTTCCATGCAAGTCAAAAAATAAAATGGATAGTAAACAAAACACTTCGCATTTCCATTAAGAAGTGTTTTAAAAAAGCAAACAACACAATGATTAAAGTTTGTGCTTGACGAAAGATTTTTTTTCATTCGCGATACAATAATTTCCTTGGTGATTTTAATTTCTGTTGTCAAAAGAATGTAGACATGTTTTTATCAGCATTGTTTCAGAATAAATCTTCGCCGACTTGGAAGCCCATCAGATATTGTGAGAGATGCCTGTAGATTGAGAGAGTGGAAAAAAAAACAAAATCCAAAATGAAACGAGTGTCACACAGCTTTTAAAATGGACTTTGAGAGATTATTTTTTTCGTAATCATCTACAATCAAGATTTTCAAATGTAATATTTTTTTTTTATAACGATGATTTTTGCTTACAGATTTTTTACAAAAGATTTCTTTTTTAATTTAGCCTTGGTTTTGGGTACTTACAGAACAAGGCCTCTTTAATATTTCTTGACATTAAAAGAAAACCTTTTTCGAATAACCAATTAACTTGACACAGTTTCTCATACATTAAAAATAATACACAATTTAGTGACTCCCTCCACTAGGCAATGTCTGTCTTGGAGAGGAGGTTATTGATAAATAAAATAAAATACCTATACCTAAGAATAATACAATAATATACTTAATAAAAATTACAATTAATCAATGGAATCCAGCAAACAATGTGAAAATATTAATAATGTTAACAAAAAAAAAACACAATAAAAGTCAAAATGAAAAAAAAACACCTACAACCCAATGAATTAATAGGATTTTAAGTTAAACATTAAAGATAAAAATTAAAATATCATAAAGTTAATATTTATATACTTACAAATGCAATGTAAATGTAGTATATGAAAAAATAAAAATGTAAAATCAATAATAATAGTAGGTAACAATAAAAAAAAAGTTTTTAATAAACATAATGATGTAAAATAACAGTAAAAGAACTGTAAAAATAAATAAATTAATAAAAAACACACAAAATACATATATAACACAATGAATTATTAGAATTTCAAAGTTAAACATTAAAGATAAAAATCAAATCATAAAGACTCAAATCAATACTTAATGATAATTTATTGAAAAACTAGCTACCTATTTACATAGATACTCATTTTACTCAACTGACCTTTTTATGTATCTACCTACTTGATAGTCATTAAAATGACTGATGCCATAGAATTTGATAATGAATATTTTGAATGTAAAGAAAGAAATTGAGAAAGGTCTGTGGTGGAAGATCTAAAAGAACTCGCTAACAAAATTTCATTTCGATATTGATCTTCCATTTACGTATAAATAATAATGTGGCTGTATAGTGTCGCCAAATTAATGTCTTGATTGCACATAAATTCCATGCGTTCTTTTGTCCACACTTTCCCGTAAAACTTGCTGAATTTTACTGATTGAGCGTTGTTTTTCCTTCTCAATGCGCACGTATTTGGGAGCTTGTTGGTAAAGAACCATAAAATGTTTGAGATTTTAACTGAAACTAACTGCTCATAATATTAACCCTTAACTATCAGAAATAATTAAACAAGGTTGCCGATACAAAACTTCATTGCATGAATGATGGCGAATTCTAATATCACGTTAATTATGGACACGGGTACCCATTGTTATCTTCTCAATAAGGTTTACACCGTAAACGTTATGTTTGATACAGTACTACGATTTTTGAAGTCGTTTATGAATTAATTTGAAATTATGAGAAATATTTTAGCTTGGTCAGGTTTAGTAACTGTATCAAAGCGAGGTGTTTAATTAAATGAATAAAATTAGACGAATAATTATTAAGCTCAAGATTATATCTAAACAGAAAGTATCCAAGGTCAATAATAAAAGTTGGTGAAAACAGAACAAGTATAAGAATATTTCTGTTTCATAATAACCCTAATGTTTACAGAGTCTGACAAAGTAAGCATTAATGCTTGTATGCCTTTACATAAAACCCGTTTGACCTTTCCCTTTGATAATATCACGTCTTATTGTACGCTGTTTCCTAAATGTTCACTTAAGTACCAGGTAGGTACTACTTGTTCTCCCGACTATAAAAAAAATCTTCCACAAGAAAATTATATGTTAGAATACTAAAGATGTTACAGTCAAAAATTTAAATTCAATCTCTTTCCGGAATGGCTGGTTTATCTTAGGTTTAACCTAAGCCTCCTGACAAACCCCGAAATATACCTATAACAATTTCGGTTTTAGATGGACTAGGCTGGGATATCTGCAAAGGGTTCCGGGTAACAGGTGGCTGAGTAGAACGCTGTGTTCTTCCTCCCTTCATGGTCCCAAAGACGAGAAAGACCCTTTCATACCGTGTATTACTCCTTCGAAGTAGAGCTGAGGGATTTGGACATGGAATAGGAGGTCATATTATGTAAATATTTCGAAAGATTGAACGCAATGGAGAAATCTTGTTGCCTCCCTATGACCCTAAGTGGGGTGTAAAGGGAGATTTGATTAATTCGGCTTTTAGCTGAAGCATTTTTAACCAAATCTAGTAGTTTTTGGCTTTTTAGTCTAAGTAAAATATTTAATTAATATTTTTGGAGTTTACCGTGTAGTAATTCATAATGTGAATGAAAAAACACTTGTCTTATACTACACAAATTATTTATTGCAGAGACGCGTTTCGTTCTGTTAGAACATTTTCGATCTGATTTAAAAATATATTTTTAGAATGATCAACCAAGTTAAAAATTTTAAGATATGTTAACAATAATAATTTCATATTAGCCCGTAACTATCCACTGCAGGACATAGGCCTCCCCACGCTCACGCCACTCCTCTCTGTCCCTGGTCAACCCCATCCACTCTGTCCCAACGGCACGCTCGATGTCGTCGCTCCACCTCATCAAATTTACCTACTATTAAAAATACCTCTGCGATGAAATGATTTTTGAGCAGTTCTAGATTTACCCTGTAATAATGAAGTAAGTATGTAAGAGTATCATGTAAGAATAAAAATTATTTTGTTTTTGAATGACAACAATAATTAAAGTTCGTTTTACTACACATAAACTAACAAACCAAGACATTTCTAGTTAAAGTTTGCCTGGTCAACCTTGATTTCATGAAATGGATATTCGACGTTTGCCTGACCAAAATAAATAATTATCTTTTAGGTTGAATGCAATTTTTTTTTGCAATGCGGTTCTTTACGCTTTGAATAAGACATTAATTAATTAATTTATTTATTTATAATTTTGGAAACACCAACAGAACACTGATATAAACATAATACAACAAAAGCACATTAAGTAGGACCTGCGACCCTATTCTCGAATATCTGGGTTTTTTGATAGAATTTTTTATTAGTTTCGAATGAGTTCTTTAAGAATACAAAGGAAAGTTCATTGATCGACATTCATGAGGATTGTCTAGTCAATCCTAGGAGCATCGGAGCTTTGAGGTTTGACTATGACATATACATAATTATGTACCAGAACTACTGTCCGTTTGACGACGTAGTACAATAATAATAGGTTTGTAACGTATAAGATGTTGTGTTTCGTTGTAGACTATTTTGGTTAAATAAAATAAACCAAAGGTTATAACTGTGATTTCTCTGGATGGAAGCCAAAACGGTAATGATACCTGTCCCGTATGTTTCTCTTAAGTGTCTGAAGCGTTTAACGTTTAACCGGACCCAACTCACAGATACGTAAAACATATTGCCGACTATAATGGGATAACATCGAGTGTTACATGTTAGTTAAACATAAAAAATAAAACCCGTAGTGGTGTACGTTCCATTTAAAAATCGAACATAAGTAATGAATTGTTAGGGTCATTAATTTTTAGTTTTTCCTTCTATAAAAAATAAATATACTTACTGAGTACTTAAGTAAAGATAATATAGTTGGTCATTTTCTTATTTATGTTTGATATTTCGAAAAAAAAAAACAAAAGATGGGAATCACGTGACTGCATAGTTCATATACCTACATATTACTTAATGGTATGCAGCATTGACTCATCACATTGACTCATCAATGTTGAGCTAGAAGGTGCGATTTTTTTCTTAAAGCTTTCAAATCTTTATAATATTCTGGAGATTATAGAGATCCATATCTATTGTAATGATACAAATTATTTACCCAGTTTTTTCCACAATATGTTCCACCAGATGTTATGGGCGAAAGATTAATTATTATTTTCCACTTCTACGTTTGATGTTTGTTTATATGAAACACTCATTGATACTTTCTTGTCAATTTTGTTGACTAAATTTGGTAAAATTTATTGACATTGCTTGATTTATGAATGTTACTAAGCCTACGTATTCCGAATTTTTTCATCACTGCATTCAGATAGCTGAGCCTCCGCGCTGCTGCTTGTTATTTAACAAAATTTAACAAATTAAACAACTATAGAAATATGCTTGATCTTGATTTAGATACTTTGGATAGATACACTTTTTATTTAGGAACCAAATGAAACTTAAACCCCAAAAACCACAGAGATAAATAATTTAAGTCTCTATCTTATTTCATTATGAAGTCAGAAAAACATTGGCTACCAAATAGTGGCGTTCCTATGAATAGAATGTTAGAAAATTTATTGCAAACAGTTTATTTTAAGAAAAAGGGTTTCCTTCTTCTATACCTTAAGAAAGTGGAACGAGGAACCTTAGCTCTATATACCTACTTACTTACATTTCGAGTCCGGACTTCAGACTTTGCCACTGCAGTATGCAGCGACGGATGTCGCTTTGTCGTTTGCCCTCACAAGGTCCTCCACCCCACAAGTCACCCGCATCGACGGGCAAGTCAACAAGTGCAGGTCGTCCTGCAGCTCCCCACAGCCACAGCTCACGTCCTCACCTCACCCTCAAGGAATCCCCATCTTCGCTGGTTGGCCGTGCATCTGGTTACCCCCATGCACTCTGAGCCTATTCAAAGTTTTCCAGGTAGGAAAGTCAAGGCTGTGCCCGGTATTATAGCAGGATACGCAAAATCTACATACATAACTACATGCCCAGGCAAAATTCTGCACAAGCTTTATAAACATTCTGACCGGATATGGATCAGCTTTAATTACCCGTGATCCATATTACCCAATCTTATATTGGAGAAAAGTAAATATTGTGATTTTGACATTCAATACAAAGCTTAGAAACATGAAAAAAAAAACAGGAGATAGTTTTTGCTTTGTTGTAACAACCCACAAAAACGTACTTTTTATTTTAATGCCTCAAAAATTCACAGATAATAATAAGTGTTTTCTTTATCATCGCAATAGTTTTAGTTTCAACTAGGTACCTAATCTCTTATGTCTTCCCTCGTCACTATGTTATATTGTAAGGTACGATGTACGTAGACAGGATAAACTGCGTACAACGGAGAATCCCCTACGGTTTATCTTGTTCATCCCTTCTGGTGAAATATTATATTTACCAATGTCCTATATTACGCTTATATCCATACGTTAAACCTTATATTGTTCTGTCCGTTAGTTAGCAGGGCGTCAGAAGTGGAATGATTAAAATAGATTTATTTGTTGACATAATATTATTCTTGACAGTAATTTATTTATTAATTTTACGTACACGGTATTAAATCATTTGTTTTAGCTAAACAATCCAAAGGGTCTTTAATTTATGAAAAAATCTTGTCGGTAAAAACAATAAACAGGACATTATAACGTGCCGTTTTGTGATATTACTGGCAACCTCAATCAAGGACTCTCTATCAATAATAATATAAAGTTTTAATGTATTCATAATTCTGCCATACTTAAATCAGGCAACGAATGGTGTCTCCACATTCATTTCTCAGATCAAGAAAATCCTTGCGAAACAGAACTTAAACTCTAGATAATACAGAAGTTAAGTTCCACAAAACTATAATTATTAAGTACCTACCTACGGTCTTAAAATAACTTCCATATGAATCCCCTACGAGAAGTGTCTTCTATTGAATGACATTTTCAATATTTCTAGTCTAAATTAATTTTTAAGATGTTTGTCGTATTGTCAACAAATTTTTATCACTATATTTCAATTTAATTTTATCCTTGTATATCTAATAACCTGTGAACTGCTTATAATAATAATTTGATGGTGCTTCGAATATAATAATAAATTACTCACACACCTTATTGATTCGAAACCTCCAGTTGCATGAGGTGATAAGTGCTTTTAAATAATATGTTATGGCCTCCACTTTACAGGAAATGATTAGTACTTAATCCTTATTTTCCTTGAATTTCATAACTTTAAGGTTGTATTATTATATTCTCATTTTGGAAAACCATAAAAAGGTTAACATTGCACATTTAAGTGCAAATATCTGAAAGAAAAAAGGAGAATGGACGACATACCCAAAGATATTTTTCTACTCCAGTTACACTATGTAATGGACTGTAGATTATTACATTGATTTCGATGATTCTACAAGTTCTACAATGCACTTGATAAGAAATTTGCTCTTGATCGAACAATCGGTACAACAACAATTAAGTATGTTGCAACCGTCTCGCACGAGGATCCAAATTAACTTTAACACTGTAAGTCGCACAAGAAGGTAGAGCTAGACAGGAACAGGTTCTAAGGAACTAGTTCATTTTACGTTGCGAACATTCGCGAAAAAAATATTAATAAAGGTAGGTCAGTCGGTCTTTCCCTAAGCGATGTGCCTCAACTTAAGTCATTAATATTTACGACCCTTGAATTTTTCCGCACCCTTCATTACAATTCATTGGATTCCTATTAAAAAACAAAATTGTGTCAACACCCCGATATGAAAATATGATTAAAAAAGAGTCTTCGCCCTGTAGTTTGAATAATAATTTATTGAGGGCGGAAAAAATGTTCAATGATTCGATTAAAACGTACGGTACAATATTGATCGATTTTATTTTGCTTGTTCTATGAGAATTATGCCGACGATGTTTTTGGTAGAATTGATGATCATTAAAAATTAAAAAATCATCAAAATAAATAACTTATTCTTACCTAAGCTTCTATCTCATATATTTTTTTTAATAAAATGAATCTGTGCTCACTCAAAGTAAACACAAATACACTCTTTGACTCTTTCACAGTAAGATTCTTAAAGCTTGTGTCGTGAAAGAGGAAGATGGTCGGCACCTTGGATCGAACCCACGACCTCCAAACGAAACAGTACGAAAGCCGGCGTCATAGCTGCTAGACTACCAACCACTTCTATATCTTAATACTTACTTATAAAAAACAAAGTCGAGTTGGTTACACGTTTTATATTGTAAAATAAGCGATACGATATTGTAAAATAAAAAAATATATATATTTAACTCGAGAACGGTTGAACCGATTCTTTTGATGTTTGGGTGGTTGGATACGTCTGCACTCCGGATAACAGAATGATTATTTGAAAATTGTACAAAGTTCGACGGGTCAGCTAGTAATAGATCCCGGGTTTGATTATTGGTTGGGTCAGGTGTTTTTCATTTGAATTTTCTCCCTGGTCTGACAACCTTATAGTGTTATATATACACATCTTAAAGGGTCACATCAGGACAATTTTCTCATAATGGTTCTAATAGACTTATTTTCTCGACTGTTTTTCTTTGATTCTTCGACATCTGACTTTTTTGACTGTTGCTTATTGCCAACAAACTGTAGATACTATTTGTTTTAACTGCTTCAGCTTCGACTGTGGTATCATTGGCTTTCTATCCACACCGCCTCCTACCTTTTGTTATTTCAACTATCAATTCTTCCTCTGTCCCTTCATAGGAAGCGTTAGAGGAAGGATCAACTCTTGTAATCTGTGTTTTCAGCTCAATCGTTGTTATTGAAGATTTTCCGTAGTTTTGTTCGTCATACCATCTATGTCAACTGTTATTAGGTATATTATTTTGTCGAGACAATGAATGACTCTTGAATTTGGATAAATTTTATTAGGACTGATTACCTACTTCATTCTTTTTCATTGGCACATTTGACTAATAGTCTGTCATAGTTGATTTATAGAATTATTGTTCTACCTACCTTGCTCTATTTCGACGTTCTTCAACGCATAGTAATTTAGCGACCTGAGATACTTCTGTAGATATATCATACCCTTATCGTCTTGTTTAATCACTTAAAGTATTCCAAATACCTCTCCTCTTATGTTTCATTGTAAATAATTGAGATTTCTAATCATGTTTCTGGCAACCGTCGTCAGTCATCCATTAGCCAATTAAATGTATTCTCATATTATTGTATTCTTCTATTATACTGAACAAATGTCAGACATATACTTTTTATCAGTGTAATGCTTATGGAAAAAAATGTTCGTATTGTATTTTTTTTTGTATTTTTGCTGTTCTCTGTATTATCTTTTTTTTTTTTTAAAGGCAATTTGTCGTTGATTAATAAATAAATAAATACATAATACTGACACTGCGTAAGATTGACCGCACTAAAAAGCTTTTTCTTATTGCTTTGATAATAAAATTATGTTAGTAAAATCACTTATAATTAATCTTCCAGCGCCAGCGACTAAAAGTCGATGAAGTGAACTGATAAGATTTATATTTTACCCATGAAAATATCATCTACTGGATGTGAAATATACAAATTCGACATATCATTCACCATAAAAGGTTGGAAAGATTAAAGGTACTTTTACAAAACAGTTTTTAGTTTATTCAAACATTATATACTTGAAGCGATTTATTTCGTACAAAAGTTCTATGTTCTCACATTAAATTAAAATTATTCACCTAGAAGGATTTTACTCTGTAGTTAGAGCGCTTTAGTTTAACCCATTAAGTACAGGAAAATTTATAACTATCCGCTGTTTACTTTTATATTATGTAGGTTAAGAGAGTGTATTTTCTTCATTAAAATTGTTATGTGGCCCATAACAAATGAGTTCTACCATACTAGAACAGAACTGCCTTTTTTTAAAAAACCTTAAAAATTGTGCTAGAAAGCACTTCTGTTATACTAAGTCATTTAGTCTCGCTTTTTATGTTTATCTACCAGAAGGTAGGTAGGTACCTACTCCATAAGGGTAAAAATACGTAACATTCCTCATCCGTCAAGAACATAGCGCTAAAGCCTGGTTCACACTATGGTCGAATAGAGGGTTATATATTATTTAGTAGCTTCTGACAAAAAATCGTTTACACTATTATAGGTATTCAAAGTAAAGTTTATTCATGAGAATGTTTTTAATGAAAAACAGGAAGACAATTGATTTTCTATAAAGCGGAAATTAATTGTTAAAGGAACATGTATTTATTTTTTGAAAATATACCTACGGCAAATGCCTTTAAATAAACAATAATTTACAATGGAAATACAGTTATAAGTAAATATGCTTCACAAATAATAATTACGATAAACAACGATTCAAGAATATTTGAAATGTACATAGGAAAGTGAGATTTAGTATTGAAGGATGAAAATTTGTTGGGAACTTTATAAGAGGCAAGTCAAAGCTTTCATTTGTAAAGAACGCCCACTTCAGGAGTATCTACAACAGTGATAAGCCAGGAATAGAATGCAGCTCATACGTAAAACTTAAGAGAATAGCGAAGAATCAGAGGTGGTTGGTAGTCCAGTGGTAGGTATCAATCGGCGGCTTTCGTACGTACAGCGTATTGTAGGTCGTAGGTCCCGAACGTGCCGACGATTTCCGCATTCACGACACGAGCCTTTTAGTCTGTAAGATGTCAAAAGTGTATTTGTGTTCACTTCGAGTGTGCACAGATTCATTTATACCTATATAAAAAAAACAAGGAATGGAGGACGAGATGTTTGCGTTCGCTGCCAATTAATCCGTAAGGTTGAAACCATAGAGGAATATAGCAAAACACTATAGATTTACGCAAGTTTAGCATGTGAGCCAGAAGCCAGTGAAATGGTGTGGTGGCGTTTCTTTAAAAAAAAAAAAACAGGATGAATCGCCTCGAGAAAATTACAGATTAAATATTAGTCTACTCGAATAAATTTAAGGTGCTTAGACAGTAGACGCGTTCTGTTACTAATTACTCGCTGCTCGACAAGAATACTAGAGAAGTGTGAACTAAGCTTTACGCTAGAAAGTTTGTACGGAATAACAATTCATTTTATTTTTACTTAGAAAACTTAAAAGAGTAAGGTATGTTTAAACGCCAGGTAGACACTAGTTTAGTAGAACGAGAGATTCAAAATATGTTCCGCTGCACTTGCAAAGGTTGCATTTTGTTTTGTTTTAAGAAACAGTAACGGCGAAATTGCTTCATGCGGAAAATTGCATTTTAATGAATCATTAGAAATTTATTCACGGATATACAAATAAGAGTTAATTTTGCATTTAATATTCATAAAATGTAAGCAGGAGTAAAATTCAAGTGTAAAATTATTATAGTTTCTCGAACACTAGTGGGAAACCAAACAAAAAAAAGCATTGACTTGTGTTATGATACAAAAAACGAACCTGAGTAGAATATTTTTTTTATTCTTCTTTTGGTTGAAAGAGTTAACTTGATGTGCAGGCAGTTCGAGTTCATTTTAAAAGATTTCAGCCCCCGCCCTCTAGACTTATTTAAATCAGCGCTCGACTACAATCAAAGATTTCGCCAATGTATAGTACGAAACAATTAACTGTCCACTGGAACATAATATAAACAATTATTTAAACCAAACAATGACACTTATATAGATAATAATATAAAAAGTGGACAGTTGATTTTCTTCCTACTCTACACTGTCGAAGAGTTCGTTTGTAGTCGATCGCCAAATGCATTTTGTCTAGACCTACTGTTCCTGTCTTATTGCTGAAGACGTGATCCCCTCGAATCGATATCGATCTCCAAAGCTGCAGCATAGATAACTGATGTATTGGCCATTTCCAGGAAATCCAGTTTCCAGCAGACTTCTACATTCTTTCCAGTCAACCTAATAGTTTTGATAAGTTTGCCTTTCTCTTAGATACTCCTGTTTGAAGCTAAGTTAGCAACCATTTTTCAAATTGATGGGTTTTCAAACAATTTACTCAGAGTGGACAAATCAATTAATAATAATCTCCCATAGATAGATGAAAAGCTTTTTCAGGAAATAAAAACCAATCAAATGGAATGGCTTGTTTTCGTTGATTAAGCCTAATTGCGATAGCGGTTGTTTTTTTTTTACTATTGCATTACCGAGTCTCGTGAAGCTGTATTTTCTCACGCTGTAAAAATACGTCAATCATTCGTTAATAGAATTCGCCGGAAAAATATTGTGAGGCGAAAAGAGAAAACCAAGGATTATCTCCCCCATTATATTCCCACCGTTTTGAGGAATCGATGAGTGAAAAAAAAAACTATAAGAAGAAGTAGTATAGTGTGGTATAAGAATGTCGTTCAGAATGTCTCGTAGCCATCCAGACTACCTACGTAAGGTTATATCGTTATTAAGTACATCATTGTGGTAATATGTTTGTGACGTTGATGAATTATGACAAGTCCGTAGTATTGGCTGAAGGGTAGGTATCCGTTTCTCGTTTCGATGTTTGTCAAAATGAAACATTTTCTTGACGTTATATCCATTAGGCGCAAGACCTTTAGATTATATGCCCAAAATAATTACTGTTTTATGTCTAAAATAATGACGAAGATACATAATATTATGTTTCGTGGTATTAAAAAATATTACATAGGTACTTGGGTTTATATTATTATTCCTTATCTTACGTTAAAAAAAAAGTGAAATGAAATATTTATGAATAATCAATCAGGTATGTAATGATGATTATACGAAAATGATTTATTAGATTTTTTTATTCAATACCATTTTGATGTTCAACCTTACGATAACCCTTTTGAATAGAATTAATAATTTATCTCGCGGCTATTAGTTCCTCAATTCTTATGCGTCACTAAGTTCCGTGTAATAGTACTGCTTTTATTATCATATAATAATTATTGTCTTGCGTGGGATTAAAAACAACAAAAATATTAAATAACCCTCAATTACTTAATAATAATCATTAATCCTTATTTTTATATTTACGGTTTTCATAATCAATCAATCAATTCTCCCTTTTACACCCCACTCAGGGGCATAGGGAGGCAACAAGAGCTCTCCATTGCGCTCGATCTTGCGCAATGTTTATGACCTCCTCCCACACCATGTCCATGTCCCTCAGCTCTGCTTCGAAGGAGCGGAACACAGTGTGAGAGGGTCTTCCTCAACTTCGGGACCCTGATGGGAGGAAGAACAGCCCTCTCCTCGGCCAACTGTCATTCGGCATCCTTAACACATGTCCCAGCCAAGTCCATCTCCTCCCCACAATGGTGGAGGTGATGGGCTCACGCTGGGTGCGCCGGCGTATAGCGTCGTTCGTGATACGGTGGTACCATCTTCATTATAGTTCATAATAAAGAATCAATATCTTTTTAGTACTTACTTAGGAAGAGGATTTATTTGTCCATCAGGTAAGACTTCTTGCGACGTCTTTTTTGTTGTTTGGATGCTACTTCATAAAACAGATCACAAAGTGCAAAATCATAACAATAAAGAAGTGGTTGGTAGACCAGTGGTATCAGTAGACGACTTTCTTACGCACAGCTTATTGGAGGTAGTGGGTTCGAATCCCGGTGCCGACCATCTCCACTTTCACAACACAAGCTTTGCTTTATGTGAAAGATGTCGAAAGTGTATTTGTG
This sequence comes from Mystacides longicornis, assembly GCA_963576905.1. Classification (NCBI taxonomy): domain Eukaryota; kingdom Metazoa; phylum Arthropoda; class Insecta; order Trichoptera; family Leptoceridae; genus Mystacides; species Mystacides longicornis. The sequence continues at coordinate 23,627,839 of OY756424.1, forward strand.
TTCACTTTGGGTGAGCCCAGATTTATTAAAATAATGTATTTAAGTATGTACGTACCTACTAGATTCAAATCTTTTTTTAATGTTTTCTCTTTAAAAAAACACTTAAAACTTCTTTTCACACCTTATATTCTCAGAAAACAACATCTTCAATATACATAAATTAAGTTTTTGCTCTCTTAAAAAGCGAACGTTTTTTTAAACTTGCGCTAGTAAGTAATATAAGTTGAATCGCTCATGTATATTTTCATATAAGCGATTCCATTATAATTCCAAGGCACGAAGTTTAGAATAATGAAAACAGAATGCCTGCGGGTATATTTTTATAAAATAAACTTCGGTTTGTGTTTTCACGTAATCTGTAACAGATTTTTACAACAGACGTCGCGAAAATAATATTCAATAACTATGTTCATCCCCTTGACGACGGATGTAATCTCAAATCCAGCTTTAGTGCAGGGAAAATGTCTTAGATACGACTGTTCCTTCCAATACTGTATTTTGTGTATGCACTTCGCGCAATATGCCTTGGGAAATATTGGAACTATCAAGGTTGCAACAACACTATTCTATTATTTAAGATAAAGTATTTGTGCAACCGCTTCTCACAGAGTAATATTTCTATTTAATAGGTTTCGCGTTTCGGAATCATATTTCTCATTTCAAGTTTAAACATCTTACCTACTATAGTGGTAGAATTGTTGCCACTGTAGAGGTTAATATTATCATGTTAGCATGAAATTTTTATTCTGTGATTTATTCTTAGTATTCCATAAATCAAGGGGCTTATTTAATTATTCTCAAGACATTATTGTAATACATATATTTTTTATAATGTTACCACTGTTACTGAATATATAAAGAAACATCAGAGACGAAGGATTAGGAAATGGTTTGGTAAAAGGTCATTGAGAACTCTTGTTGCCACCCCGTGCTCCAATGTGGGGTCGAAAAATTGATTGATTTTTTTTAAATTAGTCTGGGAACACAAACACACTTTTTGACTCTTTCACAGTGAGCTACTGAAAGCTTGTGTCGTGAGAGAAGTTGAACGGTACCTGGGATCGAGCCCACGAACTCCAGTACTAAACAGATCGAACGTCGGCGTAGGAACTGCTAGGCTAGCAATCAATTATGATTCAGATTATTTATTGAAATCTTTAAATCTGCCTCCACCGTCCGTCACGATGTTCTATCTTTTCAAAATAATATGTTGAAGTATTCAGTATTTTTTCCTATGTCTTAGATTTTATCAGCCTTGATATTTTTAATCAGCTCTCCTCAGCACTAAACTTGCAGGTTACTGACCAAATATATCCAAGTTTTTCGAATAACTCTTACAAGTATTTAAATCGTAAATACCTACCTCTAACCTGTTTTCTGTATCAACCTATTTTGAGGGTTCTAGTTTCCGAACGATATATCAGAAAAAAACCAAACCCCGCTGACTAAGAGTATTATCACAGAAAGTCATAAAATTAGGTGCTTACTAACATTATATAAAAAAACTTATTAAGTAGGTACCTATGTTTTATTCGATGCATTGATACAAAATTATTAAAAAAAAAATATTTTTTCACTTTTTATGTATAACTGGAGAACTAGTAACCATAGCTGTGTTTCTAAACTTTATTAAGATACCTCATAGTATTTCGTATACCAAGAGAATAAGAAAATTTAAAAAAAATTACCGCTAGCTCCTCTCGCAGAAGATATTCGCCCATTTTCATAAATTTTCGCATTACTTATTCAGATCAGATATCGTTGAAACGGGATTCGTACGAAATCTCGCGGGCATATGTTGCTCGGGACTTGTCTGACATTATTTACTTCCATCTTAAACTTTCAGCTGAAGGCTTAGAGGCGTGAACTTATCATAAGCTCCCTAATTCACTACCAAAAATAACACGATGGGGTTTTAATTTATCAGGAATAAGTATATTATTTTTTTAGTGGATGATTTTGTTTTCCCTTCCTTACAAAATTATTATTATATACAAGTTGGGGAAGAGGACGGATTCAGAAACAAATCATCAAGGTAAAACAGCGATAATTATTATAATTCAAAGTTTCATAATAATTATGTTATCCGAATAAAAAATGATAAATAATTATTCAGGTGAAAATTGATCATCATCTTCATCAATCTCTCTTTCCACTCCACTTAGGGGTATGGGGAGATAACTAGAGCCCTCCACTGTGCTTGATCTTCAATTTCCAAATCTCTCAATTTCCAATTCGCTCAGCTCTGCCTCGAATAACGGAACACTGGATGAGACTGTCTTCCCCGCCTTCGAGAGAAAGAACTGCGCTTTCCTCGACAAACTTTCATTCGGCATCCTTAAAACAATAAGTCCCATCAGCAATGTCCATCTCCTCTCCATAATGGTGATGGACATCTCCTCTCCATAATGGTGGAAGTGATGGCTCCGTGCTCGGTGCGCCGGCATACAGCGTCGTTCGTGATGCGGTAGTACAACCTGAAAATTACTGAATTAGGTATTTTATTTTATGAAACTCTGTGTATTATTACTAACGTATTCGAATTTTTAAGTAGGTACCTCTACCGAGTAAACTCGGTTTGAGGAATGAGGGATCGACTTTCTAATATCTTATGCTGCATTTACACGCTTGCCATGGTTTGGCAAACCACCACAAACACCAACGTGTAAACGGGGTGTTTGCCTTACCTTGTGTGACTTTGCCAACGCTTGCAACAAGTGTCGGTTTGACACAGATGAAAGGAATTTGCGGCAAATGTATGAAAATACCGACGCGCACGCCAACGTGTAAATTGCGTCCAAGCGTTTGTGAAGGCTTGGAGCTTGTGGTGGCTTGCCAAACCATGGCAAGCGTGTTATTTTGTAGCATTATACGTATGGTTTATTTAATTCCTTAACTGTACGACATAATGTGTGTTTATGCATGGGAACCTTAAAATTGTAATATAATGTTGTAACGTTTGGTCACAAACTAAGCTTGATCCAATTAAATCAAACTGAACATCACTTTTTATGGTTTTGTGCCTTGTATGTGGTACCAATATTCGAATTTATTTTGTACAATTATTAAATTTTTTTAATTAAATTTTAATGTTTATCTATTTTTAGTCGAGCACATATGGATTTAATTAAAAATTAATTTCTAAGACTTTTTCTAAAATATTTTTAATTTTTTTTTACCCATCACGCCGTTTCCCGAATGGGGTAGGCAGAGAGTTCGGATTTCCATTCTGGATAGGAAAGTATCTGCCTACACCCTTCCGGAAACGGCGTGATGGGTGAAAAAAAATTATAAAATTTTTCTTAAATGATCACTTAAAATTCTTCTTTATCCGAAACATGACTTTTGTTTATAATCTCATAACTATAATTATTTATAATGTTTAATTTTCTTTGTTGACAGTTACCAAAATCATAAAGACCGGAATAGCAGACAAGAATGACACAGTCCTCCCATACTTCGAGAAGAGCCTGTACGAGATATCGGTGGACGAGAATGCGAGACCAGGCACCACTATCCTCAGTCTTAGGGCTCTTAATCATAATCTCAGTAAGTATTCATACCTGTATTATATTGAGAATCTGTTATTAGAGGTCGGTTATCTACTAAAGGATTTGTTTCTTTATTTGCTTAAAGATATTGTCAATACAAACCACAACCATTGTTTCCTCTTTTATATAGTTCAACATAAAAATTACTTAATTTATTTTGTTTATTTTTTATGTTTTGAATATGAATAAACTTTATTGAACTGATTTTTTTTTCAGTTGTACAAAAAAGTATCAGATACTCTATCTATCTTTTTACATGGGTAGGTACCTACATATAAAGACAAAAAAGTGTTTCTTTTCGTTATGAATAAAATTCAAACGATTTGTCCAAAACTCTACGTTAAAATTAACAAATTGAACGTGCATTCTTGGTGGTTTTCTTAAATTAAGTACCAAATTTAAATGAAACAATTAATTTATTATTCCACAAATTATTATTTAATACCCTAACTAGTTTCGTATGCAAAGGTCACAGCATGTGATAAAGAAACTGTTTGATATTTTTATGTCATTTTCAACAGAAAGTTTTATCATTTTGGTTACACTTGAATTTATATTTTTAGCATACCTAGTAGTTAACAAACGCCGTACAGGTAAAAGCCTGTAATGGTCTGTTTTCCTACGAATACGGCGCTAATATAAACAATGGTGGATGTGAATTGTCAATATTGTTACCGTAGTTACAAAAAACATTGTCATATATTTTGAAAGTCCGCCGTCTAGTCAGACGACGAACCGCTCCCTAGGAACCCATTGCATAAGCTCATTAGAACAACGTCCAAACGTTTACGAATGTTCATTGGATCATTATGAAAGTATTCTATAGATTCTATTCTATTATCTTTCTCAACCTTATTGAAAAAGATAAAACATTATGGTACACCAGTTAACTATCTATAGTAAGAAAAAAGTAAGTATAGAAAGAACTTTTGAGACCACTTGGTCGATTTTCGACAAAACAGATTATTAAGTCTGGTGTATCGCAATAAAAAGTAACGAGTATTACTTACTTTTTATCTCGGTTATAATTTATCTTCGTAGTTGTTACATTTGCAAAAAGCTGTGAAAACAAATCTAGCTTCATAATAATATCGCGTCATGTCATGTACAGAATATCATTGCGGGGTTTTGGATGATTCTGTGTGTGTGGTAATGCTTGACCTGTTATCTGAATCATTTCTCGAAGCCGTTCTACATACGATGTTATTCCGTCGTAATAAATTTCTCCCACGAGATTTAGAAATAATTTTACAGCCGGAAAGGATTTTAGGGTCGGATGATTCTGCGGCATTTTGAGCACTCACCAGTGTTATTGGATTAAAAGGACATTGTGAGGTAATCGTGTGGCAACTCACGTGACCTGTCTTCCTGCACATCCCGGTATAGAATACAATAAGGTAGGTAACATACTTGAATTCTTCTATGTGTATGATGAAAATTTATTAGAATTCCTACCTTCTGAATTGAAAAAAATCCAGAACCACAGCAGTCATGGTAAAAATTATCCTTTACGATATAATATACACTTTGGAGTACCTACCTACGGTTATAAGTATAACCCTAAGGGTGACTTTAAGGTTCTGTCCTTCAGGATTTTTTAATACTTTTTTTACGCGATTTTTAAATCCGTTTGAACGAGATTTTCGAATACGTTTGAACAAATAGGTGCTAAGCGACTCATTCATTGTTCATTTTGTAGTGCATACAATCATTCACTGCATACACGTTTAACCGTCAACGGACTTGTCAAACAAATCGAATGAACTTCAAAGTATTCGGTTTGCAGTGGCGCGTATTTAATGTGGTGCGAATGTCGATCTCTTTCACATGGTACAATGTGGTGCATTTTTCGTAAGTTTGAATTTTAGAATCGAAATTTAGGTACTTAATAACTTTACTTAATATTTCAAATATGTATAAAGAGCGTCGTTTTTTTCACTAAATAATGATACAACATCAATATCAACGAGCAAACAAGCTGAACAAAAAAATACGAAATAACTTCATAGCAAAAATAAAAAAATTAAAATCAAAACACAATAAATACAATGGTGAATGGGTCCTATTGACAAGCCGTTTAAATGGCTTAATCTTATTGTGTATTATGTATTATTATTTTTTAAATAAATAAAAAAAAAAAAACTTTTTATATTAAATGAATCCGCAAAGCAGGTTTTATACAAAACTAGCTTTCCCGACAGACGTTGTCCTGTAGTCCTAACCAGAGGCGCCTGCACTGCGCCCCCAGAAACAAAAATACATAATAAATCCGATTAAGTTACTAATAAAATAACATTAAAATATTTCTAAAACATCCATATTTCATTCGTATTCAAAGCTCAGGCGGGAACAACGTGAGAATATAATATGCGCGCGCACACATTCTACCTCACCTATTATTCTTGTAGAAGTAGGCACCGAAACGAATGTGCCCGAAATTTTGTTGACTTTGCGGTGGAGCAAGTTGGGCTAAGTTGGGTTGGGCTACTGTAAGAGCGGCAATCACGTATGCGAGAATGAGAGGGAACTACCTGCATTGGCGATGGTGCGTCGCAGGTGATCCCATCCATACTAACTTAAATATTGTATTTTATATCATTTCTTACCCATTTTTTTTCAACTTTTTATTAGTAATTCTGTTATCCGGAGCGGAGGAGAACCCAATAAATCAAACATTAAAGAATCTGTTTAGCCGATCTCGAGCTATAAGTGTTCCCACTAACCCGACTTTCATGTGAAGTGGTTGGTGACCCAGCGGTTACAACGCCGGCTTTCGTACTGCGGACGTCGTGGTTCGATCCCAGGTGCCGACCATCTTCCTCTTTCACGACACAAGCTTTAAGTAGCTTACTGTGAAAGAGTCAAGGAGTGTATTTGTGTTCACTTTGAGTGAGCACAGATTCAATTAAAAAAATGTATATTAGAGATAAGATTAAACGAATCATTAGGTGATTCAGTAAAACACGAAGAAAAAAATAACAACACTGTCTTCACAAAAAAAAAACATGACGAGACACTTAATTATGATAGTCAATCAAATTATGGTATCTCATCGGGTAGGTCAATTTAAAGGGTTTTTTTTATAAGAAAACTGATAAGTAAATATTAAAAAGATGCCAAAAAAGACAAGAGAGAGATTTTGAAAGACTTCTTTGAACTGTTTCAGAAAAAGATTTTCGTTTCCATGGGGGGATTGAGTTAGACGCTTTTTAGGTACAATCTAAGTAAATATAACTTAAACTGTTTCTAAGGACAGAAAAAACGTGACAGGTAGAAATTTATAAATTTGTTATGCCCAGGGATTAAAAAAACACTCTGGGTGATCTTGAAAGAGGTTGTTTTGTGAAGGTACTTTACGTCTGTATCACAGGCAATGGGCATTGGTGGATTAATCATGAATGAAAATCGGATGAACAACACAACCATTTTTGAAAAACTATTCTGTGATTTCATTTAAAAAAATATGGACGAACGGAAATATATAGTAAAATTGTATATTTTTTCAAACACATCTGTAGGTTTTTCCCGAGAATAAATAATGTTCTTTATTTTGGGAAAGGGTATTTTGTATTGGAATAAAGTAGCGTTTTTGCTTACTTTTATTCAAATAGAAATACAAAAAATATTTCACAACATTTCTTTTGAGCACCTGATCTACAGTATGTAATAAAGAGATAGTTTCTAATTCTGTTTTTCGTTAGAGAGCGACACTCACAGGAATATACGGAATGATTTTTATTATTATTACTCAAATACTAGGACCACCGTACAACGTCTGTCGGGAATGCTAGTTAAAAATAAATATTGCTTAAACTATTCGTTCATTCGAAACTTGAATTTTTAAGCAGAATAATGTGACCTGTACTTACTGAAAAGTCATAATCAGCCCACGTTTTCCCATTGCGGGAAATCGACCTCCCCTATCTTTCTCAACTCCTCTCGTCTCTGTGCGATTCCCATCCATTAAGGCCAAGCAAACATCTTCATGTCCTACATCTATCTGGCCGCCCCTGTGGTTTTCTATCTCCCCTTAATCTCCTCCTCAATCTGTTTTCAGCCATTCTGTGCCCCGCCACTTTAGCAGTGAAAAAAAAAGCTGAATAAATAAATAACTACGAAAAACATGTGCTTAGGAATTAGGAAGAACAGATCAAAGACAGGTGCTAGCGTAAGAAAAAATCTATAAAAAGTACCTCTTAGAATATAACAAATCGGTGAACATGTTTTTCGTTGACCTGGCCAAAGCCTTCGACAAGGTAGTCCTCGAGGATGTTATATCAATACCTACTACCTATATGCGATAGATGTTCCATCAACCTTCGTTAAGATTTTTCAAATCTTGAAAAGGTATATTATAACAGGATCGCACAAAACAACGGGAAATCTTCAAAACGGACATACCTACTACCACCAGAGAGACCTGAAACCCAGAAGACGGATGTTAGATGGGGCACGACGAGGAGACACTTGTGGCGCGACAACACCAAAACTCCCAACGTGGCGACGGACAACATTCCACCAAACAGAGGTGAACAACATATTAGGGTTGGCTGGCAGAGATCCTTCGGGATAAGTCCGCCCTTTCGACTGTCCTAATTACTGTCTCCACACTATATTTTGATATAATAAAGTTTTATTTATTTATTTTATTTATTTATTTATTAGGTATATGTGATACATAAAAATTATATCTCCTATTACCTAAATTTGTTCGAATCACTCTGTACAATTTTTCTATCAAACTTATTTATTTCATTCCATTTTAAATAAACTCTCTTGTAACCGAAATACAACAGGATTTATGTAGGTATGTACCTAGTGGTAGGTACAGACTTTTGTAGAATATTTCATCGCATTGAATAAAAATCAAAATGTATCGCTAACACCCGTGGGGAATCAGACAAGAATAATAACTTCTAAATCTCTTTTTGCTTATAGCTATTGTTTTTATACAGATTATCATTTGTAAATCTAACTAGTTTCTAATCAAATCTACAAAATATAAACTTCGATCGTGACGGTTGAGAAATTCCTTAACTAATCCACTCCTCTGGATTCAACACCAAGAAATTGTTGGCAGTAATTTTAACCACACTGTATCTCAACTCCGCCCTTTCCACAGCAGTTCTTTTGTGTTGCTCATAGAAGAAACAACGCATGTCCGCATAGAAGTCTTGCGGCTATTCTTGACGTGGCCGTCCCTTCGATCATCCCCTCAATAATTATCGGAGACCTTCATTTCCTATCACGTGCCCTATCACGTTTTTCAGACAGGGTGTAAGCAAGTGTTTTCTCCTTCGATTCATTAGATTTATTTATCTGTTATGCTGTCCCTACGAGACATAACTAGAAGTTTTCTGTTGGACTATATCGCTAAAACTTCAAGTTTTTTCTCTTTCAGATTCGTACCAAGTTTCATAGCCTTACATCAATATACTCCATACGTAAGATTTCACAATATAAACACGTTGCGCTGCATTTATTTTGGGAGATCTCCTAATATTCATAAATGTTTAAAATACGAAATGCATGATGACAAAAATAAACTGTTGACCCAATATGGATATAATATAAAGACATTTGCACGAATTTCACAATATATTTAAAACGGAAAATGCGAGTGATATCACGTGTACGAAATATTTAACAAAAAATGTTAAAAGTCAAACAAAGTTCGAAAGCCTCTTTTTATTAATATTTTTTCTTTCTTATCATATCAATCTGACAAGCACAAGATTCGTTAATGTCCAGATCCCATAATCTTATGTTCTGTCAATCGCATTAGGTACCTTTCTTTAGTTTCCACGTTTCAGCTCTACAAAGAACCCCGGTCATAAAATTCATAGTGTTACAATAGTTATGTAAAAGCCTTCCTAAAAAGGCAGCAATAAATCTGTAAATTTTGAAACGTTTTATAATTGGAATGGAACTAAATATTCAGAAACGTCTCTCGATTAACATAATATGCAAATATTCTTCTATCTACCCATGTCATATTATTCGGTTCGGTCGGCCGGTTTTGAAATCAAATCGATTTTAACTTATTGGTGAAATAAATTTCAAGTAAGTACATGCGATTCTTTTTTTTAATGAAAATTAAAAACAAACTATATTCACATCATCAATAAATCGGTTCAAATTTGCATGTTATCTTTCTCTCACACGTATCGTTTTATAAATTTGATAAATCACATCATTTCAAATTTGAATAATATTTACAGTTTCAAATGTCTTCGTTAAGATCTTGTCCTGAAAAATGGGCACAAGAATCTAGACATAATATGAACGTTGTGTAGTAATGAGGCAATAATGAGACAATTTAAAAAAATGAATATATTATCATTATTCATATCCTGGCGCCGAAAATATGACAGCAGACGCAGTCTTTAAATTTGGTTGATCTACTTGTTTACCGAAATTTCCATCTTGAATTATTTGGCTTGAATATACATGGATTTTTTTTTAACATGTTGAACATCCTCATGATTTGGAGTTTCGAATAATCTTAACTTGTCTTAATTTTTCTCAATAAATTTCTTTCCACTGTTATGGTGTTATCAAAAAAGTAAAAAAAAAAATGGAAAGAAATTACGAAATATCACATGGAGAAAGGTTAGGGGGTGTGCTCGTGCGTAGGTATATACCAAGTGTATTTATTTTTCGGTTGAAACGTGTTTTTGATAATGAGATTTTTTTCATATTATGATTATATCTAGGTAGATACCTGCGTTATTTTATTCGTTTTATTTTTCAAAAATGTGTTAGGTGTTTACTGAACTCTTCTTTTCCTATTCCGAAGTTGCCATTTTAAGAATAATTCTTGATCCCATTTTGAATAATTATTCTCATCTCAATTCACATGACACTTTTTCCAATATCCATTGCCAACTTGTTATTTAACAGTTAAGTGAATAAACGACGCCGCTGGAGCATTTCGGAAATTCCCTCCATTGTTTCAATAGGTACAACTTGGAATTTTTTATTGAGACTCCAGGTATTCCTGTAATGGGGTGTCTATTTTGCTGTTCTATTTTTATTTTTAAACAATATGCCGTCTATTCATAAATAATACCCATTTTGTAAAATAGTTCGTTATCTGTCTATTGGGTGCCGGCCGGGCTCCCATACTAATTGTATGTAAATGGCCAGGTGTTATGTGTATTTCGTGGAATTTGGACTGTATACCTGCTTTTACTTTCTTCTATAAACACATTGCAATAAGTTATATTGTATTGTAATTTACGGTTTTTATAGTAAAAATAATATTTTGGAAGTGTGTAATGTTTTATACCTACATAACGAGAACACCTGCAAAATGTTGGTATCAATACAAATTATGTTGTTTGTATTTTATTTGTTATCACGATACAACTAATAATTTTTATATTTATAAACTTTACTGAGCCTAGTTATATAGTGCTAACTTGCGAAAAAGAGGTCACAAGCTCAATTACCGGTCGAGTCAGAGTTTTCTAACTATTTTTTCACTAGGGCTGGCTTGTGTCAGATTGGTCGGAATCGGTTGATTAGAAAAACTGCTGGTGAAACCTACTGACATATTTTTAGAAACTGGGAGTGCCATCAACTTGGGAGACATACTCACCATAACTAATTTTGAAACAAAAATCAATCAATCAATACTCCCTTTGGAACCCAATTCGGGGCATAGAGAGGCAACAAGAGCGCGACTACAATGACCTCTTCCCACACCATGCCCAAATCACTCAGCTCTGCTTCGAACGTATGGGACACGGTGTAAAAGGGTCTTCCACGTCTTCCCCCTTTTCTTAGCCAATTGTAATTTACATCCTAACACATTTCCCAGCCAAATCCGTCTCCTCTTCATAATGGTAGAAGTGAAAAAAAATATAAATCATTTTATTGAAACTAAAATATTCTAGTCTAAATTTGACAGGAACCTAAAAGAAAATATTCATGTGAATTTCCAAGTTAAATGTTCCTAACATGATAAAGAAATCTTCAGTTTTTGGATTAACCAAAATTATAACATCGGTATAATATGTACCAAAAAAGTTGTCTGCTATGACAAACCTGTGGATTTTGAAAAAAATAAAGAAAAAAAAAGATATATTCACACATTACAACGAAACTTTTACTATGAACGGACCTATTCAGCAATGTGATTAAATTTCATACTGGTTCAATGTTCACCAAAAATAAGAGTAATAACCATTCCAAATTAATGTACGATAATTTTCGAATTAAATAGTATAAATTTTTATGTGTATATCATTTCCCTAGACAAAATATCCATTGTTCTTTTCCAAAATGTATACGCAGTATCGAAAGTTCCATACAAATTGTATGGACGCCGGCCGAGCGTTGTATAGACAGATACCTGACTTTATGCATATCGACACTTAACGGTTAAAAAGGTATGAAAAAACAATTTTTGTTTTATGTAAGTAACTCTTCTCTGACATTTTTTAAAACCTATTCAAACATCATTGTCTAACAATAAATTAAAAAAAAATACCCACGCAAATCCAAGGAAAGATCAAAACTTTGTTCTATATACATAATACTTTCCTACAAAATAATCACTAACATTTTAAATTTTTAGTAGGTAGGTACCTACTTGGAATTTAAACCTTTTTCCTTAAGGGTCGGTTCCTAGCCTATATTAAAACGCAAACAGTCAAATCACACCCGTCTCCAGTTAGGGGCTGTAGGTATAATTAAACATCTTTGTTGTGAAATTCGAATTTGAAATTCCAACTAAGAATAAATTCGAAATTGATGATGATTTATTAGAGAGGGGGCCACTTGTATTGTTTTACGAATTTAGTCATAAAAATTATTTATTTCGCAGATATAATTTTATTTGCACTCTGTTTTCTGATTCTCTATCCATAACTCAAACATTGAACTTCAGAGAAAGAAGGACGAATATTTTACAAAACATGGAACAAAATATATAAATCTACCTCGTCGGAAAATTTTTGAAATAAATTCAATTTTAGACTCTGGACATGATTGATGTTTATTGAATTTTGACTCTTGGGATTTTATTTGAAGAGAAAAAATGCGATTTCTTACTTACAATTTATGTCTTCTTCTTATTTTATGAATCTGGGAATCCAATCTCAAGAGAGTTATCTACGCCTAAATCCAAATTTTTTCTACGTAAATGATTCAAAATAATAAAACATTTACAAAATATTTTGCGTTTTTTGGAGGAATTAAGTCGTGGATAGTTTAAACCCTTCATGAATAGCCAAAGTGGCAATAGTGGAGATTCCAGAGGTATGAATAATCCAATCCAATCCAAACTCCCTTTACCCCTCTTTTAGGCGCATAAGGATGGAACAAGAGCTCTCTATTGCGATCGCGCAATGTTTATGACCTAATAATAATAATAATAATCAAAAACTTGCCTTGAAATATGTTTTGCTCGATCTTGAAGTACCTTATTATAGGTACACCCCAATTTCGGTAATGCAAAACAGTAATACAAAGTTGTATTGGGATATACCAATACAAACTGACCGAACGATTAACGCAAATCGTCCGGACATTGTATTGGTTGATCGTAGGAACGGGATAACGTATCTCGTGGATATCACTATACCGTATGACGAAAATTTGAAAAAAGCCGAGCTGGATAAGATAATTAAATATCTTGATCTTGCTCACGAAATCAAGGATATGTGGCATACACCAACCACCCACATAATACCTATAGTGATATCGACGAATGGAGTTATTCCTAAGTCTCTTAAAGACAATCTAGGGAAACTTGGCATCTGTTGTGGTCTCAGATATGCCATCCAAAAGGCAGTTCTGTTGTCCTCATGTAGGATGTTAAGAAGGTTCCTTTCTCTGTAGTTCGAAGATCTCTCATGATTACATTACATCGTGATGTATCATGAGAGATAATACCGATATTTTTATATTTAGTATATAGCATTGTATTCAATTTTAATTTATTTTTATTATTTTTTTTTTACAATGATGTATACTTCATATTTACAATGATGTATACTTGATGTATACTTTTTTTTTTTTTTTTCTTTGGCAACACTTCACAGTGACTTCACTGAAAAAAGCAGTTCTTGCGAAAAACACATATATAACGGAAATTAAGACCTATTCAAACAGTTCATACATTGCAACAACCTCGCAATTGACTGGTGAGCATTTGTGATAAGTTTTTTCTTGTTTCAATTCGAATTAAATCCAAAAAGGGAACATTTTATTCAGACGAAGTGACAGTTTCCTCTGTCTCTCTCACACCTATAAATTTCATATGTACGAGAGCGAAAGAGAGAATAAAGATTTTGACTGGATGAGCGAGCACATATTGAGTCCTGTTGGGCCCATAAAAGCATTCCACTTGCATACATTCATGCCGCATTATTCCACAAATTTCACACCTACTTGACCGCTGACCGGTTTCGGAACATTTTAACCTCAATTTCTAAAACACCACCGAACAACAAGTAACTCAATTCAGGAATCCGGTGGTGATCACAGGGGGCTTCCTGGCAGCGGACATCAATTGAGACTACCAAATCCTTGCGCACAGTTGGAAAAAGACTGATAACTAATGAGGGAGCGATTTTTGATTTTTGACATTTATAGCATCGAATGTAAGATCTCACTTGACGGCTAGCACATAAACAAAGTGAACAGTGTTCAAACCGTCAAGCGGCCGTTTGCCAACACAACCACGCTGAAACACTCATTGCCGCCAACCTGAAGCATATAACTTATGTACAACCATAGATCAACACTGTAGCTGCTACACCGTATCTACCATATCATTTTATGCATGGATATTTTTTATTATAATAATACATGTACTTGATTTAAAGTACCTACGCTCTATCAGGAGTGTTTTCGTCCATAATATTTTTCTTTTTAATAGCTACTCACAATATTTTATTCTATGTACTGCTATACTTTTCACTCTTATAGATAGTAGAGAAATAAATATACAGATTCTAACTGTCTACTTTTGTATCCTTAACTTTTATGGTGATGAACGTGAATGATCTTCTCTTATTATCTCTTATAGTTGATAAATATTCACCAATTCATTTAACATTCTTTTGCTTACTTCTTCCTTTAATTAGTCAGTTTTTGATATATTTGTTGTTTTTAGTGTTTCATGTTGTTACACTCATTATTTATACTATTTTAACACAGGATAATATTATGTTTTTATATCGAAAAAATTACGTATCGAGAAAGTAAAAATCTGAAGATACTTTTGTAGTGTATTTCCTTTTTTTATAGAGTAACTGTCTTTTTTGTATTTGTTATTTTACTGTGTATTTTTTATTCATTCTTTACGATACTGGGGGTTTTATTTAATGAGCATTTTTTTTTTCTCTCTATTATTGTTATTCTTGGTTGGCTTCTTTACCTTCTGCATTGGTTTTCTACTTCTTCTTGCTCTTATACACTAATATTCCAATATTCTCTATCCTTTCTAAAACAATACTCCTAATAAAATGACCGATAAGATCTGTAGAGCATGTAATGAGAATGCCGATGGTGCTGATACCATAACATGTAGCTCATGTGGCGGTCTGTATCATAGCCTCTGCATACAGTACACCAATGAATTAAGACCGTCCAAAAGGAGGTGGAAGTGTCCTGGATGCCTTTCTAGGACTGTTAATGCGGACAATACACCGGTGCGTGGTTTGATGCCATCCACTTCATCGGAGACTAAGCACAATAATGGTGAACTACTGGACGAAATAAGGAGGGAAATTAGAGAGCAGATCAGAGACGTCTTCCTTTCCGAACTTGGCGCCTTCCGACAGGAGATGTCTCTTAGCAACGATAAATTGATGAAAATTATCGAGAGTCAGTCTGCGCTTATCAATGAAAAATTGAAAGTTATCGATACCATTAAGGAGGAGAATGAAGAGCTGCGCAACAGAGTTTCTCTCCTAGAGACAAGATGCGACCCGCTTGTTCTGGCTGATGAGATAGAGGACAGAATCGGCAGGTCTAAAAACGTTATTATCTGTAACCTGGAGGAGAGCTCTAATATCGCCGATGACAAGAGAGGAGTGGCCGCACTACTCAAAGTGCTTGACCCTGCAATTACTCCAGACAATATTGAATGCATTCGTCTGGGAAGAGGCGGTGGTGACAGGCCAAGACCTCTCAAAGTCTCATTGAATTCCGCTGAGCGGGCTTTGCTCATTGTCAGGGGTCGAAGAAGGCTAAATGGCGATCTCCGTGTTTATCCAGATCGCACACTCATGCAGAGAGAGCAGATGGCGGAACTCCGCAGGCAGCTGTCGGATAGAAAGGCGAAAGGAGAGACCGACCTCTATATCAAGTACTCTCGGGGTAGGCCTATTATTGCATATATGAAGTCTTCAAAAAACTAAATATATACTATCAAAATGCACGGGGAATCAGATCCAAACTCGGAACGCTGCGATCCAGTATCCAATCCTCCAATTATCAGATCATAATCTTGACAGAAACTTGGCTCAATGCAACGGTTTCTGACGCAGAATTGGGAATGTCTAATTACAACATCTTCAGATTGGACAGACAAGCCGCAAAACTAACGGGGGCGGGGTTCTCGTTGCTGTTAGGCGAGACATTCCAGCAAGGGTAGTCAAGCCGTGTCATAATGATGTTGAACAATTGTTCATACTAGTAAAACCTGGAAATGGGATAAAGCTCGTGATAGCGACTGTTTACATCCCGCCTGCTTCCAGCTCTCTTTTGTACGAGCATCACTGCGACGATGTGGAAAGAATATCATTCTCAATACCCGAGGCTGAGTTGCTCATCGCTGGTGATTATAATTTGCCGAGCTTAAGATGGGAAGACCAGATGTGTGTTTTGGGTAACACTCACCAAGACAGAAATCATTTTGTTGCTGATTTGTGTAACCTCCTGCAACTCAGGATGGTTAATGAGGTATTGAATCATAATCACATTGTACTGGATCTTGTCCTGACTAATTCTCTTAGCTCCAGTGTGCTTCGGTCAATTGATCCTATTTTTCCCTTGGACCCCCACCACCCTCCGCTTGATATTAGACTTTTGCGAGATATCGATTCTTCAAACAGCGAATCCGCTCCGACTACATTCAGAAACTATAAACGTGCTGACTATGGAACAATTGTTGAGCAGTTGAGGTCTATTGACTGGATTGAAGTGTTTCGTGATGGTAGTCTCAACACAAGTATCGATGAATTCTACCGAATAGTCAATGACGTAATAGAATCTTACATTCCGGAGCAGACTTTTTTTTCTACATCCTTTCCTAAATGGGTAAGTGTTGACCTCCAGAAACTTATCATTGATAAAAAATTAGCACACGCTCAATATAAAACAACACTTAACCCAGCCGACTACAATAGATTTTCTAACTTACGGAAGACCTGCAAAAAACTTTCCACTCAGCTATACAGGCGGTACATTGCTCAAATTGAGGATGATCTAACTCTGAATCTGAGTCACAAAACATTTTGGAAACATGTCACTAACCTCAATCCATCGGGAAAAAAAGGCGGAGATTCATCCAACCTTCCAGGGGAACTGTTTTGTGGTCAGAATAGTGCGTCTGATGACGCGGGTAAGGCCGAATTGTTTGCTAGCTTCTTTGGAAGTGTATACAGGGGGAGTACTGGTTCGGTCCCTTGCACTGGTCCGGCAACTGTGGGGGACTCAGGCGTGGACCTGTCTGGGATCTATATAGAGGAGGGTGTTGTCGCTGAGTTGATGAGATCTCTTGACGCATCAAAGGGAGCTGGCCCTGACGGCTTGCCACCAATCTTCCTAAAATGTTGTTATTCCGTGTTGGCTTTTCCACTTACATACTTATTTAATCTCTCACTTCACATCGGCGAATTCCCTCTTGTATGGAAGCGTGGCTTTATCTGCCCCATTTTCAAGAAGGGAGAAAAAGCGAACGTCGAAAATTACCGACCTGTTTGTATTCTTTCAAGCGTTGCTAAGTTGTTTGAGAAGGCATTGATACATTATGTCCAACCAAGCATCGTCCCTACTGTTTCCGAGAAGCAGCACGGCTTCATGCCGGGCCGATCCACAGTTACCAATTTAATTATATTCAGTGACTATCTCGCCTCTTCGATGGCGAAAGGTTATCAGATTGACTGCATCTATACCGATTTTTCGAAGGCTTTCGATACCGTTAACCACTCAGTTCTGTTGAGAAAGCTCGCACTCCTGGGTATATGCGGTAACTTGTTGGAATGGTTTCGAAGCTATCTCAATGGGCGTGTGCTCTTTGTCAGGGTCGGCAGGAGTGTGTCGGGTCAGATTGTCCCTACCAGCGGTGTCCCTCAGGGATCAAACCTCGGACCTATGCTCTTTAACGTCTTCATCAATGATATCGTCACGTATCTGCATGACGTAGAGGTCCTGCTGTATGCTGACGATCTGAAGATGTACCGTGTGATTGGGGGATGCGAGGACTGTAACACGATCCAGCGGAATATTGACGAACTGCAGGTTTGGTGTCGTAACAACGACCTGGCGTTAAACGCAGCCAAATGCAGTGTTATTTCCTTCTCACGGCTAAGAAACTGTATAACGCACACATATTTACTAAATGGGCATTTGCTTTGTAGAGTTGAAGAAATTGGTGACCTTGGTGTAACATTCGACAGCGAATTGTCCTTTGTTCCACATATCTCCCGCATAAGGGATAAGGCAATGAGGATGCTGGGCTTCGTGTTGAGAATTTCTAGAGACTTCTCTAGAATATCCACTCTTAGGTAGGTACATCGCTTTTGTTCGCAGCCAGTTGGAGTATAACACGTCTGTGTGGTGTCCATACTACGCTGTCCACATCGACACAATTGAGGCGGTACAGAGGCGAGTTTTGAGGCAGATACATTTCAAAACTGGCAACCAGGCCGAAGACATTGACTACAATGAGTTGATGCTGGATCATGGGTTAACTAGATTATCTGACCGTCGCTTGATGTATGACGTTATTCTGCTGCATAGGATTCTTAATTCCACATTAGATTCCCCATGTCTGGTCGGTCGTGTTGATATTCGTGTCCCTACACGACCGACCAGACAAAGAGCGTTATTCAACATCACAAATTCCAACAGGAACTATGAACGTTTCTCTGTTATGCATAGATTGCACAGTCTGGGGAACGAATTTGGGGAGATGATCGACTTATTCCACGATAGCGAGGCCCAAACTAGGCTAAAGTTGATTGCTCATTTTCGCCAATCCTACACGTAGTATTATTTCTTTTTTTATAATAATAATTGTTGTTATCTTTAATTTTATTTTCTCCGTTGCTTTGAAATATATTGATTGCTTATTATTATTGTCCTTGCTATTTTGTTTATTTTGTTGCTTTCAATTAAATTGATTGCTAATAATTGTTGTTATCTTCTATTTTATTTACTCCGTTGCTTCGAAGTATATTGATTGCTTATCATTATTGTTTTTACTCTTTTATTTGTTTCTTTGCTTTTATATATAACGACTGCTACTTATTGCTGTCTTTCCTATTTCATTAATTCCGTTGCTTTCAAGTGAGTTGATTTCTAACAATGAAATTGTTATTTTTACTATTTTGTTTGTTCCGTTGCTCATAGGTATACTGACTGCAAACCTTAACTGTTTTAACTATTTTATTTATTTCGTTGCTTTTGTCTATGTTGACTGCTACTCATTGCTGTTTTTGCTATTTCATTTATTCCGTTGCTTTTGAGTGAATTGATTGCTGATAATTATTGTTTTTACTATTTTATTTATTTCGTTGCTCTTAAGTTTACTGACTGCTAACCATTACTATTTTTACCATTTTATTTATCTATATTGACTGCTACTCATTGCTGTTTTTGCTATCTCATTCATTTATTCCGTTGATTTTAAGTGAATTGATTGCTAATAATTATTGTTTTTACTATTTTATTTATTCCGTTGCTCTTAAGCTTACTGACTGCTAACCATTACTGTTTTTAATATTTTATTTATTCCGTTGCTTTCATGTTAGTTCATTGCTAATATTTGGTGGTTTTGCATTTTATTCATTCCGTTGCTCTTAAGTGTAATTACTGACTGCTAATCATTGTTATTTGTTACTATTTTATCTATTCCTTTACTCTTAAGTATATTGACTATTGACATTTTTGTTGTTTTTACTATTTTATTTATTCCGTTGCTCTTAAGTGTATTGACTGCTAATCATTATTTTTACTATTTCATTTATTCCATTGCTTTTAAGTTTGTTGATTGCGAATCATTGTTGTTTTTAATATTGTTTTCATCATTGTATCTATGAATAGTTATTTTAACGAGGTTCCTATTTTTTTTTCTTTTTTTTTTGCTATATTACAATGGCTTTGTTTTGCATTTTTTTTTATTATTTGATTTTGTTATTGTTTTTTATTTTATTCATCACGTTCTATATGTATATTTGACTGTTTTTACCGTTTCTAATATTTTTATAAATTATTATTGTCATTGGGATTGTTCTTTTTGCTTATTGTATGCTGATATTTGTATGTTGCTGTATATGGTTAATCTTGTTTAAAGGCACATTTGTGCCGTGAACCTATTAAAATAAATAAATAAATATGATATATTGTGATTTAATGAATAAATGATTTGAAATAATAATAAATCAGATTTATTTTCGATATATAAAAATTCGGTATAAAAAACAAGCATACAATTAAAACAAAAAGCAAATACAAGCATTTAAAACAATTAATCGAAAATCCCACAAGGCAGTGACTGTGTGTGGGGGTATACATTAAAATAAGCCATAAAAGACGTTGTGAATAAAAAAAAAAAAAAAAAAATTAAATGTACTTAATGAAAACAATATACAATTAGTAAAAACAATAATAAAACACAGAAAATAATAATGATAAAAATGATAATAGAGTAGATCCAGCATATTTGGACAGATTTCCCATTGATAAACATTTCAAATGAAATAAATAGTTTACATGTTTTACAAAAAGAATAAGATTACATAAAGGATAAATAGTCAATTAGATAAATTCAAATCTAATTAATAGTAAATATCAATAACAATAGAGAATTTGAAGGTATCTATAAATATTCAACATTAGCAATAAAATAATTCCTTAGAATAAGAAAAGGAAAACAATAATAAAACACATACAACAAAAATACAGTATAAAAAGTACGA
This sequence comes from Mystacides longicornis, assembly GCA_963576905.1. Classification (NCBI taxonomy): domain Eukaryota; kingdom Metazoa; phylum Arthropoda; class Insecta; order Trichoptera; family Leptoceridae; genus Mystacides; species Mystacides longicornis. The sequence continues at coordinate 23,648,552 of OY756424.1, forward strand.
AATTGATAAAAAGGGACCAATAAATAATCAATAGTAAAAACAAAAATAAATTTTACTCAGATAATAAAACAAATAATAATGAAATAGATAGTAAAACAGATCCAGCAAATACTTTATACTTTCACTATACGCATTTTACATAAAAAAGTGAATTAGATAAATACATTATGAATAGGTAGTAAATAATAATAGTGAGTTTGAGGAAATAGTATATAGAAAGCAATATATAATATTAGCAATAAAATAATCATTTAAAAGGAGAAAATTAAAATAATAATAAAACACATAAGAATACATAAATAATAATAACAAAAGATTAAAAGAAAAATAAAACAGAATAAAACTGCTAATAAATAAATAATAAAATTTACAATACAAATATAGAAAAAATACAATAAAAATAAATCAAGTAAAATGAAAAAGATAGTTAAATAGATATAGCATATGGGTACTAATGATTAACATTGCAATAATTTACACTACTACACACCTCAAATCAGAACTGTTAATTATATAGAGGATAAAATAGTAAATAAGATAGAAAAGTATACAGCAAATCAAGTTGGATAAGAGTAAAATAAATAGTAGATAATAAGATAAAATATAAATGAATAATAAGCTATATACCCATTGATACCCTATTCATTCAAAGACAGGCAAACATATCATGCGGCACAACTCACAAACATGCCACATATTATGAAACACCCATTCCAAACGATAAAACACCCCAGTAGTTGAAAACTATCACTCGACAAACCCATCAAAATCACTACAACACAATCTATACTCTATACTCCACAGTGAAGTAAAATCTCATTACGAATGCGGGGAGCTACAGAAGGATAGAGAAAGCATCCACACCAGGAAGCCAAAGCTTGACACATCTTGAGAAAGCCGCTATACTTCTACTTTTCCTGATATATTCGGGTACTGTGTTAAATAATTTTGGTGCCACATACGCTGGGTGTCTAAGCCTCTGCCGTGTTCTACAATTAGGTAATGTAAATACATTCCTTAATCTGCTACTCGTTCTTCTATTCGATGGGCTTACAAATACCTCCTCCCACACGATGTCCAAATCCCTCAGTTCCGCTTCGAAGCAGCGGAACACAGTATGAGAGAGTCTTCCTCGTCCTTGGAACCTGGATGGGAGGAAGAAAAGCGCTCTCGTCGTTCGGCATCCTTAACACATGTCCCAGCCAGTCCTTATAGCTAATAAAATTGTAAAACTTAACCATATACGTTTGGTTTATATGTCAATTCATTGGTTGACATTTAAATTCTCCATCTATCAAACCAGGACACTCTTAGAACGCGTCTAATATCATGTACATACATACATACATACTCCCGTTAAGGTCTCCCACTCTACGCAAGCTAGTCCGGAGGAGACCAATCCACAGCAAACCCGACCCGCATGAACCGACCCCCTAGCTCGATCAAAGCAACCAAACCGAAAAGCCGGTCCCACACAAATCAAGCCCGCCGCGGATCCCCCCAAACTAACCCACAATGCGGGAAGCCTAAGCCCCACTCAGGAGCATAGGGAGGCATCAAGAGCTCTCCATTGCGATCGAAGGCATTCGAGGCTCTTGTGCCTTTTCTGACCAGTTGAGGTTTAAGGACGTGGGGTGGTCAACCTCACGGTCCCGATCTGATTTTTCGATTTCCTGCCTCTTACAGGATGCTCGAAAAACCAGCAAAAAGAGCAGAGGTGCTATTCTTAGCCGGCAACCCCACGGCGAGTGTATCAATCATGTAGCAACTGTATAATATATGAAAAATATTATGTTCCATTATTAGCTATTCGATAGATGAAAATAAATATTCAGTGACATAAATTATGCAAATCACACCATTAATTTCATATTAATATTCTTTTCATCTCCTTCGTCCTCTTTCAAAGACTCATAGATAGCACCTACCTCTCTCAATATTGGATTATTTAATTTTTTTTTATAATTGGATATCCAAAGGTGGCTATATAAGGTGGATTTCTTTTCATGAAAATACTTAATTTAATTTCATTCATTTCCGAACTAACAATGAAGGAAGGCGCACAGTGGGTAACATTCTATTATTCGATATTCTTGGAAATTCGTATATAAGTGTCTTATTTTTTGGGCTACAATCCTCTACCAATGGAGTCCAGTTTATATTAAAATTTCATATAGTTATATTTCCCGTGTGACCTCATTCTTTTTTTTCTGTGCTTTCGTAGACCTGGAGAAAGCGTATGATAGAGTCGACCGAAAGAAATTGTGGGAGGTTTTGTCATTTTATGGAGCGGATAGACAATTGATACGTGCTGTTGCTTCCCTTTACTCTGATAATTATTCTGCTTGTGTCAAGGTGAATACTCATCTGTCACGAGAGTTCCGTCTTACGAGAGGGGGTAAAGCAAGGATGCGTGATGGGTCACCTTGGCTGTTCAATCTATTCTTTGATTTTTGCGTGCGTGATATAAAAAACAGTACAGTGGGTGTAGATCTGAATGGAATGAATGTGTGCGCTGTGATGTATGCAGATGATCTAGTATTGATGGCTGAAAGCGAGCGTGATTTTCAAGAAATTGTGACGCATGGTTATCAGATTGTGGAATAAATGGTCTTAAGACAAAGGTGCTTGTTTTTGAAAGAGAATATTTAAGAACGCAATGTTGTGTGAAAGTGAATGATGTGAACTTGGAACAAGTGGATGAGTATATTATCTATTTTGGTAGTCTATATTATTTAACAGAGATGGAAAGTGTGAAAAGGAGATTGAAAGAAGGAAACTGGCTGGTAGAAGGGTTGGCGGTGCACTTAGACCTCTAATGAGAAATAATAACGTATCTCTCAAATCCAAGCAGTTGATGTACAATGCAATCCTGATTCCACCCGTATGGTAGTGAAACTTGGACATGGACGAAAAATCTGGAAGTTGGAATAAATGCTGTGGAAATGAGATCACTGCGTAGGATATGTGGAAAGCGACTGATTGATAAGGTGAGTAATGATAATATTAGAAAGGAATGTGGAGTGGATGTTAGCGTAGTGACTAGAATGAAAGTGAATAAATTAAGGTGGTTTGGGCATGTAGAGAGAATTAACGAGGAGAGAATAACTAAAAGGATTTATAAATCTGAAAGAATGGGTGCACGCAGACAAGGTCGACCTCGAATGACATGGTCCGACCATATCGGTTCTGTCTTAGAGGAGGGCCAAGTCAGAAGCAAAAAGAATAGAAGAGCATGTATGCGGAGAGTTATGCGATTGGAGGGAGCGAAAGAGATTTGTTTGGATAGGAAAGAATGGAAATCTGTACTCTCTGCCTACCCCTTTCGGAAAACGGCGTGATGGGTAAAAAAAAAAACCTCATACATAAGCCTAGCTCACACTAGGTTGATTAGCGAGTAATTTGGTAGCTAAATAACTCACTACTCGAACAAAACTCATTTTACACTATATTCGAGTACAGTACAGTAGCGAGGAGGCTTTTTAAAATCGCTCTTTTTATATCTATTGTATTGTATCGACGTAGATAATTGTTTTGAGTTTATGTAATAACTGATGTAGGTACATTTTTGACTATAGAATAAAATAATAAGTAGGTATTATAATATTATAGTTTCACTTTGGCGAATCGTCGTTATTATTGCGACTAATAAACAGGTATACAACTACATATAATATTATAGGTTCACACGCATTAAGCAAGAGAACCAGCGGTCAGTGATGCATGGTGCATAAGCACAAAACACAGAACCAATGGGATCGATTTGACTAAACTGCCGGCTAAACTACTAGAGTAAATTTAAAGTGTTCAAGCACGTTTTGTTACTAAAATACTCTCTTCTATGCTTAAATACTCAAATACTGTTATCTAGACTATATAGGTAAAAAAAGTTTATAACTTAGCTTATCCTTGCGCAGCATCATAATATAGGGTTATTAATTTATTTTCGATTTTTCTTTCATCAGCCGGCATTACAGTATTCACCAATGTGCCAGCAGATGTCAACAAAACATAACACAATCAGATACTGATTAAAAATAATTCACTTAACAACTACTCGAGGTCTCATATAAAGATCACAAGAATTCAATGAAGTATGAACAATTCAAGCTTAAACAAATACGAAAAACAATATGACATTCGAAATCGTACATAACGATGGCGCCTCATCAGCCGTCGACGTTGAGGCCATCTATAGGTACCAAAAATATAAAGACGAATTTTCTTTTTTAATTATGAACTGATTGACGTTGAAACTTTCAAATCGCCTTAGGTACATAATTTAAGGAAACGCCCGAGAAACTTTTCATAATATTGGATAAATTCAGGACAATTTGCCAAATATACAGCTGACGAGGGTAGTACTTAGGTAGATACCTACGGCAAGTTGCGAATATTACGCGGTATCAGTTTAGACAGCCCAGGGTCATAATTAATATTCTATTCTCTTAATAAACAATTCTGATTTATGAGATCAATTTGATTTTTAAAAAAGTTTATCATAATGATTTATTCTATTGTTCCACGTGTATGAAACAATTAATTATTCATAACAAACATAATTAATACATAATTAAATTCCCAAAAAATCTACAAACAGCTGGCACATTTTGTTAAGAGTAACCAATTGAAAATTTAGTTTTTTTTTATCGATTTACCTATTTGTTTTTTTTTAACTTCTCTTTTTTATCTTTACGCTTAATCAATAATTCAGTTTTCTTTGACATATTTTGAATTTACGATCTTATAAATACAATAGGTTTCCGAGACCAAAATCACTCGAGTCCGGGTGGAGGTCTATAAAAAAATTAAAAAAAAAAACATAATCGAACAATTCCACAATATACGAATTTCATATTGTCGTAATAAATACATACACGACATGAGGTGGAAATGTTATCAAAGTTACTAAAGTAATGATAAAAACTTCCCAATAGGAATCAGTTTATTCTCAGCTCACATTTTTTTAAATAATATTCATTACTAGTTCGTCTCGACTTGTATCACTTTTGCAATTAATTCACAAGCAATAAGACTCTTGCAATTTACTTGCCTACCTTTTCATCCCTTTGAAAAAATTTTGAAACTTTCATAGTTGTGAATTTTGAAATTGAAAAGAAGTATCTTTATAAATGATGTCAAAACTCTGTTAAACATAAAATGCTGCGAATTCGAAACCATTGTGTAATTCAGGTTTTTCACAAACTTCAGATTTCTGGTTTTAGTACTGTTTTAAGTACCTAGCATGCGTCGTCGAAAATCGAGTGGCGAGTGCAATGAAGTTTTTTTTCTCTAAGGATTAAGAAGAAACACCAGAATTTATTCGTCAGAATTGAACAAACCAACTACCTTGGCACCACTGCTACACCTTCTCGACTATGGTAACCATGTTCTTCTTTCTAATTCATCCATTTCGCTTCATATAATATCTCTAATGATCTATATTCAATATACTTCTTTCCATCGCTCGTTGTGTTTACATTTCTGCGTAATTGTATAGGAAAATATCACGCTTACAGAAAATATTACAAAGTGATATTCCTATCGTAAATTACCAATTCGTTTTTGATGACACAGTCAAAAGAACTGATGTCAAAAGCAATAAATTATCACGCTTTATATTGAATTGAATTGAATCGACTTTTCACCTTTGGACTTTTTTTTACAAAGATAACATCGATGACATTGATGTTATGTCAATACGGTTTGTTAGAGCAATTAATCACCAATAAACTGTTTGATACATTCGTGTTTCTACAAGGTTCTAAATATTCTAAGTCATTATTTATCGAGTTAAGAGCGCGCTTTAGACGGTAAAGAATTATTTGTATTTCACAAGGTGCAAACTACGTTAGTTGGTTGGATAGTTCAATGTATAATAATGAAAAATTCGTTTTCAACCTACTTAATGAGTTTTTTTATGTCAAAAAACATAAAAAAGGAACAAGGTAGTTAGTCTCTAAATAATATTGTCAATTATCATAACATAATCCCCTTTTTAGCATAGATATCTATTCTCGAAATGCCAGGATATCAAAATGTCTGGTATGCGTTTAGTCAAACAATGGTTTGCGGTTTGAATGGAATCTTGAGAAAATACCTACCTCCCGTTTTGAATTACGATTATTTATGACAGTTAATACCAGAAGGTGATACCCACTCAATATCGTTTGAAATATACCTACGATAAAAATAACTCCTTAAACAATAGTGCGATAAACGCGACTCTTTCTTGCATTTTTCCTTACAAAACCATTTTGAAAGCTTTCCAAACAGTTTTTTTACCCGCTAAATCGTAAATATCCTTAAGGTACCACATTTTAATTTAGATAGGTACCTATATTTCAGTATGCAATGCAATGTTTGGTCCACACTACTATACGGTGTTGAAACTTGGACCCTTAAAGTCAATATGATGAACCGTATAGAGGCATTTGAAATGTGGCTCCACCGCAGAATGCTCCGTATTCCGTGGACCGATATGGTGACTAACACGGAGGTGTTGCGAAGAGCTGGTCTTGAGAGGGAATTATTAACCAGCGTCAAGAAAAGAAAAATGTCCTACCTGGGACACATACTTCGCAACACCAAGTACAAGCTGCTTCACCTAATAATGAAGGGGAAAATAGATGGAAGTCGAGGTGTGGGTAGACGGCAGATATCCTGGCTGAGAAATATCAGACAGTGGACCGGAATCCAGCGAGTGGAGGAACTGTTCCGGTTAGCCCAGGACAGAGAAGCATACGCCATAGTGGTAGCCGACGTCGGGGGGACCTGACATGGCACTTGAAAAAGAAGAAGAAGATATTTCAGTGATCCAATAATGGTCCGTACATACCTGAACACGCGCGCTAACGTAAGCAATGTAACGTTGCATGTTTGAAAATTCCATAGTACCTACTCGGTTCGCAGTTGTTCGTCACGAAGCGTGTGGTTTGTACAGATTTAGGTAGGTACATAAAAAATCAGCATCTCCTGAACATTCATATTAAGCGTAAAACAAAAATATTATTCCTAATGCGTTGTAAAAAAACATACCTACACAAAATAATCATTACCTACCTACATAAGTATCTACTTCTAAAAAACAATAGAATGATGTTGGCCCTCACATAATATGCAATTGTATGAATTGGCGAGAAACCGTCTGTTAGTTATATTAGGTTATTGTGTATTCTTTTTGTGCAATAATATTTAGGTAAGTATATAATATTTTTTGTCTGTACCTACGTTTATGAAAATTTTATTTAGTCTTCACTTAAGTGTTTGTTCCTTACAGCAAACATTTTGTTAGCGAGAAAGAATATTGTTGAAAGCGAGATATTTTGCCTTTGTGTTTTATAACCTTGTACCTACGCTTACACAGAGTCCTATTAATTTGTTGATTTGACGGTAACAATGTATGGTGACATTTTCAGACCCTTCTCAAATAAAAAGAAAACATTAGCGAAATCAGAAAGCACCGATAAGAGCAAACAAACTGCCGTTGACTAGGGCACAGAATAAGGGGACAAATAATACAAACGTTTCTGCTGATTTTATCTATAATTAAACGCTGTTATGATAATATTGGAAGAGAGGAAAAAATGTTTATTAGAATAAATTAAGGAAAAAAGATGTTATAAATACGTAGTAGGCAAAGATATATTATTATTATTTAATTATTATTGAAAATACGCTAACATTAAGTGATTTTAGTATCTACTTAAAGTAAAAAAATGGAGCCCTTTTTCCCTTGGTAATAATAGGAATCATGGAACAATTGCCAATCTTTTCGCTGTATTTGCTGTTGTCAAGCGAAGGTTCTCATGAAAGAAATGATTGAGAAAGTTTCGAAGAACACTAGAAAACTCCACGTGAGTGGTATTTTCAGATATTTTAAAAATATTATATTCTTTCTGATATGAAATTAAATTGGAGTATGATATCTTTCAAATGTTGATTGTTGGTGCGATTGACAGAATTTGCCCCTTCAACGCCGTATAAAACAGATTTTACTCTTATATTATGTTAATACACGAAGGAAAAATTTTGTGACTATTTTTACGAAAAATCCCGCGGACGGAGGAGTATAAAATTTCGCACACTTATAGTTCATAAAGATAAGGTTTTGCGAAAACTTACTTATTCTTTTTTTTTAAATTACGCATAAAAATAGATAAAATCGATGAAAAGTAATATTTTGTATTTCATACTCTCACACATTTCGTGTAGGTATGTGACATTATTTGACACAGAAATTTTGTTTATCAGTGAGTGGTCAAATTGATAAAAGATTAATATTTTTTGTATTAAATAACCATACTTTATACATAACAAAATTTCAAATTTGACGTACATATCCAACTCATTATTTTTAATGAAAATTATTTTAAAGCGCTCGCACAGTCTTTGACAAAGGAATCTTTATAATGTTCAAACTTATAGTCTAAGTAAGTAGTTATGGTCGAATTTCGAGCACTGGCCGACTACTAGTTAGTTATAAATAATAATTATTTAACATTCTATAAAATTCTAATCTAATATTCATAGTAAAGATAGGAGATTCGAGTCTCCAGGAAAGCTCACAATAAATTGTCACCATATTTTTTTGTGTAGACAAGAACTCATGCGCATGCTCATGTACCTACGCATAAGAAACAAATATACCTATTAATAACAAATAAAATATTACTATTTTTACTTGACGACTAAGGGTAGATTTTTCGATCGTTAGTAATAGTAATAACAATAGGAAAGTACTAGCAATCTTTGAGTCATTCAAAAATTACATTGTTTGTACAAATGTAATGTTTTATGACGAAAAAAAATGTTTTTACGCATTGTGATGTTGGTATGTAGGTACCTACATATGTTACTAATCGATTACCATTTGCTTTGACATTCCTTACGATCTAGTAACACCTGGGTAAAGTATTGTTTTAAAACCTTACTATTACTCGCGGTGTCGCAAAACCCACCCTTAGTCAAATCGTGACGTGGAACCCCTAGTTATACTCGTATAATAATATCTCTTAACAGGAAGATCCTCTCTGCCATGCTGTTTGTACACAAAGAATGTACTTGTTTGAATAATAAATAATCTATAGAGGGTGTGAATTTGTATAAATAGAACATTTAGAAGCTCCAATAGAATTTCAAGAGTCAATATTCACGATTTATATTCAAAGTTTTGAAGTGAGTTTCGTTTAAATATTAATTACATTATGAAATAGAAGGACTAATAATTAATAATAATATTAACTTGTAATAAATTATTCGGCCCTCTTGTTTTATCAGATATCAGGTTTGTTAGTTTAATGTGTATTGTTTCTAAACAAGCAACTATATTGATGATGAGCCTATATGTTTTATCTAAGTAGCTTCGTTTTGATGTAGGGGCGATATCACGCCTATTTCAACATCAAATTAAACTTAATTTTAGCACTGTTTAATTGAAATTATTTCGACTAATATTAATTTTTGTTGTTAATATTATGGACATGGGGGAGGAAATGGTTTGGCCTCAACAACTGCACGTTACAACATTATAAGAACTCAAATGAAAATCAAAAAGAAAATTACGAATATAAAGTACTTATATGAATAGATCGCAATAGCTTTTTTGATTTGAGATATCTCGTGAAAGTGAATTAATTTTATTTTTAAAATAAAATATGTTTGATGTATAAGCTATTTATGGATCAAACTGTAATAAGAATTTTCAAAGAATTCAAATTTGTACTTTTGGGTTTACGTTACAGCGGAGGTATATAGGATTTGTTAAAAAAAAGCCTTATACCTGATTTTTAATATATGGTAATTACCCGAAATTCTAAATAAAGAATAGTAGATATTAAATTCAAATTCAAATATTTTTATTAAGAAATAAAAGAACATTAAAAACACATATCCGCAATAATAAATTTGTACATATTATTTTTTTTATATATATTTTACCCCCAAAATTGAGCAGAGGTCGTGCTTTGGGGGATTTTAGGATTGTATTTATTTATTCAATAAGCAAGCTACATCAAACAAGAGAAAACACAAACACACCAACATAAATATTTGATCTTGAATCGTCTTGTCTTTATGCGTATGCGTCAGTAAAATGCAACAAATATTTTGAATATTTTAACAGGAGAGACAACCTTTGAAAAAGCGGCAGTTAACGATCAAAGCGGTTCAAATTTAGCCATCAAATATTTGCTTTTATTTCAACATTATAACAAAAACACCAAAAAAATACTAAACAAAACAATCATGATTCAAACACACGCGGCATCTTCAGTGCTCCAATGACAGAATAAGAGCATAAACATTAAAAAAAAAAACATTAAAATTTGTTATTTAAAAAAAATGAAGTTTCAACCATGAAAAGGACTGAGGCATTTGAGGAATGCAGTGGAAGTGAGCATGAAGTGGAGAGAACGCGTAACCAACGAGGAGGTCCTGAGGTCCGCGTAGGCTACTTTGGCCATATTATTATGTTCTACAATTAATTGGTGAAGGAAATTTAGAGAGGGCAGGGAGGTATGGGGCGTAAACGATGCTCGTGGCTAAAGAATCTGAGATGTGCATGGTTTAGTATAACTTACGAAACTTATTCACAGATGGTCTAGTCATTAATCTCCAATTGGAGTGGCACTTATAGAAGAACGGAAACCTAATTATTGGGTCTACCGCGGAACGATCATTATTATTCATGTTGATATTATGTATTTTAATAATTATTTATTTTGGATAATGTTGAATAGTCATTTCAATGACTTAACGGGTTCCGCTCATTTGTTGCGCTGTTATTGTGTAGGTATTTATTCTGTATTTACGTATTTTTTATTGTATTTTTTGTTAGATTTGTCAATAAACTAAAAATATTCAAAGTATCACAACAATAATTTACGTTTCATCGAATTTATACAAATAATAATACTTTAAAAGAATCTACCTCGTATGATGGGTACTTACATACATTAAAGTAGACACATAACTCATTTTATAAAACGGAACAATGCATAATAAACGAGAGCAAGATTACGACATGTTGAGCTGGCTCTTTCACGTCTTGTGGTGAAAGGTTATTTCTCACAAGAGGTCGGCACTGCATGCACCACTCACCTCATTACGGGCCACTTTTCTGCTTCAATCTTCTCTTCACACCTACATTTTAGCAAGCAGTGGGTTTACCATAATACGAGCAACAATTGGTGTATATTTTCTTCGTCATTATAATAATTATTATACTCGTACAAAATGTTTCGATTTTAGAGTTTCACATCACATCAACATTTTCATTCATTTTCATTCACAATATCTTGTGGTTGATTATCTGATTTGTGTTTTTGTGCTATTTAAGTGGATACTTACACTGTTGGATGGACGAAATTTATATATTTTCTTATGTCATAGCATCAGGCCTAAAATGCAAACCTTACGTTAGAGTTTTTCATCGCAGGATCGTGCAAAACTCTTCCAACTGATAAGCAAGGTAAAATCATAAAAATTCATTCATTCGCTGATCGTTTTTTTTGGGTTATCAGACAGGCTTTAAATTAGTTGACTAAAGGCGATCACTATGCCTTTACACCATTTTGTATTTAGGGCATAGAAGGCAATAAAATCTCTCCACTGCGCTCGATTTTGCACAATGTTTTTGACCTTAGTTGACCCAAGTAGCCATTAATAACTGTAGCCTTATACAACGTTGTTTGAAGCTCTTTGTGTTCGGGAGGATTTGCATAGTAGAATAGCAAGTCTCTTTAAAATTCTAGCCGCCTTAGAGCATTATTTGTACATGTCAATTATTACTATCATTATTAGACACTGGCTAACTGAATTGAAAGCGATAGAATAGAGAGAATGAAGAAGTTTCTCTGTTGAATTATTTCGATTCTGAAATCCTTAACGAATTTGACACCTTCAAGCGCCTTTAAGACATATTCAAGCGCTCTTGATAATAATAATTGAGAGTAGGTATTCCAATATCATGAATAGCCCATCTTTGATTAACACCTACTACAAACACACTCAGTGCGGTAAACAGAGGATTTTCAGACTAGGTATATTGTTACATAAAATACAAACATAATAATATTATGTACTACAACACGTTTGTAGCCATAACATAATTGAAACAGACACCTATACCTGCTTGTTCTTCACGGTATAGGTAGGTACTCGCTATACAAGTAGATGTTAATAGTTTTGTGGTGAAAATCAATGCTGCTTCAGACTGGTGGTTGATCAAGTATCTACTTTACTGCTTATAAAGGTGTCTCAGTATTTTTCTGCTTTTAAGAAAGGGCATTTTCATGTTATAATAAAAAGAAACTTCTTTTTTAGAAAGTTGCGATTTTTTTTTAAAATGATTCAATACGTATGTTAATTTTTGGTTTAAAATAAATAATAGTTCCTTTTCGGCTACCTATGTTATTGTTCGTCCAAGAATTTGAACTGTCGATAACGAAGCGAAGACGATATTCTCGTCTATTGTACTTACAGCAGCGATGCTTTCAAAAGATCGACCGGTACTAAGACAGTAAGAAGTAATTGTCCATATTCGAACCAGTTTCTTCAAATTTTTGAGTGGTCTAAATTTAAATGACTCTTGGGTTCTCTTTTACGAACGAATCAACAAATCCGCGAAGTTAACGAGAGGTACGTATCAGTACAACCCTATTTTTGAAATAGTTTTCCCAATAACGCGTTAGGTATGCTTTCAGAGAGCGTAACATTTTTAATAATGCTATTAGTGATAACTGGCAAAAATGTTTACGGTTGATATTTTCAGGAAGAGAAAATTTACCGTCATTCGTAATCACTAATTTAAAAAAGTGCTCTCTTACTGAGACCTTTTTTACTGTGGATTAATAGGTTTGAGAAAGTTATTGTTATTTCTGCTTCAGGATATCTTGTCTTTTATTTTAAGTCTTACCACCTTGAATCTATTGTTTAGAAGTAGCAAGAGCAAGTTAGAAATTTTGAGTGATAAAAGCAGGATCTATTTTTTTTTCAAGTAACTCCGGTATGCGCTTTTTCTTCACATGCGCGGCATGTTGCGAAGAAATGAGCGCGCACCCTGTTTGTCAGTGCTAGCCCCAGTGATATTAAAAGAAAAAATACTACTCAACCGAGCAACTCCACTCCGCTAAAGGCACCTTACGAAATTATTTCACAATCTTTTTGATAAATGACTTTGTCATTCAGAATTCTTGGGTTGGATCAAAAATATCAAGTTTGTATGAATATTAATGTAGCTTAATAGATTTCGGTAGTTCATGTTGTAAGTAAAAATAATTATTGTCTGCCTATTTTGAATGTTTCGATTTTGAATAGGATCCGATATCAAAGTTTAATCCGAATTGATATGTAAGCGATGGATTATATTAAACAATTCTCTAAAAGGTACCTCATAGGTATAACAAGGATGTTGAAGGAATAGCTCTGTTATTAATTACAAAATCCTTCTTATTAATATTGAAACCCTCATCCGAAATGCCGGTATACAACCCAGCATTACATTACGTAATCTGTAGAGTCGTGGGAGTCACACACTAATACCTATATCATTAACTTGAGAAGAAAATTAAACGGATATCAAAATAAAAACCTTGAAAGAAAATCAAGAATACGTAATTCAACACACATTATCCCTACCAACACACATTAACCCAAGGGCACCATCAAGCATTAGCGTAACCATACCATCTGGGTCCCGTGGCAATTTTTTTTTTGCATAGCCTCCCCCACCCCAAAGTAAAAATCATCACAATGAATCCCCCCTCGAAAAAAGTATTTTTTTGGTTAACGAAATGAGGAATTTCCCCAAACATCAGTAGCTCACATGCACCACTAATGTATCACAACCAAAAATTATGTATACCTACATTGCATGCTTCTTAAAATTATTTATCTAACACATTTTTGGCTTGATTTTGTTGTAATCTTAATGATTACGTAAGTAATGCGAATATGGTAGGTATTTATATCTATCTCACTATGATTTATTGAAAAAAAAACTTAAGCGATTTGTGCTAAAAATGAATATTACTTACCTACGGAGTTTGCAACCTCTCGGGTTAGGGGCCCGCGGCATTTTGCAACCTCTGCCACCATTCCAATTCACCACTGGCAACAAGAGTTCTGCATTGCGCTCGTACTTGCGTTATGCTTAGGACTTCCTTCTACATCATGTCCAAATCTCTCAGCTCTGCTTCGAAAGAGTGGAGTACAGTAGTGAGAGGGAGGAAGAACAGGGTTCTCCTCGGCCAACTGTCATTTGATGTCCTTAAAAAATATCCCAGCCATGTTTTGATATTATTGTTCCGTTTATTTTACGAAACATTTGGAAATTTTAACATTATGTAATTAGAAATAATAATTTTGTAATTGGAGACCAGAGACTGCTGAGTAAGAAAAAAAATTGTGATTATAGACAGAAAGTGTAGGAAGACAGCCGATGAGGTGGAGCGACGACATCGTGCAGACAGTTGGAACAGAGTGGATGGGGATTACCAGAGTCAGAGACGAGTGGCGTGGGCACGAGGAGGCCTATGTCCTGCAGTGGATGATCACGGACTAGCATGAATTCGAAAAATTAATCAATAAGATGTTAAGGATACCTCTACCTTAGTTGGTGCCACCACAAAGCGGTGAGTGTTGGGTTCCTTGAGCTCCAGGTCCAGCAAAGAGGAAAAGATTTCGAAAAAGATTTAGGTAATTTGCTTCTTAAATTTCAAATATACCTATTTAATTAAGTAGGTATCTATATATTATAATGAAGAGTTCAATGGAATGTTTTTTTCCATTTTGTGCCACTAGAGGCGCCCTTGCTAATGTCAAATTCAGTGTTGCCAAAGGGGGCGATTTACTGCCATTTGGGCTATTTGGAACGAGAATATGCGACGAAAAAATCTAAAAGGCGACAGGTAGCCACTTGGGTTACTTCCGTTTAAGCGAATTTTCACCTTTCGGATGACCTTTTTGACCTTTGGACTTTTTTTAGTGAACTCCCACCTCTCTTCGGATACTAAAATTTTCGGAATGACCGCATACCAAATTTTCAGTTGGGCTACTTTGCGTTTGTAAAACGGCGTTGGCAACACTGGTCAAATTAACGTTTATAACCTCAACCATATGTTTAGAATAACCATTGCACATTTCTTTTTACATACTATTACAAATAAAATAATTATTGATCTTATTTTATTTTTTATATACCTAACTAAATGCAAATGAAAAAAATACCGTAACAGAAAACAATAAGACAAGAAGATACAGAACAGTACCACTGGGACTCATTATCAAAGAACAGTACCTACTGTAAATCTACCCTTATCTAAAGTGATCACACTAAGCCAGCCTTCGAAATAACAGTAGAAGACGGTCGTAAGCCCGTAGTGGTTTGTTCCATTTAAAAATCGAACATTAGTCATGAATTATTAGAGTCATTAGTTGTTATTTTTTTTTTCCTACCCTTGAAGATAAATACATACCTAGTGCTTTTGTTTGTGTGTAGTGTAAAAGGACACACTATGGTTTACCTCATAGAAAAAGCAACATTTGCAATCATGAATAATTAAAACGTTAAATTGAGAAAACAAAAAGAGAGGAGATATATTAGAATAATATTCATCAGTCAATGCTAGATGGTATGTTTGACAGCTGTCATAATTTGACAATAGATCTGATTAGAAGCGCTGCCAGCTAGTGTGTCTTGTCGGAAGCTCCCCAGAAAACCTCCCATTGGAATATTACACGTGTAGTTATGATCACGTAACGCCGAGATTTTTTCATTCATTTTTACTTAACAATTTTACTAAACACGAAAGCTCCATTAGTAAATTCCCTGTGAGAAGATCTATCATGAAGACAGCTTCTATCACTCAAGATAATCGTTTAAGCCGCGTATAGGTAGGTTTTATTGGCAGATGAAAGTATTGTACATCAGATAAGGCTGATAAGGTCTTGATATGAAGTTTTTAAGTTGTGATGTTTAAATTTTTAGATTTATGCTAGGTACCGGTATGTTTTGAAACCATGAAAATAAAATAACTTGGGAACAGATTCAGATTAAAGCAATGAATACGTTAATGATGTTTTTCATTTGAACTTTTTGCACGAGGTTGACTTGTATGAGATTAGACTGGATCGGATGCCTAGAAAAACTGACTGACACATTTGTATAGATAATAAAGGTACCTACTTACCTTGATTTATTGTTTAATTGTTGAAAATTTAACAATTTTTTCCATACATCTAATAATAAATATGAAAAAATACGTTTTTAATGAAGTGAAAGCATCTTTCACAGAAAGCTAAGCCTGTGTTGTGAAAGTGGAAATCGTCGGCACCGGGATTCGAACCCACGACCCTCAGTGCGGTGTACGTACATACAAAAGTCATCGACTGAAGTTTGACCTACCAACCACCTCAAATAATCGACGCATCAGTTCGGAAAATTATTTTTAACCTTTTTCCTATTACATAGCTACACAGCTATTCTCATTATTTGTGGACGAATAAAATTGGTGAGAAATCAAACGCTAAATTTGTTCATTTACATAATATCTGTACCTACGGCCTACATGGATAATATTAACATCCAAGTATTACATAGCACACATAAAAACTATTAATTTAACACACTAAACTTATTATTATCTTCTTGCAGATAACAATATACAATGTAAGCAAGTGATATTTTCTTGTAATTTATGTTCTTATGGCAAAATAAACCTTACCTACTATAATATTATAAACATTACTGTACCGGACGGGAGGGTTATAGACAATATTGTGAAATGTGATTTGTGTTGGACTTTTATTGTAAATATGACTGAAATAAGAACATTGCCTGCGACGTTGATTTATACCTATTAAGGGTGGGTGCACGGGGTCTTCTAGCTCATGACGACCGCGGAGTGTGTATGTCAGTCCGCTGAGACTGACGCATTTTCACTACCGCGGCCGCCGAGTATTATGGTTTACTCGTGAATGCGACCTCGTGCCCCCAGCCCGATGATCGATTATTGTGTATTAGATTAAGTACCTTTAATTGAATGTATATATATGGTGATTTGGTTGTGCCTCCCGTCTCGGACAAGCTAATAAAGGACTGGTTTGTCCCTGTAGAGCCGAGGCGGGGGCCAACATATTGTATAGAATCCCTTGTGTAATATTATATGTAATGTATATACTTTGGGGATATTATAAGTGCATGCCAGATGCTTACTCTGGCATGGCACAGCATGCTGCGTCGGTGGCTCGGCTAGAAGAGGCCGAGTAACACGGCAGATGCGATAGAAAGGGTGTGTGATCACGCCGCTAGAAGGCACGCCAGTGAGGAGACACTGGCGCGGCCAATACTTGTAGGACGGCAGGCTCGCTAGAGGCGCAGCCTGTCGCTTGTAAACTGGGGTCCTGCTAGATGAATCTAGCGGACCCAGCATAGTGTCCGCGTGCTGACCCGAGGTCTGGCAGAGCGGCCTATGCATATGGGGACATCGTAAGTGCATGCCAGATGCTCACTCTGGCATGGCACAGCATGTTGCGTCGGTGGCTCGGCTATGAGAGGCCGGGCAACACGGCACATGCAGATGAAAGGCGTATGTGTACGCTGATTGAAGGCACCCCAGTGCTGAGACACTGGTGCGGCCAGTCATGTAGCGAGGCTCATGACAATACCTATTGGTATGACGGCAGGCTCGCTAGAGGCGCAGCCTGTCGTATGGAATCTGGGGGTCCCGCTAGGGAATCTAGCGGGCCCAGCATAGTGTCAGCATGCTGACTAGCGGTCTGGCAGAGCGGCCTATGCACGGGAAATGTTATGGGGCTTTGATCGACGGGTGCTTGCTGGACACGGAGATGTTCAGCAAGGCCCGGCATTGCGTGTAGGCCTGCCAGCCGTGGGTTTTGCGCGGCTGGACAGTGCAGCACAACGTGCAATACATTGTAATTAACTGGTTGTTAATTTGAAAAGCACACCTCGGTGTATCATGGTGAGACGAACTCATCGATACCAAATACACCGAGATGGGCATTTGAATATGTGTGTATATTCGCCTCTTCGCGGAAATCTTATTATTTAGTATGCAAAATACTAACTTCCGCTATTTTGAAGATAGCGGATTCTGGTGAGCACGTCCCGGTCGGAAATCGCGAGGCGATTCCGATGATACCAGATAAGCCGGGATGTGCCCCAGATTCGCGATGATAATCCGCGGAGAGGCGAAATTATGATTAATTATTTCCCCCGCCACTCAGCACTGCGAGGCGTGAGATGGTGGGGAGCGCTGTCGCGCGCATCCTGTGTCCGCACCGTTCGCCACGGCCTGCGAGCTACCGGCGGCGGTGCGAATTTGTATATAAGCCCATACATTCCAATAAATTATCATTCTATCTTCGTTTACACTTGGTGTTTGACTTGACTACCCTGCCTGCTCTCTACTGGACTTCTCTACCTGGATCTCGCTGACTACCTTGGACTTCTCTCTGGACTGTTTGGACCCTTTCTGGCTGGCACATTGGACCGTGGACTCGACCCATGCAATTGGACCCTGACTACGGCTGATACCACTGGAGCGAGACTTCCCTCGAACGCGCGTTGAGACCCGAACTGAGTACGGTCTTACGTGTTTATTAGGGGATTTACTCGTCGAGGGCGCAGGGCGCGGAAGAAGACGTCGGAGCTACAACTCTCTCGAAAGCACGTCGGCCCGAAATCAAGTACGGCCCGCGTAGCTATTAGGAGAGCTCCGCCATCCAAGGAAGCGGCCGGGCGTGTCCTCACTGCGGTGCCTCACGAAAGCGACGCTCAGACCCGAAGCTAGTACGGTCTGCGTCGTTATTAGGGGGCTCCTTCGAAGACGCCAGCGGACGACGATTGACGTGTGCACGTACCCCTCGGCGGCTGACTGACCCTTAGAGCCTGCGCCTGCAGTCCCTTGTGCCGCGCGCGAGTCGTGTGGTACAAATTGGTCCTTCAGAGCCGGATCAGTTGCTGCTGAGGTGCACATGTCATGAGGTCGGATGCTGGAACATCGAGCACCATGATGGACGAAGCGGTCATCCGGGTCCTACAGCGACACATGGATGACCTGAGAGGAGCGCTAGCCGCCAGCCAGGCAGAGCTAGCGTTTCTGAAAGCGGCGAACCGTGAAAAAGCACCCGCGAGTGCTCGAGTGACCCGTGAGTCAACACACGCGTGTGTTGACAGTGAGCATTTTGAACAGTTTGTCAAAAGTGAACATTTGTGGCCAACTGGCAGTGAACCTGAACTCACCGAGTCAGTACCCGCGAGTACTGCCGGAGTGAACCGCGATTTGAAATTCGTGTACAGTGCTGCGAACAACACGGGTAGTGCATCAAATGCCCGTGTAACGGCCATCCAGAACCCACCTAGCGGGCGCATCGGTGATCCGATGACGTCTGCGGTGACCGGATGGTCGGCTATGCAAGTGAGGCCCGCGAGCTCCTTGCCGGAACCTGAACTGAAAGCGGATTGTGGACAGCCGGTGCTGTCAATTCGTGAATTGTGTTTGCCACCTAGCGAGCGCGCCGACAGAGCGACGCTTGCGGTGGCAAAGCGAGGTGGGCCCGCGAGCCCCTCGCATGAACATTGTGTAGCTGGTACCACAGCTACCGCCCACAGTTGGGTTGATATGGACAGTAGGCGGCCGAAGCTGTCATGTGTCCAAGAGAAACAGTCACCTAGCGAAAGCGCTGATGCGACGAACGCGGTGACTGAGCGAGTACAGCCCGCGGGCTCCTCGCAAGTGAACAATGAATGTTACAAACGCGTTGATATTACGGCGCGTGACGTCATCCACGGACGGGTGACATCGGGAAGTGGACAGCCGGTGCTGTCGTGTACCCGAATAGTGAACGCCTGTGGGGGGCCGCCTAGCGAGTGCGCCGGTGAACCGGTGACATTTGCGGCGGTACGACAGGTTGTAGGCGCCGACATTACCGTTTGTCGGTGCCGTCCGTGTGTGGGGATGGAATATCCCGTGATACGGCTCGAGCCTCACTACTGTGAGGTGAACGGCTGTGGCGAATTGCCTAGCGGGTGCGTCCTGAGTACGACGACACCTGCGGCAATGGGACAGCCGTATGAACAATTGGGGAACCAGTGCTTGTGTGCTAAAAATAGTGTTCCAATTATAAAGGACAAGTGCCATAAAAATGTCCTTAAAGTGAAAAGTGGCCCTGCTGGGCAATCAAGACGAGTGAGGCGAGACCGATCTCGTAGTGCTGAGGTTCGCACAATAGCACGCGTTGTGACTCCTATGATTTGGTTGAGTGATACTGAACACACTCAGCCAATGGGGCGACGCGGTGGGTCTCATGGGCTGAAGCCGGGGACCCAACTACGTGACCAGATGTCACAAAGGGAGCAGAGAAACTGCTTCCTTGAATTGAAAGCCGTGTGGTCCGTTGCAGCCTTACAACCTGCACGGGTCACCGGTGATTGGAACCGAGCAAGGAGAAACCTTGCTCGATGCACGAGAGCCACTCGACCCTCAGAGGTCGTGGCAAAGTGCAGACTGACAGGACTCACCGGGATGCGAGTCAAAGTCAGGTGGAAAATTGCGGGGAAAGGGGCGCATAACAAACCGCCGCCCGAGATCCGCAAACAGTATGCCCAATGGGTGCCGAACAAGGGCCCACGGCAATTTGAGGTGGGAAATCTGGGCGTGATCGCCACCCACCACCCCTCACACGCCAGAAGGCGAAAGAAGAATACGAGGGGAGAACCTCCCGAGACGACAAAAGTCAAAACACGGAGGACCAGGCCAATAGGTTGGCCGAGAATCAACGGCTGGATGCCGACACGGAAAGCTGTGTGGTCCGTTGCAGATTTACAACCTGCGCGGGCAGCCAGTGAGAGAGGACAAGCGAGGAGACGCTTCGTTCACGGCGCGAGAGCCTCTCGACCCTCAGAGGTCGGGGCAAAGCGTCAGCTGACAGAAGTCAGCACGAAATCTTTGGGCGTGATCGCCACCCATCACCCCTCTCACGCCAGAAGGCGTATGAACGAAATGAGGGGAGAAACTCCTGGTACCAGGCCAATAGGTTGGCCGAGAATCAACGGCCGGTTGCCGACATGGAAAGCTGGGCGGCCCGCTGCAGCATTACAACCTGCGCGGGCATCCAGTGAAACAGAACGAGCGAGGAGACGCTACGTTCACGGCGCGAGAGCCTCTCTACCCTCAGAGGTCGAGGCAAAGCGCCAGCTGACAGAAGTCAGGATGAAAGTATTGGGCGTGATCGCCACCCACCACCCCTCAGACGCCAGAAGACGTGTGAACCAGACGAGGGGAGTACCTTCCGACATGACTGAAGTCAGCACACGGAAGGACAGGTCATCGTTGAAGAGATGGCCATTGTACAACTGCGGCCTACCGAGCTGGATAGCTGATAAAAGGCCAATGCTGAAGTTGCAGCTACAAATTCAATGTGTCCATGTCGAGAAAAGCACATTGAAAGCGCGTGATGCTGACGAGGTGATCGATGACACCACCCACCCGCAGAGACTCACGACCGAAGCCGAGGAGGTGCCGGGTAGCTACCTGGGCCCGCGGTTCATAGAAGTGGCGTCTACTTCATCAATTGTAGATGCCACCCACCACCCCCCGTCAAACGCCAGTGGGCGTGTGCTACACACGGGGGGAGAACCCTCCTGCTCCACTATCTACGAGAGCTGGGAGGTCAGGCCACCGGCGAAACAATCGGTGGCCAAGAAGACATCACTGTCACTAGTGTGGCAGACCGACACATGGGCGGTGAGAACAGGGGGCGTGACCGCCACCCACCGCTCATCAGACAGCAGCAAGGCGGTGATCTCACGAGGGGAGGAGCCAGCCACCTGCGACGAAACGACGCCACATTCAGGCCGTCGTCACGACGCTAGGCGTCACCTACATGGGAAGCGGGTCAGGGTATCGGCCAGGGGGTACCAGTCTGATGACTGGACGTCTCACCCACCTGTGCCGGCCGCCGCATCCACTAAGGAGAGGGCGAAGACCCTCAAGTCAAAGGCAATGCAGTGGCGCCGGGCACGCAAAAGGCCTGGCCCACACACACAGCATGCTCCAGCGACATCGAATGGAACGAGCGTCAACAGCACCCTGAAGGGAGGACTGGCGCTGATCATCATGATGACGTGGAGGTGCCGACCCAAGATCCGCAGCATAGCAGCCATGGGGTCAATTGTCGTCCGGGAGATGAAATTAAAACCCCTCCGGAATTTTAGAGGGGAGTGTACCGGACGGGAGGGTTATAGACAATATTGTGAAATGTGATTTGTGTTGGACTTTTATTGTAAATATGACTGAAATAAGAACATTGCCTGCGACGTTGATTTATACCTATTAAGGGTGGGTGCACGGGGTCTTCTAGCTCATGACGACCGCGGAGTGTGTATGTCAGTCCGCTGAGACTGACGCATTTTCACTACCGCGGCCGCCGAGTATTATGGTTTACTCGTGAATGCGACCTCGTGCCCCCAGCCCGATGATCGATTATTGTGTATTAGATTAAGTACCTTTAATTGAATGTATATATATGGTGATTTGGTTGTGCCTCCCGTCTCGGACAAGCTAATAAAGGACTGGTTTGTCCCTGTAGAGCCGAGGCGGGGGCCAACATATTGTATAGAATCCCTTGTGTAATATTATATGTAATGTATATACTTTGGGGATATTATAAGTGCATGCCAGATGCTTACTCTGGCATGGCACAGCATGCTGCGTCGGTGGCTCGGCTAGAAGAGGCCGAGTAACACGGCAGATGCGATAGAAAGGGTGTGTGATCACGCCGCTAGAAGGCACGCCAGTGAGGAGACACTGGCGCGGCCAATACTTGTAGGACGGCAGGCTCGCTAGAGGCGCAGCCTGTCGCTTGTAAACTGGGGTCCTGCTAGATGAATCTAGCGGACCCAGCATAGTGTCCGCGTGCTGACCCGAGGTCTGGCAGAGCGGCCTATGCATATGGGGACATCGTAAGTGCATGCCAGATGCTCACTCTGGCATGGCACAGCATGTTGCGTCGGTGGCTCGGCTATGAGAGGCCGGGCAACACGGCACATGCAGATGAAAGGCGTATGTGTACGCTGATTGAAGGCACCCCAGTGCTGAGACACTGGTGCGGCCAGTCATGTAGCGAGGCTCATGACAATACCTATTGGTATGACGGCAGGCTCGCTAGAGGCGCAGCCTGTCGTATGGAATCTGGGGGTCCCGCTAGGGAATCTAGCGGGCCCAGCATAGTGTCAGCATGCTGACTAGCGGTCTGGCAGAGCGGCCTATGCACGGGAAATGTTATGGGGCTTTGATCGACGGGTGCTTGCTGGACACGGAGATGTTCAGCAAGGCCCGGCATTGCGTGTAGGCCTGCCAGCCGTGGGTTTTGCGCGGCTGGACAGTGCAGCACAACGTGCAATACATTGTAATTAACTGGTTGTTAATTTGAAAAGCACACCTCGGTGTATCATGGTGAGACGAACTCATCGATACCAAATACACCGAGATGGGCATTTGAATATGTGTGTATATTCGCCTCTTCGCGGAAATCTTATTATTTAGTATGCAAAATACTAACTTCCGCTATTTTGAAGATAGCGGATTCTGGTGAGCACGTCCCGGTCGGAAATCGCGAGGCGATTCCGATGATACCAGATAAGCCGGGATGTGCCCCAGATTCGCGATGATAATCCGCGGAGAGGCGAAATTATGATTAATTATTTCCCCCGCCACTCAGCACTGCGAGGCGTGAGATG
Organism: Mystacides longicornis; assembly: GCA_963576905.1. Classification (NCBI taxonomy): domain Eukaryota; kingdom Metazoa; phylum Arthropoda; class Insecta; order Trichoptera; family Leptoceridae; genus Mystacides; species Mystacides longicornis. Next base: position 23,672,313 of record OY756424.1, read on the forward strand.
GTGGGGAGCGCTGTCGCGCGCATCCTGTGTCCGCACCGTTCGCCACGGCCTGCGAGCTACCGGCGGCGGTGCGAATTTGTATATAAGCCCATACATTCCAATAAATTATCATTCTATCTTCGTTTACACTTGGTGTTTGACTTGACTACCCTGCCTGCTCTCTACTGGACTTCTCTACCTGGATCTCGCTGACTACCTTGGACTTCTCTCTGGACTGTTTGGACCCTTTCTGGCTGGCACATTGGACCGTGGACTCGACCCATGCAATTGGACCCTGACTACGGCTGATACCACTGGAGCGAGACTTCCCTCGAACGCGCGTTGAGACCCGAACTGAGTACGGTCTTACGTGTTTATTAGGGGATTTACTCGTCGAGGGCGCAGGGCGCGGAAGAAGACGTCGGAGCTACAACTCTCTCGAAAGCACGTCGGCCCGAAATCAAGTACGGCCCGCGTAGCTATTAGGAGAGCTCCGCCATCCAAGGAAGCGGCCGGGCGTGTCCTCACTGCGGTGCCTCACGAAAGCGACGCTCAGACCCGAAGCTAGTACGGTCTGCGTCGTTATTAGGGGGCTCCTTCGAAGACGCCAGCGGACGACGATTGACGTGTGCACGTACCCCTCGGCGGCTGACTGACCCTTAGAGCCTGCGCCTGCAGTCCCTTGTGCCGCGCGCGAGTCGTGTGGTACAATTACTTTCAGTCCGCAGATTATATTGATTTTCTTTTGAAATACAACCTAATAGTGGGGAAAGTTTTGTTATAAATGTTATTATTCTGTTGGCGTAGAGGCGATAAATAACAATTTAATAAAAGTTAAGCCCAGGAAAATCGGACACGAATAATTATTTAATAAAAACTTAGCAAAAACAACTATTCTTTACCCACCAACTTACACAAGAGGTGAGTTATCATTTTATCTAATGGTGCTTTTGTTACGGTTAAATGATATGAAATTGATTTCCAGAGAAACTTTTCTTCCTAGGTGAGTGTTTGTGCCGATTTCCGGACCGTAAAGATGAAAGATATTAGGGTATCTTTAAGTAGGTAATATAAGAATCGTATGAAATATTACACTGCAATCTGCATTATTCTTGTGTCAAAAATTTGTTATAACTACACAATGATTATTTCAATTCGTATTGATTCATTTATTATGTACCTATTTTGATTTTGATTTAGGTACCTCTCCATATTATGTACCTACCTAATATTTTTTTGTATTTTTTATTAAAAGTAGGTATATTATGTAATATTAAAAAGCATGTTTCTATGAAGATAATAATACAATTGAGTTTAATCGGTGACTGTAATTAGTTAACAAATTCAGTATTCAGGATTCTTTTTTATTTTGTTTTTTTTTCCACTTTGCATTTTTCCAAACCTCCATACTCTCTGATATTGAAAATTTAGTGATCATGCATTAATTCCTTTCTCGATAAATTTGAATGCGATGACTTTTAACGGCACTTTTCGAATTTGACATTACAAATAAAACGGCACTTACAAAAGGCTGTATTTTTTAATGACAAATTTATTTAACGAAAGACTTTTTGACAGAAAATACCTGATAAAAATAATATAACTAAATGAAACGGATACAAGACTCCAAAAAGAAAAATTGATGAAAGACACTAAACTTGACTGCATGAAATACTTCACTTATTTTAAATTGTTATTAAATTATTATTAAATCATTATTATTTATTTATTATAATGAAAATATCTTTACATGTACGTTTAAGTAATTTCGAAAATTTAACATAATAAATTAAATTAATTCAGACGCGTTGCTATCTTATTTCAGTGTATGTCTATTCAAATATTTTTGAAATAAAATATTGTTAATTCCAGAGACAGCCGAGGAATTTAATATCGCGATATTCGATTAAGAACACATTTGTACGAACGTCGGAGAATTAAGAGATACTGTAACAAAACACAGGATCAGATTAACAGCGATGCCTGAAAATATGTCTTGATAGAAATTAATATACCCAGATACATGATGTTTTTATAGGTTACTCTTCAGAATATTTAGGTCGATGCCTGAAAATATTTTGAGGGACATCGTCGCCCGTTATTACGTTAAATTTCGATTCGATGCGTAAACTATGGTAACAGGAAAGTATTCTTTTCGAAGGGACCTTTTTCGAAATTTTCTGTTTTGGTTTGTTTTTCTTAGACCGGGGTGTAAGTTTAGGCCGGGCCGATTTGCGTTTCTTCCATTATTGCTAACGTAATAGTTATACTTTAGTGCTAAATGCTGTTCATAATAGGTATGCAAAATATTTTTCGATTTGAAAGATATCTTCTGTCTCCGAATTGAGCTCAAAATTTAAAAAAAATGTAAAATTTATCGTATTTTGAAGCAGGTATAAATAAATTAAAAATATCTTTAACTTAATATTTTTTAAGATTGTATCTCATAAAAATGACGGAATAATCAGTCCTGTATGATATAAAGCATAAAAATGCAATTTTAGATAGAAACAAAGTATATAGAGCGCCGCGAAAAACCAGAGAAAATCTCATGAAATGAGAAAAGGGTTAAAAATACCAGTATTGTATTTTGATGGCCCTAAATCAAAAGTTATAGGCAATTGATTAGAAAAAGTAGTCAAAAAATACAGATGAACAATAAATAAGAGAGTGTTAAAGGAAACTGATTCTAAATTGATGGAAAATTTGGAAAACCGAAACCGATAGAGAGATCGATTACAGATTTCTTTCCAAAAAGCAATATTTCATTTGATCTTTTACTTGTCGTCTGATGTGATGAAAAATAAGTGTAGGTAAATATCGGAAAACATGATGAATAATTAGTTTGCAGGAGAAAAGACTAATAACACCATTAGAATGAATTGTTTGCTTATTGCAAACCACAAGTACCTAATCCTAATTGAATGAGTCGCCGGTAACCTACAAAAAAAAACGATTAGTAACAATAATTATTAAAGTTTTTGTAAAATAATATTATATACCTAATATTATAAAAGCATTATCAACATATTATGTTGATAATGCTTTCTCAAATCATCATACGCATTCTGACCAAATTGGAAAACAACTGGAAAAAAATAATTGATATTGTGTTCCATGTGATTACAACAAAATCTACTATTTTATCATTTCATAATCTACGAAAAGATCAATTATATTTATTATAAATTGGCACAGTCATACCAACAGGAACATTTTTTAATGATTTAGGCAACTGAGCTCCAGGAAAAATGTTCCATGTTAGATCGCTAAACTAAGCTAATAGGATTCTGCGACTGCGTTTCTTTCAGAAATTTTGATGACCTTAACTTATCTTTATTTTTAATGTTTGTGCACCAACTTACCTTGTGACTGTTCCCGTTACCTATGGAAGCTTAAATTCTTATCCATATATTTATCAGATGATCAAAACTGTTATATAAACTGTAATTAGTAAAATAAAAAGCTATTTCGCTCAAAATACAGTATGTAGTAAGAGAATGAACCGCTCGCCGGATAGTGAAAGCTCGAATTACCCGAAAACACGCACCTTTGATCCTTGGAGTACCGAAAGTAAATTTTGAAGCATCTTTTACAAGAACTACGTAATAGACAGACAGCAAAATGTAACAGAAACACCAATCGACAAGTATCCAACGAAGATCTTACGGCATTCATTACATACAATGGCGAAGATGAATAAATACAGTTTCCTGAATTTTTCTTGACATATCCAAGGAGTTTGACAATCTGTGAAATTGTCAAAGAAGCCTCGCCAACTATTCGAAGAAATTCTTCGAGAGAAGATTATATAAAAGCTTAGAAAGCAACGAGTAAAAAATATATCAAAGCCAATTTATCAAAAACAATCACTGCAAAATAACATAATTTCATATACTTACATTACATAAAAAATTTAAAAGGTTTATTTATTATTTTTGTGTAATTAAATAAATAGAAGTATGTACTTAAATTATCTGAGGTATAATAAAAAAAATGAATAAAAAAACAAGGCCGTAATCATTTTACATGATTATTATAAAATTGTCAGTTAGTATGGGATATTTTCGTCCCATACAAAACTTCAAAGTCGATTCGGAGACAGAAGATCTTATTTTTTTGTCCTGAAATTTTGTAGATAGTTATAATACATCATAAGGCAACAAATTATCACTATTACATTAAGATTAGAAGCACTTTTTTAACTTCCATACAAGAACGGCCCAGCCTAGGTAAGTTTAATAATACAACAAGCTTTGTTCAAACATTCTCTTTTGCCAAGGTGGTTTTAGATAGGTACCTTGTGTGCATGTATGGTCTGCGAGTATAGCTCTCTTCGGGTAGGGGCCGTTAGTCAATCAGCCAGTCCTTTTCCAGGGCTATTCTATTTTTGTTTTGTTAAAATTCCTCCATACGATTTTTTCTAACTATAGATAGGTTTATCAAATCAAAGTGATTTGGATAACAATCAACATGATTGCAATAAGTCCATCAGATCTCAGAATATAGCAGTGTCGAGGGCTAACAAACTCCCTTTGGCAGATTAACAGCTCTTTTAAAAGCTTAGCTTTCAAACACCCTGTAAATATAGCAACACACTTTTTACCCTTTACAATGAATTATTTTCGTTCTTATGTAGCGATACAATATAAAGTCTATATTTATTTAAAATATTTCATTTAGTTTTAGATGGAAAACAATGGATTTTATTTAATTTTAGACTTAAATTAAAGTTTGGGAATCCTCTCTCAAATTTCACGTATGAACATAATATTTATAAAGAAAGACTTCCCACTGTGAAAATTGTACCTCAGTAATATTGCTACATATTATATTTTTTGTTTAACCCGACGTATACCTACCTAATATGAATACACCCACAAGATTCAAAGATAGAAACATCTTTACAAATTAATATTTAATCATATGTACCTAAATAAGGTAAGTAGGTACCTACGAAAAAAAAATTCGTTGAAATCACATCAAAGGTTTTTACTCGATGTTCAATTTTATATAGACCGATCGGGATAAGCACAGATTCCACCTAACCTGGTTAAAAAGTGTAAAAACGCACGTAGACATTTTATTCTCAAACCGATTTTCAACGCGTAAGTAGGAAATTTCCTTACATTTTTCTGATTTTTTAAAGTAGGTACCTATAGATAAATTTTTAGTACCTAATAGATATAGATAAAAATTGATAGGTATACAATATATTGACTGTCTGAAAATTTGAATATTGTGAGAAAATTTGAATATTGTTTACCTACTAATTAATATTGATTCATTAATATAATTATGTACCTACTCAAATCATAGTAAAAAATAATGGCGATTTAGTTGAGACTAAAATCACCATAGCATGAGTTCTTCTCTAGTGGGGTGATAAATTCCACATTTCTTACCACTTTTTATTGAATTTTCCACAATTCTACTCACAATTATGCAAATATGAATGTATTATACCTACTAACGTAGGTACAACTTTTTAGAAATAATTAAAAAAATGGTTGCGCATAAAATATATGGGGTATTTATGGTGATTATAATAATATTATGATGATTTCCCGCTGTTTTTGTTGTATTATTCTACAGCATTTGAAAATTACGTAATCAACCAATTTAGGTAGGTAAATAACCTACATACTTACTTAAGTTCTTTTTCCGAAGTAAATTTCTGTGGTAATCGCGTAAGTACCTACCTACCTCCGTATATAAATTTCGATTGAATTGAACCTATACCTACTTACGAAAATTGTAATCAGTGATGTCGTTTTACTATGTTGAATAAAAAAGAATGCAAAGATTTTATTTTCATTTTGCTGCAAAACCTTAATTTGTTTCTTGGATATGTTTTTTGACAATGCGGATGGTAAGAAATCATTTTTTAATAATATGCAATTTAATTTTGTTATGCGTTTTTTGTACAGTTTGCATAGTACGAGAATCGCACGATTCGTCACGAGACGTTTCAAATGAGTCTTTTGTTTTACATAATAATATAAAAAAGTGGGATAATTATGTTGAAGTATCCGCAAAATATTTTGTCCTATGTTGATACTAAAAAAATTTTCATGCAAGTGAGAAATTCCGATACAACTAGGTAGATATTATAAATGGAATATCATTATTATAGACACAGAGTCTTTTGCAAGGGAAACAAATTATTATTGTTATTTTCATTTTAAAACTGACTTAGTCGCAACAAGAAACGAAAGTGCCGTTTAAGACAAAGGATTAAAACGGATTTCAAGTGAAAAATAGCTCAAGTTCCACGATAAATGAGCGAGCTTGCCTTGTGTACATAGTAGGCTTGTATGATCTTATAATCTTTTATTTGCATACAATTTTTTAATTACATTCTCTATGTTTATCTGTATGCTATTATTTTTATCTCTTTGTATTCTGAACTACTATTTATTTTTGATCTTGCGGAATGCACATATTTTTTAAAACTAAAACACTTTTAACAAGAACATTTTCAAAAGAAAGTTATTTCTTTTACTGGAATATTGCATTGAAAATCCTAAGATTATTTTTTAGTTTTTAATAAGTTCGAGTAAATGCAGTAAACGGTTTTTAAGAACACTTCCATAACATAATAGGTATGTTTTGCACGACTCTACGCAGAATAAAATCTCGTGTTATGTAGTTTCTTATAGTTTTACAGCCGGATGCAAAATGTGACAAATTAGTTAGTTGCATGTTTCAAAATATTATCAGTACCTACTTCTGCCTCAGAACAGACTTTATCTAGAGGGGAAGTGAATTAGATACGCAATACCGCCTAGTCAGATAATATTATATTTTTAATCAGTGGCTTATGGAACTTGATACCACAGTCTCCAAATTCTAGGTAAGTAGGTACAATTATTATTGACAAGACAGCAATAGGTACTTTTATATGATGTTAATTCAACTTAAGTAAATAGCACATGTCCCAGCCAAGTCCATTTCCTCCACATAATGGTATAAGTGATGGGTTCACGCTGGGTGCGCCGACGTATAGCGTCGTTCGTGATGCGGTGGTACCATCTTATATTTTATTTACAACCTATATATATATATATATATATATATATATATATATATATATATAACAACTTGTGCTTACATATATAATATATAGGTTGTACATAAAATGTACAATGATATTAAAGTGCCCACTTTCGTAAAGATCCATCAACACTCTGTGCTAAACATGATCATCTGCATGAGACCAGAAGGAAGGAGCAAAGGAAGACCCAAGATATGGCTGGATGGCGCTGAGAGGAATCTGGGGCTTTTGGGGGTTGGTGACTGGCGTACGGTGGCAGCGGAGGCCAAACCGACTCAAATAAAATTTGATTGTTGTCAATTTAATATTCCATGATGCCCATTTTATGATAATCCCTACAAATATCAATGTGATGGCATAAGTTTTACACACATACCTATCTACTTATTATGGTCATATTGCTATATCCAATAAAATATATTAATTTACCTAGTATAACATTAATTTTACGAAAGTTTTCAGCAAATAAAGGATAGATACGCTGATACCATTAAAATCAAAATCGCAAACGGGATATGTTTTACCTATTTAAACAATGATTTTGAACAAACATGTCGGACTACATGATTTGTAAATCAATACAACTATACTCAATACAATGTTAATAACTATTATAATAATTATTAGTAGGTACCTACTATTCTCTCAATTGTAAATAGTGTCTGTTGGACGTGGATTGATATTTCGAAAGTTCAAAATAATGTTTGAAATATATTTTATCATTGAATATTATTTTATTGTTACCGCATGAAATTTTGATATTTCTAACAGAGTGGAGTCAATTTTCAGCCTTTAATGTAGATAATTAGAGAATGTCAGCATATTTTTCAGAAAATTACTTATTTAGAATTAACAGGCCTAAGTATTTCAAAAGAAAGAAGAAGAATAACAATTTGAATCGCATACAGAGTATATAGGTACGCATGGCAAATGAGCAAGTTCTGATGACTTTTCAGAATCTCATTGGAATATGCGGTGCTTATTTGTAAATACAGAGATTACACCGCACGAGTTGATCACAGAATTGGATGGATGAATCTTAGATTAGTAGGTAAAATTAAAATTTAATGTGAGTCAAACTAATATAATTATTGTCAAAACTGTAATTGCGTTGATATGACTCCGAATGTTGGACCTTCAACCGCTTCCCGAAGCAACTTGAAACTACAGAAATTATTATTAATAACAGAGAGAACGCTGTTTGCACCTGGCCTGATTGAATTTCCTTTCAGCGGCAGGAACTCGCGCGCCAGCGACTGTGTTATTTTGAACCGCGTCATAATATTATTATTCCTGTTCAAAACGTCAAGTCCACCTTCACGTCTCGCTTTTACAAGTCACGTGCGAAGTTTCAAAGAGCAGAATGAACACTGAACAAAACCATTCACACCCCACTGATTGTGCACCAGTGATGAGCGAACACAGACTGCTTGAAATCTATTGTCAAAATCGTTGAAGTGAAATCTATTCACGCTTTTCACAAATATTTGTTAAAAATTATTCATGTTGAATCCATTCTTAAATTATTATTACTTTGACGGCTATTTAAACGAAATTTTATAGGTATTTATTGGTAAAAGAAAAACGAAACAATCCCTACAGATCCAAAAGTTTTCTCAAGTACACTATCACAAAGAAAGATCTTACCTTATCAGTCGTCACTCTCACACTTGAGGGTCGTGGTCATCAGTACTTACCCGTATTCTAAGTTATATCGAAAGGTAGCCTCGGAAGTAAAGTGAGTATTACACGTTACATTTTGTATGGAAAACGTGTATACGTCTCGAATGCGAGAATCTCTTTTGTTTCTGGAGATATTCTTGTGGAGGCGCTATACTTCCGTGACTACCTTACGATAAAATTTAGTATACGGGTATAGGCTTGAAAAACAATAGAATCGACGCCTACATATATACTGTTTTCAAAAAGGAGGTAGATGTGGTTAAACAAAATTTACTTACAGATTACAAATTAGCACATTGGTATGTAATCTTTTGATTAGTTCAATATCGTCTTCTTTGCCCTCGCCTTTGTCCCATTATTTGAGGTCGGCTCTCCTTATCCTGTTGCGCCAAGATCGTCTATCGAACGCCATCTATGGCTCCATTTCGCATTCTTTGTGGTTCCCATTGATGGTCGACATTCATGTGGCGGATGGTCTGCCTGAGCTGGAGTTTCAATGTCGGTCGTCTCATAACATGCTCATACCATCTTAGCCTGTTTTCCGTTATCTTTTCGGTTATGGGTGCGACCTTGAAACTTCCTCGGACACGGACATTTCTAACTCTATCAAGTCTGGTTACTCCTCCAGCCCATCTGAGCATCTTCATCTCTGCAGTGTACATGCTTTGTTGGTGTTTTTGTTTCAATGCCCAAAATGCAGAGCCATATTATGTCATTGCAGGTCCTACTGCGGTCTTGTATAGTTGACCCTTTACTCTCACTGGCCTTTTTGTATCGCATAATACTTTGATTAGTTCAATATATCAAAAATTATGAGCAAATCCTATGTCATTTGTTTAATTACAGATAACATTAAAGAATGTTCTAAAAATATTCAAATCGATTTCTACTTCTAAAAACATATTTCAAGAAAAAGTAAAAAAAAAATCCTACGTATTTTCAAGAAGCGCAGGTTTCTCTATTGATCCACTACTAGGTAGACATTCTCTATAATAAAATATTATGAATGGTGGATTTTTCAGAATTTATTGGCACTTTTGTTTTATCTATGACTCAATTAAAACAGTTCAAGGATCAGATTGAACTTCCGTGAGAATGGCAACCTTACATACCTATAATAAAATCCGAGGAAAGAAGATCATATTTTGAATCAGTCATATTTTTATTTGAAAGACATTTTTATCTAAAAAAAATCTTGTAAGAATATACCTAATAATATCTGTATGGTACTCGCAAACGTTGAAATGTTCATTTACTTTTCAATCAAGAGTCTTTCACAGGGGAGATCTAAAATCTGTTTCGCTGTCCTGCTGAAAGCACTCCAAGTAATCATAGGATTAATGAATGATGAATAAACTTTAAAATTCTATTTCGAAACTTTTTGTTTGGATTTACATAAATATTTTCGAAACAGTATTCAGATATTGTTGAGTTTGTGATTTTCAAAAAAAAGTATTAAAATCTCGCGTGGGAATATCCTATTTATAACTTTTGATTAAGCAAACATATTATAAAATAGTAGGTGCCTACTCATCACTTTTTAGAAATGAAGGTATCTATTGTAGATTATAGCCCCCAAATTATTATTTCAGAGGTTATGTACATACTGTTAAAAATAAATTTTCATATGTACGAAAAAAATCCGATATCTACCTTGAAAGCTTTCCTTTGATCTAGCAGTAGGGAATTATGGTATATGTATGACTTCTATTTTTGATATTTTTAAATTTGCTATTTGAAGATGTATAAAATATCCCATGCGAGTGTGGTGAATTATAGAGGGAAATTCTAAAATGGTACCATACTAACGATATTCAGACGAATGATTGATTAGTGCCATATGGGACATGGCCTTTTTTTAAATGGCAGCATCCTGATAAATAGTTTAAAACATCGATTTGTTATTGAGAAACAGTTATATGGCTTAAATCAGTAGGTATATTTTATGTAGGTACAATATAAAAGAATTTTTTATTTTATTTTATTATAGACCTCCACCCGGACTCGAGTGATTTTGGGAAATATAAAAGTACATAGGTACACTAATAAATTTTGGAGTGATAAAGGCAGAGTGTAAAAGTTTAACAATTATAACGAAAAAAATTCAATCAATAAATTTCGTTATTCTTCTTCTTTTCCATGCCCATTCCCAGTTCATCTGGGTTCGGCCCTCCTGGTACGTAGTCTTCACGTCTTTCTGTCTTGCGTCATCTCACTGGTCAGCTGACCCTCCCTCAACTCTCTCTCGATATTTGTCCACCATGTGGCCTGTGGACGACCTCTCCCCCTGGGTTGTGTGGGGATGTTGAGAGCCACCTTGACCACGTGATCGTCCCCCCCTTCTATTCACGTGTCCATAACATCGGTCCAGTCTTGTCTCTTTAATCTTCTCTGGAATAGGCGCGACCCCAAAACTTCCGCGAATATACTCGTTTCTAATTTTATTTAATCTTGTAACCCCCGCGGACCATCTTGACATTTTCATCTCTGCTGTATACATTTTCTGTTCGTGTCCCTTCTTTGTAGTCCATTTTCTACAAAAGCATTAATTATTTATTGATAATCCTGTCAATACATAGAATATGTTTTCAATAAAATTCTACATGAACATAAAAGAAAGTCGGGTTAGTGCGAACACTTGTAACTCGAGATCGGCTGAACAGATTTTTATGGTGCTTGGTTTATTGCATTTTATTACATAATAATGATTAAAAATTTGAAAAAATGGATAGCAAATAATATAAAATATAATATTGAAGTTAGTATAGAAAGGATTAACTGACAACAATGGCATCTGTGAAAAATTCCATAACAACACAATTTTTATTAACAATTGAGTTTCAAAACATTGGTTCGAAGATTTTTGATAGAATTTTATTCAAGCATTCAGAAATATTTTTTAATATTCAAAGCTATTTTAAACGTATTTTTGTATAGGTAAATTACAAATTGGAAATCAATAATAATTATAGTAAGGACTACAGGACAATGTCTGTCGGAAAAGCTAGTAAAAAATAAAATGAAACAGCTTGAACGAAGATTCTTTGCATATCATGAAAAGTGTAAATCTACAATAGGTACATCTGTATAAGGTAATTTGGTAACATGAATTTGTCATTTAAAAAAGAAATGGGCTGTAATTCTCGAAAAGTAGCTGTTTCTTCAGCGTTCCATTAGTTAATAAATGAGACAACATTTTAATTAAAATTATAATATTAAAACGATGATTTGTAACTTAATACGGAAGAAGCGAAATAACATTATATCAAATTATGACGTCTGAAATTCTATAAGAGAGAATCCCTCACTAAGCAGTTCTGAGCTTCATTTGAGTAATTCGGATAAAATAATTATCGGTTATTTCTAGGTAACATATTTTATATCGTATTAATACGAGCTTACTAACATGTTTTTTTTTATTCATTTAGAAATTTACTGAAAAAAAATGCTTAAAATGTCTAAAATAATACTTAGTAGGTACCTTCTTCATAAGGTACTTCAATTTTGAGCAAAAAATCAAAAAAAAACTGGACAAGTATGTAAATAAAACATTTAAAGTGGAAAAAGGATCTTCAATTTATAATTATGAACTTAGTTGATCATTTACCGTCTTATTTATAAAAAAATCGTTAATCGTAATATTACGCATAACTCACTGATCGGTCTTTACTTAATTTATAAAAAAAATATTTGATCAGCGTCTGTTATTGTGTGAAAATGACATTTCACACAAAATTTTGTAAACAAACAAAATAGTAGCCGGGCAACGACATTGCTTACATCCAGGATGCGCTATGTCAGATTTAGAGTTATTGATGCAGAATAGGTATCTTATTTTTTTTTTCATTATATATTTTACGAGCCCCCGAGCCCTCCTCACCTTACAACTTTGAGGAGGAGTTGGCTGGTCTGAATATACCTCAGGCAACTGGGATATGTGAGGACCCGCCAACATACAGTGAGATGGTGCTGGCCGTGATGAGACTTAAGAACAACAAAGCGCCAGGAGACGATGGAATTCACGCAGAGCTCCTCAAACAAGGCATAGACACCCTTGGCCAACCACTATTAGATATATTTAAAATGGCGTGGGAAGAGGAGAGGTGCCCAAAAGATTGGCGGAATGGATCCATCGTCGCAATATTTAAAAAGGGGGACCCCCTTGAATGCGGAAACTACCGTGGAATTACTCTACTGAGTGTTCCCGGTAAGGTATTATCTCAGATATTACTACACCGCATTCGGGGGCCTGTCATGGCTGTCCTGAGAGAGCAACAATGCGGCTTTGTACCTGGAAGGTCCTGCACGGACCCAATTTTCTGTGCCAGGTGCATCTTTAAGCAGTGCAAGGAGTTTAACTCTCCAGTCGCTTGTTGCTTTATAGATTTTGAAAAGGCCTTCGACAGCCCACATAGACCATCAATATGGAAAATACTTGCTCTGTATGGTATACCTCCGAAAATAGTTAAAATGGTGCAGTCCCTGTATGAAGACTCCGAGTGTAGCGTGAAAACGCCAGGTGGTCCTACTGAAGCTTTTAGGATCACCACGGGAGTCAGACAGGGCTGCGTACTGGCTCCCTTTATATTCATAATAGTCATGGACTTCCTGTTGAGAAAGTCCATGCATGGAGCAAGAGGTATACCGATGACACAGAGAGATGGTCTAATGGGCGAACTGTGCGATCTGGAGTACGCGGACGACCTAGCGTTGTTCAGTACGACAGTGGAGGAATTACAGCGCAGTGTTTCAAGACTCTGCAACGAAACAGCACGCCTCGGCCTTCGAGTCAATGCCAGTAAGACGGAGCTCATGGCGAATAATGCCTGCCCCGATAAACAGCTACCGATAACCATCGATGGTCACCAGGTCTCCCGGGTGGATAAATTTAAGTACCTGGGAGCAACCATTACCACCTCTGGTGACCTCGGGGCTGAGCTCCCGATACGTATCGGTATGGAGAGTGGCGCCTTTAACAACATGACCAAGATTTGGAAAGCGTCGGCGTTTAGTGTCGAGACGAAATGTAAACTGTTTGATGCGTGTGTGTTGCCCATTCTCTTGTATGGGTGTGAGTCCTGGCACCTGACCAAGGCCCAGGCACAAAAAGTTTCAGCCTTTGAGATGAAGTGCCTAAGGAGAATTCTGGGCGTAAGATGGTACCACCGCATCACGAACGACGCTATACGCCGGCGCACCCAGCGTGAGCCCATCACCTCCACCATTGTGGGGAGGAGATGGACTTGGCTGGGACATGTGTTGAGGATGCCGAATGACAGTTGGCCGAGGAGAGCGCTGTTCTTCCTCCCATCAGGGTCCCGAAGACGAAGACGAGGAAGACCCTCTCACACTGTGTTCCGCTCCTTCGAAGCAGAGCTGAGGGACATGGACATGGTGTGGGAGGAGGTCATAAACATTGCGCAAGATCGAGCGCAATGGAGAGCTCTTGTTGCCTCCCTATGCCCCTATGTGGGGTCTTAAGGGAGTTTGGATTTGGATATATTTTACATCAAAATATAGTTAAGTCCTTATTAAATCATAAGAAACCTTTATGTTTGGACGGGGAAAAAACTTAAATACAGTGTATTTATTACAAAAAGCGTTCTTGTATAATTGAAATAACTGTCTGTTGACGTTAAATCCAATATGGCGGGGTCAAAATCTACAGAGATCAGCTCACAATCAAGCGATATGCGTTAAACTATCTCGATGACAGCTTCGTAATATTTTCTATCGCTGAGCTATTTTTTCCACTGATCGAAGTTTTTAAATAAATCAGTAACGGTCCCTTTGGATCCTAGGATCAACTAGCCGAAGAGTGTATGGATGCTTTGTATGGCTGTCAAACATACAGAGCATTTCCTACACCTGACTCCTATCCTCCTGCCTTCTTTAAGGCCTCATATCCATACTTTTGTTACCTCATTATAGTTATCCATACTCACGTAGTCCTATAATTCCGGAGTCAGACAGGGCTGCGTACTGACTCCTTTTATATTCATAATAGTCATGGACTTATTGTTGAGAAAGTCCATGCAAGGAGCAAGAGGTATACCGATAACAGAGAGAGATGGTCTAATGGGCGAACTGTCCGCGGACGACCTAGCGTTGTTAGTTCGACAGTTGAGGAATTACAGCGCAGTGTTTCAAGACTTGGCCTTCGAGTCAATGCCAGTAAGACGGAGCTCATGGTGAATAATGTTTGCCCCGATAAATAACTAAGTCTCCCAGGTGGATAAATTAAAGTTGTTGGGAGCAACCTTTCCCACCTCTGGTGAACTCGGGGCTGAGCTCCCGATATGTATCGGTATGGCAGGTTGCGCTTTTAACAACATGACCAAAATATGGAAAGTTGAGACGAAATGTAAACTGTTTTCTGTAAACATCACTTTTACCTGAGGGAAGAGAATACCATTATGGGGAGGAGATGGACTTGGCTGGGATGTGTGTTAAGTATGCCGAATGACAGTTGGCCGAGGAGAGCGTTGTTCTTTCTCCCATCAGGGTCCCGAAGACAAGAAAGACCCTCTCACACTGTGTTCCTCTCCTTCGAAGCAGGGCTGAGGAATTTAAACGTGGTGTGCGAGGAGGTTATAAACATCGCGCAAGATCGAGCGCAACGAAGAGCTCTTGTTGCCTCCCTATGCCCCAACGTGGGGCGTAATGGGAGGTCGGATTATATTCAGATGGTTGTAAGTAAAGTTGTATTTTTTATGACCTTTACTCTCTTCTCTCTCTCTCTTTTCAGCCCTCATATTATATCCGCTGCTGGACGTAGGCCTCTTCCATATTCTTCCATCTCTTCCTATTTGCTGCTATTTGCAGCCAGTTCCCCCCCCCCCCCCCCCCCCCCCCCATAGCGGCTATGTCATCGGACCAAGTCAATCTCTTCTATCCAAGATTATTTCCCATCTTCTACCGACAAGCATCTTTTCGCTTTAGAAACGGGTCTATACTGATTTAATAAAATTAATAAATAAAAATAACAATATTTCATTTCTCAGAAAATCTCTCCATTTTCTATTTCTTCTTACCTGACCTTCCTTGAGGACGGAATCGATGTGTTCGATCCACATCATTCTCAGTCAACCACACTTTATCACACCATTCCTTTTAGCCTTATCTTTGACATTTTGTTTACATCCATTCTTTTCGCATGCCCATATCATCTCAACTTATTGACTTTCGTTGACAACTTATTGGAGTCTTTCCATATATTCTTTTTAGAACTCTCATATCTATTGCATTTCCCTTGTATCTAAATGAGTATGTATATTATTAATAAATTATTTGAAATTAAAACACTGAATCAACATGAAACTTTTTTTCAGACAAACAGTCAGTAACGTAAATAACTGAAAAAAAAATCAATCCATAAATGCACGATGTATACATAATATATTATGCTGCATAATATACGGGGTGTTCTGTTCGGTTATGTTCCAATATTAACACCAGCTTTAACGTGTACTTCTAGTTTACAAAGGTCCTGCATGAACGTTGAGCTAATACAGAAAGTTCAATATATTAATTAATAGACTGCACCGTCACCCGCTCGGCTTTTATCATCAAACATACACAAGTCTTTGAAATCTGAAACTTACTTACATTATTTACATCCGCCATACGCCGAGCTAATTCAGTATGCACAGCAAACAATTTTAAGTCTGCACTTAAACTTGGTACAAACACAAGATCTTTGTTCAGTCTGCACGTCCTCCGTGCGACAACAACGGCCTCAGTGTTGTCAATAATTAATTTACCGAAGCTTCTCAGCATATTTCGTGGAATATTATTAGTCTTGACAAAGAGATTCGAATGTCGCGTTCTACAGAATCACGACAGTGTAAAGTCACGATTGCATCCTAAATGAGTTTTCTAAGTACTGATTAAATAAATTATTTTGATTCCAAGAATGTCGTTGTATGCAAGCAATAATAAATTGATGATTAGTATTTATAGCCTTCACGCTAGGATCACACTATTTGTTTCACGTGTTGTGTTGTGATTTATCAGAGCGATAGTCATATTTTCTGTGTCGAAATGTGTAGGTATTAGCTACTATTTCGTATCTCCCCACCATATGAATTACGTATTGATATTATGTATGTAACTTTTATCCTCAGTTTAATAACTTTTGGTTTCTAACCCTTCTTTGTGTAGGTATTATCAATAGATTTTTCCAGTACAAAAAGTTGAATTTCTTGCAGAAATTATGGATCACTGCGTTATTAATGACGTTATTCTAAAAACACCTGTCGAAATTCTATCAAACTATTTACATATACTAGCCCAAATAAAATATGATAATAAAAAAAACATTTATTAGCTCTTTTTGCGTTGGCGATTCATGATATTATTAACTTATACTAGTAGAATTTAAACTTCTTTTGTTGTCTTTATTGTATGTTTCTGTGTGACTCCAATTGAACTAAAATAATAATATTATAATGTTTTAACTCTATTATATGTAATTATGCTATTTTTGTTCTTTGATCTGAAGTAAAATAGCAAAATAGTTCAAAGCGAGCAACCGTCATAATATTCACGACCTTTCTTAGATAAAGTCACATGCTATTACAATTTTAAACTCACTCCTACTCACAGACGATTAAACTTGTCTAATATAATTAATTATAAACTAACAGTCCCTTTTAAAGCGATTTCGAATAATACATATTATCAACTTAATCCTATACTCCGGACTAAATACAGGGACGGGAGAATTCGCTAATATTGTAGAAAATTCCAAGTGAAGTTAAACTCATATGTTACGTTTGGCAAATACCCACCTTCTGACTAAAAACCCCGCATACATTATAAAGGAACGGACTATTATGTCAGAGAAGAAATAGGGTCAGATATTTATTTTATAACGAAAGAAAATAAAGGTTTTTCTATAAACGCGTCATGGTTTAATTTTTTTTGTTACGTCTGGTCAATGTAATGTTTGTAGAACTAATCAACGCAAAGGTGTAAAATATCAGTGGGGCTAGTACGAGTTATATCGACAGCTAATTTCACGCTAATAAGCGCTTAATAGCGTGCAAATAATTGTGATCTAAAATCAAACGATTGAATCGTTCGATAGTTTTGTATAGAGATTTTCGAGATGATTGTTTCGATTTTCGATCATCGAAAACTTGTACTAGAGGTCGGCATACAACATATTTGTTGGAAAAACCACTCCACCCAACGCCAAATTTTGAAGTAACTCATGCCTATCGTTTAAAATGGGGCATTAAAAATATATGATTAAGATCTGCCACTGAAGTCAGTTAACATTTCAATGGAAATATTTTGAGTTGATACTTATTTTATTACATATTTTTTGCGGCATTTATTGTCAGCTATTAACATAATATTATATACCCAGTAACGATTGATAGTTATTATAATATAAATATTGTAATATAGATACCTACTAATAATAATATTCATACACTTCATTGTACGCAGCCTGTTTATCACTATAATACCGCAGTAGGTATATTGTACAACTGTGGATAATTATTATTATAGATGGTTTTGATCGTTCCCCACAATATGCAATTAAATTACAGCTAAAATAATATTACTACACATGAAGTTTATAAACGTATATTATCGTAGGTACCTACGTGTACATTGTCATATTGTATTTCATCAATATCTAAAGGTTATTACAATACGGATTTCAATGTCAATTTTATCAACCAGTCGATTGAAGCTTAACGAACGCTTAACCTTTAGACTTCCAACTATTTTTTTAACATAAGTATCTAGCTGATAAGTACTTTGAGGGGTAACACATAAATTGTTTGAATTACAATTCTTCGAAAATCACAATTCTTCGAAATCACAATTCACCTAATGGCAATTATACGAAACACAATTCATCGAATACTATATTTTACGTTAGCCTTAGCAAGCTTTCTATTATTTACATGAATGAATTATGTTAGGTTAGGTTATAATTATAGGGGGAGGGGGGGGGGGTTTGCATACTCAGTCTCGAATTAATTTAAAGTAATACACATTAAAAAAGAAATAATATATTCGTAAAAATATTCATTCGAATAATTCGATTTAGAACAATTGTACATAATTCGTACAATTGATTTTTCGAAGAATTGAGTTTTCGAAGAATTTTCATGGAATCACTTTGAGGAAGGAAGAAGTAATAATGTTTCTATAATATTTAGTTTTAAAATTTAATTATTGATTTAGTTTCCCCGATCAGTAAGGTAGTGACCGCGCATAATAAGTAGGTATATTATCAAAAGTTCGTCAAAGCACTTTGATACCAACATAAGTAGGTACATAATATTAATTTGGGATTCCAATGTTGCGGTTCTTAGGGGTAGGTCAAACAATGGGTACCTGATTACCAGTAAACTCATAACGTAGGTTCTATTATGAGTTTACTGGTATTTACTCATATAGGGTAGTTATTTACTATGTGGAGTAATAGAACTATCTGTAGGAACAAAGCAAAACATACATATCTAGCAATTAAATATTATTCACCAAAATCCAGAAAAGCCATTACCTCCATTGTCCAGCTGTTATGATTATCATCCCGGACAACACGTAGCTACATAATTTTCAAAGCATTGTCCGTGCGGACGCACCTGTATTGTAATAATTTTAATATTCTTATATACGTATGTAAATAAAGTTACATAATTCTGTTTCGCAGACTTTAGCTACCTACCTAGATTATACTTCGTACATGAAATAATGAGGAGGAGGCCAAAACTCTGCCGGAGTTATATGGCCATCGGAATTAAGTAGTAAGTACATGAAATAATGCTCTGAAATAATTTGAAATCTCATAAGCAAATTTTTCATTTAGGTAATTAAGAAACTGGAATCTCGTTGTTAATAAAGAATGTATGAAGCAAGTTTTAAAGTGTGTTTTTTATTCATAAAATCAATTAACGTTTAATATTGAGCAAGACGCGGTACTCTCTATGAAATGATTTCAAAATGAAAAACTGTGAAGGATCAATTTAAAATTGAATTTATAAAACTCAATCCATAAATCAATTTAATTAGAAAAAAAAATCCCCTAGAGGCTAGCCTAGTTGGTAATTTATTTTTTATTTTTTATTACACTTAACTAAATATTTTGTTTCTTTCAAATAAGTTCGAAGTATGTTCCACCTAGTATAGTTACTTACGGTCGAAAGAATGGATTATGTATACATATTATGAATCAATAAATAGTTAATACTTAAACATTTTTTGCTGTTGATATGTAACCTTTTTTTACCTACCCATTTTACAAAATGACAATTTACTGAGTTATAATTGATTGTAATCTCTATCCATGTATGATTATTTTCTGTAAAAGGTCTACTGGCCGTGAAAGAAAGAAGGAAAGAAAACAGTTTCTCGGTCCATTTTATTACCGCACTGCAATGTGGTGAACTCCTCAGATGCAAATTCTATATTGCAAAGTCGTCGATAGATAACTCAGGCATTGCAAAAAACTCCCTATTCTCAATAATATTTTTTATCAATGCACTCGTTTACAAGTGATTCGATTTCTGAATATATCACGCTGTAAATTATCTTTTCTAACACAATATCCACAATATCTACAATTTACATACCAATTATGGTTTCAACAACAAAAAAAAAACAAACTTATGCTTGTTATAAAAGTATAGACAGGATTAAAAAATCCTTCTAAAACATAGGGGTCGCACCTACAGGTACCTAGTCTGACAAGAAAGTTTTCAAAGCAAAATGATAAAACGACACAATAGACTGTTTGAAATTGCTTACTACGCTAAAAGTCTTACTTAGTTTCGATTGGAAGACTTTTTTTATCTAAACTTTTACAATTTTGCTGAACCATCACGTCAAACTTTTTTTTTTCAAGGTAAACTTAAACGTTTATAATTTAAAAATACATTAGACACTATTGGACAGGTTAAATATGTGTAAACTTATAAATATATTTCAGCAGAAAATGTGTTATATTATTTTATATCAGAAAAAGCATCTATTTTTTGGCTAAAATTTTCCACCATTTTTTTTAATTTAACCGTAGATACCTATATTTTGGTACATCTTACATGTTCAGAATGCCTTACGTCATTGATTTTATTTTATATAAAAAAGTTTTCGAAGAACTTAAAATTTAATTCGACTGAAGTCGTTATAAAACTACAACGGATAGGTTATATAGAGGTAAAATAGGTTCACATGCCCCACTATGACTTTTTATGAGTAGGTACCTATAAAAAAAATCAACCGCCGTCTAAATTGGAAAGTACATATGGTATTGTAAAATTAACTCTCCCACACATTTATTGCTCTGACTGGCATAAAAAGACTTTTATTTTTAAATGAAACTGTGGTCACTCAAAGTGAACACAAATACACTCTATGATTCTTTTACAGTAAGCAAAGGCATGCGTCTTGAAAGTGCAAAGGGTCAGTACAGGGATTCAAACCCACGATCTCCGAATACGCTGTACCTACGTACGAAAGCTGCCGCCTGATACCACTCTTGAAGAAACTGTTTTGAGTTAGTTCAGCAGTGGATGTTTAGTAAAGTAGGAATTGAAGAAGAAAAAGAAAGGAAACATATTTTTTTAAACAACCTATCATGATAATATTAAGATTTGTATTTATAATATCGTTGAATGATAAATATACCTAATTTCAAACTGTTATATTTTGATATTTGAGAATAATTATTTCTTACTTCTGTTAAATGATTGATGTGATCAGCTGCTCATATACATTCTTATAACCTTATTATTATTAGGTACCGTCTAACTTCATACATTGCGTAATGCGTAGCTAAAGATTTTAGGTACGTTTACGAAATAAAAAAAAATATTAGTTTTCATACTTACACATCGTAAAATACATGTCAGGAAAAAAACCTTTGTGTTTATAAGTATTTTAATATTAACTACATATTATTTTCCTTCAAAATAATATCGTAGGTTCAAACGCTTTTATAATTCATAAACGAAATTAAAAAGAAACTTCGATAGAGTTAGGAATTTTACAATCACCGCACATCTTTTATTAGGTTTAGTGTCTTAGAAGATCAATCAACAATTCCCTTCAAGGAAATGTCTATACAAACTTGTTCGAGAATAGCACATTTTACTGCAAAGAACACGATGCACTTACTTGAACTTGAACCCTTTTTCCTAAATATTACCTACTCACTAAAGTTAGTGAGAAACTAACGAGAATTTTGAATGGGTTGCATACTTTAGAGGCGCTATACACATTTCCATACATTTTTTTGTGTCTTCACGTCAGCGTATAATATGTCACGGAGATTTAGAATAGTGATACTGAACAGTTTTGTGAGATATAACGACTGCCCTATCGTTGCTTGGTTGGTGTGAACAGCTCCATACGAAACGTATATTGCCACCAGAGCACCCGATTAAAAGTCGAGTCCGACATACGAGAAGTGTGAACAGACAGTTACGTTATACCATTTATAATAGTGTCATTCTTCATACAGATGTATTATGATATTTTGTGTGTAGGGAAATAATATTTTTTCCTTTATATCGCTGACCAGATAAAAGTAATGTTTGTTTTGAACAACGACCATAATGTTTAACATAAACAAACGTTATGTAAGCATATATTAGCTGTATGTGTTAGCGTGGAAAAGAGTGAAATTTTATGTTCGTGCGAGGGAAAAAATAACAATATTTCCCTCAAATATATTATACGGTGCATAAACGCACCTACCTAGCAGGGGCGGTACCACCATATAAGCCCAAAAGCCTGGCATGCGTAGCGAAATCAATGATAATGACATAAGATTTATTTTCTATTAACACAAAAAACTAATTAGAAACGATAATAATTAACCCACACAAAATTCAAATTTCGCGCCGCCTGTATTTCGTACTAAAGTACAATAGAAGTAAGTATCTACAATCTACATACAGGTACGCCGCGGCCGTACGTATGCAAAAAGCGACTACAATGAATTGCATAGGTACCGCAACAGTGTTCTACTCGCACCTATTTGGCTTTTACCGGGCTTTATGTAGCGTACTCTTTCCAACACATAAGTCTCAACATTTCCTAGAGAAATCATACACAACTCCCTATGGTTAGGCCTCAATAATTCATTTTTATATGAAAAAATTGGAAGTCCATAGAGGCCGGGCTTTACAAGATTAATTGGAATGATTCATTGGTTGATTTCTCACTTAGGGCTAATTTCACGCAGGTGCTTTATAATAAATTTATTATTGGACGTAATATTTTGACCGTATCGATGTTACAGCTGATGCAATGTTTTCTTTTTGAGGTTAGCTCATTAAATCTTTGTTGACATATTTTTGTGGTGTTGTTAAAAATAATAAGAAATTAAAATTGCGTAATATTGTGCATGATATACTTAAACTGCTTTGTTGTTTCATAGACTGTGTTTGTTTCAATACTTCCTTTTTGATTTCAATAATTATAGTTTTCTGTGAACCTTTAGTGAAAATTGTGCATCAGGAGATCGCTGACATTGGACATCATTTAAAACAGGCCATTCTTTATTTATTTACTCTACTGATTTCTTAACCATATTGTTTATTTTTTCATTTTAGGGTGATATTACCCGCTTTTTTTTAATTACCTGAAGTTCTTTTTTTAACCATAAAACATGAGTGTTAAAAACTTTAAAATCAATTGATATATCTGTATACATCTCCAGAACTTTCATTTAAAATCATTTAATGTTTTCCAACTGTAAGATTTCATCAACTAAAATATTAAGCGTTACCATACCAGCAATTGCTGACTTGTTAACAAGCGCTTCAGCAGAACGTGTGTTTTGAGCATTAAAACGAATTCATACTTATATGAGAAACACGCAAACACATATTGTTCGTATGTCAGAGTTATCAATAATTATTGCGATAGAGAAAAAAATATAGTTAAGGTATTCTTTTTCTTTTTTTTTATGCATTTCCACTCACAAATGAGTGATTTATGGTTAAGGTATTCAAAAAGATCAAATTTCTATTAAAGAGTCATAAAATCATTTTTAAAGAAAGGTCGGCGTTTGGAACTCGGGTAGGTATAAGTAAATTATAATTGAAATCTGTGTTTTTTAATCGTGATAGTGTAACATTTTCTATACAATGGTGTCAGTATAGCCGGCGGAGCTTATGGCCTGAGGCAATTTTTTCCATTAACCGGTCCGTCCAATCTTAGACAGGCCAACCCCGGGTAGAAATTTCAAGTGAAAAAACACTTTTAAAAACTCTGATCCGACCGGGAATCGAATCCGGGACTTCATGATTTGAAGTCCACGCCAGTACAACTAGGCTACCATGCTCGGTAAATTAAAGTGATATAATAGAGAGATTAACTTAATTTTCGGAGTTCCTTCAAATAGGTGTAGGTACCTACTATTCTTTTACAGACTTGAAAATAATTTGCATGCGTGCCCAGATAACCCTAGGCACGCCCCTGCTACCTAGAGATTATATTATTACATACTAAGTATGTATGGTTATACAAAATAAACGTAGGTACCTAGTCATTTATATTTTATGTTGAAAGTTTGGTGAAGGTAGGTAGATTGGTTGTTTTTTCTAGAGAAATTTATCGTTTTGATGACAACCGAGCTACCTTGACACCGTTACAGCGATTAGTGTCTGGTGCGGTATGAAAATTTCATCCCAGGTAACTTCTAAACTTTCTCATGTGAAATGAACTAAACAAAATGTCTTATGTTTACTGACTAATCAATTTTGATCGCGAAATTTTTAATACGTTTGACTATTATTAGCTTTTTTTCTTCAGTGTGTTCCTGATATCGTATATTATGTTGTCTTCTTTACAATATCCTTGATTGTCTCACTCCACCTTTCCCTGCACTCTGCCCTTCATTGGCCCTCCGCTGTCTCAATAACAGCTATCATTCCTTTTTGCCTTAAACAGAAATGCCACGTCTCCATCTTATCCTGTTCCCTCGACATATTATTATTATTTTTTTGTCATCGTGGTAAGTATTTGTATTTTCCAACGAGTAATGATTAAATACGCACTACTTCTAAAGACGGGTAAAGTTATAATCATGTATAATTATGTTTGAAAGGCTGTGTTGTAGACCGATTTTGGAAATGTGGACACATTGTTTTTCCTTACTTTCTTTTATCTCATTATTTTGAACAAAATGTGCCTACCTTCAATATGACAGGGTATCATTTAGTTGTCATTCGTTATAAACCTTTCTACATAGATGTTTCAATAAACCAAACGAGTAATCAAAACAATAACAATAACCATTTTAACCAAATATAATCTTATATATAAAAACAAGACTACATTTCTACATAATAGGTACACATTTAAGTAAAAGAGTTTTTTGGTGGCTCTATAATAATTGAATAATTTGTACAACAACGTGATTTTTTATCGTGGTCGTGATTTTTTATCGTTTTACCGTGGTGGTTTGTTCCATTCAAAAATGGAACATCAGTAATGAATTTTTAGAGTCATTAGTTGTTAGATAATTCTTTAAGATCTAGTCCTGAAAAAGGGTCACAAGAATCTAGACATATTTAGAACGTTGTGTACCAACAGAGCCAATAGGCAATAAATATGAGACATTGACAAAAATTGATATAGTCATCCTGGCGCCAAATACATGACAGCAGTCGCAGTCTTTAAATTTGGTTGCTCTATTTTTCTCAATAATTTCCAACTTTTATCTCTTTATTTCATTAATTATTATAAAATATCTATTTGTTGCATACATGAGATTTTTCGACATGTTGAAAATGTCGAGAATTCTCATGATTAGGAGTTTCAGAGACTCAAACATTACCACCTAATGGCGAACGTTGTTAACGTAAAGTGATCACACTAAGCCAGCCTTCGAAACAACAGTAGAAGACGGTCGTAAGCCCGTGGTGGTTTGTTCCATTCAAAAATCGAACATCAGTAATGAATTTTTAGAGTCATTAGTTGTTAGATAATTCTTTGTGATTTTTTATGTTTCAAAATTTCATAGCCTTAGTAAAAATGTTCGAAAGCAATAATTATTATTCTTATTAATCTATGGGCATATTTTTGTAGAGTAATCGTTTCGTGGCAAAAATCAACATAGCGTATTTTAAATTATTCACGTTCGATAGCCGTTTGACCATTTTTTTTTCATTTAATACCTACAAACGAAACTGCTTGTGTCCACTTCCATTATTAATTGCTTATAGTACCTAATAATTGTCCTTGTCACTACCTCACTCACTGACTGATGTCATTAACGCTTTTAGTTCCTGAGTTTACCACAAGACAGCGCCACCCGCAACTTAAGAGAAATTTCTCTTCTACTAATGTGGTTGAGCACTTTTTTTAAAAATCTTGATGTGGAGAAAAACAGTTTTACATACAAGGGTTATTTAAAGGCTAATAATATTCGAATTCATAGCTGAGAAAAGCCAAATGAATGCAATAGTTGTAATAAAAAGTTTCATCAATCAAATAAATTAATGCTAAAAGCCATTCGAATGCCAAGTTTGTAATAAAAAAATAAGTTGTTTTTTTAAAGATTGCATGCAAGTGCTTTAAAGACTCACGTGCGAATTCAGCGATACGAAAGCAAAGTTTGCAAGAAAAAGCCAGACTAGTTACTTAATACCTAGTTGTTTTATCTACCACGACCCATCCTGAATGTAGCCGAAACGAAAAATCTCCACTTTTTTCTATCTCGACACTTTTCTTTTATTTCTTCCAGCGATCGTCCATTTCTTTTTTACATAACTTTTGATAATATTTTCGTTCTGAAAGCACAAACTCTTTCAGGTGTTCAAACAATCTTCATTTTGTTCAACGTATTTTTTTAAGGGTAGAAGTTTAAGGTCAAAGTTCTGATGTTTGGTTTTCTGATTGGTTCTCTGATGGCAGAATGATTTATCACAAAATTTAATTTACGTGAGGGAAATGATATCCTCATTTATATCTACCAGGCATATTACTATTATCTAACTATCTTTTAACCGAGAAGGTTTGGAAAAAAATGTCCCATCATTACTTTCTCAAAAAGAGAAGGTCAAAAGACATTTATCTTGTCTTATTAAGCGGTGGACAATACGAAGACGAGTGGAGAGATTATATTATTGTGATTCCCTTACTACGGAGATGACCCTTCTAAGACAAGGAAGTGGACATCTATGTATATGTATCTACATAGTATATTTATAGTTATATTACCTATATACTTAGTAGACATGCAGGAAGAGTATGAAATATATTTTACCAGATTTAAGACATTTTGTTTTTCTATATTGGCAAATATAAAAAACAAAAAACAAAAACATTATCCCACAAAAACGTCTTTTTTTAATGATAAATGGATTCTAAACAGACAAAAGCACGTGTGATACATAACATTATTATTATAATCTCTCTTTATCTCTTTCGTTCTCCATACATTTTTGTGTTGTTGTTGTTTCATAACCAAAAAAACAAACAGAATACAACAATTTTATTTAATCGCTCCGTATGATTTGTGGTGCTAACTTTATACTTCATTTTTTTCTCTCTCTCTCTCTCTCTCTGTGTGTGTATGTGAGAAAAGTTTTTTCCTAACGGAAAATAAATAATATTTTTTTTCTGTTATATTATTTTTGAATTATTTTCTTGACTTGCCCATTTTCTTTTTACTGTTCGATAATTTATGTGAGATGTTTAAATATGTTTCATAAACACACTTTAATTTTCTAGGAAATTTTAGTACTTACTTTCTATGAAAAAATAACCTTCTTAAGATTTTTTGTTATTTATTATACAATGTAATGCTTCTCTGGTTGGAAAAGTTTTATTGTGTAAAAAATGATGCAATAAATTTAATTGTACGAGCTACGGAAAGTTCAATTGTTATATTATTTTTATTTTATGAAAATAATCTCAGTACCTACTTACGTAAGTAGGTATTTCAGGTTTTTTTATTAAGATTGTGGGGGGCGGGTGCTGGATTATAGAGCACTATCAGCAAATGAAGAATATCATCAAAGAAAAAAGTTTTTTATTTATTTGGTATTTTTATCAAACACCATATTTTACAGTTTCGTATCGCTATTGCCATTCACAAAGTGTCAAAAAACGTTGCTCTCACGACGTTTCTATTAACTAATTATATAACTATTTTTTATTTATATATTTATTTCTTTGGTTACCGGTTTCGGCTACCAGCCATCATCAGACCAAACTTAAAACTTTTAAGTTTGGTCTGATGATGGCTGGTAGCCGAAACCGGTAACCAAAGAAATAAATATATAAATAAAAAACAGTTAAAAAATAGTTAATTTTTCCAAAACATAAAAATGTTAGGAAACTGTTTTATCGTAAGCCCAAAAAATATAGAAAAAAAAGTTAAATAAACCTGTTTATGCATGTAGATACCTACTTTGTAAAATACTGGTGAGTATTTGCAGTATTTTTTTCAAATAAGGGAACAAAATGTCGGAGAAGAATCTAGATTTCCCGCGCCACACAGCATTCTTCGTCCCAGTTCTCACTTATTACGCCCTTAAACACGCTTTTTCTTATCTCAATATCCATTCCACGCACACACATCTCTCCTAAAAAGCCTCATTTCAAACGATTTATGTCATGTTTTTTTCTCCACATTTTCAAGTAGTCATCAAAAATATTGAAACATTCCTTTGGTAAGCATTTCCCCGCATGCGTTCATCCCAGAACTCTCGGCTTACATGGGTTGAACGTAAAAATGGGCTAATTTTTATTATTTTGATGCTTTCAGCCCGTTTTCTTATCGTTTTACATAGTTTAATTGTCCGTGTCGAATTCTACGGAACATAACTTCCATGCCGCCGACTTTTTATTTTTTGGGTTTCATTTTTATGTGCTCAACACAAAGGCCTAGAAAGATGTCTTCACTATTTTTTAATATTAAGAACTTTCAAGACTTTGTTGATACTAAATAGTAAGGGATAATAATAAGAAAAAAAATACGCTAGGTATAGGACATTTTTAACAACAGTCATTTTAAGCAAATGATTCTACAGCTAAAAATAACGATACTCTACCAATACCTACTATGATTTTCCATTTAAAATATTTTCTATTAAATCCCTCTTAGCAAAATTAATTAATCACCTTGTATAGCTCCCAGAATTCGCTTAAGGCAAACTTCACTTATTATCTGCTAATATTATTGTGGGCAACAATGCCAACATAATTTTTTGAACAATATTGTCGAGTCGATCTACACATATTTTTTAAATCGGCTAGATATACTTATTTATTGTTAATCATAGAGACCATGATATTAATCAGTATTAATATTATATAATTTAAAAATTATAAGGTTTAAGTACCTTACATACATACATACATACATTCTCCCTTGAGGCACGCCGCAAGCCAGCCTGGAGGAGACCAATCCGCAGCAAACCCGACCCGCACGAAACCAACCCCCTAGTCTGGTCGAAGCAACCAAACCAAAAAGTCGGCCCCACACAAATCAAGCCCGCCGCGCCCCCCCCCCCCCCCCTAACCAACCCACAATACGGGGGACCTAAGCCCCACTAAGGAGCATAGGGAGGCACAAGAGCTCTCCATTGCGCTGGATCATGCACCTTTACAGGGGATACCATTTGCCTGAACTCCCCCTGATGCGAACGAAGCTTAGGTATATCTTGTGCCTTTGCTGACCTGTTGAGGTTTAAGGACGTGAGATGGTCAGTTTCACGGTCCCGATCTGATTTTTCGATTTCCTGGCTCTTACAGGATGCTCGAAAAACCAGCAAAAAGAGCAGAGGTGCTATTCTTAGCCGGCAACCCCACGGCAAGTACCTTACTGACTTAAATTAAAAAATATGATATTGATGATAAGTGTAGGTAATATGTATGTAAAAGTGTATTTTATGCGCAATATCTAGGTAACTAAGGAACCTATTTACATACTGCATATAACCCAGTGCAGGCCCATCAATTCCACCATTATGTAGGTACCTAATCAAATGACTATTCTTAACCATATGACTTTATTTGTTTCAGCTTCTTACATACGGTACGAGATTAGTGGCGGAGTCACATCGCAAGCCTTCGACATCATCAAAAACTCGGGCGACCTGGTGGTTACCAACGGATTTGATTATGAAACCAAACAAAAGGTATGAAATTCTTAACGCCTTTGTTTTATTTCAATACAACTAGGTACACTCATAATTAG
Organism: Mystacides longicornis; assembly: GCA_963576905.1. Taxonomy (NCBI): domain Eukaryota; kingdom Metazoa; phylum Arthropoda; class Insecta; order Trichoptera; family Leptoceridae; genus Mystacides; species Mystacides longicornis. Next base: position 23,702,219 of record OY756424.1, read on the forward strand.
AAAAAAATCGGAACACTGACTGATTGAATTATTGACTGCTCAGCGATTTCCGTGTCAGTTAGGTACTTAGTTGTCATTTAATGGTTGATATCCACCCTGGCAACGAGAGATTAACATGTTTATTATTATTATTAGGTATAAAGCGTGCTATATGAAATTGATCCAATGGTAAAAAGTGATCTTATACAGGAAATTTCAAATAAGATTTTACTTTAAACGCTCACCATGTAGATATTATGAAGTCTAGGTAGGTACTTATGTACCTACCTACCTAGCAAGGGCGTCGCCAGCCCAAGGCCTAGGGGGGGGCAATTGAACTCAGTCATAGGCTATTCTCCATATTATATCCTATATTATGGAGGATGAGAAATATATGAATTATAAGTAGAGTCAAGGGTATGAAGATTTTTTTAGGATTTAACGGAAAAGCACGGTCTTAGAACTTTGGTTGCTTTGCAGTTGCCTACATTTTTAAATCTCTAGGGGGGGGGGGGGGGGGGCAGCTGCTCCCTTGGCGACGCCCTTGCTACCTAGTCATCATTTACGAATCGAAAATCAACGTAAAAATGGGCGAAGATATCCGTAATATTATGCTAACGGGCAACCTCTATAATTGAATTGAATTGGGGTGGTTAAAGTAGGTGCCTACAACAAGTTTCTTTTCATCATGAAAAATAATTTGTTCCCAATAATTATTATTTACGTATGGTAAATTTATAATCGAATTATTCAAAAACAAAATAGCTCTATTAATTTATTATTACCATCTGAAAATTAATTATTAGGAAGTTGTTATTCATAAAATACTGGGATGTGAAGTTAAAAGTCCAATGAATAATTCATTATTTAAACTTTCAAATATCGCCGAACTTGTTTAGATGCAAATAAAATATTTGTTTTTCGTTGAACCTTGAATTTCGTTGAATATTGAAAAGTTGTTGTTTGTCATTGGAATTGTTTTTATACAAACAATTGAATGGCTTAGATTATTTTGTTTCATATAATATTATACAGTTCAAAACATTTATAAATCAAACAGTTTTCTAGGGATGTTTAGCATCATTAAAAAAGGAATTTGTTCGATATCGTAGTTAAAAAAATGTCTAAATTACGAGTAAAACGTATACATATTATTTCAAACAATCTGTTTTCCATGAAAAACCGTTTTTAAATAAACTTTGATATTTATTTATTTTTTTCTCGTCCCTAGGCCTCTTCAGGCAATTGGAGTTTACACAATAAACACACATTATTTAAAATTAGTTTATTTCCCGTTTCCGGCTCATCAGATCTGAAACCCCCAGTAACTGGCCACCCGAATGCCGCTATTCCTCGCCATCACGGTGAATTTATAAATATAATACGGCTATTAAAAAATAAAAAAATAAAATCGTTACATCATATTATAAATACACTCTTGTTAAGGTTCATAATAGGCTATGAAAAGGCGAGGCTGGAAGAGTGTAAAGGACTATTTTAGCCTTATGTCAGTAAAAGGCACAGGTAGAAGCTACCATGCGAGGTGCATTTACATTTCCGGCATGATCAAAACGAAAAATCACATAGAAAACAGATAGACAGAAAAATCAAAATACTTTTATAACTATAAGTACTTACTTACTATAGGGAATTTCTTTCAATGCTGCAAAAGATATTCTCATTCAGCATGTCGTCAACAGTGTAAAAGGCCTTTCCAACGAGACCAATCAATCAATTATCCCTTTAACAGCCCATTCAGGAGCATAGGGAAGCAACAAGAGCTATCCATTGCGCCCGATCTTGCGCAATGTTTATGACCTCCTCCCACACCATCTCCAAATCCCTCAGCCCTGCTTCGAAGGAGCTGAACACAGTGTGAGAGGGTCTTCCTAGTCTTCGAGACCTTGAGGGTAGGAAGAACAGCGCTCTCCTCGGTCAACTGTCATTCGGCATCCTTAACACATGTCCCAGCCAAGTCCATCTCCTCTCCACAATGGTAGAGGTGATGGGCTCACGCTGGGTGCGCCGGCGTATTGCGTCGTTCGTGAGGACAGTGAACTAATTACAGCGCAGTGTTTCAAGACTGCGACGAAACAGCACACGCCTTGGCCTTTGAGTCAACGCCAGTAAGACGGAGCTCATGGCGAATAATGCCTGCCCCGATAACCATCGACGGTCACCAGGTCTCCCGGGTGGATAAATTTAAATCCATGGGAGCAACCATTACCACCTCTGGTGACCTCGGGGCTGAGCTCCCGGTACGTATCGGTATGGCAAGTGGCGCCTCTAACAACATGACCAAAATTTGGAAAGCGTTGGCGTTTAGTGTCGAAACGAAATGTAAGCTGTTTGATGCGTGTGTTTTGCCCATTCTCCTGTATGGTCGTGAGTCCTGGCACCTGACCAAAGCCCAGGCACAAAAAATCTCTGCATTTGAAATTAAGTACCTCAGGAGAATTTTGAGTATAAGATGGTACCACCGCATCACGAACAACACTTCCAACGAGATACTCATCTAATATCCCTCTTAAATGTATGAATTATATTTTCGTTTGCATTATAGTCATCCCATTAAACTATTAACCAAACAAACGTTAGGTACCTACCTATTTGGCAAAATTATATTATCATTATCGGAAATTATAGAAAGCAATTTTTCCCGACCGAAAATTGCGGTTTGAGTTAACAAATAAAATACTAAAAAACAAGTAAAGATAACTGTCATAGCATTATGTACAACATAGGTATTTATATGTTGTACTTTAAAGACAGGCACCTCACACCCCAAGTGGAGTTTTATAGTGGAAAGTAGCTTAAAAAATCGTGATGTGATGAAATCGAGTTTGACAACTCCTATTCAGAAGTCCATTAGTGACGTAGGTACAATTTGAGGCGAAGAAAGACAACTGCAAAAAGTGCTCTGACTTGGACATCTTGAAAGGAAGTAAGTAGGTATCTATCCGACCGCGCATATTTCACAAAACAGATAGGTATAGAAAGTAAACCTTCTTAGGTAAGTCTTACATCAAAGAAAATTTTTATCTTTGTTTTATCGCGAAATTTAGCGAGCTAGAAAAAACGTATAAATTCGATCATAAACCTAGTTCGATGTTTTTTTCGCATCCTTCAATAATATTTAGAGGTAGTTACATAAATCAAAGGAATATTATTTTATATTAATAGCCACATAAACTTAAGTTCTTACCATCATAAAACCACATAGCGGGCTAAAGTATACAGTTTGTACCGTGTTTTCTTATTAATTACTTGTTGTATGTCCAAACTTAATGAGGGGTTGTTAGTCCATAAAACATCATATTAATAATAATCTGCGCCATATATTAGTGATGAAATCTTTTGAGTGGTTGTAAATATGTGATACTACAATAGTAAATACTTACTATCTAACGCCAAGATAACACCCCGTGGTCATAAAATCTGCTTATTCCGTATTCACTAGGTGTAAGGAACTTAAATTTCACAACAAACTTACATAACATTGAACAATATGTTGTTAGGATCCTACCAAGTATTGGGTACTTCAGAGACAACACATGGACTATTACAACATATCCTAATATTAAAATACACGACTACCTACCAATTTTATAAAAATTGTAGTCCATTTTTACAAAATAAGCTCTCAAACGTTTTTATCTGCAGTAATATTTTGAAAATACTTTTTTATTCCATTGAAGCGATTATTACTTTGTGACGTAACTTTCTTTCATCAGAGAAGAAAAAGAAAGCAATGAATAAAGAAGATAAAATTGAATATTGGTACAAGAAACTTCAAACGATTACAACTGACGTTTATATTTTATACAATACCAGCTGACCCATCGAACTTCGTCCCGCCTTAAAATCTATAAAATATTCCTGGGTAACATAAGATAGCTAACATACATGACAAATCACATTATTGCACTGTGTCTCAATGAAAATTTTATCAGATTGTATTATGTACGGGTTTTATTATGTGATATTCTTCTTCGATGGCGCTACAGCTCAAATCGAGCCTTGGCCTCCTATAGACAACGCCTCCAACTCCTCCTGTCCTCCACTGTGGTCCGCCAATCCATCACCTGCAGGAGTTGTGCTGCATCCTTCCTAACTTCGTCTTTCCATCTGAGCCTAGGTCTTCCGACACGTCGTCTTCCGCCTGGGTGACCCTCGAGGATCCTTCTAGTGACCCGTGAGGATCGCATTCTCTGCATATGCCCGGCCCATCTGCCTGGCATGTACAGAGAGCCTGGGAGCCTTGTAGATGTTATATAGCTCTTCGTTGAATCTAATTCTCCAGGTTTCTTCATCATTCACGGGCCCCAAGATTTTACGCAACACCCTCCTCTCAAATGTATCCAGCATCTCGGCAGATTTTGCCGTCATCGTCCATGCTTCACATCCATATGTTACCACTGTTCTTATGATCGTTTTGTACAGGGTTATTTTGATCTTCCTGTGGACGTTTCTGGATTTGAGCATTGGTAGGAGGGAAAAAAATGTTCTGTTTCCAGTTGCGATCTTCCGTTTTATATCCACATGGTCTTCGTTATCTTTTGTAATGGTGGATCCCAGGTAGGCAAATTCATTCACTACATACCTCAAAGTTATATGAATCTTTAAAACTAATGTTCTGTCGAGGGTCATTTCTTTAGCTTCTGGATTGCTTCATAACTTTCGTCTTGTTTTCATTAATTGATAATCCTATCACTTTGGCCGCTGTTTCTAGTGGCTTGAAGACTTCTTGTAAGGCTGTCAAGGATCTTCCCACTATATTGAGGTCATCTGCATATCCAATAATCTGGCTGCTTTGGAAGAAGTATAATATGTTGGAATTGGTGTTATTTTGGTACGTTTGTCGAATGACGTGTTCAAGGCTCAAGTTGAACAGTGTAGGGGCCAATGCATCACCCTGCTTGAGGCCCTGAGACACCATGAATTCGTCCGTGAGTTGTCCTCCAATCCTTACCCGACATTTAGGTACTATTACTCATTGTTACTTTTATCAATTTGACAAGCTTAGTGGGTATATCAAATGTTAGAAGTATCTTGTATAGTTTCTCCCTGTTGATAATATCGTAGGCTTGTTTAAAGTCGATGAAGAGTTGATATATATCGACATCGAACTCCCAGCATTTGGTCAGGATATTTCGTACTGTGAATAGCTGATCACTTGTAGATCTGTTTATTCTGAACCCGGCCTGATAGTTGCCTACAATTTCCTCCGAGAAGCATTCTAGCCTCTCTTTCAAAATCGTGGTGAGGAGTTTATAAGCAGTGCTCAACAGTGATATGCCCCTCTGATTGTCGCACTTGAGTTTGTCCCCTCTCTTGTGTATCGGACATATAATGCTCATCTGCCATTCCTCGGGGATTTCTTCTAACTCCCAGATCTTCGCAATCAGGCTGTGAAGTAGCCTGTGGAGGTGTTCACTTCCGTACTTTAGCAGTTCGTCTGGCATATTATCTATTACTGGTGTCTTATTGTTTTTCATTTTCTTTATTGCCAGCTTTATTTCTGTGAGTGAGGGGGGGTTGGCTTCCCGGTTGTCGTCAGTGGGCATCTCAGTTGTTTCATATTCCAAGTTGGTAGGTATTTGGATTTAACAGTTGGTGACAATATTCCTTCCACCTTTCTTTAATCTTCTCTGAGACTGCAATAATATTTCCATCTGTGTCCCTGCACAAGCTTGTGTTTGTTTTAAAGCCCTTTTTAAACATGTTGACTGCTTTGTATGCTTCTCTTGTGTTGTTTTCGGTAAAGTCTTGTTCCATTTTCAGCAGTATACCATTCATATAATATGCTCTTTTCTCACATCACATTATTGCACTGTGTCTCAATGAAAATTTTATCAGATTGTATTGTGTACGTTTTTTATTATGTGATATTTATTATCGTAATTCCAGAACCAAACTCCTTGAAACTTATAAAAATAATATGACGTATTATTAAAAAAAAAATCTATTTAACCGATCTCGAGTTATAAGTGTTCGCACTAACCCTATTTTCTTTTATATTATATATATGCCATGTGTGAAATAGGGAAAACATTGATCTATAGAATCTTTCTACCAAAATATCAATCTACCAGACATCTCCCTATTTCCCCAACAGATGGCGGTTATGTCCCCAACAAAAAATTGTATTTTATATCATTTTTAGTCATTTATTCAACTTTTTAATAGTTATTCTGTTGTCCGGAGCGGAAAAGAATCCAATAAATCAAACATCGGAAGAATATGTTCAGCCGATCTCGAGTAATAAGTGTTCGCACTAACCCGACATAATGTATATTAGAGATATCTAATTGTGATGTACGTACTTATAAGACCAATATGACCATACGAGAAATTAATAAATCACTAGAAATAGGTAGGTTAGGTTATAGACAACACAATTTCTTCTTCACAATATGTCGCAATGTCCGTGATTTATTCCCCCAACATCTTCACATTCTTCACTTCCGCTTGGAAATAACGTACAACAATGAGTGGATTTTAATCGTCTTTGAGACTCTGATGGAAGGAAAAACCGAGTAGTACTCGTCCAACCGCTATTTGGCATCGTCAGCAAAAACTATGCTTCTTTTGCCTACCTTTGCAATGAAAATTTGAAAGTCGGTATGTAAAAGTTTCACCCTTCAAGAATTATCCAACTTAGACCCATGAAAAAGTGGAGAGATGCATAGCATCAGTCGATAATCTCTCGGGTGGAACACGGTGTCTATTCTCGTAATCAATCAGTATCAGTTTAAGTTTAAAAACTGCAGTCACGGACCTAAATGCGTTCGAATTTCAAAAAAAATGTATGAATACAAACTTATTTAAGAACAAATTTCAGTCAAGTTCGAATTAAGATCGCTACGAGAATACCCCAGCTGACCGCAGCACAGATCTCCAGTTTCTAAAGAAAGAAGACATTTTTTCAGCCTTTTTGCCATCGTCTACCGTCAAACTTAAATTTCTCATTCTCACTCGTAACATTTCTGATCCAGTGAAAAACTTCACTGGAGTCACAATTATTACGTACTAGGTATTTCACTTTTTTTAAAACGATGACCATAGAAAAATCAATACCCGCTAAGATAAATTTGTCATCTTACCCAATTGTTTTCTTCGCGAAGAATTGAAAAAATGAGCGATTATCGTTCAAATCTTAAAGATAAATCTACGTGTGTACCCAGCTAATAACATTGTTACTCGAGATTAAACCAATATCTATGGGAAATATTTTTTTTTATTATTATTATTTAATAAATATACAATTAAACAACACAACACAAGACATAGTATTCCTCCATAAGCAACTTAATGCTTGAGCGGAGCGATTATAACAACTAATGACTAACAATAATTCATGACTTATGTTCGATTTTTAAATGGAACAAACCAATACGGGCTAACGACCGTCTTCTATGTTATTTCAAAGGGTGGCTTAGTGTGATCAAAATCATCAATAAAACGTAAAATACGTTAACAACGTTCGCCATTAGTTGATAATGTTTAAATCTCCGAGATTCCTAATCATGAGAATTCTCACCATGTTCAACAACAAAAATTCTCACGTACTTATATAACAAGTAGATAATATATTATTATAATTATATTATTATTACATATTATTATAAGTATAAAAATAAATTAATGATAAATAGAGCTTACAGTTGGAAATTGGATCACACAAAGCCCGTAGTGGTTTGTTTCATTTAAAAATTGTACATACCGTAGTAATGAATAATTGTTAGAGTCATTAGTCGTTCTATATTCATTAAGATCCATTCCTGAAAAATGGACACGGGAATCAAGACAATATATACCCATATATACACTAATATGAGATTCGACAGCACAACCTAGCACTTACCACAGAGAAAAGATACAAGTTATATGAATCTAGTAGCATTATCAGCTACTGTGTCTTTTAAATGAGGTTAATAGGTATGTTTAAGATAATTTTCACAGCAAATGACTGGAGTTTACTAAGCATGACCGAGATTATATTATTAAAGATAAGAATGTCTCTGAGCGCGCCAATATCTGCTTGTTAAGAATCCGCCTGGAATCTTTGTGTTTGTTTTTGCCGGCCTGATAGTGTCTGTGCAGAGAACGGTAATAAATTAGGAACAGCTGTTGATTTTAAGCCACTTACAGCTTAAAATGAAGTTTGATATTGTTTCCGCCAACGAAATATGCGGGTTCATTTAAAATTGTTTCAAAACGTTTGCTTATCATTACACTATGGTACCTACCTTATTCTTCTCTAAGTGCCACGTCAAGTCCCTCCGACGTACCACTATGGTGTAAGCTTTACTGTCCCGGGCTAACCGGAAGAGTTACTTACAACTGCTGCGTTTCTGTCCATTGCCCGATATTTATTAGCTAGGACATCTGCCGTCTATCCACACCTCGACTTCCATCAATTTCCCTTAAAGATTGATATCAAAAACCACATTCGTTTCGTATAATGTTAGTTTATTTTATTCCTTTTTCTAGAATCAAGGTAGGTATTCTTCCTACGAATACTTCCCTTGCTTCAAAAATAATGTTCATTACAAAAAGCTAATTCTGCTGGAGGCTACAGTAAATTAATTCGGTGTAGAAAGATGCTTATAAAAATGTAACAAACAGCCTTTAAGTAGGTAAATAAATTCTTGCCTGAATCTTGAACAAACACATTTTAACGCACGTAACTCATTTTGGTTTATTAATGAATGTTGTTTGTGTACATAGTTTCTTCATCCCAAATTCCAATGAAGTACCTACCAATTTATCATAATATTATCAACTATATTATGAAGGATACTCGCTCTTTGTTCTCTAGTAGACTTTCTCACACCCTTTCTGAGATCCAAGGAGAGCGTGTGTAATGTTTACCCAACTTTTATTGACTATTTTTGTAAGGGCAGACTAATCACTTTCCCTTCACTGAATATTGTCTTGTTTCAATTATTATGGGGTTCTAAAGCGCTCATGTCATCATCGGCAATGGAGTGAATATAGGCTGTATAAATTGCTAAGTTCCATCACCAAATTTTTCTTTATTTCGTTTTCTAAAAGGCTTTCAACTAAAATATCGATAAATAAATTATATCAAAAATTGAAATGTAAGTATAAAAATTAAAGCGGAAGAAATGTTAAAAATAGAATTGAATAATAGGTACGAAATTAAACTACCTAATCTTAAACGATATTATTTTTACTTAAGTTCGTTGTCGAATCTTTTGTATATTCAATGATTCTTAAACGAGTGGGTAGCACAGACTTATAAATGAAATCTCAATCTTATATATAAAAATGGAGAGCTATTTCCCGATGTCATCGCATCACGCCTAAACGGCTGGACCGTTTTCGCTAATTCTTTTTTTGTCGTGTAGGCTTTTATCACGAGAATGTCCTTTTAGAAGAAAAAAATACGAAAAGTGCATGGAAATTTAGAAAATTAAAGAAAACTCTACGTAGACAACCTTCTTAGTACTTTTTACCTTATAATTTTTATTCCAATTTGACAGAAATTTTGACAGAAATTGTCAATTGGTGCGATTCACAGAATGCGGATGGAATTATACATGGTTTAAAACAAACGCATCGTTCGAAATCACATTGGTCAAATGATAATTAATTCATCACCATACAAATTCGAATTCAATATTCATAGTTAGGAACGCAGGACAACGTCTGTCGGGAAAGCTAGTATAAAATAATTTCAGAACTTCGTTTTACGTTTTCCGAATAATAAATTGTTAGTTTCTACAAATTTTATGTTCGTAATTTTACCATCAGTTACTTATTATACCAAAAACAAAAAAACATTTATTGAACCAATTAGTTTCTCATGCTATAGCAAAAAAGCAAAGCAAAGTGTACATTTTTATAACTCGTCATTGTAAGGCTAGTACCCGTTTGATTGTTTCACGAATGCCCAATTTAATTCCATAATGAAACATTATTTACATACGGAAAACACATTATATATTACCTATACCACTTTTATTCTATATAAGTTTCAAACTAAAAACATTACACACTTTATTCAGTAATTGAGGTTTAGGCTTTCATTACATAGTTTTCAGAAACGAGGCCGTTTGTTTAGTAATAAAATATTAAAATTATGTACTTACTTTAGTAAGGTTAACTAAAACTAAAAACCTTCAAAGGTAGCGGAGGAAACTAAGGTAAATGGGATATCTATATCACAGTTACGAAACAATATATATTATCCTGATCCCATCCGTTGGCCCCGGATGGGGTGAATTGGGAGATTCAGAATCCAACTAGATTTTATCGTAACGTAATATTTCAAGTTATTGTAAAGCCGTATTAAAGGAAACCGACAGACCTTCAGGTTTCATGAAGTCATCTTCTTCCATTAATAAAAAAAATTGACCATTAGATTGGATAAACATATTAATATAATAATATGTAAACTCTAAAGCCTGCCATTCACGATCACTTCATCCGTTCAAATGGAGCGATGTCGTTCCAAAAAATGTCAGTGGGTGGGAAAAACCAAATGGATGATGTGGGGTGATATGGTGACTCGGATATCCATCAGTACGAAATTCAATCGCGTCAAGCCATGCGTCAAACACTCCAAACGGATCGTCGAAGCGAAGGAGAGGGCGGGATATGTTTATATTATTTATAGGTGATGTTGATGATTTGTGATTTTTGTATCAATTTAGGGACCTATAAATTTTTTCACGTTTAAAACATTCTCCCTTTGTAATCCCTATTATAACCTTTGGCTGAAGCAACCAAGTAAGCAACAAGCAAGATAAAGCAAGAGAGCCCAACTTCGGGTAGAAAAATGATGACCTTCCAAATAGTCCACCTACTTTTGAAATAAATATTGTGATTCCTTTTAGGTACAAAACACAAATAACTTAAGAATTTACAGAGAATATCTTATCTACCATAATAATTTGGAAAAGTTTGGTTTTAATGGGTGTCTACTCTTTCAACAACATATAGAATAACGTAACGTGTTTCATATGTGACTTATTTCCTACTACACCGCCATCTCTTGGATTTTTTTAAAGTAACCCAACTATTATTATTTTTATTACAAACTTATGACCCGTCGAACTGTTCATCCCGCACAATAATTATAACATACATAATGCAATAAATCATTAGCTAAATTTAATTCAGTTCTTATGTGATACTGTATTTATTTTAATTCATATATAATAAGTCATTTTTTTAATTTGAGTAAGGTCGAGGTTCAACGGGCGGTTTAGTTAGAATAACCATAAAGTCACATTGTTTAATATTTTTGAAAAAAAAAAGTACCTACTGTAAACATAGAAAATGTTATTATAGATTTTGCTCCAGTTACCTACTTACTGTGAAGAAAGGTAGGTACTTCTTAGGTATAACATATTCATCCTTTGGTAAAGGAGAATCATTAAGATTCAGCCTGCTACAAGATTAATCTCTCCAGGAGACTGTCAGTCAGCGTGTTCAAATTATAATAATAATAATTATCGCCATTATTCTAATATATCCACCGACCAGCCTACATAATATTGTCCCTTCTAATCTAAATAACGCATAGAGGTCGGCTTGTAACCATAGAGGTATGTAACTTCCAGACCTTACATTGTAATTTAGCTTATTACTACTTAGCTTGTTTGACAAAACGACCTTGATTTTCTCAGAAACCTACATAGTTTATAATATTAATATTATCTACGTAAGTTCTCGATGTAACTAAATTCACGGGATAATGAAAAATATTTCGTTATATTGGAAAATTTGTTGTAACTTATCAATGTATGCGATTTTATATACATACATACATACATACTCCCTTTATGGTTCCCCGCACAACGCAAGCCAGCCCAATCCGCAGCAAACCAGACCCACACGAAACCGACCCCCCTAGCTCAATCGAAGCAATCAAACCGAAAAGCCGGCCCCACACAAATCAAGCCCGCAGCGGATTCCCCTCCCAAATCAACGCACAATGCGGGGACCCTAAGCCCCACTCAGGAGCATATAGGGAGGCATCAAGAGCTCTCCATTGCGCTCGAAGGCGTCCGAGGCTCATTGTGCCTTTTCTGACCGATTAAGGTTTAAGGACGTGAGGTGGTCAACCTCACGGTCCCGATCTGATTTTTCGATTTCTTGCTTCTTACAGGATACTTGAAAAACCAGCAAAAAGAGAACAGGTGCTATACTTAGCCTCAAGAAGTTCATCAACGTTTCTCTCTAGCATACTGCAACCTTCAGAGCTTTATTTTATGTACCTAACTCTATACATTTTTAGGTTATTTGAAAACTTAAAAACGCTAGCTCCATAAAAATCTTTTATTGATTATAATAAAATAATATGGCACCGAAGTGCGATCCCTGCAGTATACCACTTATATACAGATTTCGTTATGATAAAAGGATAAAAAATAGAAAGTTCGTTATATCATGAATTCGTTACTTCGTTATTCGTTATAGTGAGAATTGAGCATTGTGTTATTATTATTATATATGGGCTATCTTCCACTATCATCCATCTTATATCGTAGACCAACCAGTGGGGTAATGTTTCTTTGTGGGCACGATATAATCTTGAATAAGAAGCTCAGTAGCGTTACTCTCATTAAGTCGTGGAAGGTCTAGACACGTAGGCACTTAATGTTTAACCCATGGTAATCGATAGTCATTAAGGCTATGTTAGGTCATTTTCCTGCTAGATACAATATTACATTTTTCTTTTTCTGCTTTGTGAGCCTTTTCTTAATATCTTGATAGCATGAGGATAAAATTTATCCCATTGATTTTAAACTACATCACACAAGCCATGTTACGATCAATTTATTTTTATAGGATAAATATAAAGACAGTGATGATACAAATGGTATGGACAACAAAAACATTATTAAAGTTCATATGCAAACATAAACGCCTAGTAGGTAAGACTGAGGTAAAATACGAACAACTTAGGCAATAGTAAGTATATGTAGGCTTAGCAGGAGTTAAGCGATGAATGCCAAGGGTGAGGGATAGGCGTCGTGAAAACAGAAAGAGGAAAAAGGAAGCTATTTCTCAAACGTCAGGTGTATTCTCACACCATGCCTGAGCACCGACACAGTGAGATGAGTAGTTAAGGTCAGTAGGTAAGCATTGTAGAAAGACGAATTAAAAATATCCGTAGTATGGTTCAAAAATGAGTTATATATACAGGATGTTCCAGAAAGTAAGACTAAGCGAAAGGCCAGACACCTTAAGGGCTATCCAAATAGCTCAATATATGTAGGTATGGCTATTTTTTACAGTTATCGAGTAAGGTATAGTTTATTTTAGTACTTTTTTGTCAAACTCTAACTTGCAGGATATAAATTGTTACAAAGACATAAATTTTTGAGATACATGCATGATTTTTTTTGTGGAACAGCTGAACTGAACTTTTGTGGCAGATATACATTAACAATTATGGGTCTACCAAAAAATGTTGAATCTCATAATTTTACAAAACTTTGAAGACGATTAAAAAAAAATATTCGTATAATTTTTTTTCTTTTAAATACTTTCAAAATTTTGCCATTTTATCAAACTATGGTGTATCCTATTATACTGCATAAGATCGAGCACAATAGAGAGTTGTGTTGTTGCCTCCCTATGTCCCTAAGTAGATTCATAAAGGGGTTTGAAATAGAAAGGTACCTAATAAAATACTCACATTTTTTTTCAATTGATACGTTTAGTGTGATAACATTACACACTTTTGTAAAATATCTATAGGTACCTAGGTAATGTGATAGCTCGTCTATAATAAAAACGTTTTCTTCGCGATATTCCAAAGCCGGCAGAAAGCGAATAAATAATTATTGGAAGTGTCCCAAACCCTGAATATTAAAGTCAGTCACAGAATCCTCTTGTCAGCTTAATCTACGGTTCGCACCGCCAAGCTAAAAATCTGTGAAACCAATCTCCATAGCGAAATGATTGACGCGGCTCGTTAACTTTAAGATGTAATAAAACCCGAATCATTGAGCATTATTTGTGTTCTTATCGAGTCAATTAATTATTTATTTCAATGGTATTATTTTAAAATATCTACTATATAAATTAAAGTGCGGTTAATGCGAACACTTATAACTCGAGATCGGCTCAACAGAATCTTCTGATGTTTGATTTATTAGATTCTTCTCCGCTCCGGATAACAGAATAACTAATAAAATGTTTAAAAACTGGATAAGAAATGATGTAAAATACAATATTTAAGTTTGTATGGAACGGTTACCTATGACGCGCCCACGCCATCGCAAGTAGTTCCCTCTCATTCTCGCATACGCTCCAACAGTAGCCCATCCCACTTACTCCACCGCACCGATTCGAGCATTAGAAATTTTTCAGACAAAGTCGGCCTCATCCGTGTTGGCAATAGGCGATGTAGGGTATGTGCGCGAGCACATTATTCTCAAGTTGCTCCCGCCAGAGCTTTGAATACGGATGAAATAGGGATGTTTCAAAAATAGTTCAATGTTATTATTTTATTAGTTTAATTCAATCAAATTAATTTTGTATTGTTTAACGGGGGCGCAGTGCACATCATGTATATATTAACGGGCCACTTCGGGCTAGAACCACAGGAAAACGTCTGTCGGGAAAGCTAGTTTATAATAATTGATATTCAAATAATAATTAACCTGGTTATTACCTACTTAAATTTTTTATTGAGGATGATTCCGATAAAAGATAAGTTTATACCAAACGAACGAAACAATATAGTCAGATCTGGAAAATAGAGTATCTTGATCGTTGATATGGTCACCAAGGTAATAACAACGAGAAAGAACTGTCATCGCCCCTTATAATTTTGATATTTTAATTTTCCGCAGAATAAATTCAGCAAGTTGACTTATTTAAATAAAACTTTCAGGAGAATAATTGTGAGATATCAAACAAGTTAAATTGTTGTTTCTACGGTGTCCAGTATAACGATGAAAGAAAGTATACCTTTACTCTGCTTTCAGCTCTGGCCCTACGTTCGTTTGGTCCAAATACATCCTTAGAATGCTGCTAGGCACCGATAATTTTGGGTTCGATGCTTTATTATATAATTATACCTATTATAGTGATATTATACTTATCTTTCTTATCACAATCCTAGGATTAGTTTGTAGCAATTTCTGCTGCATTATTATGAGTTCCTGGTAGGAGGAACAGTCATCCCCTCAGTTAATGGTGGAATGATTATTTTATGGCGTATTGTGTCGGATCTATCTTGCCCGCCTTTTGTACAGGGTTTAGAGCAATTAATGTTCCGTCATTCAATTCCAAAGAGAAACCTCTTTAATTTTGCAATGTTGACCATATCAATTGAACCGTAATATCTTGAAAGCCTTCCGTCTTATTTTGTCTGTTTCGGACAGCCACATAGTCTCACTGCCCGAAATTATAATATTCTGCATACCTTCTCGAAGTCCTGATGAAGAAAAGTCCGAGTTCTTTATTGTCAATTTTTTTGGCTTCGATAATTCATTTACTTACTTTTTATCGAATGGAATTAATATGTAATTCCTACATAATGTCGACTTCAATCTAAGATTTCATTATAATACCAATTGATTTACCAAAAGTATCGACTTAGTAGTCGAATATATATATTGCTTGTCTTGTAAAAAACCATTGACTCGTCATAAACATGCGGCAAATAAAATTGATTAAAAGTGTTTATTCGAGATGGAATAAATACCTACATCAGATATAAATAATCAGATAAGATTGTATGGACTCTGAGATGGAACACATACACTAGGAAATCAGAACTGTGTAGGCTTTAAGAAAGGTACAGAGTTCATGAATGTTTTAAATAATGGATTACTCAAAACATTCTCGCAAAATGGCCGTTTTCGAAATTTTTATACATTTTCCAACTCTAAATCATTAACGATATTTTTTATATTATCATTGTCCAAATTCTGATCGGAGAACTAAAAAAGGATTAATACACATGACAGCCAACCAGAATCTAAAAGGATTCGTTATAAGATAGCTACAACGTTTTTATACTTACTACTAGCTTATACCCGTCTTGCTGTACGTTTTTGATTCCGATTGTCAGGCTTGATCGGTAGGTAATTAAACAGGTTCTAGTCTAGCTTCCCATTGCTTAACAGACCTCTATAACTGACATAAGCACAGGAAAAGAAGAATGACACTTTTAAAATTTTTGTTTCACAGACCTCATAATATTATACGAACCTACCAAGTTTTCATAGAGAGAGAGAGATAGCTCTGTGGTTTGAATCTTAGCTACGATAATTAATTAGGCTCTCCACCCATAGAGGGTGATTTGCGCTATCTGTCAAATTTGCAAAATGGAGGAATCATTTTGCAAATTTTTTCATTAAATCTTTATTTATTGAGAATAATAAGATTTGAATAACATTTATATGTATAACAAATCAATCTACGATTATTTTATTACATTTTCATACCGTAATACCAAGATTCCATTCAACGTTTACATGAGTAATTTTGTTTCCAAAAGTCTTTTTGAGAAATTTGTATGAAGATCCTAAAAAAATAGATTTTTTTAAATAGCTCTAAATATATTAAAGTTAATGCAGCAAATTGTATTTAAGAACCTTCTCCAGCATTTTGTACGGCTCTGGGCATATTAATATCTGACGTAGCATTTGTATTTTGAGCGTGATGTTCACATATAAGGTAAAAGTATTGTCAAAGGCAAATAAAAAAACATTTCTAAAATATTATGTAGATTTATTTTTTCCTATAAGATACTACTTCAGCCCTATATTTTTTAGCATGACAATATGTACTTAGGTAGGTTATTTGAATTTCGTAGTTTTTTAAGAGTCCTTCTTGCATAGCTACTTACTGTTGTGATGTCATAGGCAAAATCTTTTATACTTTAATCTTATAACCTTGTGTACTATGTGGGGCTTGATTATTTGTCCCACTTATTTTTTTAAGTGAAGTTGACAAAGTATTTTGATTGCTTACTAACGATGGTTTCGTATTTTTTTCAGTACCAAGTCACGATATCAGTATCGACGAGAGGCCGGATAACAAACAGCACGACGGTGGTCATCAACGTCCTGGACTGCAATGACCTCCCACCCGTCTTTGAAAAGGCTGTCTACAGGGCGCAGATCACGGAAGAGGATGATAGAAATTTGCCGAAAAAGATTTTACAGGTAACAAAATAATACTGACCTACATTAAACATATTTTTAAGGCTCATGGTTGAGTTTACGAAACTTCTCGAATGCTCCATTTCCTCCGCAGCTCCAACCGCCGAGTATAAAATACATAGGTGCATTTACGTTGATCATATATTTTTTACTTAAAAGAATAAGAGAGAAACCTGGGATTAAAATTCTGACCCAACACTGTAAACTCATTCACACGTTTAAAGCACATAGAAAACTAGGCAGCAGATGTCCGCAAATTTCAAGTGTTTCTGATAGTCTTTGTCCTTGATGAGTACGTTTTGTTATAATTACTTACTCACCTTATCCAGCTTCGCTCCCAGTATGTAGCATAACTCCTCCAAGCCTCTGCCTTGTACCACTCGCACAGCTTCATCCCAGCTCAGACCAAGATCAGAAAGATCGCTTGATTGTATGTAAATCTTAGCCTGCCTCACATTCTTATTGTCTCTTACGGACTGTAGAAAAGGCTTGGCCAAGCTTTAACTGAATCTGCAATTCTGGATGACTGAAATGTTTCTTGCGCGTGATTGCTGTTCTGGCGCCACGCAATCCCCAAAATCGGTCGCAAGAATCTTTTCTTGACACAAATGTGTTTCCTTTTTTTAGGGTCAGATGCTAGGATTCAGATCCTATATGGCAGATTGGCAGAATGCACGAATGAACAAGGGGACACTTGGTTTTCGTAGAGAACTTAGTAAATTTTCATATATTCCTCACGTTGTTAAAGGAAGAACTCACCAATGCAACAAACTTTTCTTACGTAAAAAATGCTTTATTCCGACGTTTGGTGTTTTTCTCCAATAATTTTAACACTAAATTTTCAACTATCTCATGTAGGAGACCAACATTATAATTTAAAAGTATTGATTATGCATTTTTTTCATTGTTATAATATTCAGAATTTGGTTGTATTGATCAAACCTCTGAATAATCTTGAGTGATATGTTTACCGTCATTTATCTGTATTTCACGTGTCGGTACGATCCAGTGAATGTACAGCTTAGTCATACTAATAATATTATGCATGGCATGCTCTGACAACACAAACTACTCACCAAAGGTAGGGGTACCCCTCAGAGTGTTAGGTACCTACCCTTGCTAGAACCTAGTAGTTGTGTTAAGTGGGAACACGGAATTACGATGAGGCGGGGGCGGGCAGGTACCATATCTTCGATACTGAGCGATGTGACTATCTTACTAATGCGGTGTTCAGACGAGGCGAATATCGCCAGGACACTAAAATATCGCCAGCCAATTGAACCGTGTGAACAGATTGTCGATAAATCTGAAGCGATAAAAATGGTTGAAAGCGATATCGTCTCAAGTTGAACGCCTTTCAACTTTTGTATCTGGTGGAACGATTCACGCATGCGCAGATATGCGCGGCGTCCGTATGTTCTGTTTCTTGACAGTTGACAGCACTGCTCTAAATTTATTTCTCCTTAGAATCCAATTCCGCACCCAATATCTACGTTTTTTTTTTTCCTCAATTAGGAGTCTTTTTATATCGTCTAAAACAATATTTTCAACTAACTCCAATTACTCCGCGACTTCTACCTCGACGTCCGCCATTTTTAAAACAATCAGCGTACCTGACAGATTGAATGTATGTCGGTGGACTCGTGTGAACACATCAGACGATCAATGGGCGACCGAGCGATATTTTTTTTATGCAAGCGAAATCGTCTGGCCTTACATCGCCCCGTCTGAACACCGCATAAGATCGTTATTATTTATGATATTATTGGTGAATTAGTAATCGTTCAACACGTGCTGAAGTAATATAAATTATGCGACTACAGTGGTTACTTCAAACTGAAACCTTCATACCATGAACTTTGATGTAGAATTTAGAAATACCTACCTCTAATTTGTTTGATTCAACTCGTAGAACTGTAATTAATTATTTATAACTTACATTTAACGTTAAATAAAATTTGAATATGGAAGAACTTTGAACTTTACAATAAAAGCCTTCGTTAAGTAGTATTTTAAATTAAGATATTAGTTACCAACATCGGAAGCCTAGATTTTAGGCGTAAAAATTTGAATAAGATGTCCTGCGGGCGTAGCTAAAATTGCACTCAACGACTAGTCTGTCATAGAAAACGACTACTCTGTTAGACAGATAGACGACAGAACACTCGTAGCTAAATTAGCTTTTTCTGTCAAAGATCTATGTCTATCTGGCGTCGGATTTTATAAAGAAAATTTACCTTATCTTTTCACACATTTATCTATGACTAGTGGTCGACCAGTGCTCGAAATTCGCTCATAACTTTTATTTAAATTATAAATTTGAACATTTTTAAGGTTACATTTTCAAAGACTGAGCGAGCGCTATTTCAAAATTTTCATTAAAAAAAAATGGCGTGCATACTTAATTATGTCAAATTTGAATTGTTGATATGTACAAAGTTTTTTTATATTATTATTAAAGTCAAACAATAGGTATTAATCAATTATTCTCAATTAATATCCCGCCATTTCCAGCTCCACCTTCTATTTGAATATAGGACATAGGTACCGCCTTCAAAAAAACTTTCTGTGCCCATTATGAGGCGTTTTTCGTTTTACATTTTTTTGTTTCTATGAAGTTCATGATCTTTATAAGTAGTATGTGGAAGTGTGATTTAATTTATTTGTATGCATAATTTATTTTTACCAAATATTAGAGCATACGCCACTTCTTCTCCATATAAACTATTAGTGTGCGAAATTTCCTACTCCTCCGACTGCGGGATTTTCGACAAAATAGTTTTTCCTTCACGTTTTATATATATATATATATATATATATATATATATATATATATATATATATATATATATATATATATATTGTGTATATATTATGTAACTTCTTTGGTTGTGGTGACGTTCTACTATCAATTGTTATTTTTACTTTTATTCGCATAAATTATTATGAACGAACAACGCAATACACATAACATTAGATTCATAGAACTTTAATATACAATGCCATCGAAAAAAATATAATGAAATCGCCTTAATGAGTGTTTATTTCGATTTATTCTGAAGCTTTCCGACACATAATTCTAACAGAGAAATTCTGTCACCTGTACAAAAGTAGATATTTGCATGTAGGTACTTGTAGAGTGAATCTTAGCCCCGCCTACTGAGCATAGGAAAATGACTACGAAGTTTATGATAAATGTATGGGCCCAGTCGGGCGCCGTTCTGCGAAACGACTGGTCGTTGAAAATCCATAGACAACTCTAGTTTGTGTTAAAATGACTACAAAACCGCCAATTTGTCGATAGAAGGTTGATAGAGTAGACATAGAATGCAAAAAATCGCTAGGTCTATACTGAGCTCGATTCGGAGATACGTATAATTCAATCTATTATTATGTCAGACTTAAACTTTTTTTAATCTGTTTAATACTTAGTATCTACATAATCTTCAAATAAATTCTTACATGAATCAGGCTTCAAAGGATACCTAAGAATGTACCTATGCACTCTTAAAAATGATATAATCTAAAACGCATCATGACTTTTATAGTATTTTTATAAAATAGTATTTTTTTAAACTAACTAAATAATAACATTAAACGTCCATATTTCATTCGTATTCAAAGCTCAGACGGCATTAATGCGAGAATATAATTATATGCGTTGGTAAATTTATTTATTTGGGATGATTTTAACGCAATTTGTTTTATTTTTGTATCTATGATTTTTTTTCATACGTTTTGATTTTTATTAGGTATATTTTCATAATGCCTTCAATTATTTTTTACTCATAGTATATGGAATATACATGAGTCTTGTGATCGGATTTCAAAAAAAAAAAATTTCCGCGTACCTGTACCCGTACCCGTATGTACGTCAAAAATGTGTGCGCACCCATAACTCATAGTAATTCTTATCCGATTTGATTGAAATTTGGTAGAACGGTTAGCCTCTCGATGTAGATGAGTCAGTAAAATGTTGAGATCTGTATCTTCAGGGGAACCCTCTTAAAGTATCCAAAGAAAATTTCACTTGTTCTAGAAAAAGGGCTAAAAAAAATTCTTCGATTTTCATAAAATTTAGTATACGGGTTTGTCTTATTCTCCTACACAAGCACGTAAAATTTGAGGTCCGTAACTTCAGTGGGTCCCCCTTAAAGTACCGATTAATATTGAATAGGTATGTAGTTCTAAAGCAGATAATAAAAAGCTCCAATAGTCGATATCATTTTAAAGTTTCTATAATAATTCCTAGGATAAATTCATTTTAATCGTAAAATTATGAATTTTTATGATATGAAAGATATGTTTTACACGAAAAGGCTGTTATAATATACTATGAGTTCTGGTCTACCCTAGGTTAACAGCTTTTATTATTTAGCTAGCGAAAATTAAAATAATAGGTACCTATATCCCTTTGAAAATCAAATCGGCCAAATAATAAAAAAATACAGCATCATTTCAAAACCAATAGGGGTAATTATTAAGTCGGTACTAAGATAATATTATAAACATTACATTTTTATGATTAAAATTTGTTGAATTGATTGTTTTATAATTTTCCTACCAATTTAATCACTTTAAAACTTTCACAAAATTCACCTTATTAATCTTACCTATATAACAAAAATAGAGAGCTACTTTCCGTGGTCATCGCATCACGCCTAAACGGCTGGACCGATTTCGCTAATTCTTTTTTTGCTTGTCGGCTTTTATCAGGATAACGTTCTTATGAGAGAGAAAAATAAGAAAGTTGCGTGGAAAATCATAAAATTAAAGAATACTCTTAGTAAGTAACCTTTTTAATACCTACATACTTTTTAAACTACCTATATTTTTTATTCCAAATTTGAAAAATTGAAATTACATTAAAGTTTGACTTGAACTGTCAGTTCCGTGATAGTTGGTGGTTTTGACAGAATGTCGATGGAAAATATAATATGGTTTGAAACAGATGCATCGATCTAAATAACGTGTGTTAAAAGCTGATATGGTTATCATTATACAAATTCGAATTTCATATTTATTTATTTATTTAACAATATATATGGCACAAAGTGCCTTTGACAACAATATAATATAACAGAAAGCAGAAACAGGAAATTAAACAATATAACACATAGAATACAAACACAGTTTAAGGCAGAAAGAATAAAACAATAGGCAAAGAGAGTACATAATAGCAAACATTAAGGAATTATTCATGCAAGACTATTTAAGGCCAATAAAACTGCAGTATTACATAGATAATGTTGAATATCGTGTAAATAATATGCATCTTTATACTTGGGTAGACACAATATGTTTATTATATAGAGTATATTATGTTATATAGAATAGTTTTATATATGTACAGAAATAAAACCATAAATCCAGCTTAAATATTCTTAATAAGGACTACAGGACAACGTCTGTCGGGAAAGCTAAGTAGGGTTGTATATAGTATATACATAGGTACTAACGGTACTTTATTGCAAAAATTAAATTATGAGGCCTTCTTCATATAATCCTGCTTAAATTTATTTTGTTAATATTTATTTTTATAAATTGTTAATGTACCCACTTGGTTGGGGGTTAATTACCGTGATGGATTCAGAATAATGATTATGAATGGATGTTTTTATAGCCGCGCTGAGATTTTAATACTTATTAAATTTAATCCTACCGAATAAAATTCCGTAAGTAATATCGCTCTATTACGGTTTCGGATTAACCAATTAATTCGTTACGCTCGACCGAGCTGCGGTGGGACGGACCAGAAAACCGAACAAGAAATTTAGTTGTATGAAACTTCAATAAGTTGGTCCTTTCTTTTTAAAACTTTATAGATCAATCTTCATAACCTTTATCCTGTCAGGCTTATCCTGGTGTTATGAAATAAGTTTTTATCTACGTGACACCTTCTGCTGTCGTTTAATATTGTGTTTTCTCTCAAACGTTTTTGCTTAAAACGTGTTAATACTTTGACGAAAGATTATCGCCATAAGCAATCGGAATATTGATTACGAAGTTCTACGAGCTACAGGTTAAAATATCACGATAACTTCAAAGTACTTTTATCTACACAATAATTCAGAAATGTTTGTTTTTTTATTTGCCTTTGACAATACTTTTACCTTATATGTGAACATCACGCTCAAAATACAAATGCTACGTCAGATATGAATATGCCCAGAGCCGTACAAAATGCTGGAGAAGGTTCTTAAATACAATTTGCTGCATTAACTTTAATATATTTAGAGCTATTTGAAAAACTCTATTATTTTAGGAGCTTCATACAAATTTCTCAAAAAGACAGTAGGTATGTCATCCTTTGGAAACAAAATTACTCATGTTGAATGGAATCTTGGTGTTACGGTATGAAAATGTAATAAAATAATTGTAGATTGATTTGTTATACATATAAATGTTATTCAAATCTTATTATTCTCAATTAATAAAGATTTATAGAAAAAATTTGCAGTTTGATTTTGAAGTTTGACAGGTACAAATCACCCTCTATGAGTGGAATGCCTAATTAATTATCAAAGTAGGGAATGTAGCTAAGATTCAAACCACAGAGCTCTCTATGAAAACTTGCAAATTATGTCGGTAGGTTCATATAATATTATGAGGTCGGTATAACAAAAATTGTAAAAGTGTCATTCTTCTTTTTATGTGCTTATGTCAGTTATAGAGGTCTCTTAAGCAATGGGAAGCTAGACTAGAACCTGTTTAATTACCTACCGATCAAGCCTGACAATCGGAATCAAAAACGTAAAGCAAGACGGGTATAAGCTAGTAAAGTGATAACTCTGAAAACCATAACTTTTAAAAATCTTTATTTATTTTTTCACGCTGTCTTTTCCTTCCTAGAAGATACGCTATTCATCAAAGCCTGAAAATAGATCTATGTAAAACACAGTCATCCCTAAGAATTATTTTTGAACGACATGTTTCTGAATTTACCCTATGAATAAAATTTTATTGAGCTTTCACTACACCTTTATTTAATTTTTGTACAGATAGGTACTTTATTGATGTGATATCTATTCAGAATATCCAATAAAATATTAATTATTCTCATATATTCCGGCAAGGATCCACTAGCTTAAATGAAAGTATAATTCGTGGAAATTAAAATTGGAAAAAATGTAATATTTTTTTTTATAAAAGGGGTCCTGTCGAACTTCGTCCGGCATTGGAATCAAAATTAATTGACGTATTTTATTACATTATTACGTATTCACTATACAATTCTTCCCAGCAGGTTTTTAAGAGGTCTGTTTTTTTTTTTTGTTTTTGTTGAGGCCTTCCACCCGATATCGAGTGATTTTGAGTAATTGAACATTTGTTATCGCATTAAGAGTCCGACCAGTGCGGGCAACCTTAAATTTATTTGAGATTGTTCCTACTCTTTCTCAGAACAAGCAGAAACAATACATTACCTTTACCCTGTCCTCTTTTCCCCTTAATGTGTATACTCATTGGTGTATAACTGGTGTGTGTTTCGTAATTGTTTATGTACTGTCTTATTTTTGTATCAATTTCACTGTCTGTATATTAATGTTAAAATAAAATAAAAATAAATTCCATTTTTTATCAATTGCAAAACAGTATTTCAACTTCTATACTAGGTTCTTCCAGATTTTTTTACCCATCACGCGGTATTCCGTAGGGGATACTTACTAAATGAAAGCAGCCCTATGGCTTGTAAAAGTAATAATTTACAAAAATAAATAAAGAAGTAACAAAGTTTATGCAAAGTTCAAAATTTCGGGATAGAGGATGGGAGCAGAGGATATAGGTAAGGAAAAAGGACTGTGACAATTAAAAGGAAGGGAGGGATAGGCAGGGGAAGAGAGGTGCGGCCGACACGTCAGGTGCCCCCAGACACTCACCGTCATGAACCACGCGGGGCCTCCAAGATTTTTGCTTTAAAGGCTCTAATGGAGTGTTGGTTCTACAGATAGGGAGCCTAAAAGTGTACGGCGATCGGGTGGGACGGGAGGGACAACTAAATGCCAGATTAGCGACCAAGTACTCCGAGTCAACAAAACAGTTCACTATCTTGTAAAGATATACCAAGTCAGTTGTTGTTCGTCTTCCTTCCAAGGTGGCAATCCTGTGATAATGAGCCGACTTTGTAATGTCTAATAAAAATTACTTACAGTTAAAATAAAGTTTTTCCTGATAATGATTCATAGAGCTTCATAAAATAACAATGATGGCTATAAAACATCATTAGGGTTTATAATATTATTATAAACGAAGATATTAAAAATGTGGAGAATAGCTGATAAAATAATATATGTAACAATATCACATGAAACCGCACAATAGACAGTTAGTAGACACTTACCATTTTCGTGTATTGTCATCAACAAAGGATCGAAAGATCTCTCATTGTCAAGCCAGTGTACTTACCTATCTAATAATATAATTTTATTGTTTCTTCCGTGATACATACATTGTCCTTCAGGACGTCATTGTTATAATATAGCCCTAAGCTTCAGTTCGGGAACGCTTTCATCTTCTCAGTATTTGGGTTTATTTACCATGTAAGTACTTCTAGCATACATTATAATATTGAACAATGGTTTATTTTGTTCAACGTTTTAATAAATCCTATTATTTTTTAAATCCTTTTTTTTAATAATATTATTATAATAATAACAAGACTATGTCATTGTGTTATTATATATTACCCCCTATTCGGATTTTGGAAATGATTTAGAATTAAGTTCACTCGAACTAAAATTCGTATTCGGAATTATGCCGTGTTCTAAAAACCAATATTAGTTCACTATAAATATTTTTTTAAATTATAATTGTCTATGGATCGAACTTGCGGCGGGCTTGACTCGTGTGGGGCCGGCTTTTTGGTTTGATTGCTTCTTTCGAACTGGATGGTTGGTTTCATGCGGGTTGGGTTTGCTGTGGATTTGTCTCCTTCGGGCTGGCTTGCGGTGTGCGGGGGGCCTTAAAGGGAGAATGAATGAATGAATGAATGGATCGAGCATGCGCCTTATTGGTTGATGCTGATAAGCGGACAGCCAATCGGAGAAGACAAATTCAAACGAGCTCCATGTTCCCAGCAAGTTCCAAGTAACATGGTCGCCGGAAACTGCCGAACCAACCCGAAGTGTAAGACGACTGTATGATTGCATCGGTGTTCAATGATAATAATTTTTGATGCTATTATTTGTATCACTTATAATAAATTCGGGGGAAATGCTTAATATTTTTAATAAAAATAAACTTGTTTTATAATAATTATTTGGTTAAAAAAACGTTTATCATAAAAATATCATCAGATATCTTTTTAGCCGCATACAATTAGGTGTGAACTAAGATTAGGAACGTTTTGACAGATAAACGCACTAAAATTGACTTAAATACGAAATCCGAATACAAAAATGAACTAATTTCAAACTAAAGTCTAATTAGGATAAAATAGGAACGTTCTAAAATTTCTCGAATACCAATCCGGCTAATTAAAATTGGAACGTTCTTATTTTAGTTTAGTGCGTACTTAATTTGAATTGGAATAGGGGGTACTATTACCTACCTACTCTTTATACGACATAACTACATATTGCTTAAATCAGAAATTATTGTGATATTTTTTTATCAATTATTATTGTACTTACAAGTTTGTTAAGTACGTGAATATAATAAATAATCATAAGAGTGATTTTCATTTATTAAAACCGAAGCTTTGTATACAAAATTGTTAATAACAGGCTTCATTCCTATAAAATAATCTACCTATATTATAAAAATGGAGGGCTTTTTTGCGTGGTCATCGCATCACGCCTGAACGGCTGGACCAATTTCGCTGATTCTTATCATGGGAAGGTTCTTATGAAAGAAAAATTCATTTTTATTATTAGTTATTTGCGAATTTACCCAGGGGAAGTCGCGCGAATGACGCAAGCAGTACCGAGCACGTACATTTTTGTATATAAATTGGCACACGAAGCGTATAGCGAAGGACGCGGGGACGACGCAACGCTTTGTGTGTGATAATGTACGTATTCGTCCTGCTTGCGTCGTTCGCGCGTTTTTCTCGGGGAAGAATCATAAAAATAATACAACGCATAGTGTGCGGAGGGGCATTGGTAAATACTCGACACTCACAAACTTCATAATAATGATTTTTTGGCTGATTGCTCTTACTAGCTTGAAATATTTTCGGCCATCCTCATCATTACGAAAAATACCTCCCGTACATGGCCATAAAATTTTGCAGCTTCAAATGTAATCTTATAATTATTTTGATTACTATTTCACGGAAGGAATAATAATTACATTAAAAACATATTATGTACTTACGCACATAATACACCTACATATACAAACATAAAATAATTTAACCAGATAGGTACGAGAATATTTTGAAAAGATTCTATAGGTAGGTACTTTATAATATTCGAGACCTCAAAGGATGTTTAATTTATGTTAATGTACACAGGGGATTTATTTTGCTCTTACGTATGGTATGTAAATTAAAATTTTGATAAAACACTCCGCGAATTTCGGTTTATTCTGTGTGTATTTTATATACATCAACAAGAAACTTTTTATGCATCAACTTTAATTGGTTTAATCGCTCATTTATGTTTACATTATATGTAAGTAAACCATAATATCCGTTTCTTAATAATAAAATAGTACCTAACTAAATATAAGATGTTTCTCTTTTATAATGGTTTTCTCTTAAAATTTAAAGCGGTTGAAAGAAAAAGTCTCAATTTAAGCTGCTATTCAAGTGCATTGTTTTCGGTTGCTAGCCTATGAAATAAAAAATAATAAATGTACTTTTTGTTGAAGATTAAATAATCAAATAGTAAGTGATTTTTTTTAGTATTCTCTTCAAAAGAATATTGTTTTGTAGACAACTCAGTGGAAACAACATTATGTACAATAATGAACTGAATTGAACCGCATCAGGACGGGATGCAGCAGGAGCGCATCGGAAAGACATAAATGGGGATATATTGCAGACCCCCGATGTGACTGCGGTGCTGCTGCCCAGACCCTGCACCACATAGTACAGGAATGCCCGACACATAGATTCAATGGAGTGATGGGGGACCTCAATAATTTGACGACCGAAGCCATCGAATGGCTGAGGGATACACATCCAATTTTATAGCGCCTGACATGCCATACGCGTATATATATATATAATGAACTTTCCAATAATTCTAAGTAATGTTGCAAATAAAATATTTGTACCAAAAATCTTTTACTGAAGTTATCTGTACCTACTTGGTATTTTGCGATTTGCTTTGAAATATTGCATTAAAACTAATAAAATCTTTATCTGAATCTTTATCTACTCTTTGAACTTATTATTGCAAAATCCTATGATATACTAAAATCTTATTCATCGAATTATTTAACAAGCCCTAAGTAGTTATGGAGTGATAAATTTCGATGTGGTTGGTAGTCTAGCAGATACAACGCCGGTTTCATATCGAAGTTCATGGGTTAGATCCCAAGTGCCGACCATCTTCCTCTTCACGGCACAAGCTTTAAGTAGCTTACTGTATAGAGTCAAAGAGTGTATTTGTGTTCACTTTGAGTGAGCACAGATTCATTTAAGAAAAAATATATTAATACGTATATTCCAAACAACATATTAAATTCTACCGCGTTTCACTTTCGCAATAACCAACATACACATACTCAATTGAATTTTTTAATGTTGATAATAATATATCTATTCTACCTTTTTGACCCCATTTAGGGGTATATGAAGGCAACAGAATTTCTCCACTGCGCTCAATTTTCCTCAATTGCATACTTTCTCCTACAACATGTCTATAAAAGACTTATAGAGAGGAAATGACAAAGGGATTTTCATCTATAGATGCAAAATAATATGCGAAGTGACAATGTCAATACCATGATGTCCACAACCCTCATCTCTGCCTTGAAGAAAAGGAGCAAAATATGAGAAGATCCGTCTCAGCTTGTCCTCAGCCAACTGTTATTCTGCTTCCTACCTACACCTTCTCTCCATCCTAATGAAACTCTTATATTCTTTATTTTTTCTTTCAGGTCAAAGCCATCGACCAAGATAAAAATCGCCCGCACAACGTTATCTACTTTCCAACAGGCCAGGGGATTGATCCTGATAATCCTGCCAATAGCAAATTTGAAGTTAACCGAACCACTGGAGAAATTTTTGTGATGAAGGTACTTTTTATTTATATCACTTTAATTTGTAAAAATACAAAACATAACAATGACATAGTCAAATGAATTTTTTTTTAATATTTCAGCCATTAGATAGAGACTTGCCTAACGGGAGACCGCAGTGGAGATTTACTGTTTTTGCTCAAGACGAAGGTGGGGAAGGTTTAGTGGGGTATTCAGAAGTTCAACTTAATTTGAAGGATATAAACGACAACGCTCCAATGTTTCCTCTGAGCGTTTATTATGCCAACGTGACAGAAAACAGTACTGTGGGACAACGCGTACTTAAAATAGCAGCTACAGATTATGATGATCCCGAGGAAGGTGGAAACGCCAAATTAGTTTATTCAATAGAAAAAAATGTAATAGAAGAGGAGACTGGCTTTCCTATTTTTGAAATTGAATCTACTACGGGGATTATCAAAACAGCTGTTTGTTGTTTAGATAGAGAAAAAACACCAGATTATTCGATACAGATTGTAGCAATGGATGGTGGTGGCTTAAAAGGCACAGGGACGGTAGTGATAAAAGTAAAAGATATAAATGATATGCCTCCTAGTTTTGTCAAAGAGGAATGGTTAACTGAGGTGGATGAAACGTACAACTTTACGTTGCCAACACATGCGATATTAACCGTGACTGTTCATGACGATGACGAGACAAATAATTTTACTTATAAAATTATCGAAAACAGTGGCTATGGAGCAAACAAGTTTGAATTAACTCAAGGAAACGATGGAACCGGGTCACTAAAAATAAGAGAGCCATTAGATTATGAAGATCCCATGCAAAGAAATGGATTCCGTTTTAAAATTCAAGTAACAGATAAAGCAAACAATGGAACTTTTGATAAATATCATTCTGCAACGTCTTGGGTTATAGTGAAATTAAGAGATATTAATGATAACGAACCTGTTTTTGAAAAAAACTTTACAGAAGTATTTACGTACGAAAATACTAGGGTGGGAAAACTTTTATGGAATTTTCGTGCAACAGATATCGATAATGGAGGAAAAAGCAACATATCATATGCCATAGATCGTATTTCTGATAGAGGGAGGTTTTTTAGAGTAAATTATAAAGGTGATGTATTTTTACAACGTTCATTAGACCGAGAAAAAATTCCACGACACGATATTAAAGTTTTAGCTATTGATGACGGAGTGCCGCCTAAAACTGCTACAGCTTCTTTTGTCATAAATGTTCAGGATGTAAACGATAATGCACCCACTTTAATGAAAGATTATCGCCCTGTTGTACCTGAACATGTCCCTCCACAACTAGTGGCCGAAATAAAAGCAAGTGACAAAGACGATCCATTTACGATAAATGGTGCACCCTTTAAATTTTCTCTGGATGCAAATGCCGACGAACTAATCAAATCGGCTTTTAAGGTTGAACAATCGGGCTTTGATCCAAAAGATAACAATATGGCCAGTATTTTTTCAATGAAATCTTTTGATAGAGAATACAAAAAAGAGTATCTCGTTCCAATTACAATTCAAGACAGTGGGCGTCCTTCTTTGACTGGTACGAGTACGTTGACTGTTATCATTGGAGATATAAATGATAATAAAATGCAGCCTGGAAACAAAAATATTCTGGTGTATAACTTCCATGGTCCACCCCAAGATATTGAAATTGGTCGTGTATTTGTGTACGATGCTGATGATTGGGATTTTTCTGATAAGATTTTTAAATGGGATGCTAGAGAGCATCAGCGCTTCAAACTTAACGAAAAAACCGGGATGATACAAATGAAACACGGAACAAAAGAAGGAATAT
The DNA here is from genome assembly GCA_963576905.1 of Mystacides longicornis. Classification (NCBI taxonomy): domain Eukaryota; kingdom Metazoa; phylum Arthropoda; class Insecta; order Trichoptera; family Leptoceridae; genus Mystacides; species Mystacides longicornis. Next base: position 23,733,334 of record OY756424.1, read on the forward strand.
ACACGTTAAAATTTAAAGTAACCGACTATAAACATAATCAATATAATGTCACATCGAATGTTGTCGTAACTGTCAAGGACATACCTCATAATTTTGTGACATACTCAGGATCAATAAGGATCGACGGAGTAAATGACGAAAACTTTATAAGGGAGTGGAATTACCAAATCGACAGTAATACAAAAAGCAAAAGACAATTACTTATTGAAAAATTTAGTGAAATATTTAACGTGTACGAAGAAGACATTGACATTTTTAGTATTCAGTCAAATCAAGGAAATATCGTCAGCACTGACGTGATTTATACTGTTGCTGGGAAACATTTTGATTCTGTGAAGCTCAATGGCGTTGTAATGTTGAATTATGAAGAGGTTGAAAAAGCTATTGGGTTAAATATTTCAATGATCGGAATCAATGAATGTCCAATTGAAAATGTGAACTGCGCCGGTTCATGTTCTAATATATTAGAGGTTAAGAAAAACTCTTATTTGGTGGATGCAAATACAACAGCTTTAGTAAGTGTTAAGGCTAAGTTTGTGGCGCAATGTAGTTGTGCTGCGAAAACCACCAAAGTAGAATCATGTCGAACGAATCCTTGTTTTAACGGTGGATTGTGTATCGACAATAAGCATGGAATATCATGCTCTTGTCCATCCGGTTTCAGCGGTCCTCGATGTCAACAAATTGAGAGAAGTTTTCAAGGAAACGGGTGGGCATGGTTTCAAAATTTAGAAGCATGTGATAAATCACATCTTAGTTTAGAATTTATCACTAGAAATTCAAATGGCTTATTTTTATATAATGGCCCAATTTTAGTTCCAAAAGATTCTGAAGACATCGTAAGTGATTTCATCTCTTTGGAAATTCAAAACGGTTATCCCAGGCTACTTCTTGATTTTGGTTCGGGTACTTTGGAATTAAAGATAGTTACCAAAGGTACTCTCGACGATGGTGAATGGCATCGACTTGATGTTTTTTGGGACACCGAAAACGTAAAAATGGTTGTGGATTTTTGTAAGACTGCTGAAGTTAAAAAAATAGAAAATGGTAGTTTATCGGAATTAGATTACGCAAATTGCCAAGTTCAAGGTGTAATGCCATATTTTAATGAATATTTAAATGTAAATACACCATTACAATTAGGTGGTTTGTATAAGGAACAAATGGATTTTATAAAGAAAATTTGGAAATTAGAGTTTAACTTTGAAGGATTCAACGGATGTCTAAGAAATGTTATTTACAATACAAAATTATACGATTTAGCTCATCCAGGGCTAGAACATAACACTTATTCAGGATGCCCTCAGACTGACGAGCTTTGCAACCAAGACGAGAACACTGCTAGATGTTGGTACAGTGGTTCATGTGTAGCGAGCTATACCACAGCCGATTGTAAATGCAAACCAGGATGGACTGGCCCAACATGTACGACACCAACTACACCTATTACATTCAAAAGCCAAAGCTACGTTAAATACGCACTAAGTTTTGAACCTGACAGGTTTAGTACCAACATTCAACTGAGGTTTAGAACTAGAGAAACGGAAGGGGAGTTATTTAGGATGAGCGATCAGCACAATAGAGAATACTGTATATTAGAAATAAAAGATGCCAAACTTCATTTTAGATATAATCTCAACTCAATGAGAATGGAAGAAAATGACATTTGGCTAGATAAGATTTTAGTAAATGATGGTTATTGGCATGTTGCGAAAGTCAATAGGTATGGCAGCGCAGTCATGCTCGAGATGGATGGAGGTGAGGGCTTATACTACAACGAAACTTTTGTCTTCGAGGGCCAACAGTGGCTCTTTATTGATAAACAAGAAGGAGTTTACGCCGGGGGTAAAGGAGAATTTACAGGAATACAGACTTTTGGGGTGATTGCTGATTTTCAAAGAGGCTGTTTGGATGATCTCAGACTCGATGGCAAACCGTTACCATTGCCGCCAGCTATGAACGGAACTCAATGGGGACAAGCGACTCTTTCAAAAAACTTGATGCGAGGATGCCCTTCTAATACTCCGTGTGTCAACATAGATTGTGCAGTTCCGTTTGTTTGTGTCGATTTGTGGAACAAAGTTGAATGCAGGTAATATTTTAAAGTTTACTATCATATCTTTTGTAAATAATTGGTGATTAAAGTATAATTTGAAATAACATAACCGTTCAACAATAAATTAATAATTGTTGAGTGAAACGAAATAAAGATTTATTAATACGTAGGTCTTTGTTCGCTACGTGTAGGTATGAGTACATTGGTTGAAAGTGATTAATATTTTTTTCAGATGTGGTGAAGGGCAGGTTTTAACTCATGACGGCAGAGCCTGTACAGATAAAAACGAATGTATGGATATGCCCTGTCAAAACGGGGGTAAATGTATAAATCAAGATCCTACCCTCAGATATACGTGCGTGTGTCTGGAGGGATATTGGGGGAAGAATTGTGAAATAGTTCACGATACGCAAGTTATGATGTTTTCCATGAGCTTAGGTGCCTTGGCGGCCATTTTCATATGCCTGATAATTATATTTAGTAAGTAACCACATACCTATTTCAATTACTTATTGTTGATTGTATTAAAAGTATCTACAGTATTTTTATGTCTTTAATACTTTAGTATACCTACTTATAAAAAAATGATATGTCAGCTTCTAGGTTCGCATGTTTCAAGTCTCTCAAACACTTTCCATCTAGAATTCCAAAAGAATTCTCGGTGGAAGTAGGATAGTTGCATTCCTTTAGATATTGTGCGGAACGGATTTGAGCGTGTGTTTGTTTATTCAGAAAATATTTATTTCGGACAGAAGGTGTACCTACGTACTTATTATTAAGGAGTAAGTTAGATATTATTTAAAATTGATTTCAACTCACTTACTTCTTATTTCAATGATATTTTCAACTACCTGTTAGTTAATTGTCGCAAATGTTATAGGTATACCTACTTACATAGCCAGCAATAACAGAATTTTGATTTTGATGACCCCTTTATTATTTTCTTTTGATAAAGACTCTATTTCATTCATTTGATAAACAGTTTAAACAGTTTAAAAAAAAATAAATAATTTGCATAAGATTCATGAATTCTGATATTGAATGGCATTTCATACCCATTATGTTGAGTTCTTATAATATAATATCTGGTTCCTATTTTTGTACATATTGTTACGACATTATGGTTGGTGAAAAAAATACCACAGGGACAAAAACTTCATATCTCTAATTGTTATGATCGAAAAAATATGATGTGCTAAAATGTATAGTAGGTACCTAGCTTCATTCTTTTCATTCTTTTACAAAATATAAAAAATCCCGGGAGATATAAAATTTTTACGAGGGTAATATTTTGCCTTTAAATTGGAATTCTTCTTTTTCACTCGTTTCAAATATTAAATTGAATCCACGAATATGGAAAATCTCGCGTGGAAATAAAATAGAAGGCGAATTATCTTTAAAACGATTATCACACATACAATAGAAAATAATTGAATCGGATATTTCAGAAACCCCAAAAATCACATTTTTTCCAAATTTCACTTTTACGCGAAATTTTATTGTTGATGGGTAGACACATGTCATGATGAAAAGAAACAACAAAAATCCATCAATTCAATACAAGAAAAAAATCGCCAAAAAACTTATGTATTGCAAAAATCCCAAAACTCCAGGAGTTTTGGGATTTCTGCAATACAGTTCGAACGCTTCCATAGCGACACACGGTGATCATTATCGATATTAATATCACAATCAGTATTAGAGATTGCGTTGCTTGATAAGGACGTGTGTCATTTTTTATTTTGACGTGATGATAAAATGATTCTTCTCCAAGAAAAAGAAAAGGTGGTGTGCAAAACCCAAGTGATTAAGGCGTGGGTACTAAAGGACCTAATGAAGTGGTCTCATTTATAAAGGAATATCTTGAAAGTAATCCAGAATTCCAAAAAGTTGAAAACTTTCACTTTTTTTCTGACACTTGCGCTGCCCAAAATAGAAATCACACTATAATAAGGTTTTTTTCAGCATTGGTTTCATCCAACAAATTTAAAACAGTTGAACAATATTATCCCACAAGGGGACATTCTTTCTTACCTTGTGATAGAGACTTTTCTATACTTAAGCGTAAGATTAAGAAAAGCGATAGGGTTTATACCATCAAAGAGTATGCTGAACTCATTTTGTCGTCAGAAAAGTCCTTCAAGCGATTTACAGTAGTTTTGCCCAACTCAAATCAAATATTGGATTGGAAAAATTGGTGGTCCCTCTATTATAAGAAGACAATGCTTTCCATTGAATCTATGAGCAAAAAAATTCCAAGAGATCAAAAAATATCTTTTAAAATATCTCAGTTTCGTCACTTTATCCATTCTCGGGAACACGAAGGTGTCGTTATAACAAAAGATTTAATTGATGGTTTTCAAGATCACTCCTTTAAGCTACGAAATAGCAATAGAGAAGTTATTAGTTTTCCCACAAAAAAAAGCGTACACTCACTGTGTACCAATAAATACAAAGAAAATGCAGGATATTAAAAAACTTAAAAGGTATCTTCCCGATAAGGAGGAAATTTCAGCATTTTACGCGGAAATTTTTGATTGGCCGACATGTGATCCCAATTTAGATGTTAGCCCAGATGAAGAATAATAATTATTATTACTATTTATAATTGTTAAAATCTTAATTTTATATAAAACATTATTTTTTTTACTTTTGTGTTCACTCATAAATATGTGTATTACAGAAACACCAATAATCCAACAATTTCAAAAAATAAAATATACATAAAAAAACTGAAATGTGTTTTATTTTTTAGTCTCATCCTATCCATCATAATTAAAACTATATTTCTCTCTCATACAGAAAAAATAAATTCCTTGAAAAAATTACAGTATGCACTTTTTTTCGATTTCCCAATAAATTGATTATCAGGAATTTTGGGCTTTCTGAAATAACCGATTCAATTTGGCAGAAAAATTATTATCAAAAACCATCATAATTATTAATCACACATGCTGAATTGGTCATATTTATCACAATTATTACACAAATCATACTGGTATTTCATACACCATTGTGCATTTGGCACATCATCACAGCATTTCGCACATTGAAATTCCTATGTTCAAAAGGGTTTTAGCACAATATGCCCATCCCATATTCCCATCTTACTACTTTTTTGAGCAAATAAGTTAGATTAAAACGTTTGTTTATATAATTTTTGGAGGGTTTGTGTATTTACGTAGTGAAACTTCATTATTATGAATTAAATAACACACAGTTGCACTTTCACAAAATTTATATTGAATTTCGAGCGCTTTCGTCCGACTCACGCAGACATTGTCGTGAGACTGAAAAATTGCAATAATAAAAAATCAAAGAGAAGAAAATTAATATGGTATTCCGGTTGTGGGAGAAAATATTTACAGAGGACAAACATTATTATTATTATATATACCTACATATTATTGTTGGGTGGGATCATTAGAAAGTAAACATTGGAAATGTGTGACCGAAATCTTATGAATTTTGAAGTTGATTAATTATATAGGATTAACATAAATTGATTAAACTTAACTATAAACATATTATTTCTAAGATAATAGATGAGATGGTGTAGGGACTTGACTGTTAACAATAGTGTCGCGATTTTCATGTATTTTGAGGGTTTCAAGGCCTAATCTACGGTACTTGTGTTCCTCCGAGTGTAATACGCTGACATTGTTCATACTAAATGCATGGTCATGTTCAATGCAATGGTCCGCCATATCGGAGTAACCAGTTAGACCTCGAAACGCTCTATGATGTTCTTTTAGTCTAGTGGTTATGGGTCTGCCAGTTTCACCAACGTATTTAGCTGGACAGTCACTACACCATAGCATATATACACCGCCTTCATCCATGCTAACCTGGGTGCCATATGTTGTCTTCTCTTTGATTTTTTGTTATTGTAATTTAGTCTCTCGACAATGATGGCTATTCTCAAATGTCATTGTTAAGATAGCAATCAATTGCTTGTTATCTTAACAACAACAACGGCCATCCAATTGGTTGTTATTTAGCTATTCTGAACGCACTATTGCCAAGTCTGTGTTTTTTGGAAGCAAACCGTAGGATAAACAATTGTACCGAACTTCACGTTGTTTACAATTTACGGCAGCCATATTTAATTCTGTCAGGTTTCGTGCTTGTGTTTCGTTTGGTGGTTTTTCTTTTAAATTTGCCTTAAATTGTTTTAAATGAATAATAAAATGGCCAAAATGACTGCATCACAAAAAATATTAATGTTAGAGTGGTTAGAGAGACCACAAAATGAGTGTGTTTTGAACGGTAAGTTAGTTAAACATGTAAATATTTTTTATTACACAAATACGTCCTAATTTTTCAACTATTTAAACATACTTCACCTCATTTATGTATTTTTCTGACTATTTCAAAAAGCCAGGGTCAGAGTTTAAGATCGTGGGGGTCCAGGTATTAAACCCCCTCAGGAGACAAGCTGTGGATGTCCCCAATCGTACCAATAATTACACTTTCAAACGTATTTTGTGTTATCCATAACTGTATGTTTTTTAATGTGAAAATTGATACAGGTATGACCTTAAAATATATTTTAAAATAGGTATGTAAATACAAATTTAATCATATGGTTTTAAGGTTAATTATTTGAGCAAAGAAATTTGAAATTTTCAATCATATTTTAATCACACATAAAGAAAATACAAAAAATACTTTACTCACGTTCTTTCTACTTCCTCCAATGCTTCAACTACTTGGACTGCTAAATATTCTTCAGCCATTTTATAAAAAACTTACAAAATTATTTTATAAAACCACGGAGCCAAACGTCAAAATCACGCAAACAACAACAAAGCAATGGTGAAACAACACCGGCCGTCGCGTTGTTACGCATCCAATAGTTGATTGCTTAGATAACAACGACATATCCAAATTGCCTGCGTTCAGAATTAGGTAGTTGTTTAAATAGCAAGAGCGGCCATGTTTTTTTGTTATCAAAGCAATTATTGCAATTTGAGAATAGCCGTCACTGTCTGCGTGAGTCGGATGAAAGCGCTCGACATTCAATATAAATTTTGTGAAAGTGCAACTTTGTGTTATTTAATTCATTGCTAATATTCATCCAATATTTATTATAAAAAGCTATAGGATTATTTATATTTTGGATTTGGATTTCCGATACAGAGTTAAGTTAATTAAGTCATAGGTAGTTAGTTAATCAGCAAAAGGTATCTATAGGTAGATTTAAAAATTGAGCCTATGAAGGTATGCCGCTAAATCCTTTGTCCCAATTTGAACTATAGACTTCGTTAACTTATATAATCATATATATATATATATATATATATATTTGATTATGCAGGTACCTACCTATATTTTATATTTTGTAAGTTTAAGTAGTATAGTAAAACATAATTCAATTTAATTTTATGCTGCTAAACTGGCTTACATAACCCTTCATTGACATTATTTCAAAATTCGTACATAAAGTCGCACGCATGTGGAAACAATTCCTACTCACTAACAAAAATTTTGAACAAAGCAATCAACAAATCGAGAACCCAAATTGTGAAGTCCCAAAAGTAATTAAAATCGTACATTTCTCCAGAACAATACGTTCCGTATTTTTAAATAAATAAATAAAGCTTTATTGTGTAATAAAAAAACAATTTTTATAAAAACATTTGAAGATTCAAAGGGCGGACTTATCCCGAAGGATCTCTTCCAGCCAACCCAAAAAAAATATTTTGTATTCCTACAATTCGTATTTGTATTTTGTTATCATATTTTTGTTTTCAAGCTGAAAACTCTGTTTCCACATTAAGCGGTATTTTGAAGAAGTCCTTAGAGATATTTTTAACAACACATCCAGTTCATTTCTTTTGTGTTTTAATTTAATTGAAAATATTAAGTAGGTATATATTAGGTATTGTAATGGGTTGACTCTATATTCCCCTTTTGAGGAGCCAACTGTAGTATGATGTTCTCTCAATGTCGTATGAGGTGGAAAGTATCTTCTATTGCCCTAGAAATGGGCCCAAATTGTAGCAAGTACTTCTCTGTAGTGGGTAGACTCGTTGTAGGTAGATCCTCTCTCAATCACCCGCAGGCGGAACACATATGTACCTAGATTTAAGGTAAAGTCTCTTAGCGAATGACTCCAGGTGGAAGTCATGCAATATAGATGATCTTTGAAAGAAGCACTTGTATAACAAAGTTCAAATGAAGATTATGCCAAGAGAGAAGGGTGGCTCACTGTTCTGGGAATTATCAAGAGTATCTATTGTGTTTTTGGCTAACTCAGTTAGAAAACTTGTCACAGAATCACTTAGATTTTTCTTAAGAGTTCGGTAGAGCATGTATCATATCACTTGTAACAAAAGTATCTCTCTTCTCTGGGAAATGTGAAAAGTCCGCTTATGGAGAATATTCAAGGTAATAAGATGTTTTAAAAGACTGTTATAGTTTTCGAACACAGAAACACAGTTTATTGCCAGAATCACGTTATCAGTTCACAATAAAAATTGATTAAATAACATTATATATATTTTTGAATATGTCTATGTTATTATTTAAATTACACATCGAATATTACTGTTTTTATAATATTATATTCACTTATCAGCAACGAGGAATTATTCACAGTATTTAAAGTTCTTTTGTCCACAAGAAATGTACTTATGTACGTAACCGTAAGCAGTAGCTTATTTAAGAATTGATCTGAATAAGTTTAATTTTAATTATTAAACACTGATTTGAATGGGACACGATAAATAACCGAGATTATAGATCACAATTTAAGTTGATTATTTATGAGAAGAAAATTATTTAATACGCAAAAGGCATTTTTGCGCGCGAGCGCCGCACACACACACACAGTCCAAAAATGGACAGGTGTATTCTCAAGCCCGTATGCTAATTGAATGAATCATGAAGTATGGACACCATCTCTATTATACTCTCTTTGGAGGCGGGAGACGCGCAGGGGGAATTCGCCTAAAAAGCGTTGACCAAATTCGTTTTGGTTAGGGAAGATGGACTCGCCCGTCAGGCCATACTTTCTTCAGCCAATGAGAGACTAGGATTGGAGACGTCACGATACATGTAATGTAAAGTTATCCGTAAACAAGGATAGTTTACCAAAAAGTTCTATTCTTGTGAGAATTTTGTGTACTAATAAATCTTTATACAAATTTGTTCGTAACTTTGTTGTACTGGAGGAATATAAAATTAAATTTAAATTTTGAATTACGACAGTATATTATTTTTTATTACATCAAAAATAAATAAGACATGAAAACAATACAAACAAAATCAAAAATCATTCAAGACAAATAAACACCTTAAATTGCGATCTCGGACACCCTCACTAGGTGGGGATATAAAAAGTTTTTGAAAGTATGACAGCTCTTTTTTTGAGCCTCAATTTTACCTATTCAGTGTTGGATGATGGTCTCCCTCGCATTTTGTATCCAGACATTTCTGAACTGGACTTGATATAACTAAGGAGTACCCTAATTGGATTTACAACGCTGCGGGTTAGCGAAGACATCCTTCCACGTTGGCGCATGGGTCTGCACGATAACGATACGTCTTAGCCCATCAAAGGGATATTAAAATTTAGTCTTCCAAATTTAATAGGTATTAAACTATTGTCAAACGTTTGTGTCTCTCTATACCCTGAAAGAAACAAATAATATTCATAAGTTATGGTAATTTTCACATTTTTAGACCATTAAATCTATAACCATGAATTATGTTTTATAGTTATCGTCCCCATTTTCCTGACGTGCAACCGTCGACGGGAAGCCATAGTAAAAGGTCCTGGGCCAGAAAAGGACGTGCGGGAAAACGTCATCAATTATGCTGACGAAGGAGGTGGAGAGGACGATATGACCGCCTTCGACATCACCGCATTGCAGATACCGGTTCAGGAGCATCAGAACGAAATTACCGAGATGATAAATCGTAAGTTCTAATGACCCAACTCTCTTCACATGCATGAGCTGTTTTATAGATAACTAGCTGATCCGCCCGTCGAACTTCCACCTGACCCATAATAAAAAAAAATTGACTCATTACAATATTTAAGTACGGTTTAGGACATACAAACTGAATTTAATTTACCTTATTGTTGATTCCGATGCGGGATGCAGTTCGACGGGTCATTAGTTTGTAATTAAAACAATCCCTCTATTGTTTCTTAACACTTAAAAAAAAAACCAAAAGAGATGGGCTTGAAGTAGGAAATAAGTGACATATTATTATGAAAAATGTTACGTTATTATGCTGTTGCAAGAATAACCTCCGTTAAAACCAAATTTTACCAAATTATTATGGTAGGATTTCACAAACATAATCATCATATTATAAAGTCTACTACAACCAACCTTAAAATATTATTTCAAACTTATCAATTTTTCCTTTATATAGTAGGTAGGTACTCTAAACATAATATATTTTATATGTAGCTACTTACGAACTCTCAAATTATGTAAATTAGCAATGGAAATTTCTTAGAATTTTGGTTTCTTTTGATTCTTAGTAGGCAAAAATATCTTTTTGGAACTATATAGGCTTCTAATAAATCAAAAGTACACGATTTTTAGAGAAGGGACAGACCTACTTAGTATTAGTAACCTTTATTGATTAATTATTCATTGAGATTCTTAGAACTAGAGTTGGCGGTTTATTTACGAGAAACCTCTCAAAGAAACATAGTTGATAAAGAACCTCTTTATCTACACGAAATAATTTCATGGAAATGTTCAGTGATTTTGAGGGGAAAACATTGAGGTAAGTAATATATTATGAAATTCCTTGAAATAATTTATCGGCATATTATTAATCATTATCATACCTTTGATTTACCTATATACCTGTTATAAATTAATAATATTAACCAACAGAGGCTGGAGTAATTCAAGTGTAAAGGGAAGACCCGCTAAATTGCGTGTAGGCAGATTTTAAGTTTTCACACTCCCTCGATATATGTACTTAACATAATAATATTATTATTAGGTATTAAAGATATTCGATATATTATAACCCTGAAAAGCGCTTAAAAACCAGCCTGAGTTAGTGAGTATCAACGATGAAAAAGACGAACCTTATGATATCCTCTCCTATAGCAGCAACACCTAACCAAATAACACATACCTACGCTCAACGGCGCTAACTATACATTTGAAATGGTCAATTCCTATGTGCATATTGAGTCTCTTGTCAACACACATAATAACTCATTCCTGACGAAATTCAGAACCGCATAATGGCTCCCAGTAGGATTGATAAAAAAACTTCTATCAAAGAACCTCAGTATAAAGACTAAAAATAAGGTAATGACTTTTGCTACCAGTATCGACATACAACGAACGACATCGTGCGTTCTTTGAGAGGGGGATTCTCTAAAAAATCTAAGGAACAGTACTTAATTGGAGGAGTAAGGCGTCGGAGGTACAACCAAGAAATGATATTTTCAGGGGTCCTGACATCAGATAAGTAATTAAAATAGCATCACTGGGCTGTGTTCATAAAAAATAATGCACGAAGAAGTTCAGGCCAGTAGCCTAACCCTCATAAATCCCGAAAGTCGTAGAGGAGCAAGGAGATCCAGGCTGCGGTGAATGGACAGTGTTAGCACAGATGCGGGTGTCATTCTACCTACTGAGAAGCTCGGAGGTCTTCAAAAGGATTGCGTTGAATCTCTTGACTCAGCCAGGGTTTGCCAAAGAATGTCGTACTGACGATCAAAGGATATTCGCTCGACCCCTTCCTCCTCAATACGTAATAATGTATCTACAACAATTTTGAAAAACTCTAGTACCTACCCGCTTAGAAATTTTCCTATGAGTATTTTTTGGTGATTTGTAGAACGTATTGTTCACACTAAAACACGGGTGTTTAATACTCACCTATCATAATGAATAGAAATTGCCGTGAAACTTGTCGGACGACAGGCATAGAAAAGTGTCATCAATAAAATTGTTTGAGTTTCCTACAAATCAGTTACCTATATCGTCTAAACTTCACTCTAGGGTTCCAATTTTACTTTAGCGCGTTGAGAACTGCGGACAATTTAATACAATATTTTCCCGTATGTAACTTCAGACCAAGGATCACATATTTTGGTCAATACAATAGTTCCTGCGGACACCTTTTGTTTCAAATGGAGTAGCAAATTTCGACTTACAGACGAATAATTTCTGTATGAATACGTAATTTCAACAAAAATACTGAGTTTTTGACGAATTTATCAATATGTATATGTCACTCGGGGAAAGTGCAGCTTCCCAACGGTGAAATTATTTTTCAAATCGGTCCAGTGTTTTCGGAGCCTATTTAATACAAACAAACAAACACGCTTATAATAGTTTCCTTCATACTGATAATAATATAGAGAAAGAATGTTTAATGAAGAATCTACTATCAAATGTTGTTTTGAACATAATATCTTGTCATATTCTTACTAATTAGAATGCAAATTGACTGATTGAACATTCCATTACCCTTAGAATAATAACGCGTAGATATGTAGGTACCTTATGTTGGTGGTGCGTTAGGTCAGTGGAACAAAACTTGGCAACAACAGTTAATTATTAATCAATTGCCCTCGGAGTTGTTATAATTTGTGCCCACCTGGCTGATTTCTGAAAATTATTATTAAAACTTTGTTTGTTTAGGATCCGTAGAACCTTTGTTATTTTCTAAAGTGCTTGTACTTACCTGTAGAAAGCCTGAATATCATTATTATTAAATTTTTCGTATTAACATTCACTCTTTTCATTAGTTTTTTTTTTAACCAGGATCCTAGACGTTCTTATAAGTCCTATACCTAATATCAAAATAAAGTAATTAAAAAAAGGGTCACTTTTATTTTATTTTAATTTTAGATACCTACCTATCTCGTAAAATTTGTTATTGGCAACTTATAATGTTGGTAGACAGACTGGGCATGCCTATCATACCGTTTCTTATTAGACTAGACTGGGTTATTGGGCATGCCTATTGCATATCCTTACCTTTCAAAAATAAAATGTACCTACCTATTATTAAAAAAAAAAAGTAGGTACTTAATAAGTTATTATTGTACATTAATGGAAATTAAACATCGATTTCATAACAGATACCTACCTACTCAACATTTCTCGTTGATTGTTACCACCAAACTATGCATAATAATATAGGTATAAAATTGTTAAATGTGGAGAACTGGAGATTCGATAGGTACCTATCTTTGTTTCATGTTTGTGTTGTTCTGTTGGTGTCCCGAATAAATAAATAAATAAATATTTTTTTCAGTTCATAAATGTTTAGTAATTAATAGGTAGGTTCGTACCTACATAATATATACACCTATTTTTTTGCGTTGGGTCAAATTTTGTCTGTGTAAAACTAGGTATTCATTCATCATTTTGTTTTCAATATGAAATACCTACCTACTTACCTACCAAATATTTCGGAGTTATGATGCTAATAGGTATTATTATTGTATTATTTTTGAACAAGTCTGCCATCTGTGGAATACGAGAAAAAGATAAATGTTTAACTTCAACATGCATACTTTTGAAAGGGTGGTTTGGTATTTTGTGTAGCGAAGATGCAAACCAAACAATATAAAGCGGTTGTTTTTCTTTGGTACTTACGTAATATTTTTACTATTTCAGTTTCAACGGCAGACAAGGACGACAAGAAGAAAAAGCCAAACAGAAGCGTGGAGATTCAAAGTAAAAAGAAATGCTTAGATAGTGATGCAAGTTGTCCGCCATTTGACGACTTGAGAAATTACGCTTACGAAGGCAACTGCAGTACGGCTGGTTCGCTCAGCTGCTTCACGCCAGGTGATTCATTACAACCACCTTCTTAGTAGGTACCAACTCTATCGAATATTTAAAAAAAAATATTATGTATAAAGTTTTTCCTTGCGAAAACTCTTTCGATTTTTAAATCAGACATACATTTTCAACTGTTTTAATTATCTACCTATTTCCAATCCTATTTCGAATATTTTCGAACCTACATTCCTTCTGTTTTCTTTTAAAAATTTCTATATTATCTGTATGAAGATAGTAAGTACCTACATAAGGTCTTTTTCATACGAAAATATTTTCCATTCCCTGTTTGGTTGGTATATTTAAAAAGCTTTTGGTATTTTTCGATAGATGTTTGGCTTTAACTTTCTTTTAGTTGATTCTTTTTCAAAGTTTTTTTTACTCAAAAGTTTTTTGAACCCCTGATTCTGAATATTGTCTGTTTTGATGAATGCAAAAAGCTAAAGATCTAGAATTAGTAATTGCATCAAGTTTACTTATTTTTAAATCAGGTTTATTCGTTTATTAGAATCTAGGTCTTCCTTAAAAACCCCGACTGATGGTTGTTCCTCTGTAGGTTGTACCTAATTTGTTGGCATGTCCGAATTTTTAAGGTGTTTTTTTTTCTTCTTTTGGAGTGATATTGGATGGGACCAAGGCTTCTTTTATAATGTTATATATATTAATGCCTTTTTATTTTATTTATTCAATAATTTGTTGTTGACATTTTCTCCATATTGACTTTTTTACATGCCAATTTTTTGTTTTAAGCAGCTAAAAGCTAGATGATATTATGGTCACATTGATAGCTTTTTGCATTGACAACACTTTTATCTCGAATCTCACCTTAAAATGATTTTTATTTAATAAATAGATTATGGGGTTCTTTTAGAGTTTTATAGTAAAACAAAACGACGGTTTATAATTCCTTACTAATACAGATTTGAAAAGAATCCCATAATAAAAATTATTTATTTATTATGGGATTCTTTTAGAGTTTTAGAATAAACGAAAAAAAAAACGTATTTCCACAATTCCTTACTAATACAGATTTGTTTTAGACAGCGATGAGGACCAAATGGGATACGATTGTATAGACCCAAACGATACGAGATTCGACAAGTTCCAGCAGGTGTACAATATATACCAGGAAACTTCCAGGACGAATCAGGCGAATACCAAACCGAGCTGAAAGCTGAAACATTAGATGCGACTTGAAGAAAATACGTAAAAAATTATAAGACACAATAAAATATTAATGGTGTATGTATTTTTTGTAAATAATTACCTAGTTATAAAAATTCGATACTAGAACTATAATAAAAATATCACTAAGGAATCTTTTAATAATAATATTATATTCTTCACTGTGGACTATAATTAAGATATTGTACATGTACATATATAAAGTATAATATTTAACTAACCTTAGTTTATTCATGTCGATTAGGTAACCTGAATTTGATCTCTAGATTGATTGTGTTTATTATTCATTTCATTTAGTTATGTATGATTATTTTGTTAAAAGTAAGTCGTACCTTAGTCATCGTAAATTTTGAAAAGTTTTTACAACGATCTTTAAAGATTTTTTTTTTAGTGGGAATGTATTTATAGTGGATCAGATTTTGTTATAGAGTTTTTTGTTTTTAATAATACCTATGACCTGGAATAAATTATTTAAAAACTGCCTAGCTGATACATCCTAAAAATCAACCTACTTCTATTCCAGTTACAATAAAAAATAACGATATTTTATTGTGACGCGTCTGTCAGGTTGGATCATGCTGTCTAAAAAAACTTTGTTTTTTTTTGTTTTCCTCGCAATATTCCTCATTTTGATACTTGAAACTTTATGAATATTTCGAAATCGAAATAAATCAAATCGGTCTAGCAATCTTAAAGTTTAGCGAGATACATGCACATGATATTATATTATGAACTGATTAATTTTGCAGTAGATATTATTCCCCATTTATTTACATTTTCTTACCACCGTAAGCTATATATAGGTACCTACGTAGGTAGTTATTATGATTTAATTTCAACATTACCTAACGTATGTAACGTTGTTTCTTTTCTATTAATTTCATAATCCTTTATCAAGTAAAAACAAAATCCTGCAAACACTGCGTATTATAATCTATCATTCACAACTACATAACTACCACAATTAGATACCTTTGTACACAAAAGTGTATGAATTGATATTTAACAAATTGTTATAAATTTGTTATTCTTTTCAGGGATACAATTATAAATAGGTTATTCTGTTGAACTCAGGCCCAACGCATCAATCAGTGGATAGATAAATTTATCTTACAGAAAAGCCTTTCTTTGAGATATTTACCGCATTAATGTGTAGATATCGCCTACCTTTAAGATATATGACGCCATTTTTAAAAGGAGGTTTCTAGTATTTGATGACGATTTATCTCTAGGATGGCTGTCAAAATAGCGTTCACTGACGTTTACAAACACCCGTAACGCCATGAATGTGAACAACTTTAGACTTGTTTTTTCATAAACCAAAATGATAATTACAAAATCTTCGCTAAGCAAAGAGAATATGAACATATTATAAAGAATAATTATCATTTTGAAGCTTCGAACAAATCATATTTTTCTTCAATTTTGATCGACAAAAGATACCAAATTGCCGGTTTTCAAACAAACGATCTGGTATAGAAAATCTAAATTGTGATCTAAATGTTGTTATATTCTCGAAATTTCTGTTAAATCATTGATAAATTTAAAGTTTAGAAATAATATTACAAAATTATAATATCGTCGCTTATCGAACAACACCGCTCAACTCATTTTTACCAACTTTTCAGGAGACTGAAAAAACTGCCTATTTTGCTGAATTTAAGTGTTTATTTATTTTTTTTAATTCAATTTGTCATATTTTTGAATGAGTAATACTATTATTTGCTAATATTTATGTTTTTTTAGTTAATTATAGTTTTAAACTGACTTGGGCGGTATTACACTAATATTTTATAGACTTAGGCGGTGTTGAATTACAATATTCTAATGAACGAACCACTAAGAAACAGTTATACTTTCAATATTATTATTGTTATTTTTAAATATAAAATCATAAATAACCAAGCACATAGCAATAACGATCCAATTTTGACTCAAAGTATCCAGGAACATTTTCATCTAAGAGCATTATTAAAAAAAAAATTATGCTCCGCTTCCTATGACGGTCGAATTTGGTTCACAAGAGAATAACAAAAAAATAATCGTCTATGTTAAGAATTCATGGTCTTCCAAAACAAGAGCTTTCATTGTTCATCACTTAGCTGTAGTTCGATTCCTTCTATTCATGGAGGTTTCATGCTTCGAGCAGGCTTATGGACACCATGTTTTACCATTCTTTCGGCTATCTTTCGCCTTTCCGTCACGTCTTTAACCTCAACATTCATTCCCTTTTCTTTCTTATGTTGCGTTTATATGTACTTACTGGTTTCTTTTGTTATCTTATAAAATTACCCCCGTGCTCGTCCACTGCAGGTCATAGGCCTGCTCAGTGCTCATGTCACTACTCCCTGTCACTGGCCATCTGGACCTGACGGCCCGTATGATGTCGTCGCTCCACCTCATCGGCTGTCTATCTACTCTTCTAAGGCCAGTCTCTTGTCTTCAGTCTGTTGGTCTCTTAATCTAATGTTCGTCGTCTCCAAGTAATAGGTACATGACCAGTGTACTTTCATTTGAGCTTGGCAATTTTATCACCCACATCGCTGACTCATGTGCAGCTTAGGATATCAGTATTTCTGGTTGGGTATCTTATTGAAATACCCTTCTTCTGATCATAGATCTTTCCATGGCATGCTGTGCGACTCTCATCTAATTTACCTATGGTATGTTTTATGAAAGAGCATGCTTTACACTCATAAGGCAATGTAATGTTGGGATTTCATCACCTTATTTCGTAATTTAATTATTATTGACAAATTACATCATCGTCAAACTTTAAAATCATCTTACATCCTTACTAATTAATTTATTTATTTAAAGAAAGAAAATTCAAAGGATAAAAACTTTTGGAGACTCATCAACATTGTTTAGCGCTACTGAAGCGGCAAACGTGTATTTAAAAGTCTTCAGGTGCCACAGTTCATTTCGAATAGTATAATATAGAGTGGAAGCTAGTGGATTGTTGCCTGTTCGTGATACGTAAGGTGTCCGGGGATCATCAAGAGGTGATTTTTGGTTTTCATGAAAATATTGGTTCCACCAATTGGTCATCAAGCGGTGGCTGTTGAAGTTGGGGATTCATTCTTGAGAGGTGGCTGTAGATCAAGTAAGTGTCACTGAAGTGCTATTTATAATGGAGTTTATGTCAATTATGTTTTTTTTATAAGAATGAATCTGTGTTCAATCAAATTGAACACGAATACTTTTTTGCCTCTTTCACTTTAAGCTATTTAAAATTTGTATCGTGAAAGAGGAAAATTGTCAGCACCTGGGATCAAACCCACTATCTCCAGTACAAAACAATAGGAAACTTGTCGGAACTGTTAGGCTACCAACCACTACCAATCAATTAGTCCGGCATCTTGCAATAATTGATATATTTCTTCATCTTTATTCCTATACTTCAAAGACCTTACATCCATGGGACATTTTATTTCCAAGCGCCTATAGAAAACTTGATGTAACACCGCCTAAGTCATTTCACTGGGCCAAGAAAGTTAATGACAACACCGCGTAAGTAATTGGTAACAATTTTACTTGACTTTAACTTGGAATAACATGCAATAACAATAGGAAACTAAGCATATTATAAGAAAATCAATATCTAACATGTGTTATCTATATGTTAATCAGCTCATAGCACAAAGAAAACAGAAAAACCACGCGAAAAACAACGATCAACACTCGAATGGCACCAAACTTACGAACATTGTATGGCGGAGTGACTACTTGAGCGGTGTTACAGGGCTAAATTACTTGGGCGCTGTTACTATTTTTCAATTATGGCCTTTGATTGGTTGAATTTTAATAAAATGGACCTATGGGTACACGCGGGAGAAGTAGCTCTATTTTTCTGCATTCAAAAGTCAAAATCGTCATTTTTCGACTTGGGCGGTGTTGTTCGATAAGCGACGATATGCGAAACAAAAAAAAAAACAACATTACAACATAACCTAAATATTTGATTAATTACGTCAAAACAAGACTTCACCTGACATCAAATTAGGCGCGAAAACGCAAATCCATAGAAATATCAATTGAATCCATGGAAATTTCCATAGAAATACTGCATAGCAACACTGTTATCTTATAGATATTCATCTGTTGGATAGTTTTCAATTGATGCGGCCGTCAGATTATTTCCATCACTTTATCCACTAGGTACATAACTTTATCTTATAGATGGCTACCAAGAACATTTCTCTACATATTGATGCGTCGGGCCTCAGGGTTTTAATTTAACTTAAGCCATCACATTTATTTATTTCTAACTTTTTTTTATTTTTGTACCAAACCTTTAAACTCTAGCAAATTTACCATGTACAAAAAAAAATCTTACAAAACTCTTCAAAAATACTGATTCATAAATCATTTAGAATTTATTAGTGATAATACAAAAAATGTAAATAATAAGAAAGACAGAAAAAGCAGTTTTACTTTTATCAGTTGAAATGTTCAATCCTAATATCCATGACACGAATCTATTTTAATATCGTGACAAACTACAATTTATCAATGTTAAAATATGCCAAAATGTCATTAGGAAAAACATTATTATATTAATAAGTAAACGTTAGACATAAAAGAGAATTATCATTAAATGATACTATTATAATGAATTGTTTTGTTATTTATTTGAAAAGAAAAACTATATCCTATTGTATAAAAAAAATGTTGATATAATGATTGGTTATAAAGTTTTACAAATAAACAGAATTTTTATTAACGAATTCCCTTCAACAACCTTTCTGGAAATTCAAAACAATAATAATTATTCTTCTTATTTTTCTTTCAAGCTTTCAGAATTGATTTTTTACTATTCAAACATTTTTTAAACGTATACTTTTGTATAAATTACAATTCGAAATCAATATTCATAGAACAGGACAACGTCTGTCGGGAAAGCTAGTTTCATATAAAAATGATATGAGTCATGCTCTGATCAATTAATGAGCATCAACAGCATGCAAACCTTTTTTGTGTCATCAACCCTGTACAGGACATGGACTCCTCTAGAGCAGTGTGCCGCGAGAAAATGAGACCCAGGTGTTTTTAGAGGCTCATGGTTCGGATTTGGCTTCTGCGTTCAAAAGAAAAGAATGGGTAGTAAAACTTGTATACAGTATGCAGATAACTGACTGACTGATTCGCTCATTTAAATGAGACTCAATAAAAAATGGAAGACAGGAATTCTAATACTTTAACGTATCTAGACAGAATTGAAAGCTTTTGCTCTTAATTGGTGTAGAACAGGTGCCCTTGAGGTGACTACTGTTGTCACTAAACGGCGCTCTATAAATAATAATTGTCCTTATTATTAAGTCATGCCTACCGATTCAGAAAAAAGGTGCCGGTATTGATATTGAAACCCTTGAAGCTATTGGCAGAAAACTGTTAATTTCCTATGTGTGACCTACAACCTATGGACTGAGTACGAAATGCATTCTCGGATACCGTCTCTATTGAAAGCTCGTCGGACATTAAAATAAAAAAAATCCGAAGAGCCTAAGCATCCCTGTGTTCAAAGCATGCTGTTGCGATTCTATTACCATATGCCACAACCTACTTGTGCGAATTGTGGTAGGTATATGCAATGATCACATGGGAAGGGGGAGAGGGCAAATTTTACGGTGCGTTTACTTGGGAGGGGGCGGGGTCTAACAATAATTCATTGGTGCACCTCTGAAATTTCCTGACGTGGTAGGTGGACCTACCTTGAACACAAAAAGTCTGCGGAACACTGCTCTAGAAGACAGCTCCATGCCACCCAGTCGTACACACTTCGTCTTTCATTAACCAGCAGCCCGAGGTCTTTTTTGCAAAGGCATCTCTTTTTGGACCCTCCAGTAATCCTCTTTCCAGTGGGTCATTCCGACAATAACAATTTATGTACACATGGAATAGGACTTGACTGAATAGAGGGTAAGTATGTAGGTATGTAGGTAAATACCATTTGAATGTTCAAAGAAAAAAAACGTATTTGTAAATTACCTACAGGTATCTAATAGTTATGAAATAAAAGCTTCACTTTCATAATGTTCATAAAGCAAAATATATAAATAAATCATGCCTTTTATATAACCATCGTAGGTATTACAATGTTATTTCTTTTTTCTTTTCCTTTTTGAGAATGTATGTTATCTTGTGGCTCCTCTTCAATCATTAAATTAGATGAATTGATATTTTCTTACAGCAAATTCGCATTGGTCTTTAAATTCAATTCTTCATTTTGACCCCACTGTGATGGCAAGACCCCATAAGGAGGCAACAAGAGTTCTCAGCTGCGTACGATCTAGTACAGTTTCGATGTCCTCCATATCTCACAAAGGAACGGAATACGGTATAAGAGGGTCTTCTTCGTCTTCGCGATTCTGATGGGTGAAAGAATAGCGTTCTTCTCGGCCAACTGTCATCGGCTTCCAGGCCAAGTCTTTACAATGGTGGAAGTGATAGGCCTGGGCTTGGTGCGATGGCTCGGTCTTTAAGCACAGTAAATTTATTAACCCTCAGTTTTACAATCTGAACATAAAATCATCCAAAATTATCCTAAAATATTCTCATCTTGGATAAAACCCCATTAGTCAAAAATATGAATATTTTGATCAAATAATAACTTTCGATGCATTAAACACATTATTTCAAATAATAGTGAAGGTTTTTATTAACCCAATATCAATTAAACAAAGAGAGCCACATAAATCCGAATAATGGAATATAATGTAGCCACATTTTGTGCTTTGTTGAACAGCTATTGATATTATGAATCCAGGGGAGAGAAATTAATTGAAGATATATAAAATATTTTGTTCAATAATAATAATGATTAATACCACCAACCACTAATGTTTCTGAATGAAAAAAAAAGTACGTAAATAGGTACCTATATTGTGATAGGATATTGTGTTGGATTAAATTTTTGAGAAATTATATTACCGATAGATTCATGCACAGTAGGCCATGATTAATTCAAATTGGCAATCGACTACACCCGAATTCTTCGATAATGTAGAGTACTTACATAGGAAGAAAATTAACCGTCCACTTTTTATGTTTTTATATAAGTGTCATTGTTTGGTTTAAATACCGAATTGTTTATATGTTCCAGTGGACAGTCAATTTTTACAGAAATATGTGAAAAAAAATATTATAAACTCTGGAACTATATGAGTATTTGAGAAATAATCATGTATTCTTATAGGAATCTATTTCGACTAGCCCTTGAAATTTTTAAGTTAAAATACGAAATTTCGCAACTATATTATTTACTAAAACGATCTAATTTCGAAAACGAATTGCAATGAATCAACAATTATTTAAGTAGGTTTTATGTTGTACCTATGCTAAATGTAAGGAAATCGCAAAAACTAAGTCAGAGAGCGGAGAGATATAGGTAGCCGCTAGTCGGTATTATGTATAGGCTGTAGGAACAGGCAGCAGCACAAAAAGATCCCCAGATTCTATCGAAAGAAGAAGATGATGCAACCAAACGGCATGAAGTTATTACATATTATAAGAATTCATCTATTTTCAGGAGATGAGTAAAATACACCTATTAGTTTTTGAAAAGATATTATTGAGACATCTGTTGAGAATTCGTAGAAACATTTGGCAACAGCAGTGTTGTTGACGGCGGGAGAAGTGGGAACTGTAGCCATTGAATAATAAGGTTCTAAGGTTATAGGTAGGTAAGTAGGTTCTAGAGCTGTGTGATGCATCTGAAGATCTGAAGAACATGCTACCAGCTGTTTCATTTTTTATTATTATAAACGCATAACTTTTCTAGAAACACGTCGATTGATAATAGGTAATTTTCTTTTACGAAAATTCCCAAGATTATTTTCGTTCAAGGTGATTAATTAATGATGAAGTTAGCATAGGTAATTTTTATCGATTAAAAAAGTGTTAGAAACGTTAATAGAATACCTATGTTAGTTTTTAATTATAGTATTAAAAACTTGAGGTCGAAAAATTCATACTGATAACTTAGTAGGTAGTTATCTAGTCTCCTAGTTAAAGTTAATGAAACCTGTGACAGAGAAACACTGAACTTGATATTTTTATTAAGAAATTAAAACTGTTTTCGGGCACATGAACTATGTTTTTGGGCACAAATCTACATAGATACATAATCTATCAAAGACGCGTCTTTTCTTTTCACTAGTCACTAGGTTGATTAAGCTATCAGGCTCAATTCTTATTCCTATCGGAGTTTCACAGGATATTTTTTTTTACATTGAATTTATGAAAATGTTTCAGACAAAAAATGCCGCTGTACCGGTTCTTTTGCATACTTGACACTTTCTACCAATGACCTTATGTTTTTTCAAACGATTTGTAAAATGTCAACTTTTTTTTTAATATAAAAAAAGGCAGGAACACAGCTGAAAGACGACGAGAGGGGGTTTTAGCCGGTTGAAGTCCGGCACTACCCTAGCGGTGTCCATGATGGATTTCCCCCTCCACGAAAAAAAAATGTCAACTTGACTGGCAACCTATGTCAGAACTTATATTCACAAAAAAAACCTACAATAATATTATGTATTATGATGGCGCTGCAACTATTTGTGGTCTTTGTTTTTTTCGGTTTTTCATCTGTAAAGATCGAAAATCATTTTCAACGCAATCGTGCCAGCTTATTTGGGTACAATCAGTAAAAACTTTTTACTGTGTAGACTATGTAGGTCTACCTTGGTACGGGCTTTGCTCAGTTAGGTGGATTCAAATACTTGTAAAAATTATTGTAATGCTATTATCTATGAATAAAGAAAGTTATTATTATTAAAAAAAAAATTGTCTATTCCATATCCTGTTTTTGTTCGAACCAGCTTAGACGGCATATTTCGTTTTTGTCATCATGTCATTGTACTTTTCTGGAGCTAAATAATTTATCTTCGGCACTCAGTTTTTTCTGAATTCAACCCCGATTAACACTGAAAAGTGCGCCGGTAGTACAAGTTTTATCGAAAGCTTATTGCACGCTAATAAGCGCTTAACGTACAAATAATGCTCTAAGAATATCAAAAGATCGAATCGTTCCATCAATATGTATGGAATTTATTTTGATACTCTTTCGATGGTTGTTTCGATCATCGAAAACTTATAATAGGTGTTCAGGCTGCCTTGAGATGCATTTTGGTTCACCGGATATGAAATAAAATATTAAAGTATCGTCAGCTTTTCAGTTATTTTGATAAGATATAGGTATCCTAAAACAGTATTGAAGCAACGAAATATCACGTCAAGCCAAGTATTGAATTTAATTAAAGATTTTTCTAAACAACACATCCCTATATTCCCCAAGGGAGTATGTCAATACAATAAAAATGATGATTATGTATAAAAAATCCACTGATTATTTGATTTATTTACTAAGGAATGTACCTAATTTATTCTGTGAAAAACCGATGTCACTCCTGTAAGAAGACATTTTGCATTATACTTTGAATAAAAAATATAGCCGAGTATAGATACTTAGATCGTCGGCCCATGAGAATTGAGATTCCATTTCTATAAAAGGCACTCGGAAATAGAGACTATTGAAATAAAAACTTTCAATATTCCTCGATCTTTTTTTATTCAGAACATTGTTCCTTTATAATATTTGGACCGTATTGTTGAACCGTTGAAAAAAAAAATAAAAATCGTAGAAAATGTCAACTTGACTGACATTCAACGTCAACGTTTCAGACGTTTTTTTTTACTAGGAATTAATTTTGATATGACAAGATAATATCATACGTAATTTGATAATGGTTCGATTCTATGAAATAGAAAAACCTTTCAATTTTGGATGGTCTGTGTACTTGATTGCAAAGTCATGACTGAGTGTAACCATCATGATTCATGATACATTTTCCAAAGAAGGTTGCCATCGCGATCTACCGGGATGAACTACTTCTTCTTCTTCTTCTTATTCTAGGCCTGAAGACCTGTTATTAAGAGGTGGGGTTTGCCTCTTGCGAGGTCGACTCCCAGCCGTCTATCCACCTCTTTGGTGGTCTGGGATGAACTAGCCAATTATTATTATAGTAAAAGGCTAATTAATTCATGGTATTTATGTATTTTATGTTTTTTTTTTTTACTCTATTGTAGGATATTTGGCAAGTAATTGAAGGAACTTTTATTTATTTTATTTCCCATACCAATATTTTTACAATACAATAATAATACAAACACACAATCAAGGTAGATATACCTATTTTTTTATTTTGGGATTTATTATCTCACTTTGCTGGTTTAAAATTATTTATTACTTAATTTATTGTTGATTGTATTTTGTAGAATGACTTTATGTTGCTATAAGATTTATTAAAATAAAATAAATAAATACTAAATTCTGTCTTCCACATCAGTCCTCCAGTTAACCTTCAGAAGCTGTGCTGGATCCTCTTTGATCGCATCTTCCTAAAGCAGACTGAGCCTGCCTATTCTTCTCCTTTCAGGATTATTTTTGTGCATGAGAGGACAGCGATACCTGTACGGGTATTTTGTGTGTAGGTATCAGCCCGTTTAAAAAAACAGAACTAATGAACCAATACATAGATGTGTGAAGGTATGTTTGGACCGCGAGTAACGCTTCTGGTAGGCGGATTTGGTCGATCATTCAGTGTACTAAGTGCCTATTCTGATATTATATTTTAATTCCTCATCTATGGAAATCACAATATCTGCGCTAAAGTTTTAGTAGGTACTGGCGTATTTTCCTACAATAAAAAGGTGACTACCTCGTAAATTTTATACAAAAAATGTAACAAAGAGATTTAATCAATCAGAGTAAAGCTCGGGGTAGGTGGATATAGACTGGATAGTCGTAATAATGAAATTATTACCTCACAACATTTTATGGCGGTGTCTGCTGGAATAAAATCAAAACGGGAATAAGTTATGAAGGATTATTATTATTGTTCTCCCTAAGTTAAGAGAAATTACATGCATTAATTCAGGTTAAACCCCATACAGGCGAGTAATTTTATACGAACACTTGGAGTTATTATTACAAAAGAAACAATGCTATCAATTTGAATGCTATTTATATGGTGCGCCACAAGCGGATATATCCGTGGAACAAAATGTGCGGTGAACAATCGAGACTCTTAAAGAAAAAATAACAACTAATGACTCTAACAATTCATTGCTGATGTTCGATTTTTTAATGGAACAAACCACTAAGGGCTTACGACCGTCTTCTACTGTTATTTCGAAGGCTGGCTTAGTGTGGTCACTTTACGTTAACAACGTTCGCCACTAGGTGGTGATGTTCGTCTCCGAAACCCCTAATCATGAGAATTCTCAACATGTTCAACATGTCGAAAAATCTCATGTACCTATGCAACAAGTAGAAATTTAGTAATAAAATGAAAAATAAAGATAAAAGATGGAAATTATTGAGAACAAGAGAGCAACCAAATTTAAAGACTGCGACTGCTTTCATGTATTTAGGATATGACTATATCCATTTTTGTTAATGTCTCATATTTATTGCCTATTGGCTTTGTTGGTGCACAACTTTCTAATCTTTATTACTTACTCATTTGTTAATAATTTGAAAAAATATAAACCTAATTTATCGTACATAGTTAAATAAATAATTTCATCAACACAAAACAATGACAATTTACCTACCTTACAATTTCAAATAATCTTTTAATTGTGTTGCAGATTGTTCGTTTTAAAAATCTCCTCACTTACGAACGACACTCAAATAATATAGTATGAGCGATTTTAGATCGAGTAGAAAGTAGCTTAGCTACTAAACCGCTCGCTGCGCGACCTAGTGTGAACAAAGCTTAAAGGTGCATAAATGTGTGAGTTGGTTGGTTTATGGTAGGTGCTTCTCCCATAGATTTAAGAATGAAAATAAAATTATCATTTAAATTTGAATAAAGTCCAAACAATAGAAAGAATAATTAGAGTGTTAATTGGAACACCGAAACAATAACGGCAGTAGGTACAGATATTATGTAAATAAGTCGGCCGGCGTTCAAATTATTCTAGAAGCCGTAAAATTATTAGGATTATAAAAAAGTCAATTAAAAAATAAAGCAAATCACTTTATGATCAGGTTTGATTTACATTATTAGAAATTTGAAGTAGGTACCTATGTAGATAGGCAGGTACATACATAGATCTATAATATAAAAGAAAGTATAGTTAGTGCGAACACTTATAATTCGAGATCGGCTGAACAGATTCTTCCATCGTTTGATTTATTGGATTCATCTCCACTCCGGATAACAGAATTGTTATAATATTTGTCTTGAACACTGACTCACTGACTGACTGACTGACTGACTGACTGACTGCCTGCCTGACTGACTGACTGACTGATGTCATTAACGCCGCTAGATGGCGCGCCACTCGCACCCTCAAACAAGTTTTGATCCAGCGGATCGGGGATGCTTCTGAGTAACCAATAGCGTTTTGCCGTTATGCGCACGCGCGTTGAACATACAGGTATACTAACTAATATTATTAAGTGTTGCCAACGTGGGCGATTTATCGCCATTTGGGCTACTCGGAACGAGAATTGGCGACGACAAAATGCCCTTTTTTTGGTGAACTTTCACCTCTCCGGCCAGGGGCGCCACGGGCGCCTTTAAAAAACTAGTAACTAATAAAGAGTTAAAAATGCATAGGAAATAATATTAAATATGATATTAAAGTTATTATGGAACGGATTTTCTGCGACGCCAACGCCATCGATGCAAAATTCTATAAAAACAAATCATTGTTTACCTGACAACGATTATTGACATTAAAAATATTGATAAGCAGATTTTTGATTGATTTTTTTCGAACTATCAGAAATATTTTTTAACATTCAAAAATATTTAAACGTATTTTTGTATAAATTACAAATTTGAAATCAATATTCATAGTAAGGACTACAGGACAACGTCTGTCGGCAATGCTAGTACCTAGTAGATATTTTATTTCAAACTAGTTTTCCCGACAGTCGTTGTCCTGTGACCCTTTGGTCCTAATCAGAGGCGGTCCGTTCATTATGCACTGCGCCTCCAGAAACAAAAATAAACTAATAAAATAATAGCATTAAAATATGAATTCTAAAACCTCCATATTTCATTCGTATTCAAAGCTCAGACGGGATCAACGCGAGAAAATAATTAAATGCGTGCAATTTGGTTGACTTTGTATGAAAAATTACTAAAATGCTCGAAACGGTGGAGTAAGTGAAATGGGCTGCTGCAAGAGTGGCAATTACGTATGCGAGAATGAGATGGTGCAGGTGCAGAAGACAATAATTTTGTTGTTAGATTTTTCAAAGTTGGCGTCGCATGATATTCGTTCCATACTAACTTTAATATAATATTTTAAATTATTTCTTATCGATATTTCAACTTTTTATTAGTTATTCCGTTATCCGGAGCGGATAATAATCCAGTAAATCACACATCGGAAGAATCTGTTGAGCCGATCTCGAGTTATAAGTGTTCGCACTAACCCGACTTTGATTTATATTATAGAGATTTTAGCGATTTTATTTATTTATTATTTTTATTTTAACATTAATATACAGACAGTGAAATTGATACAAAAATAAGACAGTACATAAACATTACGAAACATACATTAGTGAATTATATACATTTAAACTTATACACCAGTGAAGTATATACATTGAACTACTCGGCTCAGATACTGGGAAAGGGAAAGGGGGAAAGAGGATAGGGTAAAGGTGCCCTGTTTCTCCTTGTTCTGAGAAACAGTAGGAGCAATCTCAAATAGGTCTCTATGGTTTTGAACTTTTCTAAGTGGAATGTATTGATTTAGTGTTATTAACTTACGTTATTATGAATTCGTTACATATTTCAGTATTGATATTTCATATGTAGTTATCTATTTAAACAATAGGAAAGTAGATATGTAGATACTAAATCTATACATCAACTCAGGCTAACGGCGGTAAAATAATGCAGTTGATAAATAGTGCAGTTGTGTGCTTGTATTCGAATATGTATGTACATAGATGGACGAACTTAATCTACTTTTCAAATAAAAAAAAATGTAATCTCTTTGTGAATCTGTAAATGGAGTTTTTCAATTTCGCGGTGAGAAAACTGAAACAAACTAAAATCCAAATAACATTCCATTAGTTACGGGTATTG